>CM062819.1:1234563870-1235223859 GCA_031772625.1 Pinus tabuliformis | reverse complement strand
AAACTGATTCATTGACCCCCAAACCAACTCAAACTGATGAATCTACCCTCTAAGATCATTTCTCAATTACATTTACATAGCATAGCATTAATTACAATCATAAATTCATCCATGAAGAGAGAAAAAGTCAACTTGCAGAGAAACTAGGCGAAAACTAGTTTTTTTGGGCAAACTGGCTCTATGCGCAGCGCCACTGGCTAGGTGCATAGCGCCGCTTCACAACCACTTTTGGAGGCCTTCCCTTGGCCAAATTGAGCCTAATATAGCTCATTTGAAAGGTCTTCCTGTCTAGTTTCTGGAACATCTTGAATTTTTGCATTTGAATGTCATTTGCCCCTTCAAAAGTGAAATCTCCCAAGGCTGTTTTTGTGTGTCCAAAAAGAGGCAGAGAGGTCATTTTTTGGTAGTTTTTTGACCTTTAGGTGACCTAGTTTTGCTCCAAAATTGCTAAGATTTTCTGGGTTTGATGCTCTCATCACGTTGAGTCCAGATATATAAGCCATTTCTTCAAAAAGTCCTCCAGTGAAAAGCGTAGCGCACCTAGGGCAATTTCCTGTTTTCAAAATTCCAAAATTTGAAAATGACAAAAATTTATCAAAACTTGCCCAGATTTGGCACAAGGCACCGCCATTAGTTGCTTTGATGGGTTAGTGAGGCTTCGGCCAAGATTTTCAACTTATCATGCTCATTTTTTCTCCTTAACGCTTTCCTCAACCTAGCCTTAAGCTTCCTCATTCTTATGTTACAGATCTTGTTGCGAGTCATGTATTGGTAGGCCATGTGGCGAAGCATCTTCTTATCTCTATTGGCCTTCTCAATCAGCCCCTCAAGGTGTATGTTAACCCTCTCAAGCCAAGTTTCCCTGTCATTCTCAATCTCTTGTGGTGAATGAAGAGATAGGGTGAATGAATGGAAGATGAGTATGAAGAGATTTTATGGATGAGTAAGTGAGAGTGAATGGGAGTGTGAATGAGATTTAGGGAGTGAGTAGGGTTTGGGAATAGTGTAAGGTTTAGGGATGTATGTAGGAGTAAGCATGTAGGGTTTTGGGGAGAATATATAGGGTTTGGGAAATTTGTATGTGGGAATGGGATTTGGGGAAAATATATGAGGGAATGAGGTTTAGAGAATAATAGCAAATGGATGAGATAGGAAAACAGATGAGAAAGTGAGCTTGTTAATTTTTATGAGACAGTTTGGGTGAATGCTAGGGTTTTAACTTTATGAGTGAAACAATCACCAAGACTTGATGCAAAACCCTTTTCAACAAGAAAGATTTGATTTACTTACTTGCAAAGAGGTAATTTGAGAGATTTGAAGCAAATTGAGCGATTTTGGAGCGTTTTGGGGCTTGGCTGCCAGGTGCGCAACACCTCCCAGGTGCGTAGCGCCGACCTCTGATGCGCAACACCTTTTTGCAGGACACTTTTGAAGGCCTTCCTAGTGTCCAAATTGGGTGCGGGATAGCTCATTGGAAAGCTTGTTGAGTCTACTTTCCAGAACATCTTGAATTTTTCAATTTGGAGTTCATTTGCCCTGTCAAAAGTCCAATCTCCCAAGACTGGTCAAAATGTGCAGAATGAGGCTGCCTAAATGTAGAGTGTTGTTGCAGTCAACTTTTGAAGGTCTTCCTCAACTCCAAATTGAGCTCATGATAGCTCATTGGAAATCTATTTTTGTCTACTTATCAGTTGACTCATCAAGCAATTCATTTGGTCATTCCATTTAGGAGAAAAAATGATTTTACCAAGGTCACTCCAGAGGAGGTGCAACAACTCTCTTGTAGTGACTGTATTTTTGAAATTTCTCTAAAACCATGAAACCTGTGTAAAAAGTGAAGGAGGTTTTTCTTCCTTGGCCTATTGTGGACAAAACCTCTCTCACTTTTTCCAAATTCATTTTTTCTTACTTAGAAACAAAAACCCTAGGAGAGGGAACTGAGCCTTACCTGAGCACAACTGAAGCACAAACAAGGTGTAAAATGACCCATTGGAACATGAAATAATGATGACAACTCTTTTAATGATGGTACACTCATTCGAATGGTGACATGGACCAATACTTGAAAGACTTTGGAAGGAGTGAAAACCAATCCTAGACCTAATACCCAGGGACCAAATTTTCCTTGAAGACTCACTGAAATGACAAAATTTGACCTTGACACCCTAAAATCACTTTGTAAGAGCATGTTTGATCGCTGGTGGAAGACTTCAAATACTGACACTAATAGATGGGAACACTATTGACTGAACAGGGAAAGAAAGGTGTAATTGCAGTGATGAATGTCATATTTATTTGCCATGATCGGGCCTTAACTGTTGGATTAACGGTCTCTTTAGACATTAAATTCCCTGTAATGGCGCGGACAAACAGATAGGAGATTAATGGAGATTGGAAGGGTATTAGACGTGGCAGGTGGGGATTAGCAATATGTGGAGCTAGACCGTTGCCGGGAGTGACGGGACATAGGGTGAAGTGGCATGACGGGAGTGGCGATAATGACAGGATGTGGAAGCAACCGTTGGCGGGAAGGCAAGATAGGTAGGAAAGACGATACCTCTTTCAGAGGGGGGGTGTGGTGGTATCTGGTTTATGGAGGGGGGTTCGAACTCACCTGGTGGTGCCATGTCGGGTAGTGGTAAACCACTTTTCGAACCCCTATCCCTCTCCGCCCCCCGTCATTAAACCTTGTTGCTTTGGGGGGGTCCGAAAAATGTCGTTGGCTGTCAGATGTTGGCGATGAGTAATCGGGTGGTGGTGAAGTGCAAGGGGAGTTAACACATGAGGGCTTGCTAAAGGTTTCGATGCATTATACATAACCCAAAGTGCAAACTTTGGATAATGGAAATACTTCGGACATATTACATAAAACCCTCATTTTCTTATTCTAATGCTATAAACGTAGATGTGGGTGCATTTGGGTATGCAAACCCCTTCAATTTTTATCCTCAGAGACAAAGGCTATTTATTTCAAACACTAGACTAATCTAATCATGTAAATTAATCCAGATTAAACAGTTGGATTAACCTTATTCACCTATTTCTACCTATCTAATCTTAACCAAGATTAAATTGTTTGGCTAAGTTATTTACTCTAACCTAATTGACATAAATTGAAAACAACTTGAGCATGATTTAATTGTATGTCTCAAGCAGAAAGGGATTGTGGCATTTAAGATAAGTTGCACACAATTTCATCTATTTTATTCTTTTACAAAGCCAAAAGGCTAGTAGTGGCACTTAAACTAGCATCACTATTAGGTTTATTCATTTTTTTGTGGGGTTCATCATTTATTTTCTTTTTATATTTATGCTCTCTTTTCAGTTTTTATTTTCATCTTTCTATCTTTTTTTTTTTGGAAATCATTTGCAAAAAGGTATATTATTTACAATCTGAAATACTGAAAGCAAATACTCAATGATCATTGACCCTATAAATTATAGGACCCTAACTGTGGCTCCAGCTGGGGATGGCACTTCTTGGTGAAGTGTCAAGAACACCGTAGACCAGTAGCCTTGAGTCCTTATCTTCAGTATTTACGACGTCATATTTTTTTGTTTTTCTATAGTTATGGTGGCAAAATGTCTCAAAACTTAGGGCCTTCTCCATGGGCTTCAACTTTGAGAGATAGGCTACCCACTCATGAAAGTACAAAAATAAATGGTATCAACAATGATGGTGATATAAAACATTCTGTTAGTCCTGCAAAACATAATGCTTGAGCATCCTGCCATTACAGGTCCTCCAGGTATTTCTGTCCCATTTATGGTCTTCAGAAATAAGGCATTGTTACCTCGGTAAGAATCAATAATGTAAGGTCCCATCCACAAGTTGTCGAACTTATCATGCTTTCCTTTCTCTTCCTTCATGGAATCCCATTTCAAAACATGATTACCAATCTGAAAATCATCAGCTTTTGTCCTTCGGTCAAATTTTTTCTTGACGCTGTCTTGGATCAACTGAGTTTTTTTATGAGCTACTTCTCTGGTTTGATGTAAATGGATGGTCTGGTTTATTCTTCTCTGTAAATCATTTGGTTCCACCTCCAACTTTTGCAGCATTTTTAAAATAGTAATTCCCAATGAGGTTGGAGAAAAAGCATCTATCCCATAAACTCGCTGATATGGAGACATGCCTATTGATTTTTTGGTAGTAAGCTTGTCTGCCCATAATGCATTAACCAACTTGATATGCCATGATTTTTTATTGCCCTGCAACAACTTTTTGATAATGTTAACCAAGCTTTTATTGGAGGATTTTGTCAGTCCATTTCCCTGAGGGTAATAGGTTGTAGATTGTCCCAATTTTATCTGATACTTGTTGTAGAAATCTATCATCCTTTTTGACCTGAAAGCTACAACATTGTCAGTAATAATCTTCCTAAGGCAACCGAATCTAGCAAGGATATTGTTTTCTAGGAACTTAATGATGACTGCATCAGAAGCTTGTCTGGTAGGTATGGCTTCTATCCATTTTGTAAAGTAATCAGTGGCCGTCAAAATCAACTTATGTTGGGCAGATTAGGCAAGGTGGATTTCTCCTATGAAGTCAAGGCCCCACTGTTGGAAAGGAGTTTCAACAGATATAGGCCTCAAGGGTAAAGGCAACAACTTTTTCTTACCTTCGAATATTTGACATTTGTGGCATGGAGTAACTTTTTTTTGGATATCAGAAAATAGGGTGGGCCAGTAAAAACCTTCCCTTATAATCTTATTTGCAGTAGTTTTCCAATACATGTGTCCACCACAGTCTCCTTCATGGAACTCTAGCATGACTTTATCTGCTTCGTTTTCCAATAAACAATTTAGTAAAACACCACCAACATCTTTCCAGTGCAAATTTTCATTCAAACTACAAAACTTAACAACTTTAAGTTTAATAAATGTAGCCTTTGTTTTAGTTAAACTAGGAGGAGCTTATAAATTATGTAGCACATAAATAATGTCTACATACTAGGGAGAGGTACCAAAATCTTTTTCTACCATTAGAGTCACCAACTCATCTAGTTCATTAAATATTGCCAGAAAATTGATATTTAAAGCATGCAAGTTATATTATGCCTTTAATTTTGCTAACCCTTGACCTTTGATGAGTTTAGTGGGTCGGATTTCAATATCATATTCTAGTATAACAACAATCCACTTACCCCTTTTCCCATCTGGATCATTTTGAGTCAGTATATCTTTAACTACTGCACTTGGAACAAAAGCAATGATGTGTGAATGGAGAATATACACTCTAAAGTCTTTTATGGCCTTTACCAGGGAAAAAGCTTGCTTTTCCATAATGTCATACTTCAGGGCTGCATCTCTCCAAGCTTTGCTAAAAAAAGCAATGGGATGTTCATGGATCTCATCATTCTTTTGTAGGAGAACTGCAACAATGGTGTGTTCTGAAGCAAATGAAAAAATTAGAAAATCTTTAGTAAAATCTGGACTAATTAACATAGGTGCCTCAGTTAAAACTTGCTTTACACTGTTAAATGATTGTCTAGCTTTCGTGTTCCATTTCACCTCAATATACTTCTTTAGCATATTGGTAATATTCTTTAAAAGTTCAGCTAAGTTTAGAATGAATCTCCTTAGAAAATTTATCTGTCCAATAAAAGATTGAAGTTCTTTTAAATTCCTGGGGGGGATTAATTTTCAGTATAACTTCTATTCTACTGGGATCTATCTTGATTCCTTCTTTCAAAATTATGTGTCCCAATAGTTTTCCTTCTTCCAAACCGAATAATGTTTTCTTAGGATTGAGGGAAATGCCAAATCTTCGACATTTTTCAAAAACTCTTCTCAGGTGATTTAAGTGTTCCTCATCTGTTTTCAAAAAAACAATGATGTCATCCAGATATATAACTATGAAATGACCCATTTCATCAGCAAAAGTAAAATCCATGGCCCTTTGAAATGTTGCTCCAACATTCATTAGACCAAAAGGCATTTTCACATACATGAAAGTGCCCCAAGGTGTAGTAAATGTTGTTTTCTCTTGATCATCTGGGTGTACTAAGACCTGGTTATAACCAGAAAATCCATCCAACAAGGAAATCCTGCTGGATCCAACTACCTTCTGTAGGATGTGGTCCATCTTAGGCAGAGGATAATTGTCTTTTAGAGAGGCTTTATTTAAATTCCGGAAATCAATGCAGAGTTTGATTTCACAGTCTTTTTCTGAGTGGGAACCAAATTGGACACCCATTTGGAATATCTCAGAGGTACTATGATTTTTGCATCATACATTCTCTTTACCTCTTTTTCAACCAGAGGCATAAGCATTGGATTAATCCTCCTTAATTTTTGTTTAAAGGGTTTATGATCTTCTTTCAATGGGATTTTGTGTTGTATGATACTGGTGTCATAGGATTTTAGGTCCTCATAACTCCAGGCAAAAACATCAATGTATTCTTTGAACAATTTAATGTAGTTCAACTTTTCAGTTGGAGGTAAGGATTTAGACAGTTTGATCATTTTGGGTTGAAGTTCAGTCCCAATGTTATGTTCCTCAACACCAGCTCCAGTGGGTTCAATTTTGGGCTTCTTAGCTACATCATTGAAATCAAATAGATCTTCTAAAGGAACAAGCCCTCTAGGCAGGATGTTGTCTTTCAGTTGTAAAATATCTATTTCTTGCTTTTCTTCATTTATCACATGCAATTCTAATTTATTTACACTAGTCTGTACAATATCTTCTATATCAAATTCTACATCTATATTAGTATCTTCAAATTCATCTTTAGACTGCAAAAAGTTTTCAATCTGAGCATCATCTCCAAAAACTTGCCAGTATCTAATGTTATCAGGTACAGTAGGTCTATTCTTCACTTTGACTATATATGGACGAGTAGGAAGAAATGGTAATTTACAAGTACTTGCCGAAGTAGCAAGACCATCAGGCAGTATATTTTGATCTCTTGAAATTGTAGACAAACTATATTCAATGAAAGAATCAAGAAAGTCTAACACAACGTTTCTATAGGCTCTCATCTTAGGATGTTTTGTAGAGTATTCTCCCTTGATTTGTTTTATCGCTAACTCAGAATCTCCATGAATGGAAATTCATTTAGCACCAAGTTTCTTCAAGAGTTGTAATCCTAAGAGCAAGGCTTCGTATTCTGCAATATTATTGGAACACTGAAAATTTAATTTATAGGAGTGACCTTCTGAGTGATGAGTATATGAATTAGAAACCCATACACCAACACCAACTCCTTTACTCATTGATCCATCAAAACCCAAATTCCACAAAACTTCATTTGAATTATCCTAGTCAGTGATTAATGTTTGACCATCAACATTGAGACAAAAATCAGTACTATGGTTTTGAATTTGTTCCTGTGTGCTTACATCATTGTAAAGAATAAATGAGTCCAAATCAGAATGAACAGAATATATAGGATAATTGTTAGGCCTATCTTGAGTGGTGACCATGAATTTCATGAGTTCTTCTCTATAGAGTCTCATGTTGTGACCGAAGACAGGGATTGTTGCATAAGATATATTCATCTGTAAAGTTCCTTGGAGTTTTGCTCCCCATGAACGAGAAAGCAACATTCCATATTTGGGTGGGATATCGACAACAACTATATCCATAAGTACACTTTTGGCAGGGATTTGGACTAAATTTACACATAAATATTTTATAAGTCCAAGGCACTTGACTAGAATCAAATGAATACATGTCTTTATATCTTCTGCTAATATCTAACCCCAACTTCTCCATAATTACTTTTAGCATAAGGTTGTGGGAAGCCCCTGAATCAAGCATAGAATTGTGTAATATTTTGTCATGAATAGTTAGACTAACATAAAAGGGAGGGACATCTCCCTCTTGAAGTTTGACATCAACTTCTGGGCCAAATAGTAATTCAGGTTGATCATCTGATACATTAACTGTATCAGTGCCTTCTCTTGTGCTCAATGCTTTCATTATCTGGGATCTATAAAGATTTTTACTCATCAATTCTGTGAAAGGAATAGGGATTTTGAGTTTTGCCAATTCGTTTTCTATATTAAACGATGTTTGTGTTTTATTTGAATTGACAACTTATAGTTTATCAACCACATATCTTTGGGGTATATCTCTTGGTTGGCTAGTAGAGGGATCATTTGTTTGAATTGTTTTGGATGCAATGTCAGGTTTTTTCTGGATTATAACATCAAGATTCTTTCTAGTAAGAATCTCAACATTGTTTTTGGCAGGTGTTTCAGCTGGTTTCTTTGGAGGAGTATCATGCATTTTTCTATTCCTGAGGTTGTATTTTTTATGAACTTCCATAATAACATTCAAATCCTTTCTTGTAATCTTTTATTTCTTCAGGTTCTATTTCATTTTGGGACAACATGAAAAGGTCTTGATCTTCCTCAGTAAGAAAGATATAGTTATTATCATTTACTCCTAATAGATTTATTTGAGTATTCTCTGTATTATCAGCTACTTCAAAGGAGGTATTACCTGCTGGTATGGAAAGGAGGTATTACCTGCTGGTCTGGACCCTTTTGGTCTCTTTGTTTATTCAAGGGTTGATTTCTTTGATAGTTTGGATTTCTTATTTTCCTGGTTTGATTTTTTCTTTGATGATTCCTATCAGTTATATTGATTATGTCCATCATTTTCTCTATGGTTCTCGGTAGATTTTCTAATTTATAGTCAACCGAAACAAAAGACGAAGGTTCCTCTTTTATCGTTACTCTTTTTTCAGCCTTTACTTAGCTTTCTTGGCTAATAAATTAGCCTCTACTTTAAGTGTGTTTGCTTGCATCTCCTCTAAGGTGGAGGGATCTCTTTCTCTCAGTTGATAGGCCATATCAACATCGAATCCTTCTGGGAAATGTATCAGGGCCAAGCCCGAGGGTGGTTTAATGGCAATGAGAATTGCGTTATAAACCATATTGAATTTGTCACAATACTCTTCTACAGTTTCATTGGGACCTCTCTTAAGGTTTTTATAATCATTAAGGATTTGCAGATGACTCTTTTTAATTTCCCACCTAGTTAGGAAAGATTGGTGAAAAACAACAAGGTCAGTTATACTACCTGCTGCTAGGTCTTTGAACCACTTTCTGACTTCTCCACCTAAGCTCTGGGCAAAAAGCCTTAGTTTTACATCATTCTCATCTACTTCGTGAAGATCAAAGAAGTGATTCATCCTATCAATGTGTTGTTGTGCAGTAAAAGGAATAGTACCATCAAACTAGGGTATTCTAGTCTGAGAGTCTTGGGGCATATTATGCAGTTGTGTAGGTAGAACCAAAGGTGCATAACGAGCAACCATGATATTTGGTCTTAAGGGAGGAGAAGATATAGGATTTGTGGGAATTAATTGAGTGACTACTTGAGATACTATTGGATGAGTAGTTGAAATTACAGAAGAGGAAGGGCCAACTAATGTTGGATGAACCGATTGGGAGGATGAAGCAGATACAGTAATAGTAAGAGCAGAGAGCTCAACAGACTGTTGTATGTAAGCTTGATGTACAACCTGATCAAGGGCTGAAACAAGATCTTGTAGCTTGTCAAACTCCTGAAGGGCTTGTTGATCCGAATCAAGTTCAATAGATGGTCTTATTGGTTTATATGGTTGAAGAATGGCTTCATCAACCACTGTCTGATCAACAAAAGATTTAGACTTAGTCTTGAAAAGACTATGCTCGAAAGGTAGGTCAAACTGAATATCATGAATAATATCAAGGTTCTCAGGAAGAGAATTGGCCCTTGAAAGGGGGATATTGCTTCCTTGACTTTCAACTAAACTTCTCCTTCTGAGTATTTGTTCAGTATTGTCTAGAATTTCAGGTGGGTCTGGATCAAGATTGGCTCGAGTATAAACTCTTTTTGGAGCCAGATTTTTTTAATTTTTAAGAGTAAAAGAACCGCTAATCCTTTATTTCCAATGTCTTAATCATTAAATTCATTGAAACAAGGATATAGAAACTAGAGAAATAATCTTATGATGATGGAATAAAGGATTATTTTTAGTTCCCCCGTATGGTTGCAAGAATGTTAGCACTTAGTAATTTTCTCAGGTTGCAGAAGAAAATCACCAAGGTAACTACAAACCCTTTGAAAGCTAGGATCTAGCCCTGCCAGCTTCAGAGAGGGCTCTCTCTGTAAGATTTAACTTTGTTTGATTGAATATAAGGCTAGTTATGAAGTTTGGGGTTTTGATTTGTATTTGAGTGGTTGGTTGATAATTTAGATTTCCATTAGGCTATGGAGTTTGATACATAAAATATTGATTAACTAGAGTATCTACAGATAGATCTCACAAGGAAAAGTAGCCAAACTAACTGGATTCTTTAAACTCTGTGAAATGGAGAAGAAGAACAGAATAAGGTTCACTTTAAAATATAGAGCATTTTTACCTAAATTCTAATATTCAAAGATCAGAAGAAAACATAGAAAATATTCGTAGCCGGGTGCAGAGTGTAGATTTAAACAAATTTTGCCCTTTATTTATCTATTGAATAATTTAGAAAATAATCATGTGCTATAAATAGAGAGATATAAACACATATAACATATATATGTACTTCACCACCAATTTGACACATGAATCCTATGAAAGAGCTTCTGTATTACTTTGGAAAATCAGTTGATGCTTCAGCAAAAGATACACAATAGTGTTTCTTCGTACAAAAATCAGCCTCTACTACTTCAACAATTGAAGTATTTATAGATAATTTACCTGTGTTTCTATTAAATAACCATTCTCAAATTTGAGACTCTGCTCCTGTAAAATCTTTATCTCTAGTTTTAGTTTCTTTAGCTCCTCTTCCTGTATAGTCATGTTTTCCATACACTGAGTCATCCACAACCGATGTGGGATGCACTGTTGAGGATGATGTTCCTGCTGTAGTAGTTGATGCAGGAGCTCCTGTATGTAGTAGAGATGCAATTGCAACTGCGTCAAGAGGAACAACTGCAAATTGTGAATTTTGCTCCTTCTCCTTTATTAGCTTATCCATTTTTGCTTCCATTGTTTTAATTTGGGCACCTTGTTCAACTAGAAGCTTTAACATCTCTTCCTTTTGCAGCGATGTCTCTCCAAGTTCTTTACCCTGGGGGTCTTCTGTTGCTGCCAACTTCAATTGCTTTTATAATGTTGCAATATCAACATTCTTCTTTCTGATTATTTCTTCCGTAGCTTTTGTATTTTCTGGATCAAGGCCTACTTTGACTACCATTTCCTCCAAGTATTTGATTCTGGTATCTTTGGCCAATGAGGATACTTTCTCCAATTTGAGTTGAGACTGCACATTATTTAGAGTAAGTTATAGTTTTGAGGCAGTGATGGCAGTTTGAGTGAAAGTTGAATATACCGTCTCTCCTACCTGCCTGTGCATATCTATTTGATCCAAAGGTTGGACATCCTTTGCCTCAAATTCAAAAGTGGCCTGTTTGAAATCTCCTGTTGACTTTGGTTGAGTGACCTGGGCCTGCAAAAATGCCATATGCATTCTTCCCTTCTCTGTATCATATGCTGAGATGAGTCTATGCTGAATGGAGGAGGACTGCTTTCTGAATTGAGTTGATATGTTGTCATGAATAACCTCATTCCTCTACTTGATTTATTTGTATCTTTGAAAAATGTCCAATTGTCTCTGCTCTGTAAAAGTTTCAAGTGTTTGAGGGACAATAGCTAGAATGTATTTTGTAATTGAGGAAGATGATGGAGATTCTATAGTTCCACTATCCAGCTTGAAATTCTTCAAACCTGAGAGCACAATAGTGCCTTGTGTATCCTCCAGTGATGGAAATTCTATTTTAGAACAGAAGCTTGATTTGAGCTTCGTAGTGTGTATTTGAAATTCCTTAGCTGAGACTTCGGTGACTGGAGAATCATCCTCTCTTGCTCTCTTATCCATTTTCTCTTTGGGTGTTGGAGTCTCTGAAGCTATCCTTGAAAGTACCTACTTCTCGGCCTCCTGCAATGTGTTTTCCACCCAAGTGTGCTGGTTCATATACTTTTCAATTTTAGGCCTCTGTGTGTGCACATATGTAGTTTTTTGTTCTACTCTCAACTTGGAAATTACCCCAAAGGGCTCATAAGACCAAGTGAAGCTGAGAGGAAAATTCATTTGTTTCAGCAGGAGGTCTGCTTCCTCTCCTGCTGCTCTACTATTGCAAATAATTGGTCCAACTTGTGTCTTAATCTTGAACTGGGATTTCTTCTTGGTTGCGACAAAATAAATATTATCAGAATGAATTATTTGCCTGATATATTCCAAGGCAAATATCCTCATGGGCAAGTATTTGGGCTGTTTGTATGGTGGCAACTCTGAACCATACACTCTAATCTCCGTGATGATTGGTAAAGATACCAATCCCCTGTTTTAACCTGTTCATTGAGCTGCAGAACCTTCCAGATTTCTTCATTGATCCTTGGAACTTGCTGGCCACTTAACACACAAGTGGTTGGATATACAAATTGATCTATAACCTCTGAAAAGTTGTACTCCTGTGATTGTTTTCTGACTAAGGAAGGTCAAAAAACAATTGCATGTGGCTCTCCTTGCTAATCTAATTTCCACACTGAGAATGGAAACTTATCTGCTTGGAAAAATAGAAACATATACATAAGAATGGATGAATATCTAAACATTCCTTCAGTGAAAAACTGAAGGAATTGTTCATGAATTATATTTGATAAGAAGTGACCATAGTCAAAGGTGACTGATGGTCCTTCTTTTAAAGAAAGGGTGGAAAAAAAGCCTAGAATAGGCTCATCTACCCACTCATCTGAGTAGTAACCAAGAATAAAAGAAAAAAATAGAAATAATATGTCTTGTTCTTTGAGGGAACATAGAAGAGGGATATGGGGGATTTTTCTTAGGGAGTTGGGAGTCTTCAGGGATGAAGATTTCAAAGACGACAGCTCTCTGGGGGAAAGTTAACTTCTGGTAGATTTCTCTGAGAGCTTCAATGGAGAAAGGGGAGAGGGAATCACAGTGGGGAACCTGCAACATTTGATTAATGCTGTCAGCTGTGATGCTGAAGATAATTTCACCATTTGGGGAGATAATGGCCCTCTTACTTTCAAAGTAAGAGGCTTGACATCTCAAGAAAAGTTTAGGAAAATTATAGGATTGGGGAATAGCAAACAGAGGGAGTTTGGATTGCAAAAGGTGTATCTCATCAGATTGGTCAAGGAAGTTATCTCGAAATCAACAACACAATTCGAACAAGTCGAATTAGCACTGTGTTTCAGTGATTTTATAATCTCGATTTGGAAGTGGGGTATGGTCGAGATCAATAGAGGGATTAAGCATTAGATTGATCACAACAGTAGTATTCGGTGCCATGGTGATCGCAGGTTGGGAAATTGAAGATTGTAACGAGAGGAAGTCAATGTGTGTTAGATAATGACGGGAATTCAGAGTAGCGGGCCTTTGTCAATTGATGAATGATAGGCAATAGGAATGCTGCGGAAATAATTACAGCACAAAGGATGGGAACACTATTGATTGAATAGGGAAAGAAAGGTGTAATTGTGGTGATGAATGTCATATTTATTTGCCGTGATCGGGCCTTAATCGTTGGATTAATGGTCTCTTTAGACATTAAAGTCCCTGTAATGGTGCGAGCAAATGGATAGGAGATTAATGGAGGTTGGAACAGTCTTAGACGTGGCAGGTGGGGATTGGTGGATATGTGGAGCGTGATTGTTGGTGGGAGTGACGGGACATAGGGTGAGGTGGCGTGATGGGAGTGGCGGCAATGACGGGATTTGGAGGTAATTGTTGGCGGGAAGGCAAGATAGGCAGGAAAGGCAATACCTCTTTCGGAGCGGGGGTGTGGTGGTATTTTGTTTATGGAGGGGGGGGGGGGGGGGGGAGTTCCGAACTCACCTGGTGGCACCACGTCGGGGAGCGGTGAACCACTTTTCGGACACACACCCCCCCTGTTGTTAAACCTTGTTGCTTCTGGGGGGAGGTCCGAAAAATGTTGTGGGCCGTCAGATGTTGGCAATAGTGATGGTGAAGTGCAGGGGGAGTTAACACATGAGGGCCCGCCAAATGTTTCGGTGCATAATACATAACCCAAAGTGCAAACTTTGGATAATGGAAATACTTCGGACATATTACATAAAATCATCATTTGCCTAATCTAATGCTATAAAATCAAATGTGGGTGCATTTGGGTATGCAAACCCCTTCAATTTTTATCCTTAGAGACAAAGGCTATTTATTTCAAACACTAGACTAATCTAATCATGTAAATTAATCCACATTAAACAGTTGGATTAACTTTATTCACCTATTTCTACCTATCTAATATTAACAAAGATTAAATTGTTTGGATAAGTTATTTACTCTAACCTAATTGACATAAATTGAAAACAACTTGAGCATGATTTAATTGTATGTCTCAAGCAGAATGGGATTGTGGCATTTTAAACAAGCTGCACACAATTTCATCTATTTTATTCTTTTACAAAGCGAGAAGGCTAGTAGTGACACTTAAACTAGCATGATTATCAGGTTTATTCATTTTTTTTGTGGGGTTCATTTATCATTTCTTTTCTTTTTATATTTATACCCTCTTTTCATTTTTTATTTTCGTCTTTCTATCTCTTTTTTTTTGGGAAATCATTTGCAGAAAACTACATTATTTACAATCTGAAATATTGAAAGCAAATACTCAATGATCATTGATCCTATAAATTATAGGACCCTAACACATGCATTGGTAACTGTTTCATAAATAAGAACACTAATAACTTAAGCAACTAGAAGATCCTAATCTAATGAAGTAAAAGTCACTCACAAGCAATTACCAATGAAGAGAAATCACCTAATTCATAATGCCCTAGATTTCTCTACATAAAGGAGACAAAGTCAAGGGTTGTAGGGTCTGATTCAAATGTTATGAACCATTCCACAAATACCATAAGGATAGAAAGAAGAAATAACTCTGTGCCTTAGGAATAAAAGAGTCGATGAATAAAAATCCACTTCGAGGGGGCAACCTCCCATTACAATATATCCAATGCTTAGAACAAGATGCCTATACAAGTCTCCTTTATTATAAATAGGAGATAAGGTAAGCATGATGTAACCTATCACTAAGCCCATCTAACCATAATTAATGTACTAGTAAGGGGTGGGACCTTAACATACATGTCTAATGCTATAAAAAGCATTATGCCAAAAAATGGCATATAAGAGTAGGAGACAATGAGCTTCTCCAAAAAAATGTCTTGGATGCAAGGCTTGATAAGGTTTATAATACAAATTTGAGGAATTATAAAATAATTTTCCTAAAAAGTAACCACCAAAGAGTGTAGAGCTTGAAAAATCATGTAATTTGAAAAACAATTCAAAAAGACTTCCTTGGATGAAGAATTGTGTGGCCTAGAAATTTGAAATTTTGAGATGATGTCTTTGTTTCTATGAAAATGAAATCCACATTTTCTAGCATGTAGAGAACATAAAACCACATACCCTTCAAAACAACACACAACATGCACATTGGATGTGAAAATTATTGTCATGTAAAGATGGCCAATTATATTTTACCCACAAATCCTTGCATTCTAATGACATGGAAAGATGAAACTGCCACATGGTAGATGATTAGGCTCAAATTGGCATGTTGAAGCTATTAGTAGGCGTTGATTCCCCTTCATGAAGGCCTTTGATGAATCAATATGGGAGAATTCCACCATCACTGCTTAATGAACACTGACCATTATAATTTAAAACCCACTATAATTTAAATGTTTTAAACCTTTTAACTCAAGTGCTTAAAACAAAAAATGTAGAGCTAAAAATCTCACAAACCAATGGAAATGAATTCAAAATTGAAGCATATAGATTCCATTTTGAGCAAAGAAAAAACTAAGCTGAAATGATCTATCTCGATGCAAAAAAGTCGTGAAATTAAGCTAAAAATGTTACTAATATTTAAACATGTTTAAAGATGAACTAAAGAAGGCCATCATACAAATAGATGTACAACAAACCTCAATATGTTTCTTAACAAACAATGTGCTAGATAAAGTACCACAAGCAAGGAATCAAATCACATGATTATTGCACAAAAACTACACATGAGAAATTAAATGAGCCAAATAATTAAACTTCAATTACACTTGAATAACATGAAAAAACAATTGAGAAAGTATTGCACATCGTCCCTCACAATGCTAAATAGGTTGGATGAACATGATGGCATGACGTCCCACATGATGATGAAAGAAAGAAGAAATATAAAGGTGGTGGCAACCAAAAATAGTTGATCACTCCATCAAGTTTCACATAAAAAATGTGGTGAAGTTTGTCAAGTTGCATGTTGTGTCGATCAACACCTAGAAAATTGTGTAGGTCATGGAAGCAAAGACTTTGTTAAAATTAGTAAGTATCCTCATAAGTGGCCTAAATCCACTCCATGTCTAGTTGGTTACAAAAATAGATGCACCAAATAATGTCATCATAAGAGACATACAACAAACTTCAATATGGGTCCCAACAAATAATATGCAAGTACCCACATGTGTGTGGAATCACATTTGATTATTTTTACACCAAAACTTGAAAGAACCAGAAAAAGAAGTGAGCACAATAGTTCTACACCAAAGTGGTTATTGAGCTCAAAAGAAAATAAAGTGTATAATAAAGTTATGAACTTAATGAGAACATTACAGAGTTCTCATTTTTTTAGAGAGATCACATTTAATGTGATTTTTATCTTTGTTTTGAAAAGTGGTACTATTGATAGCACTTTATTTTTTTGCTGTGGGTTGGGGATCTTTTTTTGACATTTTAAATGTTCTTATCTATAAATAATTGACTTTTTTTTAATGTTGTTTTTAAATCATTTTTCAATTTTATTTAACTAATTTAAAAAAAAATTCAAAGTTCTCTAATTTTTATTTTATTTTTGAAGTTAAAATTACAAATTAATTGACATTATATATCTTAAAAAATTAAAAAAATAAAATCAACTCTAAATTAAAAAATTGTATTACTTGAATTTTTAATTGTTTTCATATATATATCCAAAAAAATATATAATTATAATTATTAATAAAACTTAATCAGAAGCTTGAAAAAAAAAGGAAAATGAAAATTAGAGAGAGATTTTTAACTTACATAGTAATGATTTTTTTTACCATAATTAAAAGGAGATTGAAATTAATATTCATTGAAAATGAGTGATATTAACTTTATATTATTATTGATATATTGGTTGATTTTTAAATTTTTGTTACAATGGTATATGTTGTTTTAGATTAAGATTTCAAATAACTTACAATTTTAATTTTTAAATTAAAAAAAAAAGAGTATTGCTCTTTACTAAAATCATTTTCTTATTAGTGTGTTAAATTTTAAAGTTTTTTTTGTAGTTGTGATATTTGGTTTTGAATGTCATAGCTAAAAATTGTTGGAATTTTAACTTTAAAAAATGTGCTACTAGTGGCACAACTTTTCAATTTATGGTTCTTTTTAAATGTTTTTTACAAAAAATAGTGGATTTTCTGGATCTCATTTAGTAACTTTGTTGTATAATTATTAAAAAGTGATGACCAACTAAAAGTATGTAATAATGAGTGGGTTGTAAAATACATAGAAACTCTTCATAATATTGGTGATGACACTAATAAAAGTAAAAGCTAAAACTCTGCAATGCCTACTCCACAACCCCAAGAAACTCATTAAATTCTACACAAGTGATTTGAATCCTCTACTTGAATGATAGGTCGAATGTTACGAAAAGCGTTATGCTAAAAGGATGATATGTAAAACTTGTAGATAAATATTTTCTAGAAAACAATGATGCATGATGAGGTTTCCAATATAAATTTGGGAAATACAAAAATCAATTTGTTGAAACATTAACCTCTTTAGAGCATAGAGCTAAAAAATTCTTGCAATTGAAACAAACGTCAAATGAAATATTTTGATGAGGGGGTTATGTCTTCCAAAAGTTTGGGAAATCCCAATGATGCTTTGGTTTCTATGAAAATGCAAAATTTGAATCATATTAAAAGAAAAATCTATAAAAACCAAGTTAGATAATGCATAGGTAGCGAAAATATGCTCACACTACAAAAATGACAATCAAAATAAACATTGGATGTGAAATTTATGGTTATTTAAAGATGATCAATAATTATTTAGCTACAAATCACCATATCCTAATGATGTGAAAAGATCATATTGACACATCGTAGTTGGCTGAGATGAAAGTGACATGTGGTAGCTACTGATAAGTGTTCAATGTGCAAAAGATAGTGATGGTGTAATTGATAGTGTGTTGATTGGAGTATATGGATGCTTACACTGCAGATTGTGGTGATGTTAGATGTTTTTCCATATGATGGAAGGGTCATCGAGTTGACATTCGTATGTTGATCGAGTAGCTAAGTTAGCAGGATGAGGTGTTGTCACATGTTAGTCCATGTGAAGCAAACTTGGTTGAGGAGGGTAGAATGCTATGTGATGTGCTTTATGGTAGTCTATGGGAGCTTGTATTGCAAAGGTAGTTGAGATATTTAGAGATGGAAATGTGGAGAAGTGTAGTGTCGTGGAGTAAGGCCCCTCAATGAAGAAAGGAAATGCCTTGGAAAGGTCCCCAACATTGTGCATAAAAGTCAACAAAAGGGGCATTGCCCCTTAATGAAGGGTCCCAAATGAGTCAACTTAGGGGGTCTGTGTGGGAGAATCCCAACACCACTTCTTCAAAAATGTTGAGCATTACAAGTTAAAACCGTTCTAATATGAATGTTATAAACTTCATAAATTAGGTGTTTGAAATAAAAAACAAAGAGCCAAGAAAGCAAAAACCCTCATGAATAAACATAAATAACTTCAAAAGTGGAGCAAATAAAGCTCGTTTTGAGGGGGAAAAAAGCCAAACTAGGATAAATTAGTTGCTTTGGCAGCAATGGTGCCATTACACTGAAAATGCTCCTATCAAGAAAAATAAAACATGCAACTTGAATTATTTTATGTAGCTTTGGAGATGTCTCATGTTAATAGAGTAAGTTTAAATACTAAAATTTGAATGTTATAATTGTAAAACCTTCAATAAAAAAATCACAGGAGAAAATGGCATTGATATTAAAAAAATACACTCCTTTCACTCTATCACCATGATATTATACATTTAAGATATTTAGTCTTCACAAAATGTCATAGCTTGAGTGTTCCCTTTTTTTTTTGGTAGGTAAGTACCGACAAGGGATTTGAACCAGTGACCTATTGCAAGGAGTGCCTTAACAGTGCACCCATTCACCATCATTCCAAAGCCCCATGGGCATAGCTTGAGTGTTCTCATCAAAGAGTCATGCTTAGATTTACTTTTCTTCCATGTTAAAATTCATAGAAAGAGATTCACAAAATTATAATCGTAGTATGTCATATTGTTCAATTGTTAGGACTTTTAGAATAAGAATAGATTAAATGAAAGTAGAGATGTTGTATAAGGTGTATTTTTGTTGGTGTGTTTTTTTTAATCTATTAATTAAACTGATTCCAATTTATATTTGAAAAGGAGACTGAATTTCAAAATCAGAAAGTGTCAAATAAATTTCATGTATTAATCATGAGGATATAATAAGTATTTAAGAATTCAGAATCAATTTAAGATGTTGCAATTCTTCTTCAGCGAAGCCAATATAGATGGTTTTTCTTTTCAACAATATAATAATAAAAAGAATATCAAAAAGAAGGAAATTTGTTGTGATCATCCTCTCATTGAATATCCATGTGCATTTTACATAATAAAAAAAAGGTCATATGCTCGAGGTATCACCATTAACAAAATTACTAACTTAATGAGAACTTCACTGAATTCTCATTTTAGATGTTGCATTTAGTGTTGATTTTCTCTCGATTTAAAAAGTGGTGATGCAACATCACCCTTTTTTCATTTAAAAATTAAAATTACGACCTTTTGCAACTATAACATTAAAAATCAAATATTATGACTACGAAAGACATGAGAAAACACCTCAAATTTAAAAGTAGTGATGTAACATCACCCTTTTTTTCTAGGGTTAAAAATTCAAAAAAATTTAATCATGGCATTAAATACCAAATATATGTATTCTATTAGTGTTATATAGATTTTTTATATATTCAATGATTATTATTTTAATAATTTACATTAAAAAATAATGGAGGTTAAAAAAAGAAGAAGAAAAGCCCATTTTTCTTAAAAATAATGGGGAAATAATGATCCAGTAAGTGATTCCCTCTTATTCCTCCTAGATCCAATTTTTTAGGTTTGTCAATGTGTTTTTATTTTTATTTTTATTTATTTGCTAGCACTATTGTGAGGCATGATTGGTGGCTCAATCTGCACACATGAATTGATGTTATCTTTATGGTTTGTATTATTTTGATAAACTTGGTAGTTATGGGGAAGCATTTAGGATATTGTCATTGATCTAGTTTCCTATGTGGCAAACCACGGTATAAAAAATATTTTTAAGAAAAAAAATTATGATAAAAAATAATTTGAAAAAATTGGGTTTAGAACTTGATCTACCATAATCATTTATAGTGAATGTTTCAATTCCAAAACATGATCTATCATCAAGATTGAATAGTTGAGAGAATAAGGAGAGGGGATCATTTATAAATATAAAGAAAAAGAAAGAAGAGCAAGACAAAGAGAAACCCTAACAAAAGACTAAAAACTAAAAATGAAACGAATATAAAAAATTAGAATATTAATAATAATAAATTAATAGATTATTCTTAAAGAATTAGTGTTTAAGTAATACAATAAAAATATTAATATATATTAATTTAGTATATATCTTAATAAATTAATATATTAATTCTAAGAAAATAAATTAAAATAAATAAATAATCCAAAAAAAATCAAATTAATGGAAAAAACTTAAAACCTTTGAAATTTAAAAAAAATTAAAAATAAAACCTATAATAAATAAATAAATAAATTAAAACTAAAATAACCCCCAAAAAAATCATAACTAAAACAACAAAGAAAATTGAAATAAAATTAATAATAAAATTAAAAACATAACCTATATATATATATATATATATATAAACAAAAAATGCATCTTAATACAAATGGGGGGTTTTGATTCCCCCTCTAAAAGTGAATTTCGGTCCATCCTTCCTTGGGTGGGGACCATACCTGCTCAATCCTTCGACCATGCATGAAAGCATGAAATTATTATTATTATTATCATTATCCAATTTTAAGGTCACAGCGAAGCCAGACACCAAATTGGTGTATGAGACCCCCTTGTTTGTGGGACAAGGGACCCACCTCAGCACAACGATTTAACTGCTAAGTCTACGAAGGCATACATACTGGTGTTGGATTGCTAAGTCTATGAGGGCATACATACTAGTGTCTCACCCGTTGAAAGGTGATATTGGAGTTGTATCTATCTGAGTCCCTTTCATTTTCACTACATAGTCTTTCCACTGACTGACCCATAATTATCTTCCCTCAAACTTAACATCCTGAGCGGGACAGTAGGTGGCTCTACCTGAATTCATTAGGTGGTGATGATATATTTCATTAAGTTGATCATTTTGTTCATTTTCCTTGCATCAAATTTTATCCATTTCCAATTATCATTTCTCCATTATTTTCATTATTGTTTATCCTTTATTTTCCATTCGTTATTTATTTTTCCATCCATTTCTCCACATAATCCATTTTCTCTTCATTCTCATATCCATTTATGTTCTAATTAAGTGATTTTCATATCTAGTATACACTTGGAAAAGTGTACCCTAATGTATTAAACTTGTTGGCACATGTTTGGGATATTTTCTCTTAGATTGGCTCGTGTGCTGGGTTGAGGTGTGATGAAATATTATCCATTGTTTGCTGCTATAAACTAATATTTTAGATCATCCCTCAAGATCATTTTCACAAGGATTGGATCCAGGATATCTCCTTGTAAGATGAAATTTATTTTTTGCATTACAAGTCATAGAACATAGAAATTTCTACTTGGTATAAAATCTATCTTACTAGCCTCACTCTTTTCATGAACAAGGAGTTCATATTTCAATTGTGTAGTACCTAAGAGTAGCACTATGAGGTTGATTGGTTGTTGAAACCCTAGTATGATTGAGATGAGAAATTGTACCCATGAAGGGTTTGATGAATTCAAACCCCAATTATTGTCATGCCAAAAGTATACTTTCACCTATGATAGGGAGTAGATATACTTCATGGATAGTTGTTATGAATTTATTTTCGGTAGGTATGATACATGGTTGATTTGTTTCAAGGGTTGTCAATATGTTTTCACTTATAAGAAGTGGTGGATCTAAGAGTTATTTCCTACTATGGATTTATTTTTGGAGAGTGAGGTTCCTAGGAGGACCTATGATAAGTGATTGATTTCTTGCATTGTATACATGAATTGCGTTTTACTTCATTTATGGATGGCATGGATTTATTTCCAATGAGTGAGATGCCCATGAGGGCATATAAAAGATGGTTGATTTATTGTAGTAAATGTCAGTGTGTTTTCATTTGTGATAGGCGAAGGATCTACTTCATTGATATTTGGTATGCGATTCCTATTTCAATTGGTGTGATGCCTAGGAGGACCTATGATTGGTGATTGATGCGTTCTGGTGGATGTGGGTCTTTGGAGTGGATTGGTGCATGTAATAGGAAAGATTTATCATTTGATTATTTGCTAACTTTTTTGAGCTTGGGATGTGTTGATTCATTCCATGCATGCTTAATGATTATTAGCTAATATTTTTAGGTTGAGTTATGACTCAAACCTATTAAAGAATGGTAACCTTACTCAATTTTAGTGACCGTTATAGATGGAGGAACATTGTAGCATTCTCCCATGGGCATCATATTGGTTGTACATATTGTACATTTATGGAGAGATTGATAGTAGATGTGATAGCTAGTGTGACACTAAGCTATTGGAAATCTTGTGCATTTGTACCTTGGTGGTGGATTCAATGGTTGATTCCAAGCTTGTAGTTGATGGGAGAAATGATGAGTATCAATGATAGGATTGTTGGATTCTCTCCAATAGAGGGAGTTGACCATGACGATACTCTTGATTTAGGATTATCAAATTATTTATATTACAGGGAAGTGACATTGTTGAGTTGCTAGAGGTTTTGCGGTGCATGAGAGGAATTATCTTGCTCATAACTTGATGATGACTCTTTATGGGTTGTTGTTACGTTTACCCTTGAGCTTGATATTTCAAGAATGGCAAGTTGAGATGTACGTAGATTTCATCTTGTGCTTTTGATGGATTTGACCCACTTGTCTTATTGGATTTGTGATTATATTTTCACGATGGCCTAAATAGCTCATGATATAGTGCCATTAGACTTTGGCACATGATTATGACTTTAGCGATGTTAGAGTTTTTACAAGTTCATATTGATGTATTCCTTGATCTAAAGTGATTTTAGAGCTCAACATGAAGTAGAGGTCTGAGAGAGAGAGAGAGAGAGAGAGAGAGAGAGAGAGAGAGATGCCTTTGTGGGCACTTATTGCTTGGAAATTAAGGTGTATGGACTAGGTAAGATATTTTAATTGTGATGGAGGAGGATTCTTTCATCATTGTGGAGTTGATCTGGATCTTGGGGGAGGCCCCCAAGATATGAAAAATTGCAACGCCAGAAAGAAAATGAGAGAACACACAATAAAAAAAACCACAAAGAAACTTTTTATTAAAACATATAATAACTGTAAGGACTACATTGTGGTGGACAATCTGTCCTTTTACAAAATGTGACTTGTTACTTATAGTCTTTTTCGGTTACAATACCACGGGTAAATTCCATGGGTGAATGAATACCATGGGTGGATGTGACAATACCATGGACAAATACCATGGGTGAATGAATACCATTGGTGGATGCCACTTACAATACCATGGGTGGATTCCACTTATAATACCATGGGTGGATGAATACCATGGGTTGATGCCATTTTATCTTCGGATAATTCCTACCTCCTTAAGAAGCAATGGTCCCCATTACGTGAAGTTCCCTCCTGCAAAGCCTTTGTTGAATATGAAGAGCCACTGAAGAGAAGGGTTTTATGTGGTTAACCCATAACCATGATGAACGAAGATCTGAGGATAGAGATACCCTGTAATGCTTGTGACCAATTGTGATACTGACAGTGTGCGGCCTAGAAAATGGACTTCAATGAAGTGTGGGTTTGTGGATGACCCATAACCATGATGAACGAAGATATGAGAATAGAGATACCCTGTAATGCTTGTGACCAACTACGATACTGACAATGTACAACGTAGAAAATGGACTTCGATGAAGTGTGGTTTTGTGGATGACCCATAACCATGACAAACGAAGATCCGAGGATAGAGATACCTTGTAATGTGTGCGACCAACTATGATACTAATAGTGTGTGACCTAGCAAATGGACTTCAATGACAAGGATTTTGTGCGGTTGACCCATAACCATGGTGTTGATTGTTGATGAAGTAGCAAGTGCCTACATAGCCTGGGGTGGGAGGGCACGTCTGTAAAGAACCCAAGCCGGATGCTGCTATGTTGAAACTGATGAATGTGAAGTAGGTTCCTACTAAATCGGGGTGGGAGGGCACGTCTCCAAAGGGAAACTGCTCTGAATGCTGCTCCATATTTAAAATGGGCCTAACTCGGTCAATATAACTCAGATTATAACCTAGTTTTGGAAACATAATGACCATTCTACAACTTCCCATGTGTTGGAAATCCTTATTAGGACACTCTGGAATCTCAGATTTGCATTGCAACTGTTTCGTCGTCATAAAAGTTCTGAAAAAATAATTGATTTTAAATCAATGATATCTCGCACATCCGAACTCCGATTCGACCCATTCTTTTTTTTTTTTTTTTTTTTTAAATTGGGTGATTTTTAGAGAGGAGATCATATATGCAATCATTGTTTTGAAATTATGCACAAAAAATGCAAAAAATGATAGGAGAGTCTTCATCCACTAGTTGTCGTCAGAAAAAAATCTACAACATAGCTGATTTTAAATCAACAATATCTCCCTCATCCGGACTCCGATTTGGCTGAATTTTATTTTTTTATTTTATTTATTTATTTTTTCGTAAGAAATCCAGATCTGTTATTTATTTTTGTAAATTTTTCACCAAATGTTTCAGATCTGATATGTAAACTCACCGCCCAAAAAAAATTATTGCAAAAAAATGAAAAAAGAAAAATTCTTCTTGCTTGGCCCAAGAAAGTGCTCTGTGGAGGTTGCAGCATGTGCCTGAAGTTTGTTGAATATTTGTACAAAAATTTGAAACTGAAATATGCATTAAACCCTCATTCCCATGGAATCATAACCTGCTCTGATACCATTGATCCAGATCTTGGGGGGAGGCCCCCATGATTTGAAAAATTACAACGCCAGAAAGAAAATGAGAGAACACACAATAACAAAACCACAAAGAACTTTTTTATTAAAACAGATAATAACTGTAAGGACTACATTGTGGTGGACAATTTGTCCTTTTACAAAATGTTACTTGTTACTTATAGTCTTTTTTGGTTACAATACCACGGGTAAATTCCATGGGTGAATGAATACCATGGGTGGATGTGACAATACAATGGGTGAATGAATACCATGGGTGGATACCACTTATAATACCATGCGTGGATAAATACCATGGGTGGATGCCACTTATAATACCATGGGTAAATTCCATGGGTGGATGAATAACATGGGTGGATGAATACCATGGGTTAATGCCATTTTCTCTTACGGATCAGGAGTCACTAGAGTTACAAGTTGTGGCTTTAGAGGGAGTCGATGGGTGTCCTAGAAAACACTTTTCTTGTAAAGAATTGGAGTTACAAAAGATTTTTTTCACCTCTCTAAGAAAGTGGAATGTCTCCTAACTCATTGGCAATGATTCTTGGGTGTATCGATAGATTGATTTATAGATGCTTGACCTTGATTAGAGCATTCACATGGCACCCTTATCTATGAGTTTGATACCTTAATTAGCATGGCATTGAAGATGGTGATGGTTCTTATGGCTCTTGTTTTAACACTAGGGTTTATATCGTAGTAAATACATGGAGAGTGTGTTGATTTCTGTGGCATTGGAAGGTCTTCCACATAGGCTTGGTGTCTTAACATGTGGAAGTGAAGTCTTGTTTAGGTGGCTTTTTGAGAGGAGAACCTAATATGATCTTCTTCCTAAGTTTAGTAGCTTAGGAAAAACACATTGATCAATTAAAATGATTAATATATGCTTGGGTTAATGTTTTATATAAGGATAAATGTTTAATTATTTAAGTGACTTAGATCTAATTTCCACCGTTACAAGTGATTTAGGATTTAATCTAGCCCTCAATCACTTTGGAGATTAGGTATTTGGCCTTGGAGAATTGTAAAAGGATCCTAAGGGAGAGGATGAAGACACATTGCATATGCAACTACTCAAGTGAGAGTGAGAAAATTCAGAGAGATTTTCTTAATTGCATATTGTTGCTAGTGAGTCATAAGGCTGAGGAAAGGAGGAAAGGCAGTAGGAGAAATTTTTTCGTAGCAAGATAACTAGTAGGAAACCTACACTTGTGAATCCATGAGGTTCGTGTAGCTAAGGGAGATGCACATTTGAAGCAACTAGTAGACTAGTCCACACGTGGGACTTGCAAAAGGATGGAGGATCATATAGATGACTGAAAGGCCAATAATTTTTTTCTTAAAAATTCTTCAGGGTTTTCTATAATTATTTATACTTTTTATGGGCCATTTTCCCTTATTAGCGATCCCTTTGATTTAATTGAATGTGATGAAGAGTTGAAGGGTAAAATATGTTTCTATTTGGTCTAATTTTATAGGTTGTATTATGTTTTGTTTATGCTGCAAAAATGTTGTTAAAAGTGTCAGGTAATTTTATTTGTAATTTTCAAAAATTAAATTTTATTTACGAGTAAAAGAAAATTTTTGGGCATAAAATAAATAATTGAGACAATAAATCTAATTGGCAGTTAGAAAATTAACATGGTATTAGAGCATTGAGTAAGCTCTATGAAGGAATATTAATGGACAATGGTTTCAAATAACAACATTTTATTTTTTCTACAGTAGAATTTTTTTTTTGCAACAAGGTTTTTGTGGCTAAAATTGATCTGGTGCGATGGCATCATTAAGTGTAAGACTTGAAAAAAGATTGGAGGGGGATGCAAACTTTATTCCATGGAAGGAGTGGATCACCATTGTTTTTATGGAAAATGTTCTATGGGAATTTGCAAAGATCTAAGTTCCTTCAGATGCCACACAAGTAGCTAAACATAAATTAAAGGTTGTAAAAGATAATGACATCATATTGGATGGTGTGAAGGATCACATAATCCCTCACATAACATGGAATCAAACTACTCACCAAATGTTGTTAGCTTTGATAAATTTGTACCAAAGTGACAACCAAAATAGGAAGTGTTGGTGTCTCGTTTTGTCCCCAATTTTACCACTTATCACCTCCATTTTTTCCCACTTTTGTCAAAGTAAGTACCCCTTCACCTACCTTTCCATCAACATCACTATCCTAAACCCTGCTAAAACCCTGACATGAGGTAAATGCATTACATTAGTGTCATTTTGCTATTTTTGGTTAAGTTTGAGTAAGTTTGAGTTATATTCCTAATAAGTTGACTAATCATTATGGATTAAGTGTGAAGATTTGTAGCAGTATGGATAGGTCAACTAAAGATGGAGGGAATGCTTGTCAACAATCTTGCTTTGTCATTTATGTACTCAACAACTCAGTCTATGATCTTTACTCAAAATCATGGAGGCCTGGTAGACTCTTTCCACGACTTCATACTTCTAGAAGATCGAACACCACAACTGAATATTTTGACCGAGCCCGAGCTCGATGTTTTCCACAACGAAGATTCTCCATAGCCTCATCAAAATAGGACCATGCTAATGTTGGCATTTGTTGGAACCTGTTGTGCCAAGGAGAGCGAAATCGTTTAGGTAATCAGATCTTAAGTTTGATTTAGTAAATTCGCTGAGTTTGCCATATATGGGTTTATTGCCATTCTGAATATGAATCATTGCCTATAAAGGCCAATACTGTAATGAATTAGAACTAATTATTGGTGCAAGCTATTAAGTTATCAAGTTACTGTTCAAACATTGTTATTTGTAATTGAAGACTTTGTTCCAGTTAATACCATGGATATGCTTTGAGCCAAATCATTCCGAGTTATGGTTTATTGTGAGTCCTTAATTTGAATGTTTTATATCTTTCTCCTGCTGTAGTAGACTAGCTTAATCTAGGCGTGGGAGGGCCCACCACCTCTGGAAATAAGCCTCATTAACAATTCAAATAGCTAGGTGTGTGCGTATAATTTCATAGTTTGAATCCTATATGTTATATTTATGAACATTGATATATGATTTCATGATATGCGTGGTTCATTTATTTACAAATTACACCATTTAAAGATTGTTTCCCGTGTTAAAGGGCTTCAATTCATTATAAATCCCGAGTTTGTATTTCGATATAAAGCCATGCTTTGTCTTTCATTTAAAATCACATTCATTTATGTTTATAATTGGAGTATCCATGATAGGAAAATAAATTGGTTCTTGAAGCTATACAACACAATCTCTGTGTGTTTATTTCGGTGTGTTTGTCTCTTTAATGAAGTTTATGATGAATGGTATGAGCGTGAGTGTGGATTGCCTTGTGTATAATTGAGAGATTGATTTATGGTATGAGGTTTTGATTTTGTTTTCAAATGAATTCGATTTTAGTAGCAATAAGTATTGCGTTTTCCATTTCCACAATTTGAATTGTTTGATTCATTTTAGGCATTATGATTTAGTTTTCACAGTGTGGTTTATTTCAATGCATTTCCTTCAAGAGCATTGATTTGAGTTATTAAATTATCATTGGATAATTTACATCCATTATCGCATAATAGAATAAGATTGATTTTCATTTCCAGTACTGTACTATAAATATTGGTTTCAAGCATTGAATTCTGTGGTTTATATTCCTAGTATGATTTGATTCTTCGCATTGCTTCGAGTTGTTTGAAGATAGTTACTTCTAGGATAGATTAGATTTCCATTTTAAATACAATAGCATAGGATTTGATTTTATAGCAGCAAGTTTAGATAACTCTGTCAAAGATTTCATTTTTGTAGAGTCAGTCTTTGTAGTAATTCAAAGTGAAGTTTGGAATGTGTTTCATTTCTAGGTAAAAGTAGTTTGGTTTGAATGGATTGAAGATAATAGATAAGGATTTGATCTTAGAATTACAATTTAGCCTCCTTATCATATTTTGTTACAAGTGAATAGATGCTTGGTCTCTTTCATAGCTAGAAGTTTAAATCCTCACATAAAATTTGTAGTTGGAGTGAATCATTGAGTCTTTGGTTTCAGTAAGATTGTCTTTCGATTGCAGAGAATTAGAATAAGGAACATAGTGGATTGAGTTAAGTAGATTTCTTTCAGATTGCTTATGTTTTCTAAGATTGAGATGAGTGCTAGTTTTTTAATTAGTATTCTTTCTTTTCCATCATTTTGTACTTAACGATCAAACGAAAATTACATACTCTAAATTTAATCTTGAATCACAAAAATAGTACAACTCATGCTTACGAGTCCTGGTTGACAATTAAATATCACGAGATTTAATCACTAATTAAAACTCTCAACATTTTGGCACCGTTTTCGGGGAGTTGTATTTTGGTTTAGGTAAGATTATTATTACAGAGTTTCAAGGATATTACAGGCAGTTAGAGGGCAGAGAAAGTATGGTAAGACGTGAGTGAAGAGCCACACATCCACTATTGTGGGGTTGCTCCAAAGTCTGATAGTATTTGCTTATATTTGAACTTTTATTTCCTTTTCTTTATGTGTATAAGTAGAAGTAGGCCTAGGGATAGTCAAGGTAGATTTATTGCTAGTTCAAATTTCCTACAACTTTTAGTCCAACAACCACAACAATCACTAATCCTATCAATCGGTATGTTGGAATAAAGCAAGAAGAAGGAGGTGTTGACAACAAAGCAGATTTGGAGAGGGAGATTCTCAATCAATACGAGGAAACAGTTGAAAATATTATTTATGGAAGTACATAAGGAATTGTATCAGAAGAACCAGTCCCAGATCTAGAATCAACTAATATCAAGGACCATCCTTTAGTACCTCGTATTTACCAGGTAATCATTAGCAGGCCTCTTCAATAATTTGCAGTAGGCATGACCAACCAGGGAGGAGAGAATAGAAACAATGAAGAACATTTGGGAGAAGGAGAAGGTCAACGTCGTAACATATTTGGCCGAAACAATGAATAACATCAAGGGAAAGGAGAAGGCCCACGTTACAACCTATTTGGAGGAAACAATGAAGGACTAAGGGGAGGATCGGAGGAAGAGGAAAAGGAAGAAACCACTTTTGGGTTTCCTATTCTAGATGTAACCAGGAATATCACTATGAAAAACATACCAATGGCATCTCTTTCACTCTTCCACGATAATTCCTTTGAAGATCCAGATGCCTTCTTATTTGAATTTTAAATTTGATGTGGGAGTTATAATTATTACGAGGATGCACATAAGCTCAAGCTATTCCCAACTACCCTGAAAGATGCAACCCTTTGATGGTTTATGAGCCTAGGTGAACACACTATCTACACCTGGGATGATATGAAATCTGTTTTTCTCAAGAAATACCAAGATTTTTGCAAAAGTAGGGATGTGAAAGATATTCTTAGGATGCAACAATTAGAAGACGTGAACTTAGAAGAATATCTCGAATGTTTCTTTTATAATTTCCATGAATCCTAGGGGGCACATCTAGATGAGAAGACTATTAGAACTATCTTTTTAAAGGGGTTGAGAGATGAATGTATCGAAACCATAAATCTTCTAAGTGGTGGGGATGCTTATAAAAATCCTTTTGCTGAAGTGGCTGAACTATGTTGTACCTACTCACGAAGTTAGGCTAAAGTAGGCAAGAAGCTCCGTGACAATTACCGAGATTATGTGTCAAGAAATCATAAATTTGTACCCAATGTTGTCACTAGAGTGGAATTAGGAAACTTATTGGAAAACTTAAAAAAAAATATTCTAAACACTATTGGCAATCAACTTGACACAATAAAACTCAAAAAGAAGAAAGAAGATGAAAGGGCTGTCATGGCAATCTTTTGTCCTAAATGCATAAATAAGCATGTTGAGAGGGAGTGTCACATTAATGTTATTGAGTTTTGTGGGATTTGTGCTTTAGAACATGAAACCGAGAAGTGTCCATCTCTTCCCGGTTTACAGGCTACCTATAAGGGTAATGCTGAAACAAATGAATTTCCACAAACAAGCAGGAAACCCTCTTGGAGAAGCCCAAATCAAAACATGTTTAAAGATCCTAGTTTTCAAGCCTATGGTTAGAACCAACTTGGAATTTCCAGCCATATTATCCTCCTTGGTTTAATCCCCAATCACAAAACACTCCTTAGAATCAATATTGGAGGGAAAATCCTTATGGAATACTTTCCAGCCCCAAAACCAATCCTATCCTCCATACTCAAACATGCCTAGGATGTCCTACAATCTGAAAATTCAACCTTACCAGTAGGGGTACAAACCAAATCATTATCAACAACCCTCGCTGCCTCTTCCTCCTTTCCGCCAGCTTCTACCTGCACCATCTAACCCATCATCCTCATAGGCACCACCATCATTGAACCTGCCTCGTCCTACTTTGTTGCCTGCACAACCCATAGCTAATCCCAACCATAATAAACAACCTCAGCCTGTACAAAATATAGAAGTACAACCTTTTCCTACCTATATGATCACTGTTGTCCCAATAAATGAGATTCAACTACGATCTGGGAAAACAATCAATAAGGAAAAATCAGCTGTCATTATTCAGGAAGAGGCCCCTCAAGAACAAACTGAAAATCACATTCAACAAGAAAAAAAGAACAAAGAGAAGAACCAAATGAACCTCCTTACCTGGAAAGATTACTTGTTAAGAAGGAAGAGATCCCAATTGAATATGATTTAGAATCAAAATTAAGGAATGTTTGTATTAAAATTCCACTATTACAAGCCATTAGGGACATTCCTATCTACACTAAAATCATTAAAGACCTATGTATTAATAAACCGGGAAGGAAAGGAAACAAGAACCAAAATGTAAAAGTCATGAGTGAAATGTCCAGGATGATCTCAAATTTACCATTAAAATATAACGACCTAGGAAATCCCATAGTGACCATCGAAATAAATGGAGTACTTCTATCAAAAACCCTTGTAGACTTAGGAGTAGCGATTAATGCTATGAATTTCGAAACCATGACATATTTAGAAATGCAAGGGATCAAACCTACACCGATTATTTTAGAATTGGTAGATAAATCCATTATCAAACCCATGGGAACTCTAGAAGACATAGTAGTCACCATTGCTTCATTTCCAATGGGTTATATAATCAAACCTTGTCAAATTTCCCCCCTGCTCAAAATGCTGCTGAAGTAACCTTATGGCTAGAGAGTCCTTATGGAGATGAGGATTGTATGTTTCCTTTATTATCATTAGAACAATCTAGAGGACTCTAGGAACAATCAAAAGATCATATTTTGCAGCAATTTTTATCTGATCATTCTTATATTGATTATCCTATTTCTTTTACTGGTTATCAACATGTTTTTAGTAATGAGTTTCAGGAAGCTTGTCATCTAGCTATATTTGCCTCATTTACAACAATAGAGGAAAACAATGAGCTCACTACCGAACCAGTTGAAATCAATGAAGGAAAATTTTTGTACATTGGCAATGAACTAAATGAAGAACAAAAGAAAAAATTGTTGAGCATGGTTCAAGAACAATCCAGAGCTTTCGCCTGGGACTATTTGGACATGAATGGCATACACCCAGATACATGCATCCACCACATCTACACCAATGAGGAGATGAGACCAATCTGGCAGCTGCAGAGACGCATGAACCCAGCCTTGAAAGAATTTGTAAAAGATGAGTTGTAGAAGATATTATCTACAGATTTTATCTATCCTATTTCAGATAGCAGATGGGTGTCACCTTTGGTGGTGGTTCCGAAGAAGAACAGTAAGTGGTGCATATGTGTTGATTACAGGGAGTTAAACAAAGCCACCCTACGAGATTAATTTCCGCTACCATTTATCAATCAGGTACTTGACACACTCTCTGGTAAGAAGTGCTTATTTTTTCTAGACGGGTACAACGAGTATAACCAGTTTGAAATAGCTGAGGAAGACCAAGAGAAGACCACTTTCACTTTCCCTTGGGATACCTATGCCTATCAAGTTCTTCCTTTTGGCCTTTGCAACACCCCAACCACCTTTCAACGAGCTGTCCTAGCCATCTTTTCTGACTTGATCCATGACTGTGTAGAAGTCTATATGGACGACTTCACAATATATGGAGATGATTTTTCCCAAGCTCTGGAAAATCTAGAAAAAGTGTTGATTCAATGTCAAGAAGCCAACCTAGCCCTTAGTAGTAGTAAATGTAAAATGATGCAAACTAAGGGGATAGTCTTAGGCCATCATGTTTCATTTGAAGGAACCATAGTCGATCCAACCAAGAATGAGGTAATCTCACATATTTCAATTCCTAGTACACAAAAAGAGGTAAGAAGCTTTTTTGGACATGCGGGTTACTATCGTCGATTTATTGAAAATTTTACAAGAATTTGAGCACCTTTATTTAAATTATTAACTAAGGACACTGACTTTGTTTGGAATGATGATTGTCAACATGCTTTTCAGGTATTAAAAGATAGGTTGTCCACCACCCCAGTATTGAGAGGACCAAATTGGTCCTTGCCATTCCACATTTGCACAGATGCTTCAGATACCGCACTAGGAGCAGTCTTAGGACAAAGGGAAGATCACTCTCCTTACGCTGTTTATTTTGTTTGCAAGAATATTTCCCTTGCTGAACTAAGCTATACAATTACTAAAAAGGAATTATTATCAGTTGTTCATGCCATTAGCAAATTTAGACATTACATAACCGGTTATGAGAATTTTATCCATACTGATCATTATGCCATTAGGTTTTTGATGAACAAACCTATCACTAATGGTAGGATCACTAGATGGTTGCTGCTCTTGCAAGAATTTAATATAACTATGATTGATAGGCCTGGACGAGATAATTTGGTAGTTGACTTCTTGTCTCGAATGAATGTCATGTAGGGAAATGTACCAAACCCAGTACCAAATGATTTCCTGGATGAAGAATTGTTTGCTATATCTACCATTACTCCCTGGTTTGCAGATGTTTCCAACTACTTGGTGTCAGGGAAGTTTCCTCAAAATCTATCTACCAGGGAAAAACATAACATTATACAGTGTAGTGCCAACTACTCCTGGATCGATGGAGACTTGTTCTACACTGGACCCGACTTGATCATGAGGATATGTGTGTGAGAAAATGAGATATTTGATGTGTTGAAGGCCTGCCACAGTGAGCCTTGTGGGGGGCACTTTGCAAACAAAAGGACCGCATACAAAGTCCTTCGTACTGGGTATTATTGGCCCTCGCTTTTCAAAGATGCCAAAAATTTTGTATCCAGTTGTGACACTTGTCAGAGGATGGGGAGGCTAGTTCCTTCGGATGAGATGCCCCTTCAGACATAAATATCAATAGAGCCTTTCAAGAAATGGGCATTAGATTTCGTGGGACCTATCTCCCCCATGTCAAAGAAGAAAAAGTATATTTTAGTTTGCATCGACTATGTTACGAAGTGGGTGGAAGCTAAGGCTTTGTATGCTGCAACCGAGAAGGCGGTGGTGGAATTCCTTTTTGAAGACATTTTCACTAGATTTGGAGTACCCCGGGAGATTGTTACTGAGCAGGGCACACAATTCACATCGAAATTGGTCAAGGCTCTCACTGAACAGTACCAAATCAAACATCAGAAATCTACTCCTTACCACCCCCAAGCCAATGGGCAAGTGGAGTCCACAAACAAAGTGTTAGAATCCATCTTAACCAAGACCATTCAGTTACATCATAGGGATTGGGCTGACAAGTTGTTGGAAGCATTATGGGCTTACCGCATAACTTGGAGGAACGTGACAGGGCACACCCTGTACGAGTTAGTTTATGGTAAATAGGTGCTGCTAGCTATTGAGTTCCAAGTGAAAACATTTCAGACTGCTACTCAACTTAGGATGAATCTTAATGAATCCCAAGAACAAAGGTTAATGCAGCTGAATGAGTTGGATGAGATTAGACATGATGCATTCCATCGAACCATGTTGGTGCAAGATCAGAGAGCTCGTTGGCATGATAAGTTTATTAAGAAGAATATTTTCCATCTAGGAGATTGGGCCTTGCTTTATGACAGTAAGTTCAAACATTTTAAAGGCAAATTCTCCACTAAATGGTTAGGTCCCTATGAGGTGGATGAGTTTTTCGACAACGGTTCAGTTCACATTAAAAGTATTAATGACAATCAGACCTCTTTTGTAGTAAATGGCCACCGACTCAAGATTTATCACCAACCGCTCTCTCGATAACAATTTCTGCAGGAGGTAAGAAGAGATCTAGAGATGGAGTCGGTCCATGAAAATGAACAGCCTCTTATTGCTTCATCTGGTTGATTTCTTTTATTTATGTATGTATATACATATAGAATAATCAACGAGCTGTCATTTTCTATATATTTAGGTGTTTCTCCTCACAACCCATGTAGAATAAAGGAGAAATATGTCTTGGGTAGGTTTATTCCTTTAACCAGACTTGACAGATTAATTATGGAAAAGGATCCCTTTTCGAGTCTTCTTTGGACGTTTTCAGAGTCTCAAAATTTGAAGCTCCCGAGCAGTAACTGATCCAGGTTCCTAAAAACTACGTGGAACAGTGGTAGCCTAGGGATTCCTTGAGTACAGATTTATTCTTTTTCGGCCTTAAGGAAATATTTACAAAAAAGAAGCCCCTTGGAGTCTTCTTTGGGTGGTTCAGACTCTCTAAATATGACAACCTCGAGCAGTGGCTACTTTAGGCTCGTTAAAATAATAGAGTTGTAGTAGTTAGGGATCTACTGAGTATATAATTATTCTTTTTTGGACTCAATAGAATAAGTACGGAAAACAAACCCCCCTAGAGCTTTCTTTCTGACCATTTCAATCTCTCTAAATAAGAAATGCCTTAGGAAGTCATCATCCCAGGCCTGGTTAAAATCCATGGGGTGATAAACAAGTTTTACTTATCTTCTAAAAGGAAACAATCAACACATTACATGGCATTGAGCAAAGAAATGTCCAGATTCTATATTCTACACTCTGTAATTAGTAGCTTTCTGTACTATACTGTGTAAAATTACATTATGCTATTATGGATGTATTCTGAGAACAACATTTTTTGAGAGCATGTTTGGTGTTATGTTTCATTTACATAAGGATTGCTTCATAACCAGTGTCCATTTCTATTATCAGCCAAGGATGGTCATCTCTACAACTCAGTAATCTATATGGCACTATGCAAAGAGAAATTTATAGGTTTTGTACTCTACTTCTGTACTTAACTGTGTAAAATTAAGTTCTGCCATTAAAATTACATTTCCATAACAATGTTTGAAGAGCACACTTGTAGCCTAAGTGTCATTCCTATCAGCATTATTTTCTATTTAGTACCTTGCTGCTATTATAGAGCTGGGTGATCTCCACAAAATTATTACCCTATATCATTATAAGTTGGCTCAGGTATGTGCTTAAAGTTGCTTGAATTTGATCATGAGTAGTTGAAATGTATGCTATATGTTATGCACCTCTCCTAAATTATGATCATAACCCCATCTTCCTTTCCTACTATCATCCTATATTCATATAACTCTATAATCCTTTAATCCTATACTCCCTTCCTACTATACTCCTATAATCCTTTAATCCTATATTCCCTTCCATCTTGTATAATCATATACTCCTTCGTCCTCTCCCCACTACCATCTCATAGTATCTTTGATCAATCATGATGGCTCGTGCAAAATTTCACTCAGCCTCAACACCATCACTCCACATCGTTTACATATGGGTCATTTCTATCATTGTATTTCAAATCCCATGCTTCCCTTAATTTGCAATGATCGACTCCATGTTGTAACTTAGTCGAAGTTTTGAGATGTTGGGAGCAATTTAAACAGAGACTGAGGAATTGTTGATTAACAGAGAAGAAAATTTCATTTCATTATTGCAAGGGTGCATTTGTAACTGAATCGTGGTGCCATTCGACATGGGGGCCAACCGCCATGAACCTACATTTAGCTAGTTTGCACGCAGTCCCGAATATCAACAGTGCAAAGGAGTTGTGGAGGAGCGAGGATGGATGACATTTTTACAAAAATTTCAGGGCTATAACGATAAGGTTGCTATGTCGTTTGCCCAAAAATTTGATAAGGAACACGTCAAGATTGGGAATTTAAGTTTCAAAGTAACTGAAGAATCACTGAGCAGAGCTATAGGGTTGCCCTCGAAGGGTGAACCATTCTTCAAAGGTGGGCAGCTAAATATTCCAAATTGCACCATGTTCTTGAAGCCAACATACTGATCACTCAGTTGGGCAAAAGGTGTATTGTGGAGCTATATAGAAGAGCAGTGGCACCCTTTGATCACGATGTTGCAGTGCTTTGTTACTGTGAAGGGAGGTATGCAGTTGTCTTTCTTTACCATATTCATTTGTTGACCTATTTCACTGAAGATAGCCAGGTAAACATTTTGCATTTCCTGAGGTTGAGCTTACACAAGATGGTCATAGGTGTACAGTCTGAAAGTAGAAATCCCGAAATGGAATTGTATCATCACAGTCTCATCAAGATTATAGTGGTTGCTGAACTTCGAAGGTGTAAGAAATCGTGGGAGGATTTCTTGGTGGAGAACTTCCCTGGGGAAGAAACTCAAGTTAAAGGGCGACAATGATTGGTGGGTTGATCCTTGAGACAGAAGAACGCAACCCCCGTACCTAACTCCCAAGTAACCCCTACCTCTCCTACTGATTCTAACTCCCCTACCTATGAAACCCCTCAGGAAGCAGGCCCTTTTTCGAAACATGAGGAAGCTGAGATTTTTTTGAAGAACGAAGTAGACAAGAAGAAAAAAGGTAAAAGGAATAGGGCTGAGATAGACCGACCTGGGCCGAGCCCTATGGTGGAAGAAAAAGGTGTAGAACCCCAGTCGAAGGCCCCTAAATATAATGATGGAGTCAAGCCAAAACAAAAGTGCAGGAGAATTCTCTTTCCTACCCATAAGCCCTTGATTCCCACAGTGGAGACCTCTGCTCAAGGTCATCGTAGAACCTGCAGTATGACTAAAACTGAACATCGTATATCCAAGGTTGCAAGTTCTGAACATGTTGATATTCCATCATCTCCTGATTTCGATGCTAAGAAATTAGAATTGTCCTCTGAAAAAGCACCTATGTCCACGTCTGAAGTGGAAATCCTCATGGATATTGCACATTACCTAGAAACGTTGTCCCCTGTTTGACCCTCGTTAAGTAGAAGTGTTACTAAAGCAAACCAACATGTTTCTTCACCAAAGAAAAAGCATCAGTAAGGCACCTGGAGGCAGTGCCTCTCAGCAATCAAAAACACCTGCAAAGACTCTAACTCTTGATGAGGAGGAGAACCTTAAGATCCAATTGTTCAAGCTACAAAATAAAATTGGTAAGCTCCAAGAAAAAGCCAACAAATACAAGGTATTGTTCCATTATGTAAGGGAAGTCAGTAATCAGGTTAGGGACACTAATCTTCGATGTTTGCCCATAATGGTGACCTGAAGAGGAAAAGTACACAATTATTGCATTGGAAGGCCTTAAGGTCTAGGCCCACTAAGAAGTTAAGTGCACAAGGACTGGCTCTACAGTTTAAGAAGTGTTATACTCCAGTTAAGCATGGAATAGAAGTTCTGTTCAAGACAGCTAGCCTTCGGCCAAGGTTACAATTTTTTATTTTGCAACCTCTTCTTTTTGGGGGACTGTAGCAGATGCATGAGGAAATGCATCCAAATCGGCATGGGGGGATGTTGGTGCCTCGTTTTGTCCCCAATTTTACCACTTGTCACCTCCATTTTTGCCCAGTTTTGTCAAAGGAAGTACTCCTTCACCTACCTTTCCATCACCATCACTGTCCTAAACCCTGCTAAAACCTGGACATGAGGTAAATGCATTACATTAGTGTCATTTTGCTATTTTTGGTTAATTTTGAGTAAGTTTGAGTTATATTCCTAATAATATGACTAATCATTATGGGTTAAGTGTGAAGATTTGAAGCAGTATGGACAGGTCAACTAAAGATGGAGGGAATGCTTATCAACAATCTTGCTTTGTCATTTATGTACTCAAAAACTTAGTCTGTGATTTGTACTCAAAATCATGGAGGCCTAGTAGACTCTTTTAATGACTTCGTACTTCTAGAAGATTGAACACCACAGCTGAAGATTTTGACTGAGCCCGAGTTCGATGTTTTCCACAACGAATATTCTCCATATCCTCATCGAAATAGGACCATGCTAATGTTGGCATTTTTTGGAACTTGTTGTGACAAGGAGAGCGAAATCATTCAAGAAATCGGATCTCAGGTTTGATTTAGTAAATTTGTTGAGTTTTCCATGTATGGGTTTATTGCCATTCTGAATATGAATCATTCCCTATAAAGGCTAGTACGGTAATGGATTAGAACTAATTATTGGTGCAAGATATTAAGTTATCAAGTTACTATTTAGACATCGTTATTTGTAATTGAAGACTCTGTTCCGGTTAATACCATGGCTATGCTTTGAGCCAAATCGTTTCGAGTTATGGCTTATTGTGAGTCCTTAATTTGAATGTTTTAGATCTTTCTCTTGTTGCAGTAGACTAGCTTAATCTAGGCATGGGAGGGCCCACCACCTCTAGAAATAAGCCCCATTAACAGTTCAGATAGATAGGTGTGTGCGTATAATTTCATAGTTTGAACCCTGTGTGTTATAGTTATGAACATTGATATATGATTTCATGATATGCATGGTTCGTTGCTTTACATATTACACCATTTAAAGATTGTTTCCTGTGTTAAAGGGCTTCAATTCATTATATAACATGAGTTTGTATTTTGATACAGAGCCATGATTTGTTATTTCATTTAAAATCACATTCATTTATGTTTATAATCAGAGTATCCATGATAGGAAAATCAATTGATTCTTGAAGCTATATAACACGATTTTTGTGTGTTTATTTCAATGTTTCTGTCTCTTTAATGAAGTTTATGATGAATGGTATGAGCGTGAGTGTGGATTGCCTTGTGTATAATTGAGAGATTGATTTATGGTATGAGGTTTTGATTGTGTTTTCAAATGAATTCGAGTTTATTAGAAATAAGTATTGCGTTTTCCATTTCCACAATTTGAATTGTTTGATTCATTTCAGGCATTATGATTTAGTTTTCACAGTGTGGTTTATTTTAAAGAATTTCCTTCAAGAGCATTGATTTGACTTATTAAATTATCATTTTATCCATTCTCGCATAATAGAATACGATTGATTTTCATTTCCAGTACTGTAGTATAAATATTGTTTTCAAGAATTGAACTGTGTCGTTTATATTCCTAGTATGACTTGATTCTTCGCATTGCTTCAAGTTGTTTGAATATAGTTACTTATAGATTGATTAGATTTCAATTTTAAATACAGTAGCATAGGATTTGATTTTATAGCATCAAGTTTAGATAACTCTGTCAAAGATTTCATTTTTGTAGAGTCAGTCTCTGTAGTAATTCAAAGTGAAGTTTGGAAGGTGTTTCATTTCCAAGTAAAAGTAGTTTGGTTTGAATGGATTGAAGATAACAAATCAAGATTTGATCTTAGAATTACAGTTTAGCCTCCTTATCATATTTCGTTACAAGTGAATAGATGCTTGGTCTCTTTAATAGTTAGAAGTTTAAATCCTCGCTTAAGATTTGTAGTTGGAGTGAATTTCATTGAGCCTTTGGTTTCAGTAAGATTGTCTTTCGATTGCAGAGAATTAGAATAAGGAACAAAGTGGATTGAGTTAAGTAGATTTCTTTCAGATTGCTTATGTTTTCTAAGAATGAGATGAGTGCTAGTTTGCTTAATTAGTATTGTTTCTTTTCCATCATTTTTTACTTAACTATTAAAGGAAAATTACATACTCTAAATTTAATCTTGAACCAAAAATGCAGTACAAATCGTGCTCACAAGTCCTTGTTGACAATTAAATATCGGGAGATTTAATCACTAATTAAAACTCTCAACGGGAAGGTGGTGCTGAGAGAGACACTAAGAAACATAAGATTGAACATATCTGGAATTGTAGCCTCATACTTCACAAGAATCCAATAGGCTCTTCATGAATTATCAGTTGTTAGGGAGGTTGTGGATGAAAATGAACTTGTAAAGATATCCGTAAGTGGTTGTACCAAGAATTAGGCTACCTATGTGGAAGGTATCCTTGCTAGAGAAAAACTTCCAAATTGGACCAGGTTGTGGGATGACTTCAACCAAAAGGAGATATGGGAGTGTTTGATATATGGTGGAAAACATAGAGGTGGAGGTGGAGATGAGGAACTTGCTCTTGTTGGGTAAGTAAAGAAGAGAAAGAGTAAAGTCAATCATAACCAGAGTGGAGGAGGATCTTCAAAGAGAGAGAAAGAGAAGGACATGATCAAAGTCAAGTGCTTTGCATGTCACAAGTATGGTCATTATGTTGGACAATGCCTCATAAAGAAGAAAGGAGAATGGAAGACATAAATAGTTGCATCTCCACAAATGGATGAGCTAGATGAGAAATTCAAGAAGGATTTTGCATTGGTGTCATGTATTCTAGGAACCATGACATGTGATTTATGGTTTGTGGACAGTAGAGCTTCTCTTCATTTTATGCGATCTCATGACCTCTTCACCAGTTTGGCCAAGGAGCATCATGATCTTCATGTGGATCTTGGTGATAATTCTAGGTATGCAGTGAAGGGTGTTAGCAGCATATAGTTCCAACTGGACTCTTGGAGGCATATGGAGGTGAACGAATTGTATGTAACTGGGCTTAAGAAGAACTTGCTGTTCATTTTAGCTATGAAGGTTAGACTAACTTGAGGTCAATTTCATGGGAGGTGAGGTATCTATCAAGCCGAAAGGAGTTGATCCTAGTGTGAGGTGAGTGGTAGGATGTATAGAGAGAAACTTGTATCTATTGAGAGGATAACTAGTCAAGGCCCTTTTACATGAAAGTAACAACTGTAGTGAGCTTTGTCATAGGAGGATGGGGAATCTACACTATAGGGCTTTATCATTGTTATAGGAGATGGTCATTGGTTTTATAGATTTTGATGTTGAGAAGGATCTTCTGTGCAAAGGTTATGCGTTTTTCAAGCATGCCAAAGCATTGTTTCCTTATAGTGAGACCAAGTCCAAGGGTGTGTTTGATTTGGTGCATTTCAATGTTTGTGGTTCTATTTCAGTGGATTTGATCTCTTGGTTTAGTTATTTCATGACCCTCATATATAACTATTACAAGAGGACATGGATATAATTCTTGAAGGCTAAGGATGAGGACTTTGGTTGGTTCCAAGATTTTAAAGCTCTTATTTAGAACTAGATTGAGAAGAAGATCAAAGTCCTGAGATTAGACAATGGGGTCAGGTATACTCCTAATGAGTTCAAGGGTATCTGTAGGTAGGTGGGAATAAAGAAAGAAGTGAAAGTGCCCTATAAGCCACAAAAAAATGGAGTGTTAGAGAGGAAGAATAGGACTATAGTCATAGTATTAAAGGAAATGATCCATTATTAGTACTTAGCTATGTTCTTGTGCATAGAGGCTTGTAACACAATAATGTACATAAAGAACAGGGTTCCTCACAGGGAATTGGAAGATAATATTCCCGAGGAGGAATTTATAGGATTTATATTGGAGGTGAGCCATATTTTCATCTTTAGTAGCCCAATGTATTTCCATATTCTGTTAGATAAGAGGACTAACTTGGGGCTTTCATCTTAGAGAGGGATTTTTGTTGGATACAGTGAGATCTCAAAGGCTAATAAGGTATGCATTCCAGGGCGTAGGATGATACTAGTTAGCTAGGATGTTATATTTGAGGAGGGTAGGACTCTTAGGAGCTCACATGGGACAGGTCTAATAGTGGAAGAGGATCGAGTGTGGGTGTCTTTGAAGGTTGAGCAGGACTAGTAGCACTAGCACCAAGGACACAACCTTTTGATCAGGATGAGGAGCATGATGTTCCTTTGATCTCTACCAGTGGGAGGCCAAGATGGGTCAAGCAGGACTTGAGGGATGTGGAGGACCATGTGGAGGATCTTAGTAGGTCCTTTAGGGAGAGTAAACCTCTAGCCATATTTTCTACTTTTATGGCTTTGATGAGCAACATTAGTGAGTCCAAGCCTTCTACCTTTGAGGAGGCAGAAAAATAACATGTTTAGAGGGATTCCATGATGGAAGAGTATAGTTACATCATGAGGAACGATGTTTGAGAGATAGTACTGAGGCTTGAGGGGAATTCAATGGTCACTTATCAATGGATCTTCAAGATCAAACATGTGACAAATGGTAGTATTGAGAAGTACAAAGAGAGGTTCATGGCAAGAGGATTCCCCCTTAATGAGGGAGTGGATTATGACGATACATTTTCACTCATCACCAAATATGCATCTCTAAAGGAAGCTATATCTATTTCTTGAGAGATGGGGTGGAGGATTCTTCAGATGGATGTGAAGATTTCCTTCCTCAATGGGGTAATTGAGGAATGGATGTATATTGAGTAGCCTCAATGTGCATGGGATGGAATCACATGTATGAAAAGTGAAGAAGGCCTTATACAGAATTAAGTAAGCACCTCACACAAGGTACTCTAGTATTAATGGGTACCTACTTAGATTGGGCTTCATGAAGAGTGTAGTGGACTCCAAATTATACTATGTACTTGTTGATGGTGAGATACTTATCTTGGTATTGTATGTTGATGATCTATTTCTAATAGTTCCAAAGAGGCTCATAGGGATGTGTAAGGAGGACCTTGATTTAGAGTTGAAGATGAAGGATATTGGATTGGTGCACTACTTTTTTGGACTGGACGTGCGGTAACAACCAGGAGATATTTTCATTAGGTAGGGAACGCATGTAGTTGAGATCCTTAAGGTATTTGGGATGGTGGATTGTAGGTTTGTCTCTGCACCTAGATCACTAACTTGAGTAATATCGATGCTTATGAGAGTGAATTAGTGGATCCTACATTGTACAAGAAGTTGATTAGGTCATTGATGTATCTGGCCAATATTAGATAAGATATATGCTTTGTAGTGAATGCACTCAACCAATTTATGGTGGAGCTAAGGAGGGTTCAATGGGTGGAAACTAAACATGTGTTGAGGTATCTCCATGGTACAATGGAATTTGGGCTGAGATATGTTAGAGTTCGTGGAGTGTAGTTGCAAGGCTATATAGATTTATACTATGTTAGGAATGTAGTGGATAGGAAGAGTACATATGGATATTATTTTAGCTTGTGGTTAAATATCATCTCGTGGTTCAGTAGGAAGTAGCACTTAGATGCAATTATCTTAGGAGAGGCTAAGTACATATAATGAGTTTGGTGAGTTGTGAAGCCATATGAATTCACAAGATGCTCACTTGGTTGTTTGGTCTTGAGATGGGTGTTGGCATTATGATTCAAGTGTTGTCCTTGATGGCAACTCACTCAGAGGTTGGTACAGATGCTCAGAAGTTGGTACAGGAGATGGCAACTTAATCAGAAGACAGATCCTAGTACAGCTTGCCAAGGAAGTTCATACACGCAGGTTTGTTAAGACCAAGTCGCGTGTACACGCAGGTTGGCTTCAGAAAAAGCGCGTGTATGTGGAAAAGTACCTTTGGTCCATGGCGGTTAGTCCTTGGAAGTTGTGCCTATGGTTTCGGACCATTATGTCTCGACGGACGTGTTGATCCCTAGTTTCGAGGTTGATGGTATTGTGTTTCTATGGTTTTGGCTCTTGGTATTGAACAAGGCCTAAGGCTATATAAGGAGAAGATCACTAGGCAAAGGAGCATGGATTGTGGGTGTCTGACACAGTGAGAAGATCTGGTATTGCTGGTTATCTGTTCGGGACGCTTGGCAAGGGTCGGATCTGACAGCAAAGGCAGAAGTAATCATTTCTAGATCTACACGCGGGTTGCCTTTGGAGAAAGCGCGTATACACGCGGTTTTGGTACAGTGAAGTAGCGTATGCATGTTAAGTGTTAATATTTCAGGTTGCTGCTGATTCTGGTGGTTGTTGCAGAGTTCTAGATTCTGGTTTGGGTTCTGTGTTCTTGATGACAGGGTTTCAGTGATTCGGTATTGGGTTGTTTAATGAATTATGATGCAAGTATAAGTTGATGATTGTATTGCGGTAATGTTTGCTTTGTACTCTTGGATCCAGTCTGAAAATTGATGAAACGTGGTCCCTGAAGGTTGTAGGGTCAGCACCTACGTACTAGTAAATGGATCAGCTAGTACAAGAGCTGAGGGGGTTGTAGCTCCCTTCCAAAAGTAGTTGAAAACGAGAGAGGGTTGTAGCCCTCTGCAGGTTGTAGCCTGCGTGCTGGTAAAGGACTGCACCAGTACATTGTAAAAGAAGTTTCTCATTAAAGAAGAAAGAGACAAATTGCAGCAGGTGGTTTTCACCCACATTGGGTTTCCACCTTATATCATGGTGTTCATGTGTGTGGCTTTTGTGTGATGATCTATTCTGTTATACTGCATCTGTTTACTGTTAATATGCTTAATAATATCCTGATGCATTTACTGAAGATAAGATTAACTGAATCATAAGATCTCTGCATATACGCTAGTTGCTTTAGACACAGTCGCGTGTACACGCGGGTTCACTTAACTGAAGTCGCGTATATGTTTCTGAGTATGAAATTGAAAAGTTTTACCTGATCTGATAATACTGATTCACCCCCCCCTCTCAGTATTATTTCCAACAATTGGTATCGGAGCAGGTCCTTCAAAGAAAGCTTGATCGCTTGAAGGAAAAGATCCATCAAATGGCTAATCCAGAAAGAGAGGCACACATCAGGCCACCAGTCTTTGACGGGAACAATTTTACTCACTGGAAGATAAGAACCACTGCATATCTACAGTCGCTTGGAGCAGAAGTTTGGGGAATCGTAGAAGGAGGATACAAATTCCCATCAGCAACTCCTACAGATCCAGCAGAGAAAAAGCAATATGAGCTCAATGCCAAAGTAGTTACTGTCCTATTGAGTACTTTGACTCAATCAGAATTTATGAAGATCATGCATCTCAAATCAGCTAAGGAAATATGGGACAAAATCGTTACAAGCTACGAAGGAGATGATCAGGTAAAAATAGCAAAGCTTCAAACTCTCAGAATCCGATATGAAACTCTTAAGATGCGAAGTAATGAAAGCGTAGCTAATTATTTCCTGCGTATGGATGAGATTGTGAATTGTATGAGGGATCTGGGTGAAGAATTTGAGGAAGTTGTCTTAGTTCAAAAGGTTTTGAGATCTCTGTCTACTAAATTTGATTCTAAAGTATCTGCCATAGAAGAAAAGGAGAATGTGCGGAAAATTACCATGTCACAGCTTCACGGGATCTTAACTGCCTTTGAAATGCGACAAGAGGTACCACCAGAGGCCGCATTCGAAGTGTCAGAGGAAGAAGATGAGGTAAATTTTGTCAAGAATCTTGAACGGGGATCTGGACGGTTCAAAGATAAGCTACCTTTCAAATGTTTTCTATGTGGTAGAGTTGGTCACTATGCTGCTAGATGTCCTCATAACAAAGAAAAGATATATGAAGAAGATGGTAGAAGCTATTATACCCATATTAAAAGTTCATTAAATGATAGTGAGGATATTAGAAGTCTCATGGCACATAAGAAGAAGAATGCGTCATCCAATAATAGCGAGGATATTAAAAGTCTCATGGCACATGAAGAGACGAATGCAGAAACTGAAGAAGTTGCCAAACTAAAAGAACTATTGGAGACAGAAACCAGGGTAAGGGAGAAATTGCAGGATATAGCAAAAGATCAGAGCACAACTATTCAGAGACTTGAATCAAAGATCCTCTCTCTAAAAGAAGATCTTGAAGATCAAGAACATGAAGTGATCAAACTAAAGCGACAAGTGGAAGAAGGGAGAAAAGTTGAAGAAGACCTAAGGAAGAAGTATCTGAAAAAGGAAGAACAACATCAAGTTGAGGTAAATATCTTGAAAGGTAAACTAGAAGAAAAGGATAAGCTTTTACGATTTCAAGATAGTTCTAAAGTCTTGGATGATATTCTTAATAGTCAAAGATCTCCTGCTATCAAGACTGGTCTTGGTTTTCATGAATATGTTGAAGGTGAATCTAGTTCACAAGGTGAGACAAGAAACTCTAATGAGAAATCTGAAATGCTCAAGGAACAACCAAGGAAAGAAATTCCTCAAGGAAGATCCTTTACTCCTAACTATGGACGTGATAGACGATTATTTCCTCCGCTGAATAATGTTGAATGTTATGTATGTCATAATCTTGGACATGTTGCAGCCAGATGCAGAAGTAGAATGGTTCAAGAAAGATCATCGCATCCCAGGTACTTCAGAGGGTATTGCTTTGCCTGCAATGCATATGGACACAAAGCAATTGATTGTGATAGAAGGAACATGAAAAATATAAGGTGCTATACATGCAACAACTATGGGCATAAAGCAAGGGAATGCAGGAGCAGATTTCAAAATTCAAGACAAAAGGACCATACATCATCACAGTTGCAGGAATTGAAGAAGACAGAGACAGAAAGGTGTGGGATAACTCAGTCAGCTGACATAACAGACACAGGGGAATCTGAAAGTGAAATTCAGTATTCCATCCTGCATACGCTTATATAATGAAGACAAGTCGCGTATATACGCGAGTTACAGGCTGCAAAGTCGCGTATATGGAGAAAGGGCAGCAGAACAGACCCAGGTTCAGTCATGGTTGGCTCAGGCTCAGGGGGAGCAGAACAGACTCAGGAAATGGTTCAGACATGGTTGGCTTACACTCAAGGGGAGAATATTCTTCAAATAATGCATTGTTGGCATTATGGTTAGAAGGTGTTGATAAGGTCTATGAAGCTAAATGATACATCTTACTGTTTAGGAATGGTATTGCAGGCTGATGCTTATGGTACAGATCATGATGCTGTTGGTGGCTTTCATAAGTCTTGGTCTAGATATTTCATCACTATGTCATGTATCTCTTTTATGATGTCAAGGTCATGTAACGACCTATGTTGGTTTCCCCACTATGCCTGGGATGAATGATGAAATGTTCATGTATTATCATGTATCTTCACATGGTTAGGTAGATGAGTCAATATTGGTATATCCCCACTAGGTTGGGTGATGAATTGAGTCATTGGTGATAGGAAGGTCTTCTATAATGTATAAGTCTTTGTTCTTCTTGAAGAACATCTTTTGCAGATCTTGCCTACAGTCAAGGGGAGCATGAACAGCACAATTCAGCAAGAGCAGGATGGATAGATTGGTACACTTTGGCATACACAAAGGGGGAGCACATTTGGAAATTTCAGCATGTACTCAGGGGGAGTATGGACAGCAGTATGGACAGGAGAGGGTATACCAAAGAAGAGAATATCTTGGTCCACCCTTTGCCCTTGATGTCAAAGGGGGAGAGTGACTTGGTGTGGTGGTTGCCATCAAGTCCAAAGGGGGAGATTGTTGGCATTATGATTCAAGTGTTGTCCTTGATGGCAACTCACTCAGAGGTTGGTACAGATGCTCAGAAGTTGGTACAGGAGATGGCAACTTAATCAGAAGACAGATCCTAGTACAGCTTGCCAAGGAAGTTCATACACGCAGGTTTGTTAAGACCAAGTCGCGTGTACACGCAGGTTGGCTTCAGAAAAAGCGCGTGTATGTGGAAAAGTACCTTTGGTCCATGGCGGTTAGTCCTTGGAAGTTGTGCCTATGGTTTCGGACCATTATGTCTCGACGGACGTGTTGATCCCTAGTTTCGAGGTTGATGGTATTGTGTTTCTATGGTTTTGGCTCTTGGTATTGAACAAGGCCTAAGGCTATATAAGGAGAAGATCACTAGGCAAAGGAGCATGGATTGTGGGTGTCTGACACAGTGAGAAGATCTGGTATTGCTGGTTATCTGTTCGGGACGCTTGGCAAGGGTCGGATCTGACAGCAAAGGCAGAAGTAATCATTTCTAGATCTACACGCGGGTTGCCTTTGGAGAAAGCGCGTATACACGCGGTTTTGGTACAGTGAAGTAGCGTATGCATGTTAAGTGTTAATATTTCAGGTTGCTGCTGATTCTGGTGGTTGTTGCAGAGTTCTAGATTCTGGTTTGGGTTCTGTGTTCTTGATGACAGGGTTTCAGTGATTCGGTATTGGGTTGTTTAATGAATTATGATGCAAGTATAAGTTGATGATTGTATTGCGGTAATGTTTGCTTTGTACTCTTGGATCCAGTCTGAAAATTGATGAAACGTGGTCCCTGAAGGTTGTAGGGTCAGCACCTACGTACTAGTAAATGGATCAGCTAGTACAAGAGCTGAGGGGGTTGTAGCTCCCTTCCAAAAGTAGTTGAAAACGAGAGAGGGTTGTAGCCCTCTGCAGGTTGTAGCCTGCGTGCTGGTAAAGGACTGCACCAGTACATTGTAAAAGAAGTTTCTCATTAAAGAAGAAAGAGACAAATTGCAGCAGGTGGTTTTCACCCACATTGGGTTTCCACCTTATATCATGGTGTTCATGTGTGTGGCTTTTGTGTGATGATCTATTCTGTTATACTGCATCTGTTTACTGTTAATATGCTTAATAATATCCTGATGCATTTACTGAAGATAAGATTAACTGAATCATAAGATCTCCGCATATACGCTAGTTGCTTTAGACACAGTCGCGTGTACACGCGGGTTCACTTAACTGAAGTCGCGTATATGTTTCTGTGTATGAAATTGAAAAGTTTTACTTGATCTGATAATACTGATTCACCCCCCCCTCTCAGTATTATTTCCAACAATGGGACCTACGATGATCCACTGTGATAACCAACGCTGAATTTTTGGAGAATCTAGTATTTCATGACAAGTTTAAGCACATAGAGATAAAATACCATTTCATAATAGATAGGGTTCATGAAGGTGCTGTGAGATTGAAATTCGTTTCAACAAGGGAGAAGGTTGCAGACATTTTCACCAAGCCTCTAGTGAAGGGAAAAATTCTTTTCTACCAAGACAAGTTTGGGGTGGTGGAGAATGCCTTCCTTGCTAGGAGAGTGTGTTGAATTTTGTATCATCATAAGGTCTTCCACACAGGATTGGTGTCTTACCATGTGAAAGTGAAGTCCTCTTTAGGTGGTTGTTTGAGTAGAGAAACTAATATTATCTCTTTCCTAAGTTTAAATTAGGAAAAGTACATTGATTAATTAAAATGATTAATATAGCATTGGGCTTTTGTTTTATCTAAGGATAAATGTTTAATTATTTAAGTGACTTAGATCTAATCTCCATCATTGATATAAGTGAGTTAGGATTTAATCATATCCCTTAGTCACTTTGGATATTAGTGATTTGTCCTTGGATAATTGTAAAAATATCCTAGGGGAGAGGATGAAGACATATTTCACGTTGCAACTACTCAAGTTAGAGTGGGAAAATTCAAAGAAATATTTTATGAATTTTAGATTTTTGTGAGTGAGTCACAAAGCTAAGGAAAGGAGAAAATACAAGAGAAGAAAGTTTTCAACAACATGAAAACTAGCAAGGAACCCACATTTGTGAATCCAGGAGGAATACACAACTAAGGGAGACACACGTGTGAAGTGACTAACATACTAGGCTGAATGTGGGACACACAAGAGGCCAAAGGAGGGGTGCACAAATGATTGGAAAGATGGTATTTTTTTTGGAAAATTCTTCAGGTTTTGGTATAATTTATTTGTACTTTCTATCATCCATTTTCCCTTGTTAGGGATCCCAATGATTTCCCTGAGTTAATTGAATGTGAGTAGAAGTTGGAGGGTAAATTTGTGTTGTTGTTTTGTCTGATTTTTTGGGTTATTTTTTATTTTGTTTCTGCTACAAAAAGTGTTGTTAAAAGTGCCAAGTATTTTTGTCTGTAACTTTTAGAGATTAAATTTGATTGAATAGTAAAATAAAATTTCTAGGCATAAAATAACTACATGAGACAATAAAATTGATTGGTACTTAGCAAAGTAATAGAATGTAACCAATGCCTTGCATGATTTTTGAGACTTGTTCTTCTGGGATGTAAGGATAGGGAAGACCAATGAGTTGTTGTAGTTTTGATGATCCATGGAAGCCTTGGTGCTTATGATGATGCAAGTGTGGAAGGCCTAGGGTTTGAGGGATCTATACCCTAGGATGGACATCTCGATATGGTGACTAGTACTAGAGTTTTCTTGACATGTACTTATGTGATGCAACATGGCTAGGGTTTAGAAAACCTAAAGAATATAATCAAGTTAGCAATGAAATTTTGTCTAATATAGGCTTGTTCTTGAAGCCAACGAGGACTTCTTGTTATTTATGTTTGCTTGTTGGAGATCTTCGGTGGTGGCTAGGGATTTCATGGTTTCCCCAGCTATCGTTTTTGGAGACCTTGAATATTGTACCATCCATTAGGGAAATTATGAGGTCAAAAGCAAGTCTCAAATAAAAAAAATGTACTAAGGAAATCAAATTTTAAAGAACCAATAAGATTCAAGAAGATGATCTCAACCAAAATAGTGAATATTTTTGGAAGAAAAAGAAGAAAATTATTTTTGAACTATCTCCTTGTATATTTACTGATATTTCAAGTGTAGCCACTCATTGCATGCATAATTAAGTTTCACATCCAACAAGTACCCACTTTGCGCACTTTTGATAGACACACAATGAGATAAATTGGAAATACACGAAAAAAATGTGTTTCTTGAAAGAAGAAGGGGAAAAATGTACGTTTTTTCATGTATTTCCAGTTTATCTCATTATGTATATCAAAAATATGCAAAGTTACATACTTTTTGAATGTAAAATTTAATTTTTGCATTGAACAAGTGCCTATGCCTGAAATTTGAATAAACCTATATGAAGATAAATAAAAAATTTGATTAAAAAAAGTAATGTTCTTTCTATTGACATAATTGAAATTTAATCTATTGCAATGGAACTAATATATGAGCATAATTGAAATTCACTCTAAAAACTATTCAAATCTATTATACTCAAATTCAAAATTATTCTAAAACTTCAAAATGAAAGAAATGAATTCAGTTACAAGCCTTGATATATTAATGGTGTGCGTGTGACCAATCGTGATTATTAAGCTAGTTCAAATATGAGACTAAATAGATCAAATGAAATGAACTAAAGAAGGAAATATTTTGGTATTTTTAATTTATGACTAAGTGCTCAACCTATGTAAACAGATCAATATAAATTTTAACCTGAAACAAAACATTGATGGAAAGAGTCTAATTATCTGCAAAGAGAAAAGAGACTACTCATAAAACAATATTGAATCAATGACTAAACTAACTTACAACTCTTCAGGGGGCCCTCTTGTTGAGCGTAAGAATGAAAGGACTTCAATTAACGAGTTATTCACCCATGCATTTGATCATAAAGAGGAAACATAATATTTGTATTAAAACAAAAGTCTCCAAATAGAAAATGATTACAAAGCCTAAAATATGTTCATTGCCTTGATCCAAGGCTATTTATAAGCCCTTTTTAATAATAGTTTGAAGAGATATAAACCAAGAAGTTAGCCTATATTTGAAAAATAAGTAACTAAATTGAAACAAGAATCATGCTTCTCATGATTTTCTATGTGTTAGAGTCGGTCTAGTAGCCCTCCACCAGAGATCAAAGCTCTTTGCATTTCATGATTAGGTGTCCCATCAGTGTGATCATGTTGCATTCCGTTAGGCATGCCATAACCCTGGTGGAGGGAGTTTTTGTTTTTTGTTCCCCTCCTATTTGGCATTGCTGGTTCAGGTTTGTTTAAGTAAATAAAATCTTCAAAGGGTCATTCATCTTGTTTTAAATTTCGAGGTATTAGGTCTAGGGTTGAGTCAATTTTTGTCTTGAGAGGTCATAAAGGACCAGCAGGCCAGAGGGATGTCCTTCATAAAACATCATTTCAATAATTCTCACTATTGTACAACTAAATTTTCACCTTGTTTTCAAAACTCTATTTTTGAAAAACAAAGGTCATTATCTCGTTTTTGTAAAAATTGTCAAAATTTCAAATTCTCCAAATGTTGAAGCGCAGCCTTGGTCTCCTTTGCCAAAGCATCTTAGAAGCTATCCCTGCAAAAATTTTCAGAAGAAATCATCATTTCAACCAATTTTTTTTCAAAGAAAGGAAACCAGAAGTCAGAGCCAATTAATTCAAAAAAGTGTCAACACTCAAACATTATAAAGTGGGTTTTGGGCAAATAAAAATCTAAAGGGAGCCTATAAAAGCACATCACTCTTCATTAGCAACTCATTTGCCTCTCACAAGCTAAGTGAATCCTTGCAAAGGCGATTTCAAGAGTCATTGAGCAAATTGGGCAGTTTCAGAGGCGCGCTACGCATCAGGGAGGGCGCGCTACGTGTCAGGGGCGCGCTACGCATCAGCGCGATTTTCTCAGTGTAATTTTGTTCAGGCGCTACGCGTCAGAGGGGCGCTACGCGTTGGGCAAGGCGCGCTACGTGTTGGGTTTTTCGCCCAATAAACTGCCAGCAAGCTACCAAATCCTGTTTTCTCTCAAGCAAATTTCAGGTAGGCCTCTCCTCCATGGCTAGTTTTGGTTTTGAAAGAGAAATGAGAAATTAATATGTTAAAATGCCATGAAAATGAGAAGTTAAAACCCTATATTGCTGTGGAAGATTTAAAGACTTAGTGGTGCTAGGGTTTCAAAATATTTTGCTATCCAAGGTTGCCCATTTTTGATCCCTCTTTTCCCTCATCTTCATCAACATTCTCCTTCAAATTTTCCCATAAAATTTTATAATCTTCCTCTCTAAAATCCCTAAAACCTACTAAATTCCCAAACCCTACTTCACCTTAAAATCCCATAATTTTATGATTTCCCATGTTGCCTTCCCTAAATTCCTTATTTATGTTTATTGTCCCTAATTCCCTCATGTTCCCCTATCCCTAACAATTCCCTTGTATTTATGTCCCCTTGATGACAGCATTTGAAAAAGTCAAACAACAGTTAATTGGGTGCAAAGTCAGCAATACATTTCAGCCATCTTGCCTTCAAAACCATGTCAGAAACCGAATCACATTATGAGCAGAGTTATGACAGTGATTCAACACCAGAGGTAGAAGTGCCAAGGAGGCATCACAAGAGTGGTAAAGGTGGTCGGCATGTCAGGGAGGAGCCCACTTCTTTGGCTCATTTGCAAGCTTGTCCACTTGCAATGACATGTTTTCAGTATCAATCATGCTTTGGATATTGTGAGCGGATTTTTCACCCTCTTTGATGTAACTAATGTATTTTAATTATGACATGACACTTTTTTACCTATTCTAGAAGATTCATTCATAAAATAGAAAAAAATTAATGAATGAATTGGTTTCCTAACTTATAGAGGCAAGTTGTTTTGATTGCCTAGATTGTAGTGCTCAGTTTAGAATTGGTTGAAACAGCTCATAGGATGATGAGCTCGACCCCTAGAGGCAAGGAAATGTGTTAGCTTGCCTATATTATGTAATTTCTTAGTCATTTTCATGGTTGGACTCTTGAGGGATAAGCTTAGACCGTTCTACTCTTTGTATCTCTGCAATTTTGGCAAAGGAAAGACCAGGGTTTTGCAGCACTATTTGGGATTCCTGTGGTGATTTGTGTTGATGGTGTGTTTCTCTCATGTACTTGTAAGTTTTTTATGTGTATCATTTTCCTACTCTTCTCTTCTGAAAATTAAGTAAATGAAGTGTTAAGGTAGAATTCATGGTTTCTATGCTCTGCCTTTAAGTTTGCTTAATATCTATGTTTTCATCTGTTTAAGGAGAACTCCTGATGGTTGCTTGCTCTCCTTAGCTCCTCACCAGTCATACCTATCCATTCACTTCCTTCAAAGGCATCAAGACAATCTCCTACCTTGCCCCAAAAAGACCTCTGCAAAAACTGTGTCTCTTCCTCGCACCCAAAATTGCCGTGCTCAGTTTTCCAACAAAACCCTAAAAATTTGAAATCAAACTTTCCCTATCAATTTACTAGCCTAAAATCAGTGTTCTTTATTGGTCATCTCAGCCCTTTGAAGACCTTTTGCCGAGATAGGCCCGGAGAGAGCCCTCTCCTGTCCTCGTAGGGCTAGCTACGAGGCTAAGTGGTTTGATGTTGCCTTGGATTTTGTCTTCTTCAGCCTGAGGCCAAATTCGAGTGCTAACACTATGAGAAGAGAAAACCATGAGAATGCTTCACTTTGTCATATCAAAACTTTGATTTTAAACTTTTCTCATTCAATCCCATGCTCGCTTGATGATGCCATGATTTTACTTTAAATTCCATGCAAGGCTAGAGTATTATAACCAGTGTTGACTTTTGGTTTGACAATCATATTTCTCAAATCCCGTGGATTGCTAGATTGGTATAATAGGTAGATGTCCATATGTTCACCATTTTTGATCTACCTATATGTTTTTTTCATCTTCAAAAGTGTTAGAACCTGTCTAACCTTGGATGTAGCTGCATAATCAATGCAATTCTATAGCCATAGAGATGTTTTGATTAAATTTCACAAAGAAACAAAAGACTATAAACTATAAATTATTGATACCTTTTATTGTATCTGAGAATATATTGAGTGACCTTATAGCTTGAAAACGTAACAAAATTATGATAAAAAGGATGGAGATGAAGGTAAGGTAGTGTCAAAAAGAGGAAAATTAAGGACCTCAACAAAGCACCTTTGAGTTCTGAGGAAAAAGAAGAGTAATGCACTGTATCAGTCGATGGGGAATCAAACCCTGTTATCAGGAAATCTAGTGTCCACTCGGAGCTTCTAGTCCCACTAAGACTGGTAGCTATCTTAGAAACAAACAAACTAAAACTACTTTCGTTTTCCTTTATGAGAAGTGGATAAGAGTGGAATGAAGGACACCAACCTCAGTCTTGCGCTTGGTTCCTTGTTCGGTTCCTCTCCCTTCTGACAGATCCTTTCTGCTTCTCCTTCGTCTACCTAGCTTCAAAGAGCACCTATGGAATCAAAGCAGCATAATACTATCGAAGAACAGAGATCTACAATCATAAATAATATAGGACCAGATATATATTGACCACACAAATGCATATATCATCAAACATACAAGAATGTGGAGGAAAACTTGAATATATTTATTAATATCAAGAACAGCAAAGAGGATTACAACCAATTGTTCTGACCCAATGTCATCCTCCAGCATGAAAGCCCTTCTTTCACCTCATGAAAAGCTTAGATCACCCAACACTATGATATTCCAACAAGAAACCAACAACACTTCCTTACAAGATACAAAACTCCAGCCTCCGGATCTCTGGGATGAGGGATCCATATATAGATGATTGCAGGGGGGTGAGTCAACTTCTGGGATTTTGATTAGTGTCCTCCCTCTGATAGTTATTGATTCCACTTGGAGATTGATGATCTCTTATTCATTCCTGGGCGAATTTAGAGAGGCAAGTGTCACAAGAGAAGTTTCTGGAAGATTCCATGATCATCCACCTCGCAAACTGTCTTTGCCATTTGTCCACTCTTGCCCATCGCACCCCATAGAAGGGCTTTTCAATATACATCGCACCTCCCGTGTGCATTAGGTGGGATGCATCACACTTTGACCATGGAGCAGGTGAGATGGTCCAATTTTGACCAGTTTTGAGCAGTGTTTCATGGAGAACTTCTGGGAGATGATGTAATCAGCTGACCTTGTTATTTTAGGGTATGGAACAACACTTTTAGGGACTTAGGAGCCCTTGGTTTATGGATATGTTTGATTGGGGTTGCAGTGCCCAAAAATGTCTATAAAAAACCCCTAAAAATCCATGCCTAGGAGATGGGAAATTCATCGATATGTTGTCTTTAGATGGTGGAGGTGACATTCCAGATCCAAAACATGTCCCTTGAGCAACACATTGATGTCTTATTGATCTCGGTAATGTTGGCCTAGTATGTTGCACAAGGCCCAAAGTATTGGAGAATCTAGTAGGGAAACTATTAATTAAATTCTCCTTAATCTTGATAAAAGCTTGTTAAATTATGTTGTCTTATTCTTGTTCTTAATTATATTCTTTTCATCAAACAATTATCAAGATCATAAACAATAAAGACAATGGACTAGGCTCAAAGATAGGGAGAAACCCCTCCAAGTGGAAAACCCAAAATAACTTCTTCTCTTCCTATAAAATTTGATCAAATGAGAAAACCAAGACCCTAAGACCAAATTCAAAATCTCCTCCAAGCACCAAATCATCCCTCCAAGAATCTCCTTCAAACAAGTCAAAGATTGACCAAGACAACAAAGTTCCAACCTCTTCCAATCTGCTCCACTTCATATTTTCGACTGTTGAAAATAGCAACAAGAAATGATAAAAATAGAATCCAGAAATTCCAGTTTAATTTGTCCTGGAATTAAACTGAGAATTAAAATCGAATTATATTCTCATAGAAACTTGTAATAGTTAACTAGAGTGAGTTGACTTAGTTAAATTAGGAATTTCGAGTTGGAAGTATTTCTAAAGTCATGTATATGTTCTCCCTATATTATAGGGGTCCAAGATGAGTTAAGTGTGAGTTGTAATTAGTTAAATCAGTTAACTAAGTTAAGTACAATTAAATTAGTTCTAAATTTTTTGAGGAACTATTAGTGAGTTAACAATCAGTTGGTGCACTAATGAATTAAATAGTGCTACTCCAATTAACTGAAGATTCCCTCATCAAAAACTCAGGCATGTCGATTCTGAGAAAGACCCAGTTGAGACTAGAGTGCAGGGACAATGTACTATTTGTTGTATAATTTTCTGAGTTGTATAGATAGTGCATGCAATTAGGAATTGATCCTTGAAGGGATTGTGCAATTTTGGATGCACTAGTTTCCCTTTAATATGGGCTAATCAACCATAGGAATTGCGTAAGGAAATAGGGACTTGGAGAGCTGGAGAATTGACTAAGTGTTGGCCAAGAGTTTGCTTGTGAGTTGTGAGAACAAGCATTTTATTATCATCTTGGATTTCCGATTAATGCAATAAAGATAGTGGGGTTTTGAGTTGTGGCTTTCCCCGGATATTTATTGTGTTATGTGCCATTGATTATCTTCCTCTTGTCGATTATTGTTTTGCTCGATCTTTATGTGCTTCCGTTGTAAAGAGTAGATTCAATAGATTATTATCTCTTGTTTTAGTAGATTACATAAGCTTATGAATCTACAAGATTCTCTACATGGTATTAGAGCTGAGAACAATATATTAGAGGAGATTTCGAAGTTTTGAGTTATAGGTGAATTTCAAATTTGCAATACATACTTTAGGATCTACAGATGGCGTTCTACGATTTGTGGCTCGAGTATGCCTTGGATGGTAGCTTGAATTATATATAATGGAAGGACAAGATGGAGGTCGTGTTGGAGGATAATGGCTTGAAGGAATTCATTGGTAAGGAATTCCTAATCCACCAGCATCGAATGCTCATAATCTAGCCGAATGGAAGAAGTGTGTGGCAAGGGCGAGGGGGATAATCCTTGAGGGAGTTCGAGACCACATCATCTAAATTCTCCATAGGAAGTGTTAGTGTCAGCCTTTGTAGCCTTCCTCCAGTGATCAAATATTCTCTTACAAAGTGATTTTAAGGTTTCAAGGTCAAATTTTGTCATTTCAAAGAGTCTTCAAGCAAAATTTGGTCACTAGGCATTAGGTCTAGGGTTTGTTTTCATTCTTTTCAAAGTTGTCCAAATGGCAGTCCATGTCATCATTCAGCTGAGTGTATCATCATTCAGAGGGTTATCATCATCATGTCAAGTTCCATTGGGTCATTTTACACCTTGTTCATGCTTCAGTTGCGCCTAGGCAAGGTTCATTTCCCTCTCCTAGGGTTTTGAAGGCAATTTCTCTTGAATGGTCAAATCATTAGAAAAAATTGCATCCTGATGTTCATACACCTTCCCCTATCCTTAATGTACCTTATTAAACACTTCCCATCATTGAGATCCCCCAAATTCTTCATTTTCGCACAAACCCTAGTTTCTTGCTACAACGTGGCAATTTTCTAGGTTGGGCCTGTGTTTTGCCCTTTTGGACCCCTTCCCCTCACTCGATCTTTGAGATTCCACTTTCTTGTGATTCCTAACATCCCTCCCTACTTCCAAAAATTTCCCCAAGAATTTAGAAACCCCTTATCCCCTTCATTTCGCTTCATTTAGACAAAATCCCTTGTTTCACACATTGGGATAGGTTTCACTCAAATGATATTTCTGAGCAATCAAAGATGAATTTGGGAAAAATGAGAGCGGGTTTTGTCCAAAACAGGCCAAGGAAGAAAAATCTCCTTCATTTTTTACACAGGTATAATGGTTTTGGAGAAATGTCAAAAATACAATCGCCTCGGGAGAATTTATGCACCTCTGAAGTGACCTTGGTAAAATCAATGTTTCTCCTAGCTTGGTTGGCCAAATAACTTTCTTGATGAGTCAAAGGATAACTAGACAAAAATATATTTCCAATGAGCTATCATGAGCTCAATTTGGAGTTGAGGAAGACATTCAAAAGTTGACTGCAACAGCACTCTGCCTTGAGGCAGCCTCATTTGGCACATTTTGACCAGTCTTGGGAGATTTGTTTTTTGACAAGGAAAATGAACTCCAAATTGAAAACTTCCAATTGAGTTGGAAAGTAGACTCAAATAACTTTCCAACAAGCTATTGCACGCTTAATTTGGACAGTAGGAAGGCCTCCAAACGCCTCCTGTAAAAGTGCGTTGCGCATAGAAAGTGTGCGCTGCGCACTGGGCAGTGCGCTACACATTGGGCAGTTTGAGCCAGTGAAAAATTACACAGGCGCTGCGCATAGGAGCATGCGCTGCGCACTGGGGTTGCGCGCTGTGCATTGAATCTCAGCCACAGGAAACATTTGTCTATGCTTCCAGAACTCAACCAAACTCACTCCTAGCTTGCAAATAGGTATGTTATTGCTGCCTAGTAATGTTAGGGCATTGGATATATGTTTCAAAGATGGGATTTGATGTATTGGGTTTTGGGAAAATGAAACCCTAGGTTCATAACAAAGGAATCCCTTGAGTTGTTTTAAAAATATGTGGGTGGTTTAGTAAGATGTCCCTCATCCTCCATTGATGAAAAAACTAGCTCCTTGCTCGTTTGTGAACCCTAGTCACACATTCCAAAGAGCACACATTGTATTTTGCTCATTTGTCAAAAGGTGACTGTTTTGTGTCAAATCATTGAAAACAGAACATTATTATTATGGCATGGTTTGTTTGATGCTGTGGTAAACATACTAAAGTTTTGAGTATACATTGAAATTGACTCTGCCACACTTATATCACTCTATATATCATAGACATCTTGACACCAAAGCCATGTCAGACACAGATTCAGTTTATGAGCAGGAGGTAGAAACTGACCGGGAGACTTGGCTCGAGAGGGTCAACATTCACTTAGAGAAGCTGTTGGCAAAGGCTAATAGAGATAAAGATATGCTCTGACACATGAAACATCATTATTGGGCTCGCATGCATGTCAACAAAGCAAAAGTGAAGATTTTGAAAAAGAGGTTGAGCCAAGCACTAAAATGGTAGAAGAGGTCAGATCCACTTCGTATTTTGGCCGAAGCCTCTTTGGCTGAGCATGGTACTTGATTGGGGACCCCCAACCCAAATTTCAAGGAATTTGGAGAAAATTTTGTCAATTTTGAATTTTTGGCTCTAAAAACAGGTTTTTTTGCTCAATGCGCAGCGCGCTACCCATAAGATTGGGAGGTCCAAATCACAAATGGTTTGAATTTTTGGATTTTTCATGATGAAATATACCTGCTCAGCGATTTTCAAGGCATTTCATCAAGGTTTGGGTCCCCAAAGGGTCAAAAACATGCAAAAAATGACCTCACTGCCCCTTGTTGGACACACAGGAAGCAGTCTTGGGAGAATGAACTTTTGGAGGGGCAAATGGACACCAAATGGGAAAATTCCACTTGGGTTGGAAAGTAGACATCCAGGGATTTCCAAAAAGCCAACCTAAGCTCAATTTGGATGCCGAGAAGTGCCTCAAAATCAGCTTGAAAAGTGCGCTGCGCATAGAGATCAGGGCGCAGCGCATTGAGGATTTTGGCCAATTTTTCACCATCCCGCTCAAAATTTCGGCCAGTTATGACCATTTTCATCTCTTGATGTAATTTTTGGTTTTCCTTGATGTAATCTGATGTAATTTTGGCACTATATTACCTATTCTAGATGATTCATTCACAAAATAGCAAAAATTTAATGAATGAATCAGTTTCCTAGCATATAGGGGTTAGTTGTTTGACTACCTAGTTTTCAGTTCCTTGTTTAGAATTGGTTGAAACAGCTCCTAGAAGGAGGAGCTCGACCCCTAGAGGTTAGGGAATGAGGTTAGCTTGATCTATATATGTAAATTTTCATTCAGTAGCAAGGGTTGGACTCTTGGGGAAGAGGCTTTGAGACTTTATTGTACATTTTACTTCAGCATTTTGGCAAAGGAAAGACCAGGGTTTTGCAACACTGTTTGGAATTCTTGTGGCTTTATGTCTTAATGGTGTGCTTCTTTCAGTACTTGTAAGTTTGTTATGTGTATCATTTTCCTTCTCTCATCTTCTGCAATTGAACAAATGAAGTGTTAAGGTAGAATTCATAATCTATAATGCTCTGCCTTTAAGTTTGTTTGATATCCTATGTTTTCATCTGTTTAAGGAGAATCCTTGAGGTTTTCTTGCTCTCCTTATCTCCTCACCTGTCTGATCTATTCACCTCATTGCTTTGAAGGCATCAAACAATTGCCTATCTTGCTCCAATCATACCTCTGCAGAAACCGTGTCTCATCCCCGCACCCAAAATTGCCTTTCCCTTTGATTCAACAAAAACCCAAAAAATCACCTTTAAACCTCTGCACTTAATACCTAGCCTAAGATTAGTTACAATTTCAGTCATCTCGAGCCTCATTGATTATATTTTTTCGAGATGACCCAGAGAGAGCCCTCTCCTGTCCTCGTAGGGCTAGCTACGAGGCTGAGCGTGGTTTGATGTTGCCTTGAGTTTTGCCTTCCTCGGCCTGGGGCAAATTCGAGTGCTAACATAGTGGCGACCATACTGGGGAAGAAAATTGTTATTGTTTGCTGGTTGATGTGTTTGTTTTATAGCTACACATGGGGCCTAAAGTTATGCCAGGTAGCCTTCGAAACGCTTTTGCTTTGCATTAGCAGAAGTAGATAAACGCTACTTCAGTCAATCTCCGGTCTAGCTTGTAAACGTGACATCTAACTTGTTAATTACCCCAGTATATGTATCAAGATCAGATCTGATGGTTGATGGTGGACAACGATCAGACATAAGAAGGCTGAAATCATTCACCTAGCAACTCCTTTCACTGAAGAATCCAGCAACGTGTGCTTCATGGTGACTCCACTGCAGAGAGATCAGTAGCTTTGATATTTCTCAAGATGGATCGGATTGCAAGAAGATATGCTCCCATGAGCCGAGATCACATCCCAGGTTTTCCAAATAAAAGGACCAAGGTAGATTGGTCAAAGAATTTGCCTGAGTTTAGAAATATGGAAGGTAATGATGCTGCTCTTCATCTGGTGAAATTTCACATTCATGTGCATAAATTAAATATCAACTTTCCTGAAGACTGTTTGATGAAGATGTTTATGGCTACTCTAGAAGATGAAGCCTGATCTTGGTATGAAAGTTTGCCATCTGCTTCTATTTACTGTTTAAAGGATTTTCATACCATGTTCTTTGAAAAGTATAAGGAATCTTATCCCTCCTTGAATTTAGTTCAGAACTGTTGTAGCCATGTTCATAGTTTTATTGAAGATCTTGAGGATTTTTATGGGCGTGATGACTTGATGGACAGAGAAATCATGGAGGCTCTGTATGAGAATCCATTTCAGCAACATGAAGAGAACCTAGAGGATTCCCATCAAGATACTCAGGAAAATTTGCAGCAGAATCATATGGTGGAAGATGATGAAAGAGAAGAGCTTGTTTCAGATCTGCCCACAGAAGAAGACAACATGCAGATTGAAGAATGTGATAATGTTAGGACAGTTACTTCAGTTCTAGATTCAGATTGTGATGACCAAGCATACCTTGTGCTGAATCCTGAAAAGGAGAGTTTTGTTGTTGAGATCATAGACAAAGTTTTTGATCCAAATGTTCTCATGCCATCAGAACAGAGCCTGCATGAGGAGGTAATTCAGTCAGTTCATGAAAATCAAGATGAGATCTTCATTCAAGTAAGTGAAAAAGTTCCTTTGGATGAATTTATCGTAGATGATAGAAATGTCATTTTTGCACTTCAAGAATCAGCTGAAGTTTCTTTCCTTATGATTGAAGAATGTAATAAGGAACTTGATAATTTGGTTGTGATATCATATGAAGATGACTTACCATATTGTCAGACTACAGAAGATCATAGCATACAGGATTACCTTTCAGATTCTTCATATGTTTCATGTGTTGAAATGTTTTTACAAGAGGAGATATGCTCATCTACCTGTTCAGAGTTTTTTGAAGCCCATGAGCATACTTTTACCGAAGCATATGATGAAAGCAGATCAGAATTTGAAACAAAGGACACCTTGTTCTTTCAGCAGGAGGTGGCAATGGAAAATCTTCATGTTTTTCAGGATCCAATGGCAGATTTGTTACAGTCAGTAGTGAAAGTGATTATTGTTGTGTTCAGTGATGAAGGAGATCACGGTCAACTAGGTTTTTGGATGCCCAGTGATCAGTTTGTATTGTTGACCAGAAGATCTAATAGGAAGAATCAGTCAAGAAGCCATCTTCTTGATTGGTTGCATTGGCATTTTGATATAGTTTGAGGATATATTGTCTTGTAAGGAACACAGGTGACCATGTACTGCCACTAAGTTTTAGGTTGTAAGTTCAGGTCTTAGTCAAGTTGAGTCATTTGTGTTTGGTTGTTGAGTCAGTTTTTTCAAGTTATTTCAGTTTGCCATCGAGTCAGTTTGAGTCAATTTTCAGTCAAGTTTCAGTCAAGTTTTCATTCAATAAATGTGTCAAAGTTTTTGTGTTATCCGTTCAAAATAATGACTCCATCGCCCAATGGATGAAGGCACTGGTCTTCTCTCCCAAAGATCTGCTGTTCTTGGCACCTCCAAGGAGCTACCATCCCCATTGGAGCCAATGTTAGTGTCAACCTTTGTAGCTTTCCTCCAGTGATCAAATATGCTCTTACAAAGTGATTTTAAGGTGTCAAAGCCAAATTTTGTCATTTCAAAGAGTCTTCAAGCAAAATTTGGTCACTAGGCATTAGGTCTAGGGTTTGTTTTCACTCTTTTCAAAGTTGTCCAAATGGCAGTCCATGTCATCATTCAGTTGAGTGTATCATCATTCAGAGGGTTTTCATCATCATGTCAAGTTCCATTGGGTCATTTTACACCTTGTTCATGCTTCAGTTGCGCCTAGGCAAGGTTCATTTCCCTCTCCTAGGGTTTTGAAGGCAGTTTCTCTTGAATGTTCAAATCATTAGCAAAACTTGCATCCTGAGTTTCATACACCTTCCCCTATCCTTAATTTACCTTATTAAACACTTCCCATCACTGAGATCCCCCAAATTATTCATTTTCGCACAAACCCTAGTTTCTTGCTACAACCTGGCAATTTTCTAGGTTGGGCCTGTGTTTTGCCCTTTTGGACCCCTTCCCCTCACTCGATCTTTGAGATTCCACTTTCCCGTGCTTCCTAACATCCCTCCCTACTTCCAAAAATTTCCCCAAGAATTTAGAAACCCCTTATCCCCTTCATTTCGCTTCATTTAGACAAAATCCCTTGTTTCACACATCGGGATAGGTTTCACTCAAATGATGTTTATGAGCAATCAAAGATGAATTTGGGAAAACTGAGAGAGGTTTTTGTCCAAAACAGGCCAAGGAAGAAAAATCTCCTTCACTTTTTACACAGGTATAATGGTTTTGGAGAAATGTCAAAAATACAATCGCCTCGGGAGAATTTATGCACCTCTGAAGTGACCTTGGGAAAATCAATTTTTCTCCTAGCTTGGTTGGCCAAATAACTTTATTGATGAGTCAAAGGATAACTAGACAAAAGGATCTTTCCAATGAGCTATTATGGGCTCAATTTGGAGTTGAGGAAGGCAATCAAAAGTTGACTGCAACAGCACTCTGCCTTGAGGCAGCCTCATTTGGCACATTTTGATCAGTCTTGGGAGATTTGATTTTTGACAAGGAAAATTAACTCCAAATTGAAAAATTCCAATTGAGTTGGAAAGTAGACTCAAATAAATTTCCAATAAGCTATCACACACATAATTTGGACACCAGGAAGGCCTCCAAACGCCTCCTGCAAAAGTGCGCTGCGCATAGAAAGTGTGCGCTGCGCATTGGGCAGTGCGCTGCACATTGGGCAGTTTGAGCCAGTGCAAAATTACACAGGCGCTGCGCATAGGAGCATGCGTTGCGCACTCGGGTTCAATATCAGCCACAGGAAACATTTGTCTATGCATCCAGAACTCAACCAAACTCACTCCTAGTTTGCAAATAGGTATGTTATTGCTGCCTAGTAATGTTAGGGCATTGGATATATGTTTCAAAGATGGGATTTGATGTATTGGGTTTTGGGAAAATGAAACCCTAGGTTCATAACAAAGGCATCCCTTGAGTTGTTTTAAAAATATGTGGGTGGTTTAGTAAGATGTCCCTCATCCTCCATTGATGAAAAAACCAGCTCCTTGCTCGTTTGTGCACCCTAGTCAAACATTCCAAAGAGCACACATTGTATTTTGCTCATTTGTCAAAAGGTGACTGTTTTGTGTCAAATCATTGAAAACAGAGCATTATTATTATTATGGCATGGTTTGGGAGGTCCAAATCACAAATGGTTTGAATTTTTGGATTTTTCATGATGAAATATACCTGCTCAGCGATTGTCAAGGCATTTCATCAAGGTTTGGGTCCCCAAAGGGTCAAAAACATGCAAAAAATGACCTCACTACCCCTTGTTGGACACACAGGAAGCAGTCTTGGGAGAATGAACTTTTGGAGGGGAAAATGGACACCAAATGGGAAAATTCCACTTGGGTTGGAAAGTAGACATCCAGGGCTTTCCAACAAGCCAACCTGAGCTCAATTTGGATGCCGAAAAGTGCCTCAAAATCAGCTTGAAAAGTGCGCTGTGCATAGAGATCAGGGCGTTGCGCATTGAGGATTTTGGCCAATTTTTCACCTTCCAGCTCAGAATTTCGGCCAGTTATGACCAGTTTCACCTCTTGATGTAATTTTTGGTTTTCCTTGATGTAATTTGATGTAATTTTGGCACTAAATTACCTATTCTAGATGATTCATTCACAAAATAGCAAAAATTTAATGAATGAATCAGTTTCCTAGCATATAGGGTTAGTTGTTTGACTACCTAGTTTTCAGTTCCTTGTTTGGAATTGGTTGAAACAACTCCTAGAAGGAGGAGCTCGACCCCTAGAGGTTAGGGAATGAGGTTAGCTTGATCTATATATGTAAATTTTCATTCAGTAGCAAGGGTTGGACTCTTGGGGAAGAGGCTTTGAGACTTTATTGTACATTTTACTTCATCATTTTGGCAAAGGAAAGACCAGGGTTTTGCAGCACTATTTGGAATTCTTGTGTCTTTATGTCTTGATGGTGTGCTTCTTTCAGTACTTGTAAGTTTGTTATGTGTATCATTTTCCTTCTCTCATCTTCTGCAATTGAACAAATGAAGTGTTAAGGTAGAATTCATAATCTGTAATGCTCTGCCTTTAAGTTTGCTTGATATCCTATGTTTTCATTTGTTTAAGGAGAATCCTTAAGGTTTTCTTGCTCTCCTTAGCTCCTCACCTGTTTGATCTATTCACCTCATTGCTTTGAAGGCATCAAACAATTTCCTACCTTGCTCCAATCAGACCTCTGCAGAAACTGTGTCTCATCCCCGCACCCAAAATTGCCTTTCCCTTTGATTCAACAAAAACCCCAAAAAATCACCTTTAAACCTCTGCACTTAATACCTAGCCTGATATTAGTTACAATTTCAGTCATCTCGAGCCTCATTGATTATATTTTTCCGAGATTGACCAGGAGAGAGCCCTCTCCTGTCCTCGTAGGGCTAGCTACGAGGCTGAGCGTGGTTTGATGTTGCCTTGAGTTTTTCCTTCCTCAGCCTGGGGAAAATTCGAGCGCTAACAGGAAGGAAACTCTGAATGCTATGTGGAAAGCATTGAAGGACCTTTTCCAGAATAGCAGTGACCAAATGAGGTTGGAACTAAAAGATAAACTTCAAAAAATCAATATGGAGGCAGGCGACTCAATTCCAAATTATTTGACCAAGTTCACCCAATGTCATGATGTAGTTGGAAATGTTGGAATCAAAGTTTCCAAGGATGATATGGTGATTCTTGCTCTTCTTGGACTCCCAAAGAGTTGGCATAGTTATTAGGACTCTGTCAATGGTTGGGAGAAGCTGCCAAATTGGGAACGACTGTGGTCAGATTTGATGCATGAGGAGATTAGGAGGAACACCAGAGATGGGACCTCTTCCAAGGAAGTGGAAGAGGATTTTTCCTTAATGAGTAAGGCAAAGAAGGCCAAGGGAAAAATGTCCCAAGGTGAGGAGGGTGGAAAGAGGATGGGCTTGATGAAAATCAAGTGTTTTCACTATCATGAGCATGAGCACTATGCCAAGAACTTCCCACAGAAGAAAGCAAGAAAGGAATCAACAATAGCGGCATCTGGTGAAGCTCTAGCTTCATAATTCGAACTTGATTTCACTCTCATTGCATGCATGGCCGACACTGCCATGGGAGGCATGTGGTATCTTGAAAGTGGTGCCTAATTCCATATGCCAGGGAATAGAGATCTCTTATGCCAAGAACTTCCCATATAAGAAAGCAAGCAAGGAATCGACAATAGCGGCAGCAGGTGAAGCTCTAGCTTCACAATTCGAACTTGATTTCACTCTCATTGCATGCATGGCCAACACTACCATGGGAGGCGTGTGGTATCTTGAAAGTGGTGCCTAATTCCATATGACAGGGAATAGAGATCTCTTTAGTGATTTTGAGGAGAAAGACCTCAAGCAAAGCATAGATTTTGGAGATGATGAGAGGTATAGAGTTATCGGGATCGGTATGGTTACCTTTGAGAGGGAATCTGGTTCCCCTCTCAGGATCACAGATGTGATGTATGTTCCGGGACTAAAGAAGAATATTGTTTCAGTCGCGTTATTGGAAGATCATGGCTATGATGTGGTTTTTAGTAAGGGAAAGGTTTTCCTTAGACACATCACCACAGGACAAGTGAAACAAATCATTGGACGGGTCAAGAACCTGTATGCTCTTGACGTTCAAGATTCATGCAAAGCCTTGAGGAGCAAGGCAAAGTTTAGATACTTGGTGGTTGAGAGGGAGAGTAAATCACCTCTCAACATGCAGCGCTAGAAGAAGCCTCTGAAGCAACTTCAAGAAGTTGTGGAGCAGACAAATCTAGAGAAGCTGAGAGGAGACCGAGTGGAGAGATATACTCAAGAAGAGAAGAATCAGTCTCAGAAGTAGTCTCAGGAAGTTGTGGAGCAACCAGAACTAGAGAAACTGAGAGGAGACTGAGTGGAGGCATCAAGTCATGCAGAGACCTCCAGCAAGGGGAAATTTCAAGCCAAGTGGGTAGACAAATCACATGCAACCATACCTCTAGGTGTGAGGTGGGGCGATGTGAAGTGATAGTCCCAAGAGGGCTGAAATTGGGCAGGGTCCATTAAGCGGTTTTATCTCATGGATCATACCTTGATATGGGAGCCCAAATTGCATAGTAGTGGGAGGAATTAGTGGGATTGATGCAGTCAAAAATCAACGTGACAGAGGCTAGAGCAGCCAGATACTGAAGAATAGTAGAGAAGGGTTGAAAACAGTGGAGAAAGAAAGAGTCAACAGAAGCACATAGTTTTTAGTCAACAAAGACAATAACAGTCAGAGACTTTGATGACAGAGGCACCATTCTGATTCAGGTTGGATGTTTTTTTTTTCTAGAGTTGTTGGAACAACAACACTAGAGAGAAGTGTTTCATGTAGAACATTCCAAAGGTTCAGGATCAGGATTGAGTTGAATCCCTTTCTTGTTGAGAGGGAGTGTTGAAAATAGCAATAATAAATGATAAAAATAGATTCCATAAGTTCCAGTTTAATTTTTCCTTGAATTAAACTGAGAATTAAAATCAAATTATATTCTCATAGCAACTTGTAATAGTTAACTAGATTGAGTTGACTTAGTTAACTTAGGAATTTCGAATTGGAAGTCTTTATGAAGTCATGTATATGTTCTCCCTATATTATAGGGGTCCAGGATGAGTTAAGTATGAGTTGTAATTAGTTAACTCATTTTACTGAGTTAATTCCAGTTAAATTAGTTCCAAAATGCTTGAGGAACTAGTAGTGATTTAACAGTCAGTTGGTGCACTAATGCATTAACTAATGCTACTCCAGTTAACTGAAGATTCCCTTATTAGAAACTCATGCATGTTGATTCTGAGAAACACCCGGTTGAGACTAGAGTGCAAGGACAATGTATTATTTGTTGTATAATTTTTTGAGTTGTACATATAGTGCATGCAATCAGGAACTGATCCTTGAAGGGATTGCACAGTTTTGGATGCACTGGTTTCCCCTTAAGATGGGCTAATCAGCCATAGGAATTGCACAAGGAAATAGGGACTTGGAGAGCTGGAGAATTGACTAAGTGTTGGCCAAGAGTTTTCTTGTGAGTTGGAGATTGATTTTACTGAGTGTTGGTATTCTTCTTGAGAGAAAAAGCATTGTATTATCATCTTGGATTTCTGATTAATGCAATACAGATAGTGGGGTTTTGAGTTGTGGCTTTCTTCGGATATTTATTGTGTTATGTTCTATTGATTATCTTCCTCTTGTCAATTATTGTTTTGTTCGATCTTTATGTGCTTTCGCTGTAAAGAGTAGAAGTAGATTCTTGTCTCTTATTTTGGTAGATTACATGAGCTTGTGAATATACAAGATTATCTACACCAACACTCTACTTTATATCTGCAAAATTGACCCCTAGGAAAAGAATAAACATTAGCTTCCTTGCATATGGAAGCTTTCCAAGACATCCTTCCTTAAGCAAGTCAAGGTCTTAAAAGTCAAGGAGAGTCAAACATTCATCAAGGTTTCTTATAGTCAATATTTTAGTCTCCAACGTAGGTCTGCAACTTTGGTCTGCAATTTTTGGCTCTGCAATTCTGAAAGAAACCCTAACCTTCACACGTGTGAGAGAATAGAGCTAAAAAATCATATTTGTGTTTATTGTTCTGACTTTCTCTAGTCTCCTTGTCCTTCTCTCTTGTTTCATTCTTATTCCATTCTTTAGATCGAACTTGTCTCTAGTGAAAATCAAATATGTGTCAAATGAGGTCAAAACTACTTCTATATATATGCATTTCATGAGGTTGAATAGCCTCTTCTAGGCCGACTAGTAGGGACAACTTGTGCTTGGAGGTACTTTTGACTTTCTAGACACAAAAATAAATTATTTTCATGTTACAACTCTCTCAATAGGGTCTTATACAAATGATATTGACTCTCTTGACTCATGACAAAAATTCTTATGACATGAAAAATGCTAGTAGCATGTAGAACATGCTTAACCTAGTTGACCAATCAAAAGAAACATGAAACCCGTGCTTGAAAATAATATTTTTCTTTCTTCTTTTTCTTGTTACATAAGATATACATGAATACATTTACAATTATGAAGACCGAAATTGGTTACATTTTCCAACACTCCTTCTTAACTAGGGAGGTATTCATAATTGTACCACCAGTACAAGGATTTTCTCAAAATGAAGAGTTTTCATAAGAAGAGTCAAGTTGATACGCCATTTTCAATCATCAACATCATAACCAACATTTTCATCATAGTAAGGCCTTAAATAACACTATCTTCTTGTATCAGAGCATAATGATGCGAGGCTTTACATGAGACACCACACTACCTCTAAAGGCACATACCCCATTCACATGTTCACTAGGTATGTCCTTCTAGGACTATTCTTGTCTTGGATCCCCAATCCTCAAATAATATTGACCCTTTTCGACCAATCTTATCTTGGATACCTATCCAATCCTTAAAGAGTGTTTTTCCACTTCCTATCTTGGATTATCTATCTTCAATGAGTATCAATTTTAGATGCCTATCCAATCCTCCATTCTCCCTCCCATGGCTTTCACTAGATATACGACTGTTAATCTTGGCCTAGTGCATGACACAAGATAGAAGAGAATACAATTTCCATCATCACTCCCTCGCAACTAGGGATGATAGCTTCATTCCCTCTTAATCAGGGAATAGATCCATGCTCCTTCACAAATATTTAAGGATACTTCTTACTCCCTCTCAAAATTAGAGGATATTCCTTACTTCCCTTCACTTGGGAGTCAAGGTTACAAGATTCTTAAGTGTGTATTTATCAATACATCAACTACTAGTTCTTCATGGAGATCTTCAAGTAGATGCATGGATCCTCCTTTCTTATGTATCTCATCATATTAAGCTTTCTATCTTCCTGAATGGAGCCAAACTGTGACAAGATTTGGGCCATCAACTTTTCATATCAATTTCCTCTAGTCATCATCAACAAAGGCACTATATTTAGCCAATAAAACTAGAGCTTGTTGGAAATAATACTTAGAGGGGGGGGGGGGTGTGAATCAGTATTATCAAATTCTTATCAATCTATCTTCCTTATTTATACTTTGAATAATTCTTCAAATATTGATCATTACTTTGTATGTCAGTATTGATGAGCCCCAATTTTTGGTACAATTTGGGCTCATTTGGCCTACTTACCTTGCTCAACCATTCATCTTTTATCACTTATGCATTCATTTCTTAGTATATTCGTGTTATTTGTAGGAAGAAGGGCAGGCATTATATCTATGTGGCTAATACATGATGATTTCAGGTTTTTGGCATTAAAGAGAGCAAAATACCATGCAAATAGAGACAAGGAGACAGCAAAGGTGACATTGCGGGTTCATAGGGAGGTTGTCCACAGTCTTGATGACCTTCCTTGTGATTTTCACCTTAACTCCGAGCTCCAACAGCTCTCCCCACCGATCTTAAAGGCAGCCAACAGATTCTACAGGATCAGCAGTTTGACTTTCAGTTGGACAGCCAAGCTCCACGAATGGAGGAAGCCAGCTTGATCTTCATTGTGTATAAATATGAAGGCCGTAGCCTTTGATAGGAGCTTTTTGAACTTTTGAACTAATATTGTAATTTCTGAGCACGAGCTACAGCTCGGTGTTTGTTTTTTTGTAAGCCAGTTTTGGCATGACATTAGACTCTTGATTATGAATAAAGGCAAGCAGATTTGGATCTAATTCTGAGCTTTTAAGGGAGCTATAGCTCTCAGGTTAGGGCCCAACCTGAGAGCAATAGACCTCCTCTTCTTTGTAGTGTTATTTGCCTTTCTTTCCAGCACTTTGTTTCTTTGTTTTGACATGCATTTCAAGAACACAGTCTGCTGATTTGATTTCTTTAATGAGATTGAGTAGGATTAGCTTATGGTTAAATCGCTTTTAGTTGCTTATATTAGAATAGGAGGATTGTAATTCATTGGAGCTCTAAGAAAAGGTTGATAGTGCCTTCACTGCCATCTCTGTTTAGAGATTGGGGTGAAGTCTGTACCAACCACCAAAAAACGCAGTCTTTTACTTTCATGCAAGCTGCAACACAGTCATTTTAATCATAGATCCATCCATGCACTATGATCTTGAGCCATACCTCTTCATTCCAACTCCATGCACGACTTCTCTTCACGATTTACATTGTTGTTCATTGGTTTAATAGCACAGGTAGCACAGGTTAATGGATTCTCTTTTTTGGTGCAAGACATAAGCAATTTGTTTTATTTACACTGCTCAGTATCATTCCATTTCCTTCTTCTTCTTCTTAACCATGCCTAAAGCCACCTACTCGACCTCTGTTCAGCTCGTTTACCTTCCAACTCTTCCATTGCCCACGTAGCTCCATTTTCTTGACCTTTCGTTGCTTCCATCCTTCTATCCACCAACCAACTTCGTGCACTCTTTCTCCATCTTATTTATCTGCCCTGGAGCCATCACAAGCTCCATCTCCATATTACCTATCCACCCATACCGCTCCATCACTTCACCATCACCCAAAACTCCCACGGTAGAACATCCTGTAGAAGTTAGCAGACTTCCTGTAGAATTCCTGAGTTTCCTGTAGGATCCCCTGCAGACATCCTGTAGAAGCCTGCAAACTCGGTTGCCGAGCACCTGAACGTTGTGGACTTCTGTGGACTGATGCTAGGGATTCCCTGGGACCTCTCCTAGCCCTCCTGACCTTTCCCAAGCTTTCTCTCCCTTCACACCACCTCTGCACAGCCAAACCCTAATAAGAAACAAAACCATAATCACTCCAACCACTTAAGCAAAAATACAAAAACAATGTTCTTTTCAATGGAAGTAGTTTAAGTTCATGCATTTCATATCACTAGCAGTAATGGCATCATTCTTAGACACTTGCACTCCCACCATTGCATCATAGAGATTAAGCTAGTCAGATTAAGGTTTACTAGGGTTTCCATGTTTTGGTTGGCTTTCAGTTCATTTTTGCAAAGTAGATTAATTTCCTTTGAGATCGCCTTCATCCATCATTTAGAAAGCTTCTTCTGAGAGCATATAGAAGTTGGCTTGAGCCCTAGCGGACTTGTGCCAGCTGACCAAGTGACAGCTGCGACAAGAGCTAGTACTTGTGCATACAACACCATCGCTTCCAAGTTTGTACGAACTACCGGGTTGATAAAATTAGAGATAGGAAGCCCCAGGAGTTGTAGCATTATTGCTACAATACTGGAGCCCACCATCTTTTTGGCGCTGTTGCCGGGGAAGCGTCAGAGTATTAGTAATTGTTGCTTTTCTTCTATTTTCTTACTCTTGCCTTCTGCTCAGTAGTTTATTTCATTTCCATTCTGCAAAAGTAGCATAGACATTTCCTGCTTTCATAGATTAGCATTTCCTGCTTTCATAGATTAGCATTTCCTGCTTTCATAGATTAGCCTTTCAATTCCGCAATTTCAATTCTGCAAGCGTAGATTAGCATTTCCATTCCTGCAATTTCATTTGAGCAAAGTAGACTAGTTCTTTCCTGCCTTCAATTCAATTCTGCATCTTCATTTCAGTAAGATAGTTAGTTGTAGATCAATCTGTTTCAGTTTTGCAGGTACCAAAGAAAAAAGCAAAAGCAATCAAAAAGAAAAAGAAAGTCTTTTCCATTTCATGCCTTGTAGAAACCGAGATAAATCAGGAAAATTCCTACCCAACACCCCCACCACATCACTGAGTCACCCTTCTCTCTTCTTTGGTGACAGTGACCCAGAAGAACCTATAGGTGAACATCCCGGGATATACAAAGGTCCTATAGAAGAAGAAGAGTTAGAGACCACTCCATCTGAAGCTATGGCTGACAATAGAAGAGAAGATGAGAGAATAGAAGGTGCCTTCCCCATCCGAGAGACCAATGGAGAGATGAAAATGAAGAACATTAGCCCCTCTGCTTTACCTCACTTCCATGGACTGACTACTGAAGATCCTGATACCTTCCTGTTTGAGTTTGCTGTCCTTTGTAGAACCTATGACTATACTGAAGATGAGCAAAAGCTGAAACTCTTCCCTTCAACTCTTAAGGATGCAGCATTACGCTGGTTCATGGGCTTACCTGGGAATAGTATCACTACTTGGGCTCAGATGCAGCAAGCTTTCAATACCAAGTACCGGGATTACTGTAGGTCCAAAGAAACCAAGGGAGAAATCTTTCGGATGACCATGGGAAATGATGAGTCCTTGGAGGATTATGAGGAGACGTTCCAACTTAGCTATAAGCGGGCCAGGTGCACACTTGACCCTGAATCCCTCAAGTTGGTCCTTCTCCGAGGAGTCCCTGAAGACCTCTTAGATACCCTTCACATGTTAGCTGGGGGGGACATTTACCAACTGCCTTATGAGGACATCAAGACTGTGTTTAGAAACTACTCCAGGGTAGCACGGAACTAGGTAGAGGAAACCTCCTCTCAACTAGTGTCCCTTTCTCCAAACATGAGCTTGCAAATCAATTAGAAGATCTTAAGAGTGAGGTGAGGCAGACCATTTCCATGCAGTTGGACACATTCAGGATCCAACAGAAGAAAGAAGAAGCTGAGAGAGCCTTGGCTGTCTTCTGCCCTAGGTGCACAAGGAGACACCCTAAGAACGAATGCCCATTGCATTCGGTTGAAGTATGTTTCGTTTGTGAGGAGGACCATCCCACAAATCAGTGTCCAACCTTACCTGGGTTTAAAGCCATGTACCAAGGGACAGAAGCCCCCACTGAACCTCTCTATTTCATCAACCAAAGGAGGCCACAAGGATCTAGACCTTATCAGCAGGGAATGCAAGGGGCACCTCAAGCTTATTACAGCCCCAACCAATCGACTCCTATGCCTTCCTGGGGTCCCCCTGCTCATCCTTCCTGGTCCATGCCTCCTCCATGTCTTATCCACCTCAGTACCCTACTCAACCTACTTCTCATTCATATCATTCACATGCCCAGCCACAACCTCAGTGGAATGCACCTCAGTCGGGGTGGAGGCCCCAGTAATATACTCCTCCCGCCATTTTGCCTCCACCACCAGTTCAACCTAAGCCATTACCTCCTGCTCCTCCAAGGCAACCTCAAATGCTTGCTCAACCGAACCCAAACCCCAACAATAGACAGACCCAACAGGTATACACTGGGGAAACCTCATGCCCTACCTATGCTGTGGAGATCCAGGAGATCAATCTTCGATCTGGAAAGACTCTACCAGATCGCCAACCTCCTCCCCCAGAGGATGAGGAAGATAAACAGGAAAGTGAACCAAAGGCTATTCCACCCTTTCCTGAGAGACTAACAGCCACCACACAACCCAACCCAGAGGAGGATGAGCTTCTGGGAGAGCTCAAGCAGTTGTGTGTGAAAATACCACTTCTCCAAGCCATCAAGGATGTGCCAATATACAACAAACTGGTTAAGGAAAAGTGTTTCAAACACCCAGGCAGGCGGAAGAAAGATGCTTCAACCATCAATGTCATAGGACAACTGTCTGACCTTATGTTAGGACAAGTCATCTGCCCAAAGTACCTAGATCCTGGAAGTCCTGTAGTAGATGTCCACATCAATGGCACCATCATACCACACACATTAATTGATCTGGGGGCTGCCATTAATGTGATGACCAGGGATACCATGCTCAAACTCAATCTTCAGGGTTCCTTGAGGAAGACCTCGACAGTACTGCAATTAGCAGATCGCTCCACTGTGACTCCCGAAGGGATTGTGGAGGATGTCTTGGTCTCTATCGACTCTTGGGAATACCCTGCAGATTTCTTGGTTCTGCAACCCAAGGCAAAGCTTACTGGATATCCTCTCATTTTGGGAAGGCCTTGGTTAGCCACTGCAGATGCTTACATAAGTTGCCGTGCAGGAAATATGACCATAAAAAATGGTCCTATGTCCAAGCAGCTAGTCCTATACCCTCTTGCCCAACCCTCCTTAGAGCATGACTTACCACTCTGGTTGGAGGAAGGAGAGGAAGACGAGGTGTACTCAGCACCTCTGTGCACCCTAGATACCACTAGAAGAGACCCCCCAACTGAGGATGACTTGATCGAGACCTTGATCCAGAATCCACCTTCCAGTGCACTATCCTTAGAGAAATTGGTGGAGGATGCCCAAGCTAGCACCTTAGTGGATCTTTGTACAACCAACCCTGTCACTCCCAGAGTCAAGAATGTGGAGTTCGGCCCCGAGAGAACGTTAAAGATCAGCTCCTCCCTGTCTCCTTCCCAGGAAAAGGAGCTGTGTAGCCTGTTGGCCAGTCACCTAGATGCTTTTGCTTGGAGCTATAAGGAGATGAAAGGAGTCCATCCTTCGGTCTGTACCCATCACATATACATCAAAGAGGATTGTAAGCCGGTTAGGCAACCCCAGAGGAGAATGAATCCAGCCCTTAAGGACATTGTCAAGGAAGAATTGCAAAAACTGTTGGATGCCGGATTCATCTACCCCATCTCAGATAGTGAATGGGTGTCCCCTCTAGTGTTGGTTCCCAAGAAAAATGGGAAATGGAGAATCTGTGTGGACTACCGAGAACTGAACAAAGCTACCAAGAAAGACCATTTCCCTCTACCTTTCATAGATCAAGTGTTGGATGGACTGGCAGGAAAGAAGTTCTTCTCTTTCCTGGATGGGTTTAGCGGGTACAACCAAATCCAAATCAGCCCGGAAGACCAAGATAAGACCACCTTCACTTGTCCTTGGGGCACCTTTGCCTACCGAGTCCTTCCCTTTGGGCTATGCAATGCTCCTGCTACCTTCCAGAGAGCTGTCTTAAGCATCTTCTCGGAGCTGGTCCATGATGCAGTGGAAATCTATATGGATGACTTTACTCCTTATGGGGCCAACTTCCAGGAAGCATTGTCCAATCTGGGAAAAGTCCTAACCAAATGCATTGAGATGAACTTGTCCCTTAGTCCTGAAAAATGTGAATTCCTAATGACTGAAGGGACCGTGCTAGGCCATACCATTTCTTGCCAAGGGTTACAGGTGGATCCTAACAAAATTGCTCTCATCAAGAAGGTTCCACCTCCTCAAAAGGTAAGGGATGTTCGGAGTTTCTTGGGATTAGCAGGATATTACCGGAGATTCATTAAAGACTTCAGCAAGCTAGCCTCACCATTGTTTGGCCTGTTGGCAAAAGATGTGGAGTTTAAATGGACTGATGATTGTCAGAGGGCTTTGAATGAATTGAAGGACAAGTTGGTGTCAACCCCAATCCTGAGAGGTCCAAACTGGGCCCTACCTTTCCACATCCACACTGATGCCTCGAACAAAGCCATAGGTGCAGCTTTAGGACAAGTTGAGCAAAAACTTCCATATGCCATTTACTTTGTTAGCAAAAACTTGTCCAAAGCTGAGCTGAATTACACTGTAACCGAGAAAGAATTCTTGGCTGTGGTCCATGCACTGAACAAGTTCCGACATTATATCACTGGCTATCAAACCTTTGTACATACAGACCATGCTGCAATTAGATATTTAATGAATAAACCAGATGTGAATGCTCGTATTATTAGATGGTTACTTTTATTGCAGCAGTTTGATTTGACCATTGTTGACAAACCAGGTAGAGAAAATGTTGTTGCTGACTTTTTATCTAGATTGGATTTGTCTGCAGATGAGGATGGAATAGTGGATGACCAGATGCCCGATGAACATCTGTTTGCTATTTCAGTACTCTCTCCATGGTTTGCTGATATAGCAAACTACCTTGTTTCAGCACAGTTCCCTCCGCACCTATCTTCAAGAGAGAAGAGCAGAATCATCAGAAAAAGTGCCTCATTTACTTGGATCGGGGGCAATCTGTTCAAGCTTGGCCCCGATCAGATCTTAAGGTGTTGTGTAAGGGAGGAGGAAGTCTTTGATATCCTCCTCACTTGTCATGATGGGCCTTGTGGAGGACATTTTGCAGCAAAGAGAACTGCCTTCAAAATCCTGCAGGCAGGCTACTATTGGCCCACACTTCATCAAGATGTCAGAAGATATGTCAGCCAGTGTGACCAATGCCAAAGAATGGGGAAACCGACCCAAAGGGATGAGATGTGTCTCCAACCTCAGGTGACTCTTGAGCCATTTGAGAAGTGGGGTATGGACTTTGTGGGCCCAATCAACCCTCCTTCGAGGCAAAGGTCTTACATCATTGTGTGCACTGACTACCTGACAAAGTGGGCAGAGACCAAAGCAATCAAAGCAGCAACAGAAGAAAAGGTGGCCGAGTTCCTAAGAGAAAACATTTTCTATAAGTTTGGCTATCCAAGAGAGTTGGTCACCGATCAAGGGAGCCAGTTCACCTCCAACCTGGTTGAAGATCTACTAGCTCATCACAAGATCAAGCATAGGACTTCCACCCCCTATCACCCTCAAGCAAATGGGCAGGTGGAAGTCACCAATAGAGCATTAGAAGGGATCTTGACTAAGGTGGTGAGCAGCAGCAGAAGGGACTGGGCAGATTGCCTGGTTGAAGCCACATGGGCTTACAACACCACTTGGAAGACCACCACCGGCTTCACACCTTATGAGATGGTCTATGGGAAGAAAGCTTTGCTGTCCATTGAATTTGAATACAACACGTTGAGGATGGCAGCTCAGCTGGACCTAGATCTCAGCCATGCACAACAAGAAAGGTTATTGCAGCTGAATGGATTGGATGAGCACCGAATGCAAGCCCTCCTTCACTCAGAAGTGGTTCAACTTCAGAGAAAGGTGTGGCATGACCAACATCTCCATGACAAGCAATTTCAGCCGGGAGATTGGGCTTTGTTGTATGACTCCAGATACAAAGATTTCAAGGGGAAGCTGAGAACCAGATGGCTAGGGCCATATTCAGTGGAAAAATGTCATGACAATGGATCTGTTCTTATTCGGACCATTGATGAGGAAGCCATCCCCATGCTTGTCAATGGGCATCGATTGAAGATCTACAGGAAACCTCTCTCAAGACAAGAGTTCATCAAAACTATGAAGAAGGCAGTGTTGGTCATAGAGAAGGGTTCTGCCTCTGCTTTGGGCATACCCTGAAGAATCTAAAATAATAAAATAATAATAATAATAATAAATAAATAAACAATAAAGATCCTTGGGTGAAAACCTTTCTGAGGCGCCCAAGGCAGGTGGTAGGGGTGAAAACCTCATTGAGGCGCCCCTATTGTCTTTCAAAAAAAAAAAAAAAAAAAGAGAGAAAAATTTGGAAAAGATCCTTGAGTGAAAACCTTTCTGAGGCGCTCAAGGCAGATGGCAAGGGTGAAAACCTCATTGAGGCGCCCCTGTTATCTTTCAAAAAAAAAGAGAAAAAGAAAAAGAAAAAAAAGAAGAAAAAAAAACAAGAAAGACAAAGACAACAAGTTTATCATGTGAAATTGCATGCAGATTGCAGGTGTTCTATCGAGGAGAGGGAGCCTCTCAACTCAAAGCCAAGGGTCCTTATCATGCAGTCAGGACACCTCACCAGCACCTCCTCCAAGAATACTCATTTTCTCCAAGGTATGTGCAATTTTATTACAGCTTAAGTCTTCTACAGGAAGACGCAGATTTTCTACAGGAGGATGCAGATTTTCTACAGGAAGGTGCAGATTCTCTATAGGAAACGCAGCCTTTCTACAGGAAGCTCTGTATTTCTACAGGAAACTTCCTGTAGAAGCTCAAAACGGCCCAGAATCCATTTTGTGAGGAGATCTAACGACTAAGGATCGGTTTGGACGCATGCAAGCTATTGTTATCTCCCTTGCACATTGTTGTCACCTCGTCCTGCCATCCTTGTCAACATGCAACGAAGTTACCTGCACCAGCAAAGCAGATCGATGAGTTCTCAAGAAAAAGCAAATTTTAAATGAAAAAACACTGGAGATCTCACACCATATTCATCCCAGTCATCCAAAAGCTCTGGGAGCGTGATCGTGAGGCCAGATCCTTCGTCGTGTAGCATGCACCCAAGGAGGAAGAACTGTTACAAGACATCCCGCGGGAGTCCTGTAACAGTTAAACCCGCTAGAGTGGATACCATTCACAGCGCCGGCCATTTGAAATGAAACGCGGGAGCATGCAACCAAAGCATCCAATCCATCGTCGGCAGCCTATAAACATGAACCTCCGGGCCTGTGTAAGTTCGCCAGCAGTAGGTAAATCCGCTCATCAGCGTCCAAAAAACCGAAACATTGTGTGCAGCTGCGCAGGTAAGTGTCTCGACCCTTCCTTCCATCAGATTGCATGAATTTTACTTTGAATTGATTGCAAAGTGTAAAGGGGAATGGGTTGAGCGGCCGTATGGCCATTTGGCCAGCCACGTCGGCCAGTTAATGGTCTAGTTGGATGTTTGGGTGGCGGCCATGACAAAAAGAATGGGTAGCACGCACGTGAGAGCAATCCCGTCGGAAAAAAAAAACGAGTTTAACAGAAGAGGCGGCGGCAGATCTGTGGGAATTGATGCGGCAGCAAGTGAACGCGTAGTTGAATGATGGGATGACGTCGCCCAACGGTCCGGCGGGGACAGCTCACCCCCGTGCCACAGATTCTGCCGATTCAAAATCTAATCGGCTAGATTGCCCTCATGCATTTATCAACCATTGTTTTGAACTCGAGTGGTTATCCTGATCTTTCTGCAGTTCGATACGCCGAGCCTTTGGCTATCAGAACGCTTGTGAAGCACACCCAGAGCGCAGACCAACTGCAGTCTTTCCCGAAAATCGCGCGCTGCTCCTACAGGAACGCTGTTTCTACAGGAACACAGTTTCTACAGGAAGGCGGGTGCCTCACGTAAAAAGGTGGCAGATTAAAAAGGTAACCCTGAACTCTTCATGCAACTGGTTTTTAAAGGTGGCAGAATCGTCGTCCACAGTCTGGTCATAGAAAAGTGGTGAAATTGTTGTCTGCTGTGCCTATACTGTCATTCTACAGGATGTCAGGGTAATTAAACTGTGTTAAGTTCCTCAGGGATAAGTTTTGTGGATTATGTGCATGACAGAAGCGTAATTCTACGCTCTGTCTCAGTAGACCAAATTTCTTCCACAATCACCACCTCTGGTTAAGGAAACTGTTTTATCATGCCAGGTGGGTTTATTAGACGAGAACCCACTGATTCAACCAAGTTAAGGGAAAACTAGGAGGTGGTGGAGCTCTTCCCACGGGTTCAATGGATATCTTTTTGTGACAAATTGCAGGGTTACGACGATGAAGTGGCAGAAGAATTTTTGCAGGCTCTGAGGCCGAAATCCAAGACACTGGCCACAGTGAACTTCAGGGGCCTAAGCCTCAAGCTCACCCCGCAATATATCAGTTGAATTACTGAACTTCCAATGGGTTTGCCATGGGATAAGGAAGAAAGGAAGTTGAGCCAGCAGGCCAAGAAAGAATTCTTTCCACCTGAGGAGGAATTCTCGGAGGACAAAAATGGGGTGCGTAGAACAAGTTTGCTGCCACCATGGAATGAAGTTAGCCTACAGATCATGAAGTATATAACCTGTGAAGGCCGTTATAGCATCGTGTACGGGTATCACTTTCGGTTGCTCACTGAATTGAGGCATCGGATTGATCTTCCTGTAGAAAAGAAACTGAGCATTCCTTATTTCCTGCTACAATCTCTAATTGAGTGTGCCACAAAGCTAAAAGAAGGCATACCAGATCAGGTAGCCCACCATGGATTGATCAAACTTCTTGTGGAGGATGCGCTTCATTCATATAAGGTTCCCCTCTCATGGGAAGCATTCAGGAATTTGACAAGAGACGGAGACATAAGGATGCTGACTGAAGAAAGTGGTTCCTCCAGCAGTGAGGAAAAAGAATCAATGGCCGAGGGAAAGAAGGAAACAGGCAGAAGACCCCGACCACAGTGCAGAAGAAAGAACAAAAGAAGAAGCATGACAAAGAAAAAGGTGACACACCCATCTTGTCAGCAAGAGAGAAGAGGTTGCAGAGCAGAACGGACAAAGCTGAGATGGTCCACATCAGCCCAAGTACCTCATCAGCACCCGCAACCAAACCAAAAAGCAAAACCCATGTAGCAAAGCAAGCAAAGGTGGTGACACCTGTGTCTACAGGAAAGCAGAAACAGGCTTCTACAGGAAGCCCGAAAACAGAGAAAGGGTCTCCTACAGGAAGCCCGAAATTGGTCAAAACAGGGTCTTCTACAGGAAGCCCAAAATTGGTAAAGAAAGGGTCTTCTACAGGAGGCCCGAAAGTGGGTAAAGCAGGGTCTTCTACAGGAAGCCCGAAATCAGAAAGGAAGGGGCCCTCTACAGGGAGCCCTGGGAAAGCAAAACGCAAGAAAGAGAAGGCTGGCATTCTCGAAAAGGAGGCAGCAGCTGCGCTGGCCGCCCTCAGTACACCTCCAAAGCCAAAGGAGAAGAGAGAGAGGGAGATCCCTCTACCTTTTGAAGCTAGGAGAAGTAAGAGAATAAAAACGGGCAAGCCGCAGCCTCCACCCAGCAGCCAAACCATTTTAGGGGGTGTCCCTACTTCACCCAGTGAGAGATCCCCCTCTAAAACATCGGCCACCCCCGAGAGGGGAAGCCCAAAAATAACTACCTGGACACGAAGGATAGGCCAATCGGCTTCCGAAGCCCGGCTCAAGGAAACAGAAAAGAGGGAAGAAGCGCCACCCTCGTCACCGCCAGGGGCAGAAGAGGCAGGGCCACCAAGAACAGGAAAGGAAGAGCATGTTCCGGGCCCTAGTTCTCGGCCAAGGACAAGGAGCTGGAGCAAAGTTTCTCAAGGATGAGCAAATATTTTAGCTAGGGGGTGATGATGAACCCCAATTTTTGGTACAATTTGGGCTCATTTGGCCTACTTACCTTGCTCAACCATTCATCTTTTATCACTTATGCATTCATTTCTTTGTATATTCGTGTTATTTGTAGGAAGAAGGGCAGGCATTATATCTATGTGGCTAATACATGATGATTTCAGGTTTTTGGCATTAAAGAGAGCAAAAGACCACGCAAATAGAGACAAGGAGACAACAAAGGTGACATTGCGGGTTCATAGGGAGGTTGTCCACAATCTTGATGACCTTCCTCGTGATTTTCACCTTAACTCCGAGCTCCAACAGCTCTCCCCACCGAGCTTAAAGGCAGCCAACGGATTCTACAGGCTCAGCAGTTTGACTTTCAGTTGGACAGCCAAGCTCCACGAATGGAGGAAGCCAGCTTGATCTTCATTGTGTATAAATATGAAGGCCGTAGCCTTTGATAGGAGCTTTTTGAACTTTTGAACTAATATTGTAATTTCTGAGCACGAGCTACAGCTCGGTGTTTGTTTTTTTGTAAGCCAGTTTTGGCATGACATTAGACTCTTGATTATGAATAAAGGCAAGAAGATTTGGATCTAATTCTGAGCTTTTAAGGGAGCTATAGCTCTCAGGTTAGGGCCCAACCTGAGAGCAATAGACCTCCTCTTCTTTGTAGTGTTATTTGCCTTTCTTTCCAACACTTTGTTTCTTTGTTTTGACTTGCATTTCAAGAACACAGTCTGCTGATTTGATTTCTTTAATGAGATTGAGTAGGATTAGCTTATGGTTAAATTGCTTTTAGTTGCTTAGATTAGAATAGGAGGATTGTAATTCATTGGAGCTCTAAGAAAAGGTTGATAGTGCCTTCACTGCCATCTCTGTTTAGAGATTGGGGTGCAGTCTGTACCAACCACCAAAAAACACAGTCTTTTACTTTCATGCAAGCTGCAACACAGTCATTTTAATCATAGATCCATCCATGCACTCTGATCTTGAGCCATACCTCTTCATTCCAACTCCATGCACGACTTCTCTTCACGATTTACATTGTTGTTCATTGGTTTAATAGCACAGGTTAATGGATTCTCGTTTTTGGTGCAAGACATAAGCAATTTGTTTTATTTACACTGCTCAGTATCATTCCATTTCCTTCTTCTTCTTCTTAACCACGCCTAAAGCCACCTACTCGACCTCTGTTCAGCTCGTTTACCTTCCAACTCTTCCATTTCCCACGTAGCTCCATTTTCTTGACCTTTCGTTTCTTCCATCCTTCTATCAACCAACCAACTTCGTGCACTCTTTCTCCATCTTATTTCTCTACCCCTGAGCCATCACGAGCTCCATCTCCATCTTACCTATCCACCCATACCGCTCCATCACTTCACCATCACCCAAAACTCCCACGGTAGAACATCCTGTAGAAGTTAGCAGACTTCCTGTAGAATTCCTGAGTTTCCTGTAGGATCCCCTTGCAGACATCCTGTAGAAGCCTGCAAACTCAGTTGCTGAGCACCTGAACATTGTGGACTTCTGTGGACTGATGCTAGGGATTCCCTGGGACCTCTCCTAGCCCTCCTGACCTTTCCCAAGCTTTCTCTCCCTTCGCACCACCTCTGCACAGCCAAACCCTAATAAGAAACAAAACCATAATCACTCCAACCACTTAAGCAAAAACACAAAAACAATGTTCTTTTCAATGGAAGTAGTTTAAGTTCATGCATTTCATATCACTAACAGTAATGGCATCATTCTTAGACACTTGCACTCCCACCATTGCATCATAGAGATTAAGCTAGTCAGATTAAGGTTTACTAGGGTTTCCATGTTTTGGTTGGCTTTCAGTTCATTTTTGCAAAGTAGATTAATTTCCTTTGAGATCGCCTTCGTCCATCATTTAGAAAGCTTCTTCTGAGAGCATATAGAAGTTGGCTTGAGCCCTAGCGGACTTGTGCCAGCTGACCAAGTGACAGCTGCGACAAGAGCTAGTACTTGTGCATACAGCACCGTCGCTTCCAAGTTTGTACGAACTACCGGGTTGATAAAATTAGAGATAGGAAGCCCCAGGAGTTGTAGCATTATTGCTACAATACTGGAGCCCACTAAGTATCATAAAATAATGAGCGGGAACAAGAAAAGCAAATAGTCACACAAAAGAACACCAGATATAAGGTGGAAACCCAATGTGGGTGAAAACCACCTGCTGCAATATGTCTCTATCTTCTTTCAATTAGAAATTCCTTTTACAATGATTTTGTACTGGTGCAGTCCTTTACCAGTACACAGGCTACAACCTGCAGAGAGCTACAACCCTCTCTCGTTCTCCAGCTTCTCCTGGAAGGGAGCTACAACCCCCTTAGCTCTTGTACTAGCCAAGATACTAGTACGTAGGTGCTGGCCTACTGAAGGCTACAACCTTCTCTTTCTTCCAGGGACCACGTTTCATAAATTTTCAGACTGGATCCATGAACATCAATAAATCATCAAGTATATCTGCATCAAACAATCTCCTTTTCCAATTAGCACTGAATCAAGTAAACACTTCTCTGACAGCTGTACCCAGAACACAGTAACAGTAACCACACACCAAATTCTGAACCCAGAATACTGCAGCAATAGACATAGGCAGCTAGATCATAATTTAAAGATATACGCAACTTCAACAACCTGAAACCTGCGTGCAGATCTATAAAGGATAATTCCTTCTTTCAAATATTCAGACACTAATTAACCCAGATTGTCAGGTTTATAGATCAAGCATGTGCCTCATATAACAGATCAAAATCATGCAAAGATACTATTATTCAAGCATAAAGATTATGACCCATCAAAAGAACTTATCCTTCTTTATGCGCTTAGGTTCCTCCTTCATTCAGATCCAGATCTGCACCATAACCCAATCACAAATATTTCAGATCTAGCACTTATTAGATATTCAATTCATTCGATGATCCTTTGCCAAATGATCTCCTTCCTCTTTTATAGTCTTAGGCCTTCCACAATACCACGATCCAAAACCATAGGATCAAAAAACTGTTGGACTAATACCATGAACCAACCATGAAAGTACATGAGATCAACACTTTTGGATGCAATACCACAAGCCAAAACCATAGGATCAAAAACTATAGGACTAATACCATGAACCAACCATGAAAGTGCGTGAGATCAACACTTTTGGATGCAATACCACGGACCAAAACCATAGGATCAAAAACTGTCGGACTAATACCATGAGCCAACCATGAAAGTGCGTGAAATTTTCTCTTCACGAAAGTGCGTGAACTTTTTCTCTGCATAAAAGTGCGTGAACTTTTTCTCTGCATAAAAGTGCGTGAACTTTTCCTCTGCATAAAAGTGTGTGAACTTTTCTCTACATGAAATAAACTTTTCTCTGCATAAAAGTGCGTGAACTTTTCTCTACATGAAATAAACTTTTCTCTGCATAAAAGTGCGTGAACTTTTCTCTACATGAAATAAACTTTTCTCTGCATATAAGTGCGTGAACTTTTCTCTACATGAAGGAAACCTTTTTTTCTTCATGAAAGAAACTTTTATCTTCATGAAAGTGTGTGAACTTTGCTGCACTATAATTTATCATCTGAGATGAGTGGGTTGCCATCAAGTACAACATATGTATCATAATGCCAACAATCTCCCCCTTTGGACTTGATGGCAACAACAACCAATCATTCTCCCCCTTTGACATCAAGGGCAAAGGGTTATGCTCCCCCTAAGAACATGCTCCCCCTGACTATAAACCAGATCTGCAAAGAAGAACCATAATCCATCAAACACCATAAATGACCATGAAAGAGATAGAGACGTATTGCAGCAATATTCAGACCAACATCCATGATCTCCTTCTGTACTTCCTCCATAATGCCAACAATGCATGATATGCTCCCCCTGAACCTGTGCCATTCGATCTTTGACCAATCCGCAACCCAGCACATGTACGCATATACTTCAGATGAACCTTGCGTACAACCAACAATCAGAAGAGATTCAACAACAAGATGATGCATCAACAACCCCCAGCTTTTGTCTGAGGTATTCAAAGGTCTCCCTAGGCAATGGTTTGGTGAGTATATCAGCAACCTGTTCCTTAGAAGGAACATACTCCAACTTGAGCTTTTGTTCAAGCACTTGTTCCCGGAGAAAGTGATACTTGATTGGTATGTGCTTGGTTTTTGAATGCATGACTGGGTTCTTTGAAATGCTGATTGCACTTGTATTATCACATAAGATGGAGATGGGTGGTGTACAAGTGATTTGAAAATCCTGCAAGGTCTGCATCATCCAAAGGAGTTGAGTGCAGCAAGATGCAGCAACAACATATTCTGCTTCAGCTGTAGACAAGGCAATCGAACTCTGTTTCTTGCTGAACCAAGATACTAATCTGGAACCCATAAAGAATGCACCACCACTTGTGCTCTTCCTGTCATCCATGCTTCTGGCCCAATCTGCATCAGTATAAGCATGAAGTGTGAGATCTATATCTCTAGGATACCATAAGCCATAATTTTGAGTCCCTTGAAGATATTTGAAGATTCTCTTTACTGCCTGAAGATGAGTTTCCTTTGGATTTTCCTGAAATCTTCCAACTATTCCCACTGCATGCATGATGTCTGGTCGGGTACCTGTCAAATAAAGTAGACTTCCAATCATAGATCTGTAGGTTGGTTGATGTACTATTGCTGATTCATCATTTGCACTGAGGCTACATCCTGTGACCATGGGTGTACATACTGGTTTTGCATCTTCCATGCCATATTTCTTCAAAATCTGCTTGAGATACTTGGTTTGAGACAAGAAGATCCCTCCTTCCTTTTGTTGGATTTGCAGGCCAAGAAAATATGTCAATTCTCCAAACAAGGACATTTCGAATTCTTTCTGCATCACCAAGGCAAATCTTTGACTCATAGATTCTTCATTGTTGCCAAAGATAATGTCATCTACATACACAACAAGTATTAGCAATTTGTCATTTTCAATTTTTATATAAAGATTGCTATCTGCTGATCCTTTTGAAAAACCTTGTTGATGAAGATATTTGTCCAAACGATAGTACCAAGCCCTTGGAGCTTGTTTAAGACCATAGAGAGCCTTTTTCAATCTACATACAAGATTTGGATCATTTCCAAGAATGAAACCATTTGGCTGCTCAATGTATACTTCTTCTTCTAAGTCTCCATTCAGAAAGGCTGATTTCACGTCCATTTGAAATACTTTGAACTTTTGAAAGCTTGAGAGAGCAAGGAACATTCGGATGGCCTCAAGTCTTGCAACAGGAGCAAAAGTTTCCTCAAAATCTATTCCTTCTTGCTGCGCATACCCTTTACAAACAAGTCTTGCCTTGTTTCTAATTACTTTCCCATTTTCATTCAACTTATTTTTGAAGACCCATTTTGTCCCTATAACATTCTTGTCCTTTGGTCTAGGAACCAACTCCCAAGTGTTGTTCTTTTCGATCTACTCAAGTTCTTCATCCATTGCTTTGACCCAACATTCATCTTTGCATGCCTCTTTTACATTTTGTGGTTTAGTGGAGGAGAGTAATGCCAAATAGCTTGAAGCTTCTGCAATTGTTCTTCTTGTTTGTACACCTGCTTCTTTCTGCCCCAAAATCTGAGATTCTGGATGATTCTTCTGAACGTACCGGGATGGAGTCTTCTCTTCTATCCTTATCTGTTCCTCTGGTGCTTCTTGAGGTTCTTCTTCTTCATCATTCTGTCTTTGAGGGTAGTCTTCATCTTCTTCGATATTTTCATGATTTACTTGCCTAGGAATGTATCCCTTTTCATCAACCACTACATCAATGCTGTCAACAATTCTTCCAAGTCTTTTATTGTAGCACTTATATGCTTTGCTGTGTGGAGAATAACCAAGAAGAATGCCTTCATCTGCTCAGGTTCAAGTTTGCCAAGTTGCTCATCAGTATCCTTAATATAGCATTTGCTCCCAAATATTTTGAAGTGCTTTACCGAAGGAGTCTCACCATACCAGAGCTCATGAGGAGTTTGAGTGCTGTTCACTCGGACATTTGTTTTGTTGAGAATAACAACCGCAGCATATGCGGCTTCACCCCAGAAAGTTGCGGGAGTTCCAGACTCATCCAGCATAGCACGAGCCATTTGTTGGACTGTTCTGTTCATCCTTTCCACCACTCCATTTTGCTGAGGAGTTCTAGCTGTAGAGAATTCTCTTCTTATCCCATGTTCTTCACAAAAATCAAAAAATTCATTTGAGGTAAACTCCCCACCTTTGTCAAACCTGAGGCACTTAATTTTGTAACCTGATTCATTTTCAACCAAGGCTTTGAAAGATTTGAATTTCTCGAATGCTTCGTCTTTGTGCTTCATAATTCCTAACCAAACAAACCTGGAGAAATCGTCAATGAATAATATCAAGTATTCTTCTCCTCGAGGTGTCCTTTTCCTAAATGGACCACATACATCTGTATGGACTAGCTCAAGAGGCATGCTAGTTGATCCTTCCTTCTCTGGAAAGTTAGTTCTGGTTTGCTTTCCAAACTGACATGATTTGCATATGGTGTTGTCTAGAATTTTGATATTTGGAAGACCACGAACTGCCTGATATTTGCATGCTTTCCTTATTTGTGAAAAACTTAGATGCCCCAACCTCCGGTGCCATAACCAGTGTTCATCATCCTTGCTCAAATAGCATTGTTGTTGTCCTTCTTCAAATATGTATAGATTATTTGGAGTTCTTCTACCTTTGATCACTGTTTCACCTGTATCAATATCACGAACACGACATCCGTTTGATCTAAATATCACCTCGGTTCCTTGATCACACATCTAGCTGGCACTTAGAAGATTATGCTTCAATCCATCAACATACAAAACATTTCCAGCTTTGACCTTTTCTTTTAACTGAGCAGTGCCTTTTCCTTTTATAGCTGCAGGAGTATCATTTCCAAAAGAGACTTTCTTTCCCTTTTCTAAAGCAGAATATGATTCAAGTTTTTCTTTATCACTTGTCATATGTTTCGAACATCCACTGTCAATGTACCATAGATTTTCTTGTCCTTCTGCATAAAATGCTATCCCACATCTTTCTGTTTGTGGTTCCTTTATTCTCCATGTTCTGGTGCTTGAGGCTTGTTCCTTTGTCTGCTGAAACCTGCTCCTGCATTCAGAATCTTCATGACCAAAGTTACTGCAAATAGAACATTCAACTTCATTTTCAAGAGCCGAAAAGTTGTTATAGGTCCTTTTTTTAATCCCGATCATACTTCTTTGTTTTTGAACTTCTCTAGTCATGATTGTTTTATATGCAACACATTGAGCTGCTATGTGACCAAAGTTATGGCAAGAGAAACATTTCCCATTGAAGAAACTTCTGCGATTATCAAATCTACCAGCCAAATGATTGTAATTTCTATTGTCATCCATTCTTGAAGCAAATTGAGAAGATTTTACCTATGGCTGGTTGTAGCTTTTGTTCATCCTTAAGACAGATTGCCCCTGGTTTACCTGATAGTCTTTGTTCGTTCTTGATGTAATTCGTCCCTGCTTTACCTGGTGATCTCCATTGTGCTTTTTCTCATTCCTTCTTGCTGCATCAAGATAATTCTTTGAGGTGGATGCTTGAGATGTTTCTCCATTATACCCCAGACCTGTCTTGTTTAGCGGAGAACGCTGTACATTGATGATCTCATCCAGAGTTTCAGATCCTTTGACAAACTTAAGATTAATAGCCTTTGTTTTCTCAATTTCTTTTCTAAGGCCAAGAATTTCACCTTCTAACTTTTCAAGATATTTTTCTTTTTCATCAATTTGAAATTGTAGAGTATCAATGATCATATTCTTTTCTTCTATACATGTCTTAAGTCTAGAAATATCTTCATAAAAACTATCCACATATATAGCATCCATGTAATCATCATCTTCAAATGCCATTAAGAGTTTATAGTCATTACCTCGTTCATCTTCATCACTATTTGATAGACCATCACTGTCTTCATGAGTGTAGTAGCTTTTCTTATTTGCATTCTGTTTCTTGTTCCATCTGGCAGGTTCCTTTCCTTTTTCAATCTTATCCTTATGAGGACATTTGGCAGCATAATGACCTACTCTTCCACAAGCAAAACATTTAAAAGGTAGCTTACCTCTGAACCTTCCAGTACCCCGTTGAAGATTTCTGACAAAATTTGATTCTTCTTCTTCTTCTGGCACGTGACTTGATTCATAGTAGTCTCCTTTGCCTGAAGCCTTAAAAGCAACTTCTCTCCTGTCTGATGGACCTCCTTTTCTCATTTCATAAGCAGTTAGAATTCCGTGTAGCTGAGACATAGTAAGAGTTCGTAGATTTTCCTTTTCTTCTATTGCAGACACTTTAGATTCAAACTTGGGGGACAATGATCTTAGGACTTTTTCAACCACAACAGCCTCTTTTATTTCTTCACCCAAGTTTTTCATACAATTAACAATCTCATCTACCCGAAGGAAATAGTTAGCCACACTTTCATCATTATACATTATGAGATTCTCATACTGAATCCTGAGGGTTTGAAGTTTTGCACGTTTTACCTGTTCATCTCCTTCGTAGCTCAAAACAATCTTGTCCCATATTTCTTTTGCGGATTTATATTGCATAACCTTCACGAATTCAGATTGAGATAGACATCCTAGAAGAGTATTAACCGCCTTTGCATTTGTTTCATATTTCTTCTTCTCAGCTGAATCTGTAGGAGTAGCTGATGGAAAAGTATACCCTGTTTCTATAATGTCCCATACTTCTGTACCCAAAGATTGAAGATAGGAAGTAACTCTTACCTTCCAATATACGAAGTTTGTTCCATCAAAAATCGGTGGCCTGATTGATGCTTCCCTCTCGTAGTTGCTCATGATGTTAGATCTTCCTTCAAGCGATCAAGCTTCTTCAGAAGGACCTGCTCTGATACCAATTGTTGGAAATAATACTGAGAGGGGGGGGTGAATCAGTATTATCAAATTCTTATCAATCTATATTCCTTATTTATACTTTGAATAATTCTTCAAATATTGATCATTACTTTGTATGTCAGTATCATAAAATAATGAGCAGGAACAAGAAAAGCAAATAGTCACACAAAAGAACACCAGATATAAGGTGGAAACCCAATGTGGGTGAAAACCACCTGCTGCAATATGTCTCTATCTTCTTTCAATTAGAAATTCCTTTTACAATGATTTTGTATTGGTGCAGTCCTTTACCAGTACGTAGGCTACAACCTGCAGAGAGCTACAACCCTCTCTCGTTCTCCAGCTTCTCCTAGAAGGGAGCTACAACCCCCTTAGCTCTTGTACTAGCCAAGATACTAGTACGTAGGTGCTGGCCTACTGAAGGCTACAACCTTCTCTTTCTTCCAGGGACCACGTTTCATAAATTTTCAGACTGGATCCATGAACATCAATCAATCATCAAGTATATTTGCATCAAACAATCTCCTTTCCCAATTAGCACTGAATCAAGTAAACACTTCTCTGACAGTTGTACCCAGAACACAGTAACAGTAACCACACACCAAATTCTGAACCCAGAATACTGCAGCAATAGATAGAGGCAGCTAGATCATAATTTAAAGATATACGCTACTTCAACAACCTGAAACCTGCGTGCAGATCTATAAAGGATAATTCCTTCTTTCAAATATTCAGACACTAATTAACCCAGATTGTCAGGTTTATAGATCAAGCATGCACCTCATATAACAGATCAAAATCATGCAAAGATACTATTATTCAAGCGTAAAGATTATGACCCATCAAAAGAACTTATCCTTCTTTATGCGCTTATGTTCCTCCTTCATTCAGATCCAGATCTGCACCATAACCCAATCACAAATATTTCAGATCTAGCACTTATTAGATATTCAATTCATTTGATGATCCTTTTCCAAATGATCTCCTTCCTCTTTTATAGTCTTAGGCCTTCCACAACACCACGGTCCAAAACCATAGGATCAAAAAACTGTTGGACTAATACCATGAACCAACCATGAAAGTACGTGAGATCAACACTTTTGGATGCAATACCATGAGCCAAAACCATAGGATCAAAAACTATAGGACTAATACCATGAACTAACCATGAAAGTGCATGAGATCAACACTTTTGGATGCAATACCACGGACCAAAACCATAGGATCAAAAACTATCGGACTAATACCATGAGCCAACCATGAAAGTGCGTGAAATTTTCTCTTCATGAAAGTGCGTGAACTTTTTCTCTGCATAAAAGTGCGTGAACTTTTCTCTGCATAAAAGTGCGTGAACTTTTCTCTAAATGAAATAAACTTTTCTCTGCATAAAAGTGCGTGAACTTTTCTCTACATGAAATAAACTTTTCTCTGCATATAAGTGCGTGAACTTTTCTCTACATGAAGGAAACTTTTTTTTTTCATGAAAGAAACTTTTATCTTCATGAAAGTGCGTGAACTTTGCTACACTATAATTTATCATTTGAGATGAGTGGGTTTCCATCAAGTACAACATATGTATCATAATGCCAACAGATCTTAGTCATAAATTCCTCTAAATATGAATGTGATCCTCAAAACATGCACATTGGGTTATCTCTTTGTACTACTACCTCTTAATCCCAAGATGATGTAAACATATTAGCAACACAATCCTTCAAGGATTACCAAAACCATTCACTCAACCCATCTGTTCATTAGATTGAGTTTAAAACCAACAATTGTAGATATACTTGGCTCAACTTCCATTATGAATTTTTTGCAATACCCTTCCAGGTATAAAAAATATATATCAGCCTAATAACCCAAAACCAATACATTAATATAAAAATTACCTCAATATGATAGCCTCTAAGAATTATACTTACTTCTAATATCAACATTCTTTCACATGGTCTATCTTTATATTTTACCAAAGATCCTTCTCCATGATAACCACCTGTAATCAAAGTGCTCATGGAACAAACGGACCATCAAGCTCAAATTTCTTCTTCCTTAGAGTTGTCACTATCAACTCTCTTTTTTTCTTTAGGAAACCATATTCGATGTTGATCATTATCATCATATCTAAGTCATTTCATCTTGTGGAAGAGTGTTTATCCTTGACCATTCAAAAGCATGCCAAACTTATTTTTCCAAGTGTTGAGTAATTGCTTTGAAACCTTCACATGCTTATGTTATTGAGCATATTCTTATGACCAATTATTTCTGCAAGATTCTTGTATACATGAAGTAACTGAAGACATGCATACCTTTGATCATCTAGCCATCCTTTCTTGAATGAGATTGATTCTTTCCTTATCAAGGATAAGTTTCCCTTAATAGGAGAAAGACTTTAATTATGCCTCTCAAATTGTAACTTTACCATCACCATTCCTTCATCCTTCAAGACTAGATGGAATACATACTATAATGCTTCTTCCAAGAACCTTCCTAAATGATTGTTCTTATTGGACGATCTTGATTATCCTTCTTGAAAAATGACTACCTCTAACATTATGTTATAAAATTCTTGGATGAACTATGATGTGTAAGATGGTTCAAGTCTTCTCATTTTTATTAGCTAGGTGACTTCTTCCAAAGCAAATTGATCATGTAGACTTTAATTTCTCTACTATCATATTCTTTATTCTATAATTCCATGCTTTGTTTCATGATGATAGAAAAATAAAATCTCTTATAGAGAATGTAATGCTGCATGCTGCTCTAACTTCTACTTTCTAATCAAATAAAGAAAAAAATTACATAAACCTGGTAGAAATGGAGCTCTTTCAATAGTAAATATCTTTGGTATCTTCTCCTTTCAACTTCTTCTTAGGTTCTTCCTTTTCTTCAACTATGTGAGCTCCACTTCTTTCCTTTATTTTGTTGTTCTTCGTATTTTGAGATTTTTTTCGACAATCCCTCTTAAAATGTCCATATCCATTGCAACTAAAGCATTGCACCTTGGACATATTTAGTTTTCCTTTAGATTTTCCCAACTTCCCTTTCTTTTTCTTCTCGGATTTTACAACAAAGGCTTGAGACTTCTCATTTGATTCAGTATCATCCTTTTCCTTTATCCTTGTTTCTTTCAAGATGCATTGAGCCCATAATTCATCAATGGGAGTGGTATCTTTTCTTGAGTAGACACTAGTAGTAAAACTGCTCCACTCAAGTGGCAAGGAATTTAATACACAAGTAGTCATTTATGAATCATAAACTTCCCCAAGCCCTTGAAATTGGTCCCTTATTTGTGATATATTCATGACATAAGTTCTCATGTCTTCATCCTTTTACTTCATTATTATATATAGTTGATTCTTCAAAGAAATATTTTGACTTGGTGTACTTATAGAGTACAAATTCACCAACTTATCATACATAGTTTTAGATGTCTTCAAATAAGCAAGAAAGGGAACAAGATTATCCTTTATAGATTAAATACTGATCCTTTGTGCCCTCACTTCTCCCTTCTTATATTTTTCCAATTCTTGAGTCTTCTCTTTGTCTAGTAGAGTAACTTCACCTAGAACATATTCCATGACTTCATTTTTAGTGAGAACCAAGTCAATCCTCTTCTTCCATGCTAGGAAATTTGTTGATCCAATGAGCTTGTTGCTTTCCTTGCAAAATGTAGCTATTTTATCTCTAGGTAGAGACATATAATACAATATGATACTTGTTAAATGAGTGTTCTTCTTGATAATGTCTTCAACTATCTTGATGCTTTGAAGACCTTCAAAAGAGACTTCAAAGATGCCCTAGAATGATTACTTCTAGGATGCCTTCAACAATAGTGTCTTCAAATAGCTTCAAAGAGTGGATGTTGATTCCAATATTATTTGATGCTTCCCTTTTCTTTAAGATGATGGAGTGTACTAAAGGGCATTCAACAAGAGATTTTCCCTCCTTCCTTCCTTAAATGATAGCTTGTTCCTTCTTAAGATGATGAGGTCTTCAATGGAAGCTTGATGTAGTTGCCTTCCTTCTAGGTCAATAGGTCTTCTTCGTCTTTCCTTGTTTCCTTTTTCAAATGATTCCCCTCTTATGTTAACAAGATGATCTTTACGCTACCTTCTCTTCTTCACCTTAGCTATAATACCATGTTGGAGAATTTAGTAGGGAAACTATTAATTCAATTCTCCATAACCTTGATAAAATATTGTGAACCTGTGTTTTATTCTTGTTCTTAATTAGATTATTTTCATCAAATAGTTCTCAAGAGTATAAACAATAAAGAAAATGGAAAAAATAATTAGGCTCCAATCTAGGGAAAAACCCATCCAAGGGGAAAACCCAAAAGAAATTATTCTCTTCTTATAGAATCTGATCAAATGAGAAAAACAAGACCCTAACACCAAATTAAAAACCTCCTTCAAGAACCAAATCATCCCTCCAAGAATATCCTTCAAACAAGTCAAAGATTGACCAAGTCAACAAAGCTCAAATATCTTCCAATATGCTCCACTTCATATTTCCGACCCTCTACTTCAAATCTGCAACTTTGACCCCTAGGAACAATAGAAACCCTAGCTTCCTTGCACGTGTCAGTTTTCCAAGAGATCCTTCCTTAAGCAATTCAAGGTCTTCAAAGTCAACGAGAGTCAACAATGCCAACAATGATTGAAGACGAAGACTATGAAGCCATCAGGGTCAGGAGCTTTACCTTCTATCATTTGATTCATAACATTTTGGAATTTATCACAAGAGATCAGCCTTGTCATATCTTTATTGTGGGCCTTCGTTACTAACTTGGGAATGTTGGTTGTGATCTTGTTAATTGCAACTAGTTGGCAGGGCAAGGGATCAATGAGAATATTTGAGTAGAAGTGCACTAGGGCATCCTCTATTTCTTCTTGGGTTTTGATGTGGTCACATTATCCAATTGAAATGAGGTGATATTTTTATTAGACTTGTTTTGGATGGTTGAGCGTTGGAAGAAGGAGGTGTTTTCTTCTCGTTCTTTGAGCCAATTGATTTTGGACTTTTGCTTCCAATATATTTCTTCTTGTTTGTAGCATTCTTCCAGTTTGGAGACCAAGGCAACTTCATGGTCCTTTGAGTCTTTGGTCCTACCATTGGTGATGATGTCTTGTTGCATATTTTACATTTCCTTTTCAAGTCTGTGCTTCTCTTGGAATATATTTATGAACTCCCCTTTGTTCCAATTTTAATATGAATTTTAATTTGTTTGAGATTTTATTGGAAGATATACATCTTAGATCCCTCTTTGGATCCGATGCAATCCCACCGAGATTGAAACTTGGAGATGATGGAGGCATCAATGAGTCAAAATTTCTCGAATCTGAATGGTTTCTTGAGAGATTTCCATAGATTCAGTAAGGCCATACAAATGGGCCAATGGTTAGACCCTGCAACTAGGAGGATCTTGGTCATGATTTTTTGTCTAGTTGTGATGAGAATTTTTGAGACTAGAAATCAATCAAGGCATGAAGAGATTTGAGCCTTGCCTCCTCTTTTTTTGTTCCATGTGTATAGTCCATTAGTAGTTTGAAGAAATATTAAATCATTCTCCTCAATGAATTTTTTGAATTCTTGTGACTCTACCTCCAAAGTTCTCCTACCTCCTTTTTTATCTTTTATATTGGTGATCATATTGAAATCTCCGCCTATTATCCATTTTTGCAAACCCAATGATGATTGGAGGGTGATAAGGTGTTGCAGCATTTTTATCTTACATGCCTAAATCTGAGGGCCATGGACATTTGAAATAAAACCATGCAGGGTTGTTCCTAAGAAATGGAAAGATACAAAAATCACTAAGGGGTGTAGATCAATCTCACATACATTTAATTGGGTAGGATTCCAGTCTAAGAATAGGCCTCCCGAGGCTCCACCAACATCCAAGGAAATGTTCTTGGCAATCCTCTAGGCTTGGGAATTTTTTTTTTTATCAAAATATAAACCAAAACATTTTGATTCTTGGATGAGAAAGATGGATGGAGTGTCCTGTTGGATCCTCCACATAAGAATGTGTTGCTTGGAGGGGTTTTTCATAGACCTTATGTTCAAGAAAATGATCTTCATAAGAAAAGGGAGTGGAATGAGGAGAGGATCTATGAGTTCTACTTGTATTACCTTGAATCGATGAGTTTCTTCCCAAGCGATTCAATTCTTTGTAGATTCGTTTTGCATCCTCACTTATTTAATTCTTTGGAGCCTTTTTTTTCCCTTGGAAATCATGCATTGGACACCCAACGCTTCTTTTGTTGGCATTATGATACAAGTGATGTCCTTAACGGAAACTCACTCACAGGTCAATTCAGTTTTGGTAAAAGGCAACTCATAGTACAACAAGTATATTCAGAGGTTATAGGGAAATGGTACAGAAGAACAGGAAGATGGAACTAAGGTCTACTGATCAAAATAAAGAAGGTAAAGGAAAAGGCTGATGAAAAGCAATTTAAGAAGTATACACAGGTCCACTTAGTCAAAACAACGTATACACGATGGTCCACATAAAAAGAAGAGTGTATACGTATACACACACTCCCACAGGAAGAAAAGCGCATACATGTTGGAAAACCAAGGTTTTGGTTCGAGGTATTTGGTCCGTGGTATTGACCCTAGGTATTTGGTCTGAGGTATTGACCCTAGGTATTTGGTCCAAGGTATTGGTCCTAAGTGGTTTTGGTCTGAGGTATTGATAAAGGATCTAAGTATATAAGGAGGAGAAGATCAAAGGGCTAAATACACAAGGAATGAATATCTTATGAAGTGTTATGTGCAAGTGTATGGGTTTCTAAGGAATACTTCTATCTGAAGTATATTTTATGTTGCAGGGGCTATGTTTGTGATTTGATCTGAAATACTTTGTGCACCTTGAATTCAATGTTGGATCAGGATCATGAGACCTGAAATGACTTATTATTGGATGATCTGATATTGGTTGGGCTAGATCTGGCTGTGCATTCTTTAAATGTCATGATCTAGGTTTGTCTGAAGTTCAGAAGTGCAACAAAGTTATGAGTTGATATTTGCAGATATGTATGTTGGTTTGTCTCTTCAAAAGCACATGTACACGTAGGTTATACTCTTTAAAATAGCGTATATAAAAGGAATTTTTTTATTTTTATTTTTATTTATTTATTTATTTTTTATTTTTTTTATTTTTATTTTAATTTTAATTTTTTTTTTATTATTTTATTTTATTTATTTATTTATTTTTTCCAGATCTAACTGATCTATCTAATCAAATTCTGTCGTTTTACTGCTGTCTGTCAATGAATTCTTCTTAGATCTGAATGTAAAATTGAATGCATAAGGAGGCTGGTATTTGATTGATTGATTGTATAAGTGAGAAGAAGTGATCTGCCTGTGTAAAGTTCTGTAAGTTGATAGTAAATGTTCTGTATATTATTGGTTGGTACAGACTTGATTCAAAAGTTTATATTTGCAGTAGTTTTGAAGGTATACGCAGGTTTGATTAATGGAAGTAGCGTATACACACATTTTGGGTTCAACCAAGTAGCGTATACATTCTGATGCATGGTTTTTGAGGTTACAGTTGGTTCTGAAAGATGATGCAGGTTTCTGGGTTCAACACAGCGTTCTGGTGTCCGTGATCTGATTGTTCAGATTAACTGAATGTTGGTTGATGCAATTTAAGTTTAAAAGTTTTGATGGGTCCAGTATGAAAATTGGATGAAACGTGGTCTTCAGATTGTGGTATTGTGTTCCAGGGGTATCCAGTCTAAAAATTCATGAAACGTGGTCCCTGGAGGAAGAAAGAAGGTTGTAGCCTTCTGTAGGTCGGTACCTATGTACAAGTAAACAAATTGGCTAGTACAAGAGCTAGGGGGTTGATGCTCCCTTCCAGTAGAAGCTGGAAAATGAGAGAAGGTTGTAGCCTTCTGTAGGTGGGTGCCTGCGTACTGGTATGAATCTGCACAAGTACAAGATTGTAAACAGATTTTCTTATTATTAAAAGAAGATAGAGACGATAGCAGCAGGTGGTTTTCACCAACATTGGGTTTCCACCTTAAATATTGGTGTTCATGTGTGTTGCTTATGTGTGATTCTTTATTTTGTTTTTACTGCACTGCCTAATAAGTTACCGATGTACTGGTTTAAGATCAACACATGATAAACTGTCTAAATCACAAGTTTTTTGGATATACGCTAGTTTCTCTAATCACAGTTCCGTCTACACGCTAGTTCACTTAACTGAAGTAGCGTATATAAATATGTTTGGGAAATAGAATTATTGATCTGATAATACTGATTCACCCCCCTCTCAGTATTATTTCCAATAATTGGTATTAGAGCAGTTCCTTCAGAAGAAGCTTGATTTCTTGAAGGTAGATCTTTCAAGATGAATAAACACGAAGGCATGGGATCCATTAGACCACCAATCTTCAATGGGAGCAACTTAGTATATTGGAAAATAAGAACCAGAGCCTATAAACAATCACTTGGAACCGATGTTTGGGAAATTGTGGAAGGATGATATCAATTTCCAACAGCAGTTCCTACAGACTCTGCAGGTAAGAATTTACACGAAACTAATGCCAAAGCTATCAATACATTACTAGGAAGTCTGTCAGAATCAGAATTTGTCAAGGTCATGCAGCTCAAGACAACGAAAGAAATATGGGACAAAATCATTCAGAGCTAATGAAGGAGACTCTCAGGTAAAGCGTGCTAAGCTTCAAACTCTCAGAATTCAATATGTAACTCTTAAGATGCATAATGATGAGAGTGTAACCAGTTACTTTTAATGTATAGATGAGATTGTTAATTGTATGAAGAATCTGGGTGAAGAAATAAAGGAAGTTACTTTAGTTGAGAAAATTTTGAGATCTTTGTCTTCTAAATTTGAGTCAAAAGTGTCTGCCATAGAAGAAAAACAGGGTCTTCAGACTATCACTGTGACTCAACTTCATGGAATCCTAACTACCTTTGAAATGAGAAAAGAAGGTCCATTAGATATGAGATAAGCCACATTTAAAGCATCAGCAAAGGGAAAAGAAAAGGAAGAGAACAATGAATCAAGACACATTTCTGAAGAAGAAGATGAGGTAAAATTTTTCAAGAAGCTTCAACGGGGTTCTGGAAGGTTCAGAGTTAAGCTACCTTTCAAATGCTTTGCTTGTGGTAGAGTCGGACATTATGCTGCCAAATGTCCTCATAAAGATAAATATGAAAAGGGGAAGGAATATGCAAAAGGAAATAGGAAATAGGTTGTGAATAGAAGAAGTTACTCTATGCATGAAGATGGTGATGGTTTATCTAATAGTGATGAAGATGAAATTGAACAAGATTATAGAATTCTCATGGCTTATGACAATGATGATTTTTTGGATGCATTAGAAGATGAAGACTTTCATGAAGAAATCACTAAGCTCAAAATCTGTTTAGAAGAAAAGAATACGATCATATACTTTGACACACAAACTTGTTGAAAGAGAAAAACACAATGAAAATCTAGAATGTGAAATTGTGGGTCTAAGAAAAGATCTTGAGAAGAAAAAATCTCTTAATATTAGATTTGCTAAAGGATCAGAAACTTTAAATGAAATTATCAAAGTTCAGCGTTCTGCTCTGGTAAAGACAGGTCTTGGATATACTTGTTAGTGTCAGTCTTTCCAGCCTTCCTCCAGTGATTAAATATGCTCTTACAAAGTGGTCTCAGAGTGTCAAGGTCAAATTTTGTCATTTCAAAGAGTTTTCAAGCAAAATTTGGTCACTAGGCATTAGGTCTAGGGTTTGCTTTAACTCCTTCTAAAGCTGTCCAAATGTCGGTCCATGTCACCATTCAGCTGAGTCTATCATCATTCATAGGGTTTTCATTATCATCTCAGTGTCTAATGAGTCATTGTACACCTTGTTCATGCTTCAGTTGCGCCTAGGTAAGGTCATTTCCCTCTCCTAGGGTTTTGAAGGCAATTTCTCTTGGACGGTCAAATCATCGGCAAAACTTGTATCCAGATGTTCATACACCTTCCCCTATCCTTCATGTACCTTATTAAACACTTCCCATCCCTTAGATCCGCCAAATTTCTCATTTTTGCACAAACCCTAGTTTCTAGCTACAACCTGGCAATTTTCTAGGTTTGGCCTGTGTTTTTCCCTTTTGGACCCCTTCCCCTCGCTCAATCTCTGAGATTCCACTTTCCCCTACTTTCCAACATCCCTCCCTACTCCCCAAAATTTCCCCAATAATTTAGAAGCCCCCTATCCCCTTCATTTCGCTCCATTTCGACAAAATTCCTTGTTTCACACATCGGGACAAGTCGCACTCAAATGATGTTCCAGAGCAATAAAAGATGAATTTTGGAAAACTAAGAGAGGTTTTTGTCCATAACATACCAAAGAAGAAAAACCTCTTTCACTTTTTGCACAGGTGTCATGGTTTTAGAGAAATGTCAAAATTGCAATCGCCAGATCCAAGGAGGTTGGCCAAGGCACTAAAACGACAGAAAAGGCCTGATTCACTCCAAATTTTGGCCAAAGCCTCTTTGACTGAGCATGGTACTTTATTGGGGACTCCCAGCACAAATCCCAAGAAATTTTGAAAATTTTGGGTCAATTTTGATTTTTCAGGCAATTTACAGGTTTTTGCTCATTAACGGGTCTCACCCCCCGCGCGACCCTTCATCCCGGCAACTCCATTTTGCAAAAACTCAGCATTTCCAGATTTTTCATGAGAATTTACATATGCTCATCAATGGACTTGAGATTTTATGAAGTTTTGGGCCTCCAGAAAGTCAAAAAACAAGCAAAAATTGACTTTCTGCCACATTTTTGAGTTGCAGAAAGCAGTCTTGGGAGATTGCAATTTTGGAGGGGCAAATGACCACCAAATTCAGAAATTCTAGCTGGGTTGGAAAGTAGATTCACAGACCTTTCCAACAAGCCTACTCTTGCTCAATTTTGCCACCTGGAAGTGCCCCAAATGTGGTCCCAAAGGCGCGCAACCCGTCAGGCAGAGGCGTGCGACCCGTCAGGCAAACTTCTCCAGATTTCAGTGTACAGCTCAGAAAAACGCCAGTTTGACCCTGTTTGACTTTTTGGGGTGGATTATTAGGCTCTTTGATGTAATTATTGTAATTTTATGACACTTTTACTCTTATGTACCTCTTCTAGAAGATTCATTCATGAAAAAGGTGAAAATTAAATGAATGAATTGGTTTCCTAGCTTATAGAGGCAAGTTGTTTTGACTGCCTAGTTTGTAGTGCTTAGTTTAGAAGTGGTTGAAACAGCTCCTAGGATAGTGAGCTCGACCCATGGAGGCAGGGGAAGAGGTTAGATCATCTATATTATGTACTTTCTTGCTCATTTTCATGGTTGGACTCTTGAGGGAGAAGCTATCATTGTATTATTCACTGTATCTCTGCAATTTTTGGCTAAGGAAGACCAGGGTTTTGCAGTCCTCTTTGGGATTCTTGTGGTTACATGTATTGATGGTGTGTTTCTCTATGTATCTGTAAGTGTGTTATGTGAATCATTTCCTTTCTTTCCCTTCTGCACATTAAGAAAACGAAGTGTTAAAGTAAGAATTCATGACTGTCATGCTCTGCTTTTAAGTTTGTTTAATTTCAATGTTTTCTACTGTTTAAGGAGAATTCAAAGTTATTGTTTGCTCTCCTTAGCTCCTCACCTGTCATTCCTGACCATCCACCACAATCAAAAGCATCAATATTTTCTCCTACCTCGCCCCAAAGAACCCCCTGCAGAAACTGTGTCCAATCCCCGCACCCAAAATTGCCATCCCCTCAATTTGCCACCAAAAAACCCTAAAAACCCTAAATCAACCTTTTTGATTAGTTTACTAGCCTAAAATCAGTGTTACCCTATTGGTCATCTCATCCATTGAAGATTTCACCGAGATAGACCGGAGAGAGCCCTCTCCAGCCCCGTAGGGCTAGCTACGAGGCTAAGTGGTTTGATGTTGCCTTGAGGTTTACCTTTCTCAGCCTGAGGTGAAATTTCAAGCGCTAACAATACTGAAGAATCATCTCAATCACAGAAGTCGTCAACCTGCACCAGAATCTATCTTGATGCAGCAAAGACCAGTGAACAGTATGTCAATCATCAGCAAAGACCTAAAACTAATTATCAGGTAAATCATACTCAATTTACTCCAAGGATGAATATCAATAGAAGCCACAACCAACAGGTAAACAATGTCAAAAGATTCGATGGTCACATAAACTTCTTTAATGGGCAATGTTTTTCATGTCATAAATTTGGGCATAAGGCTGCTCAATGTGTTGCTTACAAAACCATCATGACTAGAGAAGCACGAAATCAAAGGAGTGTAACAGGAATCAAGAAAAGTTCCTATAATAACTTTTCTCCTCTTGAAAATGAAATAGAATGCTCGATTTGTAACAACTTTGGTCATGAAGAATCTGAATGCAGGAGAAAATTTCGGCCAACACTTCAAAAGGAGCAAACGCCATTAAATCCCAAGATATGGAGAAGGAAGGAATCTCAATCAGAAAGATGTGGTATAGCCTTATATGCAAAAGGACAAGAAAATCAATGGTACATCGACAATGGATGCTCCAAACACATGATAGGTGATAAAGAGAAACTTCACTCATATAATTCTTTAGAAAAAGAAAAGAATGTCTCATTTGGAAATGACACTCCAGCTGTCATTAAAGGTGTCTCATTTGGAAATGACACTCCAGCTGTCATTAAAGGTAAAGGTTCTGTTTTCTTGAAAGAAAAGGTTAAAGCTGGAAATGTTATGTATGTAGGTGGTTCAAATCATAACCTGTTGAGTGTCAGTCAAATGTGTGATCAAGGAAATTAAGTGGTGTTTCGATCAAATGGATGTGTTGTTCATGAGCTTGATATAGCAAAGACCGTGATCAAGGTACAAGAACTCCGAAAAACTTATACATACTCAAAGGAGGACAAAAACAATGCTATATAAGAAAAACAGATGAAAACTGGTTGTGGCATAGAATATTGGGACATCTAAGCTTTTCTCAAATAAGAAAAGCATGCAAGCTCAAGGCAGTTCGTGATCTTCCAGATATCATCATCCCATAAAATACCATATGAAAACCATGTCAAATCAGTAAGCAAACCAGAGTTCACTTCATTGAAATGGAAGGGTCAGCAAATAAGCCTCTTGAACTTATCCATATTGATTTATGTGGACCAACAAGGAAAAATTCACCTTGTGGAGAAGAATACTTTATTTTGTTTATTGATGATTTTTCCAGAATGTGTTGGATAGGTCTCCTAAAGCATAAAGATGAAGCATTTGAAAATTTTAAAGCCTTCAAAGCTTTGGTTGAAAATGAATCAGATCAAAAAATCAACTGTCTTAGATCTGATCGAGGGGGAGAATTCATATCAGATGAATTCTTTTACTTTTGTGAGCAACATGGAATAAAAAGGCAATTCTCCACCGCAATAACTCCTTAGCGAAATGGTGTGGTAGAAAGGATGAACAGAATAGTTCAACAAATAGCTCGAGATATGCTAGATGAATATGGAACTCTTGCAACCTTCTGGGGAGAAGCTACATTTGCTGCCGTGACTATTCTCAACAAAGCAAATGTTCGGGTAAATAGCACTCAAACTCCACATGAACTTTGGTATGGTAAGCCTCCTACTGTAAAATACTTTAAAGTTTTTGGAAGCAAATGTTTTATAAAAAGGACTGATGAAAAACTTGGTAAGTTTGAACCCAGAGCAGACGAAGGTATTCTTCTTGGTTATTCTCCCATAATTAAAGGATACAAATGTTATAATAAAAGACTTCGGAAAATTGTTGAAAGCATTGATGTTGTAGTTGATGAAGCATGCAGAAATCCAGAACAAATGAAATCAACAGAGGAATGTGACAATGAGGAAGATGGGGATTACTTTCCTGCATCAAATCAAAGTGATATTGAAGAAGAAACCAATGAAGCACCAGAAGAAGATACAACAGATAGGGAAAAGACTCCATCCAGATATGTTCAGAAAAATCATCCAGAATCTCAAATTCTAGGAGAAAAAGGGTCTGGAGTACAGAAAAGAAGAACTCTTACAGGAACCTCAAGTTATTTAGCATTACTATCCTCCACAGAACCTTAGAATGTAAATGAAGCCTACAAAGATGAATTTTGGGTCGAGGCTATGGATGAAGAATTAGATCAAATTGAAAAGAATGATACTTGGGAGTTAGTTTCTAGACCTCATGATAAAATATTATAGGAACAAAATGGATATTTAAGAATAAGCTGAATGAAAATGGAGAAGTTATTAGAAACAAGGCAAGACTTGTTTGCAAAGTGTATGCCCAACAAGAAGGTATAGATTTTGAAGAAACTTTTACACCTGTTGCCAAACTTGAAGCCATAAGGATGTTTCTTGCTCTTTCTAGTTTTCAAAAAATTCAAAGTATATCAAATGGATGTAAAATCCGCGTTTCTTAATGGATATTTAGAAGAAGAAGTTTACATTGAACAACCAGAAGGATTCATTCTTGGAAATGATGCAAAACTTGTATGCAAACTCAAAAACGCTCTCTATGGTCTAAAATAAGCTCCAAGGGCTTGGTATTACCGCCTTGACAAATATCTACAACAACAAGGCTTTACAAAAGGTTCTGCAGATAGCAATTTATACACAAAGATTGAAAATGATAAATTGCTAATTATTGTTGTTTATGTTGATGATATCATTTTTGGTAGCAATGAAGAATCCATGAGTCAGAATTTTGCTTCAGTAATGCAGCAAGAATTTGAAATGTCCTTACTTGGTGAACTTACTTATTTTCTTGGTCTACAAGTTCAGCAAACAAAAGATGGTATCTTTATTTCACAAACCAAATATCTCAAGCAGATCTTGAAAAAGTACGGAATGGAAGATTCTAAACCAGTATGTACTCCAATGGTAACAGGATGCAGTCTCAGCTCTAATGATGAATCACCAATAGTAAACCAACCAACTTACAGATCTATGATTGGAAGTCTGCTTTATCTAACAGGTACCAAACCTGACATCATGCATGTAGTAGGAATTGTTGGAAGGTTCCAAGCAAATCCAAAGGAATCACATCTCCAAGCAGTCAAAATAATTTTCAAATATCTTCAAGGAACTCAGGACTTTGGACTATGGTATCCTCAAGATACACACCTTACTCTTCATGCATATACAGATGCAGATTGGGCAGGAAGTGTTCATGATCGAAAGAGCACTAGTGGTTGTGCATTCTATATGGGTTTTCGGTTAGTGGCTTGGTTCAGAAAGAAACAAAGTTCAATTGCCTTATCTACAGTTGAAGCAGAATATGTGGCTGCTGCATCTTGTTGCACACAACTACTTTGGATGATGCAAACTTTTCAAGAAATCTAGATCACATGTACTCCACCAATCTCCATTCTATGTGATAAGACAAGTGCCATCAGTATTTCAAAAAATCCATTCATGCACTCCAAGACCAAGCACATACCCATCAAGTACCATTTTCTACGAGAACAAGTGCTTGAAAAAAAGGTCAAATTGGAGTATGTTCCCTCCAAAGAACAGGTTGCTGATATATTCACTAAACCAATGCCTAGAGAAACATTTGAATATCTCATACAAAAGCTGGGAGTAGTTGCTGCATCATCCTATTGTTAAATCCAGTTTTTCAGAGGAAGGTTATTATACGCAAGTTTCATGAAGTATAGTCGCGTATACACGCAAGTTTCTGTAGTTGAAGGAGCGTATATGTTTTTCTGACAGAAAAATAGTGGGTCAGACTCTGCTATGGGTGCTCGATCTAATGTTGATGATTACATTATGACGATATGCTTTGTTCATTGATTTTTATCTGACTGAAAAAGATGCCTTGATGAATGGCTTGTTGACAAGGCACAGGTACCATGGGTTCAAGGGGGAGCATTAGCCTTCACAAGCATTCTGCATTGTTGGCATTATGGTTGCTGAGTCTAGCTATGGCTTCAGATATTTATACCATTTGTTTCTTAAGTCATGTAAAGGTCTAGGGTGTGATATGACTTCTCATACATTTGAATGAGTCCTATTGGACAAATGATGTAATTTGTATCCCCACTTTGCATGGGATGGATGATGTAATATTTATTGTATTTCTGTCATGTATAAACTATTGGTATACCCCCACTTGGTTGGGTTGATGAGTCAAATTTGGTATATCCCCACTTGATTGGGAGATTGATGTATGTATGAGTCATTGGTGATAGGAAGGTCAAACTCACATAGTTGAGTTATAAAGTCATGTTATTCTTTTGAATCATATCTCTGTAGACTCGGCATGTACTCAGGGGGAGTACTTGGTCTGCCCTTTGCCCTTGATGTCAAAGGGGGAGAGTATTTTGGTGATGCATGTTATCTCTAACAGTTTCTATAGCTTGCAATAATCAACACCATCATGGTTTCCATCAAGTCCAAAGGGGGATATTGTTGGCATTATGATACAAGTGATGTCCTTAATGGCAACTCACTCACATGTCAATTCAGTTTTGGTAAAAGGCAACTGACAGTACATCAGGTATATTAAGAGGTTACAAGGCAATGGTACAAAAGAACAGGAAGATGGAACTAAGGTCTACTGATCAGAATAAAGAAGGTAAAGGAAAAGGCTGATGAAAAGCAATACGCAGGTCCATTTAGTCAAAATAGTGTATAAACGCTGGTCCACAAAACAAAAAGATTGTATACATATACACACACTCCCACAGGAAGAAAAGCACATACATGTTGGAAAACCAAGGTTTTGGTTCAAGGTATTTGGTCCGTGGTATTGACCCTAGGTATTTGGTCCGAGGTATTGACCTTAGGTATTTGGTCCAAGGTATTGGTCCTAAGTGGTTTGGTCCGAGGTATTGATAAAGGATCTAAGTATATAAGGAGGAGAAGATAAAAGGGCTAAATACACAAGGAATGAATATCTTATGAAGTGTTATGTGCAAGTGTATGGGTTTCTAAGGAATACTTCTATCTGAAGTATATTTTATGTGGCAGGGGCTATGTTTGTGACTTGATCTGAAATAATTTTTGCACCTTGAATTCAATATTGGATCAGGATCATGAGACCTGAAATGACTTATTATTGGATGATCTGATATTGGTTGGGCTAGATCTGACTGTGCATTCTTTAGATGTCATGATCTGGGTTTGTTTGAAGTTCAGAAGTGCAACAAAGTTATGAGTTGATATTTGTAGATCTGTAAGCTAGTTCGTCTCTTCAAAAGCACATGTACACGTAGGTTATACTCTTCAAAATAGCGTATACAAAAGAAAATCTTCTTTTTCAGATCTGACTGATCTATCTGATCAAATTCTGTTGTTTTACTGCAGTTGTTTGTCAATGAAGTCTTCTTAGATCTGAATGTAAAACTGAATTCATAATGAGGTTGGTATTTGATTGATTGATTGATTGTATAAGTGAGAAGAAATGATCTCTGTTGTTGCTTGTGTAAATTTATGTAAGTTGACAGTAAATGTTCTGTATATTACTGGTTGGTATAGACTTTATTCAAAAGTTTATACTTGCAGTAGTTTTGAAGGTATACGCAGGTTTGATTAATGGAATTAGTGTATACACGCAGTTTGGGTTCAGCCAAGTAGCATATACATTCTGATGCATGGTTTTTGAGGTTACAACTAGTTTTGAATGATGATGCAAGTTTTTGGGTTCAGCACAGTGTTCTGGTGTCTATGATCCGATTGTTCAGATTAACTGAATGTTGGTTGATGTAGTTTAAGTTTAAAAGTTTTGACGGGTCCAATATGAAAATTGGATGAAACGTGGCCTTCAGATTGTGGTGTTGTGTTCCAAGAGTATCTAATATGAAAATTCATGAAATGTGGTCCTTGGAGGAAGAAAGAAGGTCGTAGCCTTCTATAGGTCGATGCCTACATACTAGTAAACAAATTGGCTAGTACAAGAGCTAGGGGGTTGCATCCCCCTTCCACTAGAAGCTGGAAAATAAGAGAAGGTTGTAACCTTCTGCAGGTGGGTGCCTACATACTGGTATGAGTCTGCAAAATACAAGATTGTAAACATATTTTCTTATTATTAAAAGAAGACATAGATGATAGCAACAGGTGGTTTTCACCCACATTGGGTTTCCACCTTAAATCTTGGCGTTCATGTGTGTTGCTTATGTGTGATGCTTTTTTTTTACTGCACTGTCTAATAAGTTACTGATGTACTGGTTTAAGATCAACACATGATAAACTGTCTAAATCACAAGTTCTCTGGATATATGTTAGTTTCTCTAATCAAAGTTGCGTGTACATGCTAGTTCACTTCACTGAAGTAGTGTATATAAATCTGTTTGGGAAATAAAATTATTGATCTGATAATACCGATTCACCCCCTCTCCGTATTATTTCCAAAATCTTTGACCTTTTGAAGGGTGACCGTTAGGAGATTGATTTGTTTCTGATGGATTTCCTACAGGTCATTTCTCTTGAAACCATCTTCCATGGCCATTAGGTCTAATCCCTTTATTTCCATTAATTCATCATCACATATCATGTTAGAGTCTTCAAGTTGACTTGGGGAGTCCCTGTTCATGTTCTTTTTAGCAGCTTGAGTCATTGGGGGCAGCATTCCCCTTTCCATGTGTTGGAATCTTGAAGATTTTGGAGTGTTTTCCTGGGTTTGAATTGAGCTTGGGATTTCTTAGCCTTATGCCAGATCAATGAGTGCCTCAAAGCTATTGTTGGTAGCTAGATTCTTGGGGACGAGGGTGCATTGGGTTTCTTTGTATGCTGAAATTTGGAGTCTATTTTGGTGAATCCTTCTACATACTTAAATATCGATTTATATGGATCCTTCTTAGGTGCAATGAGAGGAAATTCTCTAAAGAAGTGCCTATGTTCATGGCATTTCCTACATCTAAAAGGGGCATGCTCATAGTCAAGTATCTAGATTTAGTCAATGTCTTCACAGTCAAGGTCGATGTATTATAGGAGAGAGCTAGAAATGTTCATGTAGACACAAATCCTTGAAAAATAGGTAAGTCATCCCTTCTTAGTTTGATCTAAAAGACAAACTTATTTTCCCAACTTGGTGTTTATATCAGCTAGGATTTCTGGGTCCCAATACTCTTGTGGAAGCGAGTATAGGCGAACCCAAATCAGTGCCCATGAGAAGAGGTTTTTTGCTAGCAAGAAGATGATAGTGAAGAAGCCATTGGAGCCAAGCTTCACCTCATAATGTGCCTTTGATTTCCAATGCATGGAAATTGAGTGGAGACAAGCCTTTTGCATAGGCCATATGCAGACAAATTTTCATATGAGAACATGACTCCACATGTGCTCGATGCAAGCATTAAGACGTGTCAGAGGAATGTGTAGTCTAGGGATCTTAGATAACTTATCACGATAGGTGTTGGATCCTTTGGTAGGCTGAGAGTTTGAATTTGTAGGGAAAAAGGTGTCGTCCATTATTTACTCCATGGCATTAGCAGTTTTGGACATGGGGGGGTCCATCGTATGGCATTGGTGCATACTGAAAAATTGGTTGGAGGGACCAGTGGTCCCTCTACCCGGTTTGACCATTGGACGAAGGTCAGTGGCTAGAGCAGTTAAGGTAGTTGGATAGGGAGAATAGGAGGGCTAGGGAGTAGAGGGAGGCTACATAAACCCCATATATGGAGTTTTAGAGGAAGTTTCATAGCAGGAGCACTTATCCTTGTTGGCATTATGGCACAGGTTTGGAGCTATGGCACAGGTGTTGTCCTTGATGGCAACTCTCTTTGGTAACAGATCTCAGTTCAGGCTTTCAGAATGAAGGAAAAGACATATACACAGGTTCATCTAGACGAAGACACGTATACACGCGGGTTAGACGTTTCAAAGGAGCATATGTGTATACATGCACTTTCATGCAAGGAAAAGCGCGTATATGTTGGAGAACTTACCTTTGGTCTGAGGTAGTTAGTTCTTGGTATTTGAACCTACGGTTTTGGACCATGGTGCCTCGTCAGAAGTTTTGATCCCAAGTATTGGGTCCGTGGTATTGGTCTATTATGGTTTTGGACCGTGGTATTATGGAAGGCATAAAACTATAAAAGAGGAAGGAGATCATGTGGCAAAAGATCATCTGAATAATTATTGAATATCTGATAAAGTGCTAGATCTGGAATACTGGTAATTGGGTTATGGTGCAGATCTGGATCTGAATGAAGGAGGAACCTTAGCGCAAAGAAGGATAAGATCTATTGATGGGTCATAATCTTTAAGCTTGAACGATAGTATCTTTATATGATTTTGATTTGTTATATGTGGCGCTTGCTTGATCTATAAGTCTGATAATCTGGGTTAATTAGCGTTTGAATATCTGAAAGAGTGAATTATCCTTTATAGATCTGTACACAGGTTCAGTGAAGCGAAGGCACGTATACACGCTGCTTCAATGAAGCAAAGGTGCATATACGCAGGTTTCAGGTTATTAAAGCAGCGTATATCTTTTGAGTTGTGATCTAGCTGCTTCTGTTTATTACTGCAGTGTTCTGGGTTCGGATTTGGTGTGTGGTGTCTGTTATTGTGATCTGGGTACAGTCATCAGAGAAGTGTTTATTTTGATTCAGTTTTGATTGGTGAAAAGGTGATTGGTTGATGCAGAAATTCTTGATGTTTGATTGATATTATTTGTGGATCCAGTCTGAAAATTTATGAAACGTGGTCCCTGAAAGAAAGAGAAGGTTGTAGCCTTCTGTAGGCCAGCACCTACGTACTAGTATCTTGGCTAGTGAAAGAGCTAAGGGGGTTGTAGCTCCTTTCCAGGAGAAGCTGGAGAATGAGAGAGGGTTGTAGCTCTCTGCAGGTTGCAGCATGCATACTGGTAAATGACTGCACCAGTACATTGTAAAAGGAAGTTTCTAATTAAAAGAAGATAGAGACGAATTGCAGCAGGTGGTTTTCACCCACATTGGGTTTCCACCTTATATCTTGTGTTCTTGTGTCTTCTGCTCTGTTTTACTATTCTTGCTTACTGGTTATTTGATTCTGAAACACAGATTAACAATCAACATCTGACAGATAAAGTAAATTATAAGTTTGCATTGTATACGCGGTTTTCTTTCAACCTAGTTGCGTATATACGCGGGTTTAATTAACTGAAGTAGCGTATATTATCTGAATTAGAAAAAGGGAATATTTGACTTGATAATACTGATTCACCCCCCCCCCTCTTAATATTATTTTCAACAATCCTTACTTAATTCACAACTCTTATTTTATTATTTTAACTATTTTTTATTATTTTCCTTTAGAGGCCAATTTTAGACCTCAAATTCCCCCTAATTTTTATGATAAATATGTGTTATATACTTGTACTTCCTATATGTTTTGTGAAGTTTCCAAGTGTCCAATACTTATTTGATTACATATTTTATTTCCAGTTATCATTGTCTCCTTGATTTATTAATTTCTACCACTTTCATTGTTAGAAAATTATATATTACAGAGCAATGGAACACATAAAATATAAACACAGAAAATGCATAAAACAAAAGAGACACAGATATACATGATTCATTCAATTTGGGCTATGTCCATGGAGAAACAACCAGTCCTTACTTTTATATTATCCATCAAATTGAAGAGATACAACCTACAATAGATCCGTTGTAATTTCTGCTTCGCTCTCACACAATCTCCTCTCTCTTTCTCAGTCATAATACACATATACACATCCACAATAAAATTCCCTCATATATAGCAAGGGGTTGCCTTCTAGGGAATTAACCCTAACTTAAACACAACTTCTACCGTCAGATCATCCACCTAATGAACGACTTAGATTGACTATGAAATTACAACATTTTACAAGGCAATTTTACATCTATTTTTAGCTTCAGGGGCACTGCTCCTGAACCCCCATCCGGGGGGGGGGCTCATAAAAATCACCATCGCCCCCCTTGTACCCCCCAAGCAATGAATAAATGGGTGGTGTTGCTGCCCCATTATGAAATAGGGTCCAATGTGGCGATACCTCTGAATAAAGAAGATAATCAAGCTCCACACCCAACGTTTCATGTCTTGTTGTTTGTATTTGTTGTAGTTTTGACATAAGGTTGAAATTTTTATGTGATATGACAAACACATTAGACATAAAAGGATGGGTTTATTTTTATAAATGATATTGTAATAAAGTGAATTTCAAATTTGTTTTATGCTTCAAAAGGTGTGCCCTAATGGTGTACACTTGTTTGTGTATGTTTGATATCTCGTCTTAGACTATCTACTATGTTGGATTGAAGTGTAATAAAACTTTGCAAGTTTTATGTTGTAACCTAATATTTTAGATCAAGCCAAAGGCTGAAGTTCACAAGGACTAAACCTATGAAATCTCTTTGTGAGGTGGAATTACAATGTTTCATACAAGTAATAGAATGGAAAAATTATACAAAATCTCAATATGGATCGTGTTACCTATTCACTTACATCGATGACCAACATGCTCAACCTTTCATTTCCCCATCGTCAGTCCTTCTCTCCTATTTTTCGTTTTCTATTTTTATTCAAGACATTATTTTTCCTCTTATTTGTCTCATTTAACTTTACATTGTCTTTTATGGCTTATGTTGTCTTCTTTATTTCCCAACTTTCTTTTAGGTAGATAATCTTCTCTATTTTCCAACTTACATTTAGGTACTAATCCTTACAACCATCCTCTTGGTTTAGACCCATTTTGGATTAATGACTTTCACATATGATGTCTATTTTGGGTGTCATTTTATGCAAGGAGTGTGGCTTTATGTTCTTTATGCACTAGTAAACTTTATTTCTATAAATGTATTCTTATAGTGGTTAAATTTTTCATTTTACATGGAAATGATTTTCAAACATTCCAAGGGCATAAATTATTCATCCAAATAGGATTTTACTTTTATTTTTTTCAAACTGTGCAATTTTGCAAGATCTATGTTCTTAATTGGTTAAATTTTCCAGAAAATGCTTTTATATTTTCTCATATTTATAGTGGGAACCTCATTAAGCCCTATTCCTAGGACTCACATAGGGGAATTTATTGTCTCCTACATTTTGGCAAAACTTTTTCTATAGAATTGGACATGTCATTCACATGGTTAAATTACACCACTCATATATAATTTGATGAGTTTATTCAAATTATGGAATATGTGTTCAGTTTTAGCTACCATTGAATCCACCATTGCCTTCACCAACATCATGGAAACTCACTACATATTTTCCAACCTACTCATCATTGCAAGGTGTTATTTTATTGGTCATCACCTTTTAATGGGGGACTAGGGGGGCATTTTTCTTTCTTTCATTATGTATCAATAAGCACTTTGATGTGTAATTATTGGGATCGCCTTTCTTTTCTTATGATGTCAAGTATTTTATGAAATAACAATGAGATTCATTCCTTTATTTTGGGCACTTTATTTGACATATTGTTTGTTGGAGTCCATTATAGCAAAATCTAGCACCTGTTATAGCTCAAAATGTCACCCCTTTGGGCCCATTACAGAAGAACAACATCTTGCAAGTTAACATGAAAAAAATGGTCTATGGAAGCGTAAAAAAATTCCATGATTTGCGCCTTCCCATGACATTAGTAGATAGAACTTCTAGGCTCAAAAATTCTCCAAATGGATTGATAGGGTGAACTAGAAGGCTAAAAACGCTCCAATTGCACCACAAAAGGAAGCTGAAGGGGAAGTGTGAATGGATAAGAACAAATAGGGTCAAAGTTGATCACTTTCTATGGATAAGGATGAAAGGACCATACATGGTCAACATAGTGTCTAGGTTTAATGTGATTACTCCTCAAGTATATATATAAAATCATTTCCATCCATGGAACAAAGGAGGAAAGTTTTGTGTAACAAAGTTTTGTTGAAACATGAACCTATGGGCTTCCTTACAATAAGCCATGAGCATTGCTCATCTTAATAGTGAAATTTGGTGAGAGGGATACCATGGATCTTGACTGCAAAGGAGTGATGAATGTACACCATTTCTATGGTATAATATAAGCAATTGATTCTTTCCCCACTAAATCACTGCGTTTCTATTTGATTTATGTTGATGTATTTGATTTTGGTTATGTTCTCATGCTAATGGGTATTGCAGGGAGTTTTATTTGGTAAATTTTTATCTGTTTGCAGGTATTCAATGCAGGGAAACAAGATGCAAAGATATCTAAAGGAATTTCTAGCTGGCTATTACAAACATTTTCCTTCCCATTGAAGGTGCAACATACTCCCACCCCTTGCTATTTCGTTTATTTGTAGATGAATGTGTGTGGGATTGATTGATTATGAACCCTACTACTTGGACAAGCCCTAAGAAATATTGTTAGTGTAAATTAACCTACCACTGTAGGTGAAATATCCATAAACAACACCCAAGGTAAAGCATCATTAGGTGACCTAGTTAATGAGAAACGCACTAGTGTTACCACTATCACCTCTGCAAATACTCCCCTCTATTTTGTGGAGGAAAATACAACACAAGGGAGGATTCCCTCGAAGGTCTTAGGGAGCAAGTAATCCAAGTATTTTAAGCTAAATGCCCCCTAAGGATCCTACAACATAAAAGTGTTGGGTAATGGTATGGCAAACGAGAGTTTGAGGTGGATGATGGAATAAATTGAAGATCTGGGTTCAAGGTGATGAGCCCCAAAAATGTACAATTATTTGGGCTCATTCAACCTCCTAATTTGACTTAATCCACCATTCTCATTTGTTTATTGCATGTTTTTGATTATTTTTATGTTAATAGAGTGAATTTGGTTAGTCATTATGCCAACAAGTCTAATGGGTGCTTTGTGTAGCCTTGTTGGTCAACTTGGAGACAAAATTGAAGGTCTTAATGAGCACTTGGCAGCCAAATTCGTGGGAGAACAAGCTAGAGGATTTGTAGGAAGGTGTCCCCCTCATTTATGGACCCTTACCTCGAATTCTCCACCATCAGCTCGGAGTTCAAAGGCCACCAAATTAATGAGCACAAGGGCAGCCAAGCAAGTCAAGTTGGACTGCTGTTAACTCCAAGTCTTGGGCAGCCAAGTCCCTAACTTTTAGGAGGACTGTTGGGTCCTCAAATTGTATAAATAAGAAGGCTTGGGGCCTCATTTTGGTTAGCTAGTGGTTGGTCATTTTTGGTAGCTAGTTGGTAGTCATTTTTGTAGCTAGTTAGTCATTTTGTTTTAGCCATTAGTTAGCTAGCTTGTAGTTCGATTTTTAGGCCATGGATTAGCTTTGCTTTCAGCTCATTCTCAAGCTCTCCTTATGGACAGTTTTGATGTACTTTTCATTTCTTGATTAAAAAAGATGGATCCAGCTTTGCACCAGCTATAAATCGTTCTTGGGAGGCTGTAGTTCTTGGGGTTGGGCCCATCTCAAGTGCCCAGTACCTCCCTTGTTTATCTTCATGTGTTTGCTGCATTCTCATAATAAAAATCTGCTCTTTAGATCTTGCCTTGTTATGGTAGTTGGTTTTGATGGGTAACATAGCTTTTTATGCTTAGAATCGATTGGTAGGAGTTTGTTATGCATTTAGATCTTTTGGAATTCTCTTTCTCACGTGAAGTGCATGGTTCTCTTTCCAAACAAAGCTGCTGTTCATTTATTTCATTGACAATTAGATTAAGTTAGCTAGGACTTGGTTTGTTTGCAAGAATTCATTGATTCGTTTAAATGAGCATTGTGTAGGGCATCTCTATCATCTTCATCACCTCCTCAAGTTCTATTTAACCTCTGTCTCACTCATTTACCCTCCAACTCTCTCATTTCCCACATAGCTCCATCTCCTTCAACTTTCGTTGGTCCCATCCTTCCAATCATCAAACCATTGCATACACTCTTCCTTCATCTGATCTTCCACTTCTAAGGCCATCACCAGCCTTATTCCTACCTTACACATCTCCCCCTACCATTCCATTACTCCTCCATCACTCCAAACACTCACGGTAGGTCATCTTGTAGCCATTTGTAAACATCCTGTAGAAAACAGAGTATCCTGTAGGATCCTCCACAGCCATCCTGTAGGAGGCCACTCTCTCGGTTGCTGAGCATCTGAATGCGAGGAACCTCTGTGGATGGGTGCTAAGGATCCCTAGGGACCTCTCCTAGCCTCCCTAACCTGTCCCACGCTTTCCTTCCTTCTCCATCCCATCTGCACAACCAAACCCTAGTTAGCACAAGATCACAATCATTCCACATACTTAAAGGAAAAATACAAAAACACATCTTTCATGATGCAAGTAGTTTAGATCCATGCATTTGCATTTATTAGAGGTAATGACAGCATTGGTAGAAGTTGCATTTACATTCTTTGCATTGTAGAGGTTAGACTAGTCAAATTAGGGTTTCCTAGGTTTACATGCTTTGGTTTGCTTTCAGTTCATTTTTGTCAAGTAAAGTAGCTTTCCTTTGAGATTAGCTTTCGTCCATCAATTAGCAAGCTTCTTCTGAGAGCCTATAGAAGTTGGCTTGAGCCCTAGCGGACTTGTGCCAGCTGACCAAGTGACAGCTGCGACAAGAGCTAGTACTTGTGCATATAGCACCGCCGCTTCCAAGTTTGTACGAACTACCGGGTTGATAAAATTAAGAGACAGGAAGCCCCAGGAGTTGTAGCATTATTGCTACAATACTGGAGCTCACCATATTTTTGGCGCCGTTGCCGGGGAAGCGGCAAAGTATTGGTGATTGTTGCTATTCTTCTATTTTCTACTACAACCTTCTTCTAAGTAGTTTATTTCATTTCCATTATGCGATTTCATTTATGCAAAAGTAGATTAGCCTTTCTTGCTTTCCTAGATTAGTATTTCCTGCTTTCATAGATTAGCATTCCCTGCTTTCCTAGAATAGCCTTTCAATTCCGTATTTCAATTCTGCAAGCGTAGATTGGTGTTTCAATTTCGCAAGCGTAGCCTAGCATTTCATTCTTTCAATTTTATTTGAGAAAAATAGATTAGTCCTTTCCTGCTTTCATTTCAATTTCGCAAGATAGTTAGTTGCAGTTCAATCTATTTCATGCCTTGTAGGAGTAGAGATAAGTTAGAAAAATGATTGCACAACACCCCCACTGCTTCACACAGCCAACGTTCTTCTTCGATGGCTGTGATGAAAGAACCCCTGGGTGGACATCAAGACATATCTGAAGGACCTATAGGGGAGAAGAAGAAGAAAACATTCCTCTGAAGCAAATGGCTACAAGTAGAGATGTTGGGAGCAACATCTTGTCCAAAGATGAATTTGAAAATCAAATCGAAGATTTCAAGAGTGATATGAGGCAGTTTCTTGCCATGCAACTGGATACCTTGCGGATCCAAAAGAAGCAAGAGGAAGCCAAGAGGGCTTTGGTCATTTTTTGTCCTAGGTGCCTTAAAAAGCATCCTAGGAACGAATGTCCAATGCACTCCCTAGAAGTGTGTTTCATCTGTGAGGAATAACATCCTACAGATCAGTGCCCTTCCTTGCCCAGAATCAAAGCTACATATCAAAGAGCCAAGAGAGCCACTGAATCACTCTGTTATATGAACCAAAGGAGGCCACATGGACCTAGATCTTACCAGCAGGAACTGCAAGGGATACCCGAGACCTATTATGACCCTTATCAAGCCACTTTCATGCCTTCTTGGGATCCCCCTGCTCATCCTTCCTGGTCTACACCTCCTCCTTGGTCATATTCTCCTTGTTCCTTCACAGATCCATATTATGCCCAACCAGTTGCTCATTCGTTTCACTCTTATGCTCAGCCACAGCCTCAGTGGAATGCACCTTATCAGGAGTGGAGGCCCCAGTACAACTCTCATCCAGCTCATTTTCCCCCACCACCTGCTCATCCACAACCATCGCCTCCTCCTCCACCAAGGCAACCCCAAATGCCTACCCAACCACAATGCCATCCATCTCCATCTCAAACTCACACCTCCACTCATCTACCCGTACCTCCATTTCCAAAACCATGCAATGGAGCAGCTCAACCTAATTGAAAATCTGAGGCACAACATGTGCAAATGATTCCTCGTGAGCTCAATGATGTTAACCAAAGCTCAGGGAAAGTAATGCAAAAAAGAGATCATCTTGAAAGCATTGAAGGACCAAAAGCAAAAGAAGATTCAAAAGAGGAGATCAAAGAACCATGGGCTGCACTTGATGAAGAAAAGAGATCAGAATCAGAGATCGAGAAAGCTTCCTCATGGTCACCATCAAATCCTCCATGTACTCAAGAGAAAGATCAGCAAAAAGAGGAAGATCAGAAGGTCATGATAGAAGGTGACATGAAGAATGATCCAAATCAGCAAGATGACCAAGGATATCAAAGCTATATTGAGATATGGTTTCAGAAGGTCACTAAGTTGCAGCAGCACTCTCCTCCTCAGCTATGTTTTGTACTCTCAAAGTCAGATCATTTTGTCTCTGAAAGTTGGATAGTTGTCCAAGCATGCATTTCGAGGCTTCACATCATTTTTTCTCTAATCTCGATGTGCACATGGCTCCATTGGAAGTATTCTTATACTTGAAAATGAGTTTTTTTTTCAAGTAGGGTAGGGTAGAAAAAAAAAAGAAAAAAAAAAAGAAAAAAAGAGAAAAAAGAAAAAGAAAAAAATGATGAAAAAAGAGGAAAATAAAAATCTAATGTGAAAACCTCCTTGGAGGCGCCTTAGATTGGCTCATTGATTGAAAACCTCCATGAGGCGGTCAATGGGTTGGAAAAAAGAGAAAATAAAAATGGAATAAGATCCCTGGGTGAAAACCTTCCTTGGAGGCGCCCAGGGCAGGCAATTAGGGTGAAAACCTCCATGAGGCGCCCTAGTTGTTTTTCAAAAAAAAAAGTGAAAAAGAAAAAGAAAAATAAAACTAATCTCCATTGGCTAAATGCAGGTTGCAAGAAGGACGTTTCATGACAGAAGGAGCACTCAAATCAAGGTCAAAGGAATTTTCTTGTGTCTTCTACAGGAAGCTTACAAAAAAGCCAAATTGATCTCCAAAGAGGACCTGAAGGCTTGGAATATGTCCATGAGGCCTACACTCATCTATGTTTCCACTCCTCACCCCTTTTCCAACATTCTTTTCATGTCATTATGCTTCTTTCCTCAAAACTGTGTTTTCTACAGGATGCTCTATATTTCTACAGGAAACATCCTGTAGAACCTTTGGACGAGCCAAATTCAATCTCAAAAATGAATCTAATGGTGGGATGGACGAGCCAAATTCAATCTCAAAAATGAATCTAATGGTGGGAATCTGTTGATTAGGCCTACAAGCACTCGTGTGTCCATCCCTTGCCTTCATCCATCATTTTTTCCACCTCCTTGTGCCTCTCATTGTGCTTCTACAGGATCTTCCTGTAGAAATTGTGGGAAACTAGGCATGCATTTCAAAAAGTGGTTTTGCAAGCATGGTAGCTTACTCAAAGGTTCAAGAGTCCTCCTGCAATCTTCCAACTCATCCTCCATCATCTCCATACCTGCATCATAGCAAAAATTCATTTTGTCATACCATGCAAACACATGCAAAATGCCTTGAAGCCAAAAACACATAGAGCAGAATTTGTTTTTGCCATAACTTGAGAACCATGCATCCATTTGACAAACCATTTTATGGGGGATTGTACAAGGTCGATGACAACATGCCTGAGCAGTTTCATGCAATTCCGGTGCACGGTTTCCAAGAAATCAGCCTCCATCACCATCAGCCATTTTTGCATTTTCTCCATAACCGTGCATCCGTTTCAAAACCTGTTTCATGGGGAGATGCACATGGATGATAGTAGCCTACCCAAGCAGTTTCAGCCAATTCCGATGCACGGTTTCCGAGAAATCGAGCTCTGAAATCTTCAGCCATTTTCCAATTTTCTCGAAATCCGTGCATCCATTGATCACGAATTTGCTATGGGAGATGCATCATGATGGTAGGAACATGCCCACCAAGTTTCAGCTCAAACCGATCTACCGTTTGGGAGAAATGGAAAAAAGGAGTTCTGGTTGTGACCATGCAGCAGCAGCAGCTTGAACAGGCAGAGTTGAACGTGGAAGTGAACGCGTGCAGCTTAGATACGTCCAGAGGGCACCTGCACAAGAAAAAAAACAGCCATAAATCATCAATCAAGCCACCATACATGCAGCAAATGAAAATCAGAGCATGCAGCAACAACACGCTTCACAATCAGCCGTTTAACTTGCAGGTACGTGACTAAACTTGTTCCTCTGTTTGCATGAATCTAATCTGAGCACTGCATGAACAATGAGATGGTCAGGATTAAAGGAATTGGTGGCTAGCTGACTGACCACCGTCATCCAGTTCCATAGCACTCGATGGGTGGCTGAGCACACGTGTCTCAAGAAAAAATTGAAATCAGGTAGTGGTGACCGTTTAAACTGCAGCATGATTGATGGACGTAATTTCAAGCAGAGAACAATCAGCTACCACTACAGTTCATGAACAGTTGCATGGGCACACGTCTTTGCCACCTCACTCCACCAACAATCACGCAGAAATTAATGAGCGCATGGAATTTCAAAAATGTCTGCCGCATTCAATTCAGGTTATTCAAAGAGACTAAACATTGAAACAGAAAATTCTGATAGTTCATCAGAGGGTTTTATGAACCACGGATATGGCAGAAGCAGTGCCTCTAACGTAGAGGAAGGTCAAAAAAAAAATGGAAGGAAAGGGCCTGGTTTCAAGCTGCTTGAGAAATGATCAACGTAAGTTATCAAGGACGACTTCCTTGAGCAGTGATTCATCGGAGTCAGATGATGCTATTCCTACTATTGAGATACATAGTGATTTGAAACTTCTATTGCAATGCACATTGCCTTTGTTATGGAGTCAAAACAGTGGGGTCGTTGTTGCTGCTGCTGGGGTCCATTGGCTTATGGCTCCAGTTAAGGATGTGAGAAGAATTGTGAAGCTGCTTTTGTTCCTTCTCAGGTCCTCTTACGACTCATAGTATGTGGTACTATCAAATCTGGCATTTGTTGCAGAAATGCCCTCCTTACTCGAGCCATTCTTTGAAGATTCCTTCGTGCAATCTTTTGATACATGCCATATGCAAGCAATCAAGCTGGAGATCTTGTCTCTCATTGCAACAGAATCATCTATTCATACAATATTGCTAGAGTTTCAGGACTATATTAGGGATCCAGATAGAAAGTTTGCCGCAGATGCAGTCTCTGCAATTGGACGATGTGCTAAAAGACTTCCATCTGTGGCTTTGACTTGTTTGAAAGGTCTCCTGGCGTTGGTTAGACAGAGCTCTATAGCATTGCGGGGAAGCAACTGTGCTGGTAATGAAGAAACTGACAATTCTGAAGGAACTGCTGACCCCAGAAAAAGGAATTTTCCTGGAATTAAGGCAGATTTGGTTTTCCGAGCTGACTGTATGATCACTGGGGATGAGAATTGAGCTCTGTACCTTGTCTATGGAAACCTAAGTCTTCCTTTTATACACGGACAGCCGAGTATTTGGGCAGCAAAAGTCTTGAGGCCAAGGAATTGTTGTTCATTAATATCACACAGCCCAAGAATTCTTCCTTGAGTCCAAGGGGAAACCATCAACAACATTTCCTTTTCTAACCAAAGCATAAGGAAAGGAAGCACTCTCACCATGCCAAGGGAATTCATAATTCATCATTATCCATGGTTATCATTTTAGGTTGCTGTGTGCACTTAGACATGGAATTGATTCACCTCCATAAAAGAAGTTAAGCATTTCCTATTTTCTTCTACAGTCATTAAGTGAATGTGCCACAAAAATGAATGAAGAATTTTGGCCAAAGATATCAGTCCTTCTAATAGTGAGGAAGAAGAGCAGAAAGGGGGAGAAGATGAAGGTTGCCACAACAAAGCTGAAAAGAGAAGGAACCCCCAACCAAGCAGACCAAAACAGTTGAAACGATTTCTACAGGAAGCCAAAACTCAGCTACAGGTCTGTTTCTACAGGAAGACAGAGTCTGTTTCTACAGGAAGACAGAGTCTGTTTCTACAGGAAGCCAGCGAACAGTTTCTACAGGAACAGTTTCAGCCGAGATGCTAGCCAAGGAAGTCACCAGGGCCATCAAGGACAAGGGGAGAGATTTGGTTGCTCAGAGGATGAGCAACACTTTCAGTAGGGGGGTGATGATGAGCCCCAAAAATGTACAATTATTTGGGCTCATTCAACCTCCTAATTTGACTTAATCCACCATTCTCATTTGTTTATTGCATGTTTTTGATTATTTTTATGTTAATAGAGTGAATTTGGTTAGTCATTATGCCAACAAGTTTAATGGGTGCTTTGTGTAGCCTTGTTGGTCAACTTGGAGACAAAATTGAAGGTCTTAATGAGCACTTGGCAGCCAAATTCGTGGGAGAACAAGCTAGAGGATTTGTAGGAAGGTGTCCCCCTCATTTATGGACCCTTACCTCGAATTCTCCACCATCAGCTCGGAGTTCAAAGGCCACCAAATTAATGAGCACAAGGGCAGCCAAGCAAGTCAAGTTGGACTGCTGTTAACTCCAAGTCTTGGGCAGCCAAGTCCCTAACTTTTAGGAGGACTGTTGGGTCCTCAAATTGTATAAATAAGAAGGCTTGGGGCCTCATTTTGGTTAGCTAGTGGTTGGTCATTTTTGGTAGCTAGTTGGTAGTCATTTTTGTAGCTAGTTAGTCATTTTGTTTTAGCCATTAGTTAGCTAGCTTGTAGTTCGATTTTTAGGCCATGGATTAGCTTTGCTTTCAGCTCATTCTCAAGCTCTCCTTATGGACAGTTTTGATGTACTTTTCATTTCTTGATTAATAAAGATGGATCCAGCTTTGCACCAGCTATAAATCGTTCTTGGGAGGCTGTAGTTCTTGGGGTTGGGCCCATCTCAAGCGCCCAGTACCTCCCTTGTTTATCTTCATGTGTTTGCTGCATTCTCATAATAAAAATCTGCTCTTTAGATCTTGCCTTGTTATGGTAGTTGGTTTTGATGGGTAACGTAGCTTTTTATGCTTAGAATCGATTGGTAGGAGTTTGTTATGCATTTAGATCTTTTGGAATGCTCTTTCTCACGTGAAGTACATGGTTCTCTTTCCAAACAAAGCTGCTGTTCATTTATTTCATTGACAATTAGATTAAGTTAGCTAGGACTTGGTTTGTTTGCAAGAATTCATTGATTCGTTTAAATGAGCATTGTGCAGGGCATCTCTATCATCTTCATCACCTCCTCAAGTTCTATTTAACCTCTGTCTCACTCATTTACCCTCCAACTCTCTCATTTCCCACATAGCTCCATCTCCTTCAACTTTCGTTGGTCCCATCCTTCCAATCATCAAACCATTGCATACACTCTTCCTTCATCTGATTTTCCACTTCTACAGCCATCACCAGCCTTATTCCTACCTTACACATCTCCCCCTACCATTCCATTACTCCTCCATCACTTCAAACACTCACGGTAGGTCATCCTGTAGCCATTTGTAAACATCCTGTAGAAAACAGAGTATCCTGTAGGATCCTCCACAGCCATCCTGTAGGAGGCCACTCTCTCGGTTGCTGAGCATCTGAATGCGAGGAACCTCTGTGGATGGGTGCTAAGGATCCCTAGGGACCTCTCCTAGCCTCCCTAACCTGTCCCACGCTTTCCTTCCTTCTCCATCCCATCTGCACAACCAAACCCTAGTTAGCACAAGATCACAATCATTCCACATACTTAAAGGAAAAATACAAAAACACATCTTTCATGATGCAAGTAGTTTAGATCCATGCATTTGCATTTATTAGAGGTAATGACATCATTGGTAGAAGTTGCATTTACATTCTTTGCATTGTAGAGGTTAGACTAGTCAAATTAGGGTTTCCTAGGTTTACATGCTTTGGTTTGCTTTCAGTTCATTTTTGTCAAGTAAAGTAGCTTTCCTTTGAGATTAGCTTTCGTCCATCAATTAGCAAGCTTCTTCTGAGAGCCTATAGAAGTTGGCTTGAGCCCTAGCGGACTTGTGCCAGCTGACCAAGTGACAGCTGCGACAAGAGCTAGTACTTGTGCATATAGCACCGTCGCTTCCAAGTTTGTACGAACTACTGGGTTGATAAAATTAAGAGACAGGAAGCCCCAGGAGTTGTAGCATTATTGCTACAATACTAGAGCTCACCACAAGGGAACCTATCTATCAATCTAAAGGCTATGGTTAGCCTAAGGAATCTTAAATAGGTTACCTAAACACACTAAAACAATAAAAAGAACTAAAGGATGTTATAAACAAGGGTTTTAGGCCAACAAATTACATCAAAACAATAGTTTATAACATCAATGAATTTAGTTTTTAAAATTGTGTAAAAATTATATGGGATGAAGGTTAAATTTGCAAGTAAACTAAGGAAAAAATTACAACAAATTTTGATAATTAATAAAGCATGTAACAAAAAAATAAATTGATGTCAACCTTAGAAAATGGTTTAAAATGCATGAAAAACGTCAATTTAGCTTATGCAATGCACTTTTAAACAGGGCCTAACCTTGGGGCATGCATCAACAAGTCAATAAATGATAAAAACAAATATTTTGTTGAAATTTAGCCCCAATTTCCCATAAAACAAAAAGAAAAACGTTTTTTATATTTTAGGAGAATGCCATAAGTGAGATATACTAGTGCCTTCTTAGTCTAGGGAGTACGAAGTGTAGGATAAAAACTATTCTAATGTTTATTTGGATTGATGTTAAAACCAAATAAATCTAGGAAAAATAAACTAGCTTACCCTAGGGTTTTTCTTTTAGGTTTTTAAATTTACAGATCACTAAGGGAAAGAAAAGCCTATCTTTATTCCTCAAATACTTGGAAGGCGAGCTTAGATTAAAAAAGGGGAAATGAATCAAACACCCAATAAACTAATTTAGTACAAAAACATTAATCCCATGGAACACAATACCAATATAAAACAGATAAACTAACTTACTTCACCATGCAACATCCGAATTCCAACATAACCATCCATGAAAAGAGATCACATCACAACACAATCTTGACCCAAGAAATTCACTCAACTATGCCTCCACCACACACAAGAGATAAAGATCAATAATGAATAGAAGTAATGATCCAAGTGTGACACATCCAAGAGGAAATAAACTCTCTTATTTATATCAGGGAAAGAAAGTTGATTTTCCTCAAATTAGGTTGAAATCTATAAAAAAAATGATAAAATACATGATACAAGGTTGATGGGTCAACAAGTTGATCCACAAAGATATCCAAAAAATGAAAAAACATGAAAATAACCCTCAATTAACCCACACACACGAGTCTAAAATCCTCCAAGGGTGAGGATATCTCCAAAATGCATGTCTCTCCATGAAAAGGTGCAAGGGATGACCTTAGGGGTTTGTCTATTCCCAAATTCATGCATACTCATTAAGGTGGTGCTCCTTCATCAAAGAAAAACCCTCTCAAGGCCAACATCATCATCAAATGCATCAAAAGGTGATGTAATCATGCTAGTGAATACTATCACTAGGGTAGAGGGTGTAAAGTCCCTTTCATAGGGATACCAAGTCATCACCACCATCAATTATCCACAAGAAGAGAGAAATGTCTGTAACGAAGGTATAATTCCAACTCTTGTCATCTCTTAGGGACACCTAATCTCTAAGAAATTCCCTAGCTTGGATCACCAATGTCCAATATATTTAGGTTGACACAGGGTCTCATCACCTATGCTAAGTCATCCTCAAGGTCAACATCCCTAAAAAGGTGGCCCAATTTCCTATGTCAATGTTCTCTATGTCATCATTGTAGTGGTTGGATCTCATCTATGGAAGGATAGAGAAGCATCATATCATCCCTAAAGGGTCCCTAGCTACATCTAGATGAATTATATGACACATATTCAAATAATCAACTAAGATCAACATCATGGGTACAAGAACCCTAAGGGAATCAAGGTAGACCAAATTCAATGTAAAATCCATCAAATTCCTTCACACAAATATCATCTTAAAATGTTTTACTAGATTATTTTTGCACATAGGTTTCCATACTTAATTATGGGAGGGTCATCACATGACCTTATTACGTGCTTCCAACCTTGAGGGGAAGAACAACCACTAGGCCAACCCTTTCAAATGATAGGTGTAAGTGATAAGTGTCATGGTTTGGGGTTTACTTCATGAAAGGTGTCACAATCTTATACTAGGTTTTGTAAACCATATTCCATGAATTCCTTTGTAAAGGGAGAACTTAATTGCTTGAATTACCTTTCCTCTCATTTGTTTATCCAATCCCCCATATTTGGCTTTTTTCTTTCTTTATTTGGTATGGATTTTTAACAATATTTATTTATTTATCAAGTAATAATCATGATATAATCTCCATTTAATGATGGGAAATTTACCACTTCATCGAGGTCGGAATTTTCACTAAGATTAGTTCCTTTTAGTTTGATAAACGTGATATGCATAGATACTCTCGAGGACGAGTGGCTATATAAGAGGGGTAGAGCCCAAGATATAATTTGATTTTTCTTGCTTTACAACCCTTGCCATTCTCATGCTTTTTCTTTTCTTATGGCTACATCAAGCTCAGGTATTTTCAACCCCTTCTTCTCATAGGACAATTCCTAGAGGGAACCAATACAAGAAATTGGTGACAATCAATCAAAATATGGAAAAGAGGTATTCAGAAATGATGACAAGTATTAAGTATAACCTTCTATTTTCCCCCTTATAGATAGTGAAATAAATAACCTCAGGAAGCTCACATTAGACTATATGATAACAACCAATGTGAATTAAGGGAAAAAGTACACAACTAATAGCTTTCTATAGTCTAATTTCAATTTGTGATCCATATTAGAATTCCATAAATATTAAATGAAAATACTTGAATGCAAGAATGGTTAAAGTAGCTTACAATAGATGTCCCACCTTTATCATATGAGTAGGCTAGAGAAAGCTATTAGTTGTGTACAATAAACTAATAGCTTTCTATAGCCTACTTAATTGCTTGAGTGAATTTCTTGGGTCAAGCTTGTGTTGTGATGTGATCTCTTTTCATGGATGGTTACATTGGATTTCGGATGTTGCATGGTGAAGTAAGTTAGTTTATTTGTTTTATATTGGTATTATGTTCCATGGGATTAATGTTTTTGTGCTAAATTAGTTTATTGGGTGTTTGATTCATTTCCCCTTTTTTATCTAAGCCTATCTTCCAAGTATTTGAGGAATACAGATAGGCTTTTCTTTCCCTTAGTGATCTATAAATTTAAAAACCTAAAAGAAAAACCCTAGGGTAAGCTAGTTTATTTTTCCTAGATTTATTTGGTTTTAACATCAATCCAAATAAACCTTGGAATAGTTTGTATCCTACACTTCATACTCCCTAGACTGAGAAGGTACTAGTATATCTCACTTATGGCATTCTCCTAAAATATAAAAAACATTTTTCTTTTTGTTTTATGGTAAATTGGGGCTAAATTTCAACAAAATATTTGTTTTCAGAATTTATTGACTTGTTGATGCATGCCCCAAGGTTAAGCCCTATTTAAAAGTGCATTGCATAAGCTAAATTGATGTTTTTCATGCATTTAAAACCATTTTCTAAGGCTGACATCAAATTTTTTTGTTGTTACATGATTTATTAATTATCAAAATTTGTTGTAATTTTTTCCTTAGTTTACTTGCAAATTTTACTTTCATCCCATATAATTTTTACACAATTTTAATAACTAAATTCATTGATGTTATAAACTATTGTTTTGGTGTAATTTTTTGGCATAAAACCCTTGTTTAGAGCATCCTTTAGTTCTTTTTATTGTTTTAGTGTGTTTAGGTAACCTATTTAAGATTCCTTAGGCTAACCGTAGCCTTTAGATTGACAGATAGGTCCCTTGAACCTAGATCTTGAATTTATTCCACCATCCACCTCAAACTTTGGTTTGCCATACCATTACCCAATGCTTTTATGTTGCAGGATCCTTATGGGGCATTTAGCTTAAAATATTTGGATTACTTGCTCCCTAAGACCTTCGAGGGAATCCTCCCTTGTGTTGGATTTTCCTCCACTAAATAGAGGGGAGTATTTGCAGAGGTGACAGTGGTAACACTAGTGCGTTTCTCATTAACTAGGTCACCTAATGATGCTTTACCTTGGGTGTTGTTTATGGATATTTCACCTACAGTGGTAGGTTACTTTACACTAACAAGATTTATTAGGGCTTGTCCAAATAGTAGGGTTCATAATCAATCAATCCCACACACATTCATCTACAAATAAACGAAATAGAAAGGGGTGGGAGTATGTTGCACCTTTAATGGGAAGGAAAATGTTTGTAATAGCCAGCTAGAAATTCCTTCAGATATCTTTGCATCTTGTTTCCCTACATTGAATACCTACAAACAGATAAAAATTTACCAAATACAACTCCCTGCAATACCCATTAGCATGAGAACATAACCAAAATCAAATACATCAACATAAATCAAATAGAAACGCAATGATTTAGTGGGAAAAGAATCAACTGCTTATATTATACCATAGAAATGGTGTACATTCATCACTCCTTCGCAGTCAAGATCCATGGTATCCCTCTATTATGAAACCAACTCAAGAAAAGATAGAAAAGATAGATCAACGCCTTAGAATTTAGCCTCTTTGAGGGGGAAACCTCCTTTACATTACATAAATGAACAATTCTTAGATGATACAAATGACAAAACCTCCTTTCTATATATAGGAGTCTAAGGAGTCACAATATAATCCAGCCGACCTAACAATAATAATATAAAGCCACAAAAATAACAATAGAGGGATTCTATGGGGCACAGAAATAACAACATGGGGGTAATAGGGGCACAACAATATAAATAAGGGGTATAACTACAATAGTAATGGGGTAATCACTAGTATTATAGGGACCCAACATGCCCCTCTCCTTCAAAAAAGTGTTGTCTTCAACGCTTGAGTAGTTCTGGATACTTCTACATAAAATTCTCATCCTCCCATGTGGAATCTTCAGCGGATAAGTTCTTCCACTTGATAAGATACTCTGAAATTGATCGATTTCGTAGCTGTCGAGTTCTTGTTTCTGTGACTGCTTCTGGTTCCAATATAATTTTTCCTTCCTCGTCAAGTTCTGGCAATATTGTTTGAACTGGGAGCTTGTTGCCTATAACCTTCTTTAAACATGAAACATGGAAAACTGGGTGCAATCGAGAAGCTGCAGGAAGCTCCAATTTGTATGCCATAGTACCAATCCTTTGCAACACCTTGTACGGACCATAATACTTTGGTGATAATTTATTATCCTTCTTAGCTTGCTTTAGGGACATTTTCTTATATGGTTGTAGCCGTAGGAATACCCAATCACCTACATCAAAACTTATTTCACTGCGATGTTGATCTGCCTGTTGTTTCATTCTATTTTGTGCCAACACGAGGTTATCCTTTAAGAGTTGGAGGACTTGTTGTTGATGTTCGATGTGATGTTCCACTGCATGAACCTTAGAATTTTCTCTTAAATATGATGTGATGGATGGTGGTTGATACCCATAAAGTGCCATAAATGGGGTCATTTTTGTTGTTGTATGGAAGGAAGTGTTATACCACCATTCAGCCAGAGGCAACCATTTGACCCATTGTGTCTGTTTATCAGAAACAAAGCAACGAAGATATCCTTCCAAACATTTTTTTACTATCTCAGTTTGCCCATCAGATTGAGGATGATAAGATGAGCTATGAGCTAACTGAGTACCAAGACAAGAAAATAATTCTGTCCAAAAATTTCCAGTGAAAATGGGATCTCTGTCACTTACAATAATCTTTGGGTTTCCATGTAGCTTTTGAATTGTTTCCATAAATGCAGTAGAAACTGTACTGGCTTTAAATGGATGTGATAATGCACAAAAGTGTGCATACTTGGTAAGTCTGTCAACTACCACCATGATTACACTCTTTCCCTCAGACTTGGGTAAACCTGTGATAAAATCCATTGAAACCTCCTCCCAACGTTGGCTTGGAATGGATAAAGGTTGTAATAGACCCGGTGTCTTAATTGTTTCAACTTTATTTTGTTGGCAAACCAAACATTCCGCCACAAACTTTTGAATATCTGATTTAAGGCCATCCCAAAAAAATTCCTTCTTAACCCTGTGGTAAGTTTTTAAAAATCCTGAGTGCCCTCCTAAGGGAGAAGTGTGCAATTCCATAAGAATCTTTTGTTTTAGCTGGGAATTCTTACAGAGGTATAAGCGATCTTTGTACCATAACGAATCATTTTGCCAGCTAAATGTATCAGACGTACTGGAATCTTGTTGTAGCTTTCGAATAAGTGCCCACACTTCTTCATCATTCTTCCATTCCTCCCTTGCTTCGTTTATCCAATCTGGTTGGATAATAGAAATGGCACACAACAATGCTTCCACATCCTCATCCTTTCTTGAGAGTGCATCTGCCACCACATTTTGCTTCCCTTTTTTGTAGATGATTTCAAAGTCATAACCCAACATCTTTGTGACCCACTTTTGTTGCTCTTCAGAGGATAATCTTTGTTCTAAAAAGTATTTAAGGCTATCATGATCCGTTTTTACCTTGAAGTGTCTTCCCATTAGGTAGGGTCGCCATTTCTTAAGTGCATGGAGTATTGCCAACATTTCCTTCTCATAAATAGCTTTGCTTAAAAACTTTCCCTTGATTGGACGACTTTCAAAAGCAATGGGTCTTTCATCTTGCATTAGAACAACACCAATTCCATTTCCTGAAGCATCACATTCCACAATAAAGGTTTTTGTGAAGTTCGGTGTAGCTAAGACCGGTGCTTGGCACATTGCCTCTTTAAGATGTTCAAAGGCCTTTGTTGCTTCCGGAGTCCATGAAAATGCATCTTTCTTCAATAATGTTGTTAGAGGTGCTGCTATTCTCCCATAATTCTTAACAAACTTGCGATAATACCCTGTCAACCCAAGAAATCCTCGCAGATGCTTTATGGATGTGGGGATTTTCCATTCCTTAATGGCTTTAATTTTGCTAGGGTCTACCTTAACTCCTTCATGAGATACAATATGACCCAAATATTCCACCTCCTGGACTCCAAAGAAACATTTGGATCTTTTTGCATATAATTGTTTCTCCTCCAATAGTTGTAGCACCTTGTCAACATGTTCAACATGATCCTTCCAAGACTTGTTGTAGATTAGTATATCATCAAAAAATACTAACACAAATTTTCTAAGGAATGGTTTGAAAATTGAATTCATCAAACCTTGAAATGTTGAAGGTGCATTGGTAAGGCCAAAAGGCATGACCAAAAATTCATAATGACCCTCATGAGTTCTAAATGCCGTTTTCGGAATGTCTTCAATCTTCATTCTGATTTGATGATATCCTGAACGAAGATCCAACTTGGTGAAGTAAATTGATCCATGCAATTCATCCAGTAATTCATCAATGACAGGAATGGGGAACTTATCTTTAATAGTGAGCTTGTTGAGCTCCCTATAATCCGGACACATGCGCCATGATCCATCCTTCTTGTGCACCAATACTACTGGAGCAGAGAAAGAACTTTGACTTGGTTGAATTATACCAGCCTCTAGCATTTCTGCAACCATACGTTCAATTTCACTTTTTTGGACATAGGGATATCTGTACGGCCTGATGTTTGGAGGAACACTTCCTGGAATCAGATGAATAGCATGATCATGATCACGCATAGGTGGGAGACCCTTGGGAGTCTCAAATACCTTGGAATGATTGTCCAGGACTTTTTGGAGATCTGGAGAAATAGATGATTCCAATGTGGAAACATCTAGCGAGCATAATTGTGCAATTACACCTCTTTGCTCCTTTTTTAGAAGCTTTGTCATACCATGAGAGCTGATTATCTTTCCTGGTTTCCCTGCAATACCCCTTAATTCAACTTCCTTTCCTTCTGTAGAAAATTTGATGAAAAGTTCTTGAAAATTAAAAGCTATTGTACCCAAGGATTGTAGCCATTGGACTCCTAGTACAACATCAGCACCTCCCATTGGAATGGAAAGCATTGGGCTAGTCAATACATATTCTCCCATGGATAGCTTGATATTATGGCACCTTCCAGAGCAATTTATTGTTCCTCCATTTGCAATCATCACTTGACACTCTGGTGCTGGATATAGGAAGCAATTCAATTCTTTTGCTACCCTACAATGAATAAAATTGTGGGTGCTTCCTGAATCAATCAACACTATTACCTTTTTCTTCTTGATTTGTCCTTCTATCTTGATGGTTTGAGGAGTGGTAATTCCCGCCAATGCATTACAAGATATGGTCAGATTTATTTGTTCTTCATCTAGGCTTTGTTCCTGGAGTATATCTTCTTCTTTTGACCTTTCTTGCTCCTTTTCTTCTTCCTCTTCACAATCTATGTAGAATAATTTCTTCTCAGCACACTTATGACCTTTAGTGTATTTGCTATCACAACTGTAACAAAGCCCTTTTGCTCTTTTTTCTTCCAATTTTTGTGGTGTCAACCTTATAGGTTGTGGAAGACTAGGGGCAACAACACTTCCGTCTTTATAGTTGTGAGTGGTATGCTTCCCGGTTGCCATAATTTTGCTTTCCATTTTTCTTGCTAACCTGAATGCCTTCTCTAATGAATCAGGTTCCCAAAGGCGAACATCATGTTGGATATTATCCTTTAAAGACCCTATGAACACATCAATCCTATGCTCCTCTGGAATATCTTTTACCCTTATGTTCAATTTTTGGAACTCCTCAATGTGCTCCATTACTGAACCCTTTTGTTTAAGACTTATCAATTGGCTAAAAAAAGTGTTGCTTTTTGTATCTTCATAATGTGCTATCAATTCTTCCGTAAAAATTGCCCAAGTGATAAATTTTTTACGAGAGCAAAGCCATTGATACCATACAAACTGATTTGGTTCCAAATATACAGTTTCCATACGTACCTTTTGTGTGTTTTGCACATTATCGAGATCGAAGAACTGCTCCATCTGTAATATCCATGTGGCGGGATCCTTGCCATCAAACTTCCTCATATCGATTTTTGGAATATGGTGGGTCTTTGATCCAACATTAGAGTCTATGGAATCATGATTAACATTAATTTTGTTCACATCATGAGTTTCCTTTACAACCTTTTCACCATTAGTAAGTATTTCTTGTAGAAAATTTGTCAAATCTGTCTTCAAATCTGCCATGTCTGTCTTCAAATCTGCCATGTCTCTCTTCAAATCTGTCTTCAAATCATCCATCTTAGCTTCCATGCCCTTTATCTTAGATTCCACGCCATTTATCTTAGATTCCACGCCATTTATCTTAGCTTCTGTTAGCTTTTGTGAGCGTGACATTTGTTGCACTTATTCTTGTAATTTTGATATATCATGTATCATTTCTTCCTCTTCTTCATGAGTCATGCTAGAGCTTTCAGGTTCCTTACTAGGTGTTTGCATTTTCTTTCCTCGGGGCATCATTTACCGATAATAATTCTTTACTATGCCCTTTGAATTCCTTCAAACCCAGCTTACACAAAAAAAAAAAAAAAAAACTACACACCTTTTTTCACTTTGTAGAAGCCTGATATTGAATCTGATGTATCTCTGTAATTTCAGATCCTCCAATTCTAAAATTGCGACCTGTAGTAGCCTTCTGTGTCCTCTTTCCAATGCCACAAGTCTGATCTAATTTGGATTCTCCAAGGAAGAGTTATGCGAAATCTCCCACAGTGACTTGATTATAGACTAGTTCAATAGAGCGAACTTGTACAACGTGTCACGAGTCACTGTTTCGACCTATGGATCTAAAAAATGCATACAAGAAACTACAGTCCGTCCTCTTTCTATACCTTTTTATGAAATTTCAATCCGATCCCCAGAGAGAAAGTTATGACGATTTTACCTAAGTCACCTGTTTTGAATGTAATTCAGGAGTCTGCAAAAAGACCAACTTCCTCAAATCATATCTCCGCAAATATCGCGCTAAAAGCTCTGAAATTCGGACCCAAGGTTTAGCGAGATTTCTTCTCAAATGGGGTTTTTTTGCAACTTCTGAAACATCACAGAAAAAAGTTATAGCGAACATGCCACGATGACCTGTTTGGAGCAGCGAAACCCTAGAATCCAAAGCTCTGATACCAAATGTTATGAAACCAGCTCAAGAAAAGATAGAAAAGATAGATCAACGCCTTAGAATCCAGCCTCTTTGAGGGGGAAACCTCCTTTACATTACATAAATGAATAATTCTTGGATGATACAAATGACAAAACCTCCTTTCTATATATAGGAGTCTAAGGAGTCACAATATAATCCAGCCGACCTAACAATAATAATATAAAGCCACAAAAATAACAATAGAGGGATTTTATGGGGCACATAAATAACAACATGGGGGTAATAGGGGAACAACAATATAAATAAGGGGTATAACTATAATAGTAATGGGGTAATCACTAGTATTATAGGGACCCAACACCCTCTCATCAAATTTCACTGTTAAGATGAACAATGATCATGGCTTATTGTAAGGAAGCCCATAGGTTCGTGTTTCAACAAAACTTTGTTACAAAAAAATTTCCTCCTTTGTTCCATGGATGGGAATGCTTTTATAGATATATTTGAGGAGTAATCACATTAAACCTAGACACTATGTTGACCATGTATGGTTCTTTCATCCTTATCCATAGAAAGTGATCGACTTTAACCCTATTTGTTCTTATCCATTCACACTGCCACTTTAGTTTCCTTTTGTGGTGCAATTGGAGCACTTTTAGCCTTCTAGTTCACCCTATCAATCCATTTGGAGAATTTTTTAGCCTAGAAGTTCTATCTACTAGTGTCATGGTAAGGCGCAAATCATGGAATTTTTTTACGCTTCCATAGACCATTTTTTTCATGTTAAGTTGCAAGATGTTGTTCTTCTCTAATGAGCCCAAAGGGGTGACATTTTGAGCTATAACAAGTGCTAGATTTTGCTATAATGGACTCCAACAAACAATATGTCAAATAAAGTGCCCAAAATAAAGGAATGAATCTCATTGTTATTTCATAAAATACTTGACATCATAAGAAAAGAAAGGCAGTCCCAATAATTACACATCAACGTGCTTATTGATACATAATGAAAGAAAGAAAAATGCTCCCCCTGTCCCCCATTAAAAGGTTATGACCAATAGAATAACATCTTGCAATGATGAGTAGGTTGGAAAATATGTAGTGAGTTTCCATGATGTTGGTGAAGACAATGGTGGATTCAATGGTAGCTAAAACTGAACACATATTCCATATTTTGAATAAACTCATCAAATTATATTTGAGTGGTATAATTTAACCATGTGAATGACATGTCCAATTCTATAGAAAAAGTTTTGCCAAAAAGTAGGAGACAATAAATTCCTCTATGTGAGTCCTAGGAATAGGGCTTAATGAGGTTCCCAATATAAATATGAGAAAATATAAAAGCATTTTCTTGAAAATTTAACCAATTAAGAACATAGATCTTGCAAAATTGAGCAGTTTGAAAAAAATAAAAGTAAAATCCTATTTGGATGAAGAATTTATGCCCTTGGAATGTTTGAAAAATCATTTCCATGTAAAATGAAAAATTTAACCACTAGAAGGAAAATTTATAGAAATAAACTTTAGTAGTGCATAAAGAACATAAAGCCACACACCTTACATAAATGACACCCAAAATAGACATCATATGTGAAAGTCGTTAATCCAAAATGGGTCTAAACCAAGAGGATGGTTGTAAGGATTAGTACCTAAATGTAAGTTGGCAAATAGAGAAGATTAGATACCTAAAAGAAAGTTGGGAAATAAAGAAGACAATATAAGCCATAAAAGACAATGTAAAGTTAAATGAGACAAATAAGGGGAAAAATAATGTCTTGAATAAGAATAGAAAACAAAAAATAGGAGAGAAGGACTGACAATGGGGAAATGAAAGGTTGAGCATGTTGGCCTTCCCATTACCCAAACTCTCCCTATTTTTTCTTGTCATTTCATTCCTAGAGGGTTTTCTATTTATTGTTGCTAAGGAAAGGAGGATGTATAAAGAGTCATTTAACTACATAGTACATCTTATTGCTGAAATATGATTGAGTAAACCATTTGATGCTAGTGTTTTTTCCTATGGGTTTCCCTAGGTAAAATAATTGTGTCCATTATGTTATTGATGTTATGTGCAATGAGATCTCTTATATTTCGAGCATGTTGGCCTTCCCATTACCCCAACTCTCCCTATTGTTTCTTGTAATTTCACGCCTAGAGGGTTTTTTATTGATTGTTGCTAAGAAAAGGAAGATGTATAGATATACATCTAACTACATAGTACATCTTATTATTGAAATATGATTTTATTTTATTTTTGATGGGTTTCCTCAGGTAAAATAATTGTTTCCATTATGTTACTGATGTTATGTGCAATGAAAATCTCTTATATTGGATAATTCTTAATTTTTAATTGATGCCAATGCTTTTAATATAAGATACTTTAAGTTAATGGTTGCTTCGTAATTTTTTAAAGTGTGAGAGTTCATCTCTCACCTATGCTTGAGGACTTCTATCATTGTTCCACTTTTTGTTTGCCTAAGATTAATGTTAACAACACTACTTCCTCCACCATTGGTTTATGAATGAGATTGGAGATCTATGGATGTCATTGTATGGCTATGCACTATTGTAGAGAGTTTCCAATTCTAGTTTTCTTTGTTTATTAATTGTAGGAGATGGGGAAAAGGCCTTGCTTTCTTGCCATGGTTTTTTTAGCCCATCATCTTATTTTTTAAGGATGTATTGTTGCATATCGACATCTTATAGGATATACTCATCCCCGACATTCTCTCCATGGATCATATGGGTCATTTTGTGTGTTTGGGGGTCATACATGGGTTGTAGAAGCAATATGCGTAGTGCACCATTGTCATCTTTCTTCCTTAGGGTCATCCTTCATTTACATGTATATGAGAATATGTAATTGGCATTGTGTCTCTTGTATTGGTGTTAAATACTTACTACATACTTAAATCTTGAATTTTGTTTTACTCAGTGTTCCCTAAATGCTTTAGCATTGGTGTATTTGTCTCATTCACCACATTTTGATAAAACTAATTCTCATGTTTTCATTTAAATTTCATCTCCTACAAATATTAATGGATGTGGGAAACCTATGATGTTGATTGGGTTGTGGGCATTCTTATTGATAATTTCACCTTTTTATTAAGTGTTGGAGTTGCATATTGATATTGGTATTTATTTTGTGCATTGTATTTTCTCATGGGGTCATTGTGGGGATGAAACTCTAGGGAGAACCATAAATCAACCATGATCATCATTTAATTAAAATTAAAAGAATGATTAAAGATGCACAACTAGTTTCTACTTGAAGTATACCATTTTATGGGAGATATACACAACCTTTTCACCATTTTTCTAAACTCTAATGTGTACTATTGAATTTAGTTTTTGTTATTTTTATTTAGTAATTGTGTTGGATTTTCTCATGGGGTCATTATGGGTGTTAGTTCCAGTCTTCGCAGCCTGTCACCAAGGATCAAAATGGGCTCTTACTATGTCTGGTTTTCAGAGATTTTTTGCACAAGAGTTTCAGTGCAAATCATATCCTAAGAATGTTCATCAGAAGCAGATCAGAAATATATTTCCAATGGTATATTGCACGCCCAAAACCGGTTCCTAGACCAGAAGATATGATCGAAATGAATGATTGATTCTTGGTTATGCATGTTTTGAGGTCATTTGCTGCACACAGGGATAAGTTTACTACAAAATCAGTTTCTGAAGTAATGGACATGAATTTTACAAAAATGAAAGAGGTCTTTGTCAATCACATACCAAATAACAAAAACCTCCCTCATTTTATGCACAGCTATTACTATGTGGGAGATATGCAGTGATATTTGAAGCCTACATTAAAACAAAACAAATTTTGCATTTGTTTTACTATTTTAGTCATTGTAGTGCGGCACCATTTTACAACAGATGGAAGGTAATTTTGAGAAACCCAAGGAGGTATTTTTTGAAAACGAGCCATATAACAAAAACCTCTTTTAGTTTATTCATAGGTATCGTGAATTGGAATATTTGACTAGATCTTTACAACCTATTTTTATAGATTTAAATATTTAATTATTTCCTATTTTAGAGATTATTTTGTGGAACATATTCCGAGCAACTGGAAACGAATTTCCAAAATTTGAGAGAGGTTTTTCTCAAACATGACCTTATCTACAAAAATGTATTTTAGTTTTGTAACATGTGTTATGGTTCAATAGATACGAGCTCATCTTTCACCCCTATTTTCAAAAATTCGGTCGAAATTTAATGTAATTGTTTCTATCTTTAGGGAGATGGTTGAGCTCAACTCCCTTAGTACAGGGATGAGCTAATTGTATATATTGTTCGAATTTTTCAGCAGAGGAAATTTGTTATTGGACTATGTAAAGCTTAAACTTTTATGAATATTATTTTATTGGAGCAGTCTCTACCTTTTATACTTAGGATCCATCACGGTGTTTAATGTGCAGCATGTTTTTCTTGTAAATTCATTTCCATGCTTTGTTTTTTCTGCTAATTTTGTTACAACATTCTCTAAGGGAAGTGTTAGGAATCCATCCATGCATGATGCTCCTTTCACAATGATTATGTTGTTTAATGTAGTGGTTATCTTTTCAGAATCCATCCTCTGTTAGATGCTCTGTTGAGTAACCTTGTGCTTCTTTTTCTTCTAAAGTTGCCACTGTAGATCCATCCCCTGATTGATGCCTATAGGGCAACGATATTTTTCCTCTTTTCTTCTCTCATTATATCTTTAATCTAGTTGAACATTGCACTTACTTTGCCCCAAGTTTGCTGGCAGAAACTAGCCTCGATTCCATAGCCCAATGGTCCCTTCTCTTGCTGTTTTCGACCCACAATTTTCAACCAAATCCTCGTTCTTCATAGCTAGCCTAAGATTCATTTATTTCAGCCACCCTCAGTTGGAAAAGAGAGAGCCCTCTCTGGTCTGGCAGGGCTAGATGCCAGATCAAAAGATTGGTCTGTGGTTACCTCAGAATTGCCTCTTCTCAGCCTTGAGGTTCATTTTGAGTGCTAACATATTAGCATTGTTGCCGGGGATGAGGTGACAGATCTTCTCCGGGAAATATAATTCAAGTTGCAGATCTGGTTACTAATGGTGGACAACAATTAGACACATATGAAGGCTAAAACATTCACCTAGCTACTCCAACACAATCCAGAGATTCCAGCGCTCACTGATTCGTTCATGTACTAAAATAAGATGGTAGGGTATGTGGCAAACCCTGTGTGTTGTGAATTTTTCAAAGAAGTTAGAGATCAGTTAGTGGATATTGAAATAGATGAGGTATTTTTCATTATCGTGCTTCAATGTTTGAGATCTTTGAAGTTTCCTCTTAACGGTAAAACTGGTTTCTTTGAGTTAGTGGTTGAGAATTTTGAGAAGGAGATTGAGTATATAGATGTTCAAATTAAGTCATGAATTTTGATATCCCAAAAGGCTCCTGGAAACTCTTCTTCCTTCAAAACAAGAAACAATAGGGTTTCCCGTAGATGTGTGCATTAACAATTTGCAGCTGGAAGCATATGTCGAGGAGTTAGGGTAGCAGACATGGTTTGGTTTCTATGATCCTATTGTTGCAGTTTGAATGATAAACCAGATTTTCTTTTACACAACCAAACTCATTTTGTGCATGTATGGCTGTCAGCATTTCCAATTGTGTCCTGGTTCAAGCACTCCCTAGCATTATCGTTTCCACAGTTGCTTGATTGGTTAATTTGGCATTACAACATCACTTGATCTATTGATTTGTAGCAAAGTGGGGTAGGGTTGTACATAAATAAGCTATCCAAAGCAACATTTCAGTTTTCGGCATTTGTTTTAGTTTCCTAATGTACAAGTTGCAGTATGTGTGTTTTCTTGGTTGGTATAAGTTGTTCAGGTTTGCAGCTGTTTGTGACCATATTTCCCAATGGATGAGGCACTTGGTCTATGGTGTTCTTAACACCTCCAAGGAGATGCCATCCCCAATAAGGCCATTGTTAGTTCCAGTCTTCGCAGCGTGTCACCAGGGATCAAAATGGGCTCTTACTATGTCTAATTTTCAGAGATGTTTTCCACAAGAGTTTCAGTGCAAATCATATCCTAAGTATGTTCATCAAAATTAGCTCAGAAATATCTTTCCAATGGTATATTGCACGCCTGAAACTGGTTCCTGGATCAGAAGATATGATCAAAATGAATGATTGGTTCTTGGTTATGCATGTTTTGAGGTCATTTGCTGCACACAGGGACAAGTTTACTACAAAATAATTTTATAAATTAATGGACATGAATTTTACAAAAGTGAAAGAGGTTTTTTTAATCACATACCAAATACCAAAAACCTCCTTCTGTTTATACATAGGTGTTACTATGTGGGAGATACGCAGTGATATTTGAAGCTTACATTAAAACAAAACAAATTTTGCATTTGTTTCAGTGTTTTAGTCATTGTAGTGCGGCGCCATTTTACAATAGATGGAAAGTAATTTTGAGAAACCCAAGGATTTTTTTCTCAACCACAAGCCATATAACAAAAACCTCTTTCATTTTATTCATAAGTGTCGTGAATTGGAATATTTGACTAGATCTTTACAACCTATTTTTACATATTTAAATATTTAATGATTTCATGTTTTAGAGATTATTTTGTGGCACAGATTCCGAGCAACTGGAAATGAATTTCCAAAATTTGAGAGAGGTTTTTCTCAAACATGACCTTATCTACAAAAATATCTTTCAGTTTTGTAACAGGTGTTATGGTTCAATAGATATGAGTTCATCTTTCACCCCTATTTTCAGAAATTCGGTCGAAATTTAATGTAACTGTTTCTATCTTTAGGGAGATGGTTGAGCTCAACTCCCTTGGTACAGGGATGAGCTAATTGTATATATTTTATGAATTTCAGAGTGTAAATGGTTTGAATTTTCAGCAGAGGAAATCTGCTATTGGACTGTGTAAAGCTTGAAATTTTCTGAATATTATTCTATTGGAGCAGTCTCTGCTTTTTAAACTTAGGATCCATCACAGTGTTTAATGTGCAGCATGTTTTTCTTGTAAATTCATTTCCATGCTTTGTTTTTTCTGCTAATTTTTTTACAAAATTCTCTAAGGGAAGTGTTAGGAATCGATCCATGCACGATGCTCCTTTCACAATGATTATGTTGTTTAATGTAGTGGTTATCTTTTCAGAATCCATCCTCTGTTAGATGCTCTGTTGAGTAACCCTGTGCTTCTCTTTCTTCTAAAGTTGCCATTGTAGATCCATCCCATGATTGATGCTTGTAGGGTAACGGTATTTTTCCTCTTTTCTTCTCTCATTATATCTTTAATCTAGCTGAACATTGTGCTTACTTTGCCCCAAGTTTTCCGGTAGAAGCTAGCCTCCATTCCATAGCCCAATGGTCCCTTCTCTTGCTGTTTTCGACCCACAATTTTCAACCAAATCCTCATTCTTCATAGCTAGCCTAAGATTCATTTATTTCAACCACCCTCGGTTGGCAAAGAGAGAGCCCTCTCTGGTCTGGCAGGGCTAGATGTCAGATCAAAAGCTTAGTCTGTGGTTACCTCAGAATTGCCTCTTCTTAGCCTTGAGGTTCATTCTGAGTGCTAACAATGGGAATGGGACCAACATAGTCGACATTTTTCTAAACTCAATGGTTTACTCTAGCACACTTTACTATTGTCTCTACATGAAGTGATGCTAATATATCCATTAGTCATTTACATACCCAATATGGTAGAAATAGGACTTAATAAGGGTTTTAAACACTTCCCACTTGGTTATTGGTGGATCATCCTCCAGCCTAAGTGTCTTTGTATATATTTCCCACTAAATTAGTGCATGGCCTTCTAATTTTGTTAGGAAAATAAAATAATTTTCTTTTCTTCAATATTTATGGACATTGAACTAAAATTCTAACTATTGCAACCAATTATTCACCTAAACAACATCAATATCACCAAGCCCCAAGGGATAGCTCAATTAGTTGAGTTCTCGTTGCTAAGTACCTCTCCAATTGGGAGGTCACAAGGTCAAATCTCCTCAATTCCCTTGGGGTTAGGCCTTGCTAGTTTGGATAATGGGTAGATCCCTTCGAGTTAATCTGCCTGGATTTTCCCATAGATGTAGAAACTAGCTAACATCTATGAACCACACTAAAAAAACAACATCAATCTCACCTTGGTAGGGTTTGATGTCCACTTATGTTTCCATTTATATTATAGATTGTGAAGAAGTGATGACAGTTGAACTTGGTTACAATTTCTATAGATCTTTTCTCAACTCCTTTTTTGGATCCAACTTCTATGTTAGAAATAAAAACCTACCTGAATGGTCCAAACTTGTTGACTGGAGTCGTCGTAAGGAGGCTCATATTGCGAGAAATATCAATGAATTTCTATTACAACTTCACAAGTCTCTCTCCTACCTCAACCTATGGGTTGTTATGACTAGACTTATTTGTAATGGCTATAGTTCTACAACTTCCTTCTTAAGCCAATTTCTTAATCATAGAACTTCCTTCTTAAGTCTCAATTCCTATATCTTGTAATTCCCACAAAAATCCCAAAGAAACTACTCCAATATTAATATAATTTTTAAACTATCATGGATATTTCATTGGAACAATTCATCACAATATATCTTACAATGTATAGAATTTTTTTATTATGTAGTTTATTCTCGTAGATATCAAATTTACTATTATTAAATTAGATCTCATTTTTATGGAAATAAAAAAAAAACAAAATGAAAAAAAAAAAGCAAATGAACACATCATCCTCAAAAATAAGCACAATATGTGATATAGGAAACCTAATACAGGAGAAAACTCATCTAGAAGGTGAGGCCCATGTTCTTCTCCCTTTTCCTCATTTAAGAAGTGAAAATACAAAGAAAGGGTCACTCTCTATGTAGTTTCCTTGGACATTAGGGCTTGAATGGATGTTATATAATCTTCTACCTCCTCTATTATGCTTCAATAACTCATTCCTATATTCTCTACTCAACTATGTAACAATAACAATACTAAAAGAATGGGACCCCTTCTCTTCCTAGAAACCTAGTATTTAACATAACTTTATAGTCATTTAGGGTTAGCGTTAGGGTTTTTGAATCCTCAACCCTCAATTAGTCTTATGGTTTTGGACCTTGGAGAAAATTGAAAGTCCATAATGATTAGCCCCGCATTTGTGAGCAATGGGGTTTGTTGTAGCATCCACCCGGTACATGGTGGTCAATAAGGTATATAAACTCGTGAGAGGTAATATCTTTCACTTATGAACTCAAATTAAAATCATTTTTGCTCTTTTGGAAATATTTTAGTGTGTAGAACAATATTGAGGGGTTAAGTTATGCTTGTAATGTTTTGACCATTAGAAATGTCGTTTGATGCCTCAAATTAGGTCTAGAATGTTTCAAACCCAAAACCACCAAATTAGGGCTTGTTGTAGTGCCCTCTTTTGCTTTGACTAGTTTTATTAATTAGATCATATTATTTAAGGCCATTTTGACTATAAAATGACATGGCTTATTGATATATGTTATGATGATGAAGTTTGAACTCTTTTTACTATTTTGGATTGACTTTAATTTGCATAATTGTATTTTTGAATGAATTTTGTTTTAATGTTTATATGAAAAATGTGGATGGATAAGTTGTATAGTAAAATGACATAATTGATGGTATTGATCCACATGGTTATGAAATCTTGAAATTTTGTATATATATTTAAGATGCATAATTTCTAGATGTTATTGATAGTTTTCCTAGTGTGATAGGGAAGCCATAGGTGCACATTAAAATGAGATTATGTCAACATCGTATGAACTTTGGATTGAGTTAGGACATGTCACGTGATTAATGATAAGTTTTTAATTTATGATAATGGGACTATTTAATATATTAACTCTAGCATGTGTAAGCACATGGAATATGTTTAATAATAAAACCATAAATCAATAATGGGGTTGTATAGAAGATGTGCCTAATATGGATGGGAAAGGAGGAACAACATCCATGTTTCCACCTATTAGCACTCATTTTCCATGTATTAAGTTGAAAACTTTACGATGCTTTTACCCAAAGGTTTCATATTGTCTTGAGGGTAGGCCACAAATTTTGTCACTCATGAGGTGTAATATAATTTAGAAATATTAATTAGGGTATTTAATTTTAAAAAATATTGATTATGTATGCATCTGCTCAAATAGAAAAAGAGGAGATGTAAAATGAGAAGAGTAGTAGTTGGGTGACGAATAATCATTATTTCATATAAAAGAAAAAGTATGTATGGACTTGTGCATATGAGTGACAAATGGGAAAGTGGATAATAAGAATTAATAATTAAATTTGTTCATATTTTCTCATGAATAAGACAAATGACTTAAGCCATAAATCTTATAAAATAAGGTTTGAGCTAAAGAACTCACACACTTTTTTCTCCTTGGTACTATATGGTTGTCACAATGAAAATTTTTCTACTGGTGAATTGTTGGTGAGTTTAGCCTATTATAGAGTGTCCTTGAGGTTGGCATTTCCTTGTAAGCTTGATGGCTACACTCTTTTCTCAATTGATAGCATTGTACTTTTCATACAACCCCATTGTAGCTTGGGTTTCCTTATGGAAGTAGGATACCCATTTCTCTAGCAAGCAGGTCAACAATACTTCTTCACCACTCACCACTAATGACTAGGAAGGATGAATACGGAGTGGAATAGAGGGGAGACCTCCCTATGACAAAAACTATCAAGACAAAGAATATTGAGTATCCCTATAAATCCCTTCAATATTTATTTGATTGATCAATCCCTTCTATTATATTATCTGTCTTTCTTCAGGAAATGTGACTAGAGGATTCTATATAATATATGACCCCATGCCACCCATGGTGGGACCAATCAACCGATCAATGGGAAATTCCTTTCTCATTGTGATAGTTCTTTTTAATGTTGATTTCCAACCGTATGTGAATTGATTGTCACTATGAGTGATATAAACCAACCCTTGGTTGGAGTCACTTATTATGCAATTATGATGGGAAACTTCCAGTAAGGTAGATATGGACCTTACCTTCTAGAAGGAAGGTAGGATAAGAAGCAAGCATCAAGATAACCTTTCATGTAGATTCTCCTTTTCATATAAATTCAACCCTCCATCTACAGCATAGAATTCTAGTGAGTAGATCATTTCCCCACTTTAGATAGATAAATAAGTAGTGGGGCACATTCTCTTGTCTTGCATGACATGATTCTCCACCTGCATGTTTTTCCATTTTTCCTAAATGAAAAAAATAATACAAAATTACATAAATCATGTACATTAGATATCTCCATCCAAGAGAATCATAAGGCATCCACCCATCTAGACATCCCTATCTATGTCCATCTTGGCACATGCAAAATTGCTTGGGATCCTTTGGTTTGTGGAGAGGATCCATGTGTAGTGAGAAACATGCAAATTAGTAGGGTGGTCAACCGATGGACTATCTAATGATTAACAAGATGACACAAGGAGGGATTTGGGCTTGCAATTCAAAGTATAAGTAAAAAATCAATGTATAGTAATTCATATAAATTTACTTTGTTAATAAGTATTGTTGTTATTGAATCATATTGTGTATTCAAGTAGAGACATTTTATATGATATCTTTGTTCTCATTTTGTATCGACCCAAATTATAATTATTTTAGTATTATTGTTATTTACTATGGAATACAAAGGCTCAAAGGCATGACAAGAAAAAACCCATTATGAGTTCAATATGTCACATGCAGTAATTTAACCTAGGTGGAAAGTATAACAACATTTCTCCCAACCACCGAACCTAAACCCAATTAACAAATAAATATATATTTCATAAATAATTGGATAATGTATTTTAATTAGAGAAATTATTTTTATTTTTATTACGAAAATTATAATACTACAATGGAGTGAATCGAAGCCTAACTCTTTCTCTAATATGTATGTATGTATGTGAACATGTAAAAATTTGTTGTAAATCTTAGTGAATACAGTATGAATGTTCACCATTGTGGTCGAGCATGCAAAATAGCATTAAATTTTGTTGAAAAAAGTATGAATGTTAACTAACTTGTCCTTGCCATTTTGAAATAAGAACTATGTTAAATATCCTTGATATAGAGGTCATAACCAATGAAGTTGTGTATGCTAGACTCATTCAACCCAACATTGAATTAGCTCCATAATCTAAGTGCCAAAGAGACATTTCATTCAAGTTTATATTCAATTTATTTTAAAACCAAAATGTTAAGAGGATTGCAGATTAAATTATCTATTGAATTAAATTTCAAGAGGCATTTCATATCGACCTTGTGTTGGATTGATTAATTCAAGCCAATTTTCAATTGATTTTTAAACCATAACACCAAGAGGTATTATACGTTAAATATTGTGTTGAAGTGGTTAAATAAAATAATATTTATTTTGAATGCCTATATTGTTAAGATGGGGTAGTAGAATTATTACACACAAACCAATTTGGTGATAACTCTACATTAACAAGTGTAATAGTACAACGAGATGGGAAGAGATATGAAAACCCTTACAGTAGCTAGGGTGTTGTCCTAATCGACCAATATATTCTTACATATTGTGGATTTCTTTGCATATAACTACACTAATATGGTCAATGGTGAATCTTAGTGATTCAACAATGAAGACAGTTTCTTTGTAGGAATGGTGGCCATAAAAGAAATCTCTTCTTCAGTTTCATATAGTTCCATTTTAAAATCAGGATCTAGCCTCCCCGTAGTTCAAGAAGCTCCTTCCCTCAAATTTCCTTTGGATGAGGAAGCTTTCAGATATGAGATTTTTTTTTTGGAGCAAGGTTTAGTTAGCAAGTTTAGTGGATTTTGGACACAACTGGCAGATTTGCATAAATGGATCTATGAGACATTGAAACTTCATTTAACAGATGATTTGAATATTTATCGATGGATCAGGGTTTTCCCATTGTTGCTATCAACAATATTGAGGACAATAAGACCATTTATGAATCTGGGTCGTGGTTTTGGGGTAGTGTTAGTTTCTTCATGTAGCCCTAGTCTCCCACCTTTAATATGATAATGACGTCAATCTCTATACCTCATGTTTAGGTAGGGCTTCTTAACCTACCCTTGCATCTTTGGAATCTCCAATCATTATCCTTTATTGGAAATACTCCTGGAAATTTTTGTTGTCACAACCCAGATATAAGAAATTATTATAAAACTGCTTATGCTTGAATTTATTTGGAGATAAACTTCAATAAGGATTTTCCTGATAAGATCAATTTGACAACCCCAAATATGTCTAGGTCCAAAATCTCATCTGCGAAAATGTTTATTTCAGTGTCACAACGTGCCATGGATCAGGGCATGTAATAAAAAATTGCCATAAGTGTTAGAGAAACTAAGATCATAAAAAATATCGGAGTTCTAATTGGTGGGAAGGAGGTTAGGGCGATCACTATATGGTATATAAAGAGGAAGAGTCTTAGGATAAGAAAGAACTAGAAGATTAACCAGAAACTAATACTGCCAAAGAAAATGCATCAAAGGCAAAAAAAAAGTCAATCAAGAAAAATGACATGACAGTGGAGATTCTATAGACTCAGCAAAAGTGGAAAAGCAACAAACCCTCATGGAAAATGGATCTCCTCCAAAAACCACAAGTAATCATGTTGGAAAGGAAACTTCTTAGGAAAATCAGATGGATGAGGAATACTTCAAGAACAAAAATGTGCACTTATCAAAGAATTACTTGTTGAAATCTGTAGAAAACACAAGTTGGACTCAACTTGGGAAGAAAGGAAAAAAATATTTCTCCAACAAAAGCAAGAATTTAGACTAAATCAAAACAAAAATAGTAAACAATGGAATGTAAATGTTTTTGGATATCAGGGGTTTTTTGGAAAAAAAAAATTAGTTGGAAAGGGGCTAAATTTTTTGTGTCATGGGGAACTTGCTTGAGGGATTGGATTGAACCTACATTCTCAATTTCAAACTTGCAAGGAATATTGCAATATTCAAAGGTTTTGGCCTTGTAATCCTGATTTTTTTAATAAAATAAATATCTACCTATTCGTTTTAAAAAAGAAGAAGAAGTGTAATAGTAAAAATATAAATGCACAAAAATGTTGTCTCAAGATAGACAAATTATCTTGAACACAAGCACTCAATTCAGATAATGTCTCAACCACACACTATTATAGGAAGCTAACTAGTTGGAGAGAATCTCTCACATCCAACTAGGCCCAACAAACTTCGAAAAACTAGGAACATACTCTCTATGTAGATAGCTGACTCTACCTAATAAAGACCAACAATCCTGACAATCAAATATGATCACACACATAAATGGGAGTTACATACTCCAATTCTCCCCTTTAATGACTACTTATCTTAATCTTCATCCACTGAGGTCGTAATATACATTCTCACTGTAGAAAATGCTACATCGCAAAGTAAAAACCTCCTATTTAGCAAATTCTACCTTTGGTCCAACCTGACACTTTTACCTCATACCTCGTTCATGCATACATCATAAAATTCTTTACATCCCTATAAAGAAACAACCATTCATTGAAATACATGGGTACCTAACCCTTGCAACCATTGATCTACTAGGACATAGTTCATGTGCATGGCTCACTCAACTTCTTGATGAACTCTGCCTGAATGTAAAAATTCATCTCCAAAGTCTACAACCAACCACATGGTTGACTTGTAGAGTATCCATCCAACACATGTCCCACTCCTCCAAGTGTTAAACAAATCCCTAATAGAGGTTATTGAACTATATTAGACAAGATATCCAAGTCATCAAGGACACATGACAAATGGGTATGTGCGCATATCTAGGTCTTATAGTGATATACCCTTTCCATGTTACATAGATATGGGTACATACATAATCCATCTCATTGAGATACCAAGTACATAGTAAAACCTTTAAGGACTAATACATCAAGTCAAACATGGCATTTTGACTTGCTACAACTACAATGTGACTCACATTATAATATGGTCACGAGTCTATTTATTATTGAACACACAATTTTACCATTGTCCATCATCATTTGTTCACCATTGTTGTTTCTCTAGCTAATATCTACTACCACCACAACACTTCCACAAGCACTACCACCTACATTCCTTGGAATAAACTCCTAAGATCTCTCTATTGTATCCAATACCTCTTTGTCCTCCCTAATTTCTATGTTATGTGTTAGAGTAGTGAATTATAACAAATAAATTAACCATGATATTGAGGTTGTTAATCTCAATATCTTGATTAATTCCATGACAATTTCACCATAAAAACACTACTAAAAAACAAATCAATAACAAAAAACCATGCTTTCAACTAAGTTAACACTGTAGAAAACAAGCTGCTAACAAACCAAAAATACATAGATTCCATATACTAATAGTTTTTTATGATAAAAAACCAATTGTGCCAACAATATATAACCTCGTCCACTTGTGCCCAACTATCTATTAATGATCTGTAGTTTTTATGCTGTATCAGCAACACTTTGGAATCTCACAGGGCTAAATGAGATAATGGGAATGAAGCTCGATTGCTTAGAGCCATAGGTGTTCCATATAACTATGTAAAAAATCATGAATAAATAAATAAATAAAGAAAAGCATTGAATATGTACAACAAAATAAGATTAACTAGAAGTGAAATATTGTAGAATATGTACAATTTACAGCGTAATAAAATTGTAAGAAAGATGTTGTAAAATAAAATGAATTAAGAAATTTATAGGAAGATATAATGATTGTGCATCGTTGGCCAAAATACCATGTATGTACAGAACAAAATGGCACAAAACAACTAATACCTAAGAAATATGTGCCAAAAATATGTGCGTTATCTTCAAAAAATCCAACATAAAGGATAAGAGATGTATGCAAGAAATTAGACATTTAAAATGCTGTTTTTTTTAATTAAAAATGAATGAGTGCAACGAACTGTTTTTGCAGATTTCTACAAAAATCCACACCAAAAACAACTTTAGAAGCCTACGATGTTACAAACTCATATAAAGGAAAATAAGTGACATAGAAAAATCAAGATAAATTATTTCCTACAACTTGGACCTCTCTGATAAGATTGTTACAACAATGATATTAAGCAAACGATGCACCAATTAGCATTGATAAATTATATGAGACCTTCTAATAGTACATAAATTGCAAGGAAAAAAGAACAACTTGAAAAGATCAAACAAAAAATGTTGTATCCACTTTCTCCTTATCACTTCTTAAGAGATTTATGTTGTCAATAAAACAGTTAATCTCTTTGAACTCAAGAGAATGAATAAATAAGGAAAATTGCAACATTATATGTTTAGCATACCTCTCAATCTTTTTCCATCCTTTACTTGAAATCCTTCTTGCTAATTTTGTAGCTTCCTTCAAGTAGTTACAAAGTAACTACTTCAATTTCTTTTAATTCATTTAATTTTCTTAATCTTTTTAGTTTCAGGAGAAGAGGGTCACTTGAAGGAAATATAATTTGTTTTAATTTATTAATGAGTAGGTGGGGTCCCATTAAGTCTCATATCCGTAACATATTATTGAACATCACCTTGTAACTCCATATTTGTGTCATAGAAAGAGCAACTGTCATGACATGAATGTAATATCAACCACCATAATCAACTATATCATTTAATGCCCCATCTATGTTTGTGTGTGTGTGTATAGCATAAATTCATTAAAATAATAATATATGAAGCATAATTCTTGTGTCTCCCACATGCAATAGTTTTGTCATAAAATATGCATATGTAAATGTCTGAAAAGTAAATCAAACCAAAATAGATTCCTACTCATGAGAGTTTAGGATCCCTGTATGGAACATAGACTTTTATTTTTTCATCACTTTTATGACCTCCATTTGTCGCATGATTTAAATCGAGAAAAGAAAGCTCTCCCCCCCACACCCCCCAATCATTGGTTCCAAGAGGGTTAGTGTGGGAGTGAGTTGAAGTAGCTTGGGTGGAAAATAAAATTGGAATGATGACCATTGTATGTTTTCCTTTTTCTGCATAGTAGAGACTCGAGGTTCATGCATGGGAATATGCTCAACATGAGAGATGGTAGGTAAAATATGAGGGAGAGGCACATGTGGGGAAATGCCATGATGAGAAGAAGAGGGTCAGTTATCAATCCTAGAGGTTATTCTGGTGCAGTTGGGCTGCCACCCATCATGATATTGTGGTTGTGGTTGCTAAGGAAGGGGAGTCTTTGGTATATTTGTGATGGTGGGATGTGGTTGTGGAGAAATATTGGATACAAGAGGAGTAGGAGGGGGTCCTCCTAGGTATAAATAACCAATTTGGGTATGTTGGTTAAACATATCTAAATTTAGGTGTGTTGGTTACATTGGCTCTCCTTCCTTGCTCCCTATGGTTCCCACATGAACCTCTAATGAAGAGTCTCATCTATGAAAAAATAACAAATAAAATCATGAAAATGTCAGTATGATAGCTAAACTAATTACATCTTCTGATCTGAATGGAAAATGGCATCCACCCATGGTATTGTAAGTGGAATCTGCCATGGTATTTATCCACCAATGGATTTTACCCATGGTATTATAAGTGGCATTCACCCATGGTATTCATTCACCCATGGTATTTCCCCATGGTATTGTAAGTGGCATCCACCCTTTGTATTCATCCTCCCATGGTATTTATCCACTCATGGAATTTACCCATGGTATTTTAAATGACATCCACCCATGGTATTCATTCACCCATGGTATTTACCCACCCATGGAATTCACCTCTGTTATTGTAACCAAAAAAGGCTATAAGTAACAAGTCACATTTTGTAAAAGGACAGGTTATCCACCACAATGTAGTTTTTACAATTATTTTGTGTTTTAATATAAAAAAAATATTTTTGGTTTTGTATATTGTGTTTCTCATATTTTACTGGAATTTCAAAATTTCAAATCTTGGGAACCTCCCCCCAAGATCTCGATCAGTGGTATCAGATTTAGGTTACGACTCCATGGGAATGAGGGTTTAAAGCATATTTCAGTTTCAAAGTTTTGCAGCAATCTTTAGAAAAATTCATGTAAGTGCTACGACCTCCAAAAATAATTTTCTAAGGTGAAACATAGATCACTTGAAATTATTTTATGTTATCTCAAATGGGTTTTTTACGGAATTTTATTTTGTTTCCTAGTTTGAGAGATATGAGCAATTGAAGTTACACATCTCTGAAATGTTGCACAACCGCGCGTACCATGACTTTATGAAATCATTTTCTCACTCCACAAGTCATGAAATTTCAAGTGACTTATATCAATGGAAATATCTCTTCAATAACTCAAATGGGTCTTTGACGGGATTTGATTTCATCACCTATAGCAGAAGTTATTAGCAAAGTTGTAGAAAGAGGTCTATAATGTGAAAGAAGTCTTTACAAAATCTCATTGGATAGGAGAATCTAAAACACCGATGGCCACTTTTGTTACAAATATGCAACAAATTTATAGTTCAGGTACATTTCTAGTGTGGCCTGTCTTTGTACCCCACGCAAAATCCATGAATTTTTATATCTGGAGCAACATTCAGAGCGGGTTCCCTTTGGAGACGCACCCTCCCACCCCGCTTTAGTAAGCACGTGCTTCACATTCATCAATTTCAACATAGAAACATTCGGCTTAGGTTCTTTGGAGATGTTCCATCCCACCCCAGCCTATGTATCAAGGTTATGAGTCAACCACACAAAACCCTTGTCATCGAAGTCCATTTTCTAGGTCGCACACTATTAGTATCATAGTTGGTCACAAGCATTATAGGGTATCTCTATCCTAGGATCTTCATTTTTCATGCTTATGGATCATCCACAAACTCACACTTCATTGAAGTCCATTTGCTAGGCCACTTACTTTTAGTATCACAGTTGGTCATAATCATTACAAGGTATCTCTATCCTCGCATCTTCGTTCATTGTGGTTATGGGTTAACCACACAAAACAATTCTCTTCAATGGCTCTTCTTATTCAACAAAGGCTTCTCAAGAGGGAACTTCACGCAATGAAAACAATTGCTTCTTAAGGAGGGATGAATGATCTGAATGGAAAATGGCATCCACCCATGGTATGCATCCACCCATCGTATTTATTCACCCATGGATTTTACCCATTGTATTGTAAGTGGCATCCATCCATGGTTTTCATTCACCTATGGTGTTTTCCCATGGTATTGTAAGTGACATACACTCTTGCTATTCATCCTCCCATGGTATTTATGCACTCATGGAATTTACCCATGGTATTGTAAGTGACATCCACTCATGGTATTCATTCACCCGTGGTATTTACCCACCCATGGAATTTACCTGTGGTATTGTAACAAAAAAATGTTATAAGTAACAAGTCGCATTTTGTAAAAGGAAGGATTTTCCACCGCAATGTAGCTTTTACAATTATTCTTTGTTTTATTAAAAAAATTATTTGTGGTTTTGTATATTGTGTTTCTCATATTTTCATGGCATTTCAATTTTTCAGATCTTGGGGGCCTCCCCCAAGATGATCATCATCTAAATGGAATTTTCCCTATGAAACAATTTAGATACTTGGAACACCATATGTGAAAAGAGAAGATGGAACAAGGAAGGAAAATTTTGAAGAGAATGATTTTGTTCATGCTTGTACATCAGGGTAGGATAACTTGTCAACAACCATTTATACACAATATATTTTTGTAGTATATCACAATGATAGAAATTTTCAATAAAATCATTGTATTTTTTTGCATGCGATAAAATCATTGGGTTTTTTTTGCAGAGTACAAAATTTATGTGTTTCTTAGAAAACATAAAGGAAATAGATGCATCAAAGATAAAAACTCAAATTAATTCTTCTAATAATGTATGGATGGAAATAGATGGAAAGTGATAAAAATGTATGGGAGGGTAGTAGTTTTTTAACTGAGGAAAGGGTTGACACTTATTATCTTTCTTAAAAAGGAAAATCCTTTTTTCTATCTAAATTTACGTGCATAAATGGAAAGGAGATGGCATATTTTATGGTCTTATTAAGGTTATTGAAGTGGGAGGAATCAATGCTTTGTTTATGTAAGCATGGTTCCCATTGTGGAATCTAGGGGTTTAATTATCTACACGATAAGTTTTCTAAATAGGGCGGGGTTCTAATAGTGAACCGCATATATATTTGCAAAACTAATTAAAGCATAATAAAGTAGCATACAAAGGTCATAATAAAGAAAAAAGGTAAACGTGGCAGAGGCCATGGTCTGCCATTGTAGACGTGGGAAATTATTGGCTGCAAGACTTCACCCACCCATTTTTTTAAAATAAATTCGTGAGATTATACATTATGATGAAGCAGGGACACACAATCAGTAACATGTCTCCACGGAGACAACTGTATTTCGATCAATTATATCATCTTAATATAATTACATCCTGCTTTTTTCTTTTGAAAAAAAAAAGGGGACACACAACAGGCATGGCAGTGGCCATGACCTCGTTATAATTTTAAACAAGAAATCTTCAGACTTGGGGGCGCAATAGATTAGATTAGTGCAAATAATCAATTGTTGCATGACACATGACCATAAGAGTTCACAAAATTTCATGCATGTTTAAGACTCAAAATGATTGGAATGGCCGAGAATACATGAGATGGAGACCCTTCTTTAATGAAAATTTTTTCTTGAGTTGTTATGAGTTGAGCATAAAATGGCCAAAAAGGGAAAAGAGAACATGCATGGCCATATAAATAGCATAGTAATTGCATGCAAAGATAAAGGCTTTGTGAAAATATTATAGCAAACCAAAAAATTACCTCTCGCATTCAAATTACTAAGTGTGAACAATTATCTTTCCCAGGTCATTGATAAACAGGTTGGGTGAGTGTTTTTTGAAGCAATAACAATTATACACAATGGAGGGGATTGGTTATGGATGCCAAAATTTATTTCAGGGACTAAGTCTTTTCTTGCAACTTGTATATATTAGAAACGACTGAGAGAATAGGTCGAGGTAGCATTGAAATTTGCATGCAAATATTAGCACTTTGAGGAGAATGTTGGGTGCCAATAGCAAGTCATCTTTGAGAGGAAAAATTAGGGTCAGTATGCAAGGATAAGTAAGAAATGAAACAATAAATAAGTATAGGGAAGAAGAATGAAAGAAAAAAAATGAGCAAGTAGGGTGGGTAGATTAACCTTCACTGGCTATAGAAATAAATCCACATAGACAATTATATAGCAAGCTAGTACATCAGTGAGTCTCATGCTTGAGCATACCTTGGATGACATAGCTTCACACTACCACTTATAAGACCCACACTATTTCCAGTAATGCAACTTCCATTCCACAACAAATGACCATCTTCTCTTGGATCTCAAGTTTTGAATCAAGTTGTAATTTGGTTCAAAGAGTAGAGTAATGTGGTAGAATGAATGCCTGAGCGAGGTGTCGGCAGGCCTTTAAGGCCATACAAGTTTCCAAACATAGTGCCAACATCCCTAGGGCCCTTTGGATGTGGGGAATTATCCATGCCACTCCCACATTTTTAATGCATGACATACAATACAACAAAGTCCATCACATACCAAAGTTTTCATATATAACACTTTATCGCACACCACCAAAGTTTCCATGTATATAATGCTTTCATCACATGTTTCAAAATAAAATTTGAATCCTTGTTACATACTATTGTAACCAACATTAGTAATGCTTGTTTTGTCTAGCACAATACATTATTTTTACATTTTGTTGATAGTGTTGGACCTATCAACATTCAAGGGGGTCTCCCCGATATGCAGTCCCAATTAGACCTCACACCGTTTGGGATAAGAGCCCTGTTTGGAATATGGCCTAGCTATCGTCTACTTAAATATCTAGGATTTAGCGATCAGCAAGAGAGAGAATCACATATGTGCCTTCAAAAAGCAAGCTAGTGCGCTTGGTGAATGTTCAGTTGTAAGTGCATCAAGGTTCTTATACTGTAAAGGGGAAATAGGGTGAGCCTCCAAGAGAGAGGTAATAGTACCACCCTAATAAAGACACATGTAAACAAGAGTGTTTCATCTAACATCCAGCAAAATAGTCCACAAAGACTCGACACTTGTTATAACCATTACAACACATTCTTAACAAGGTAAGCAGTAAAATAACCAAAATAATTCAACTACCTTAGTACTAGTGAAAGCAAACATGAACCATAAACATTCACAGAATATTCTTACAAACATTCATAATCCATGTATTAAAATGTGTTGCCCATCAGGCTTCAAATATTAAGTAAAATTCCCAAGATGCATGAATACAACAAACATCAATTGATCCAATAGTGGAGTGTTGGAGCAACTACTTTCTCCCCAAAAGTACTAACTTATCTCACTTATGCCTTATGGGAGAATCCAAGGCAAAATTTCCTTTACATGAGAAATTAGGATCTATGTATCACTTTTGGAGTGACCTTTCATAACCTCATAACTCTTGACTTTCTAACTTCTAGTGACCTTTGGACTTCTACAACCTTTGAAGTTCAAAATGAATTTTGGAATTACATGTGACTTTGGTATTACATGTCCTTTGGACTTATGTGACTCTTGAGTTCACTTATGACTCTTGGACTTCTACACGTTTGTCTTATACAATGGTTACAATGATACATTATTTCTTCCACATCATCATATGATGAAACTTGCCACGTCGTTATCTTGGATGACTGGGACTAACAATGACTGATGACATGGACTTGCTTTAGTAGTGATATGGTTTCCACTGTGTCTGTTAATTTTCATCATTTTCTCCTGGTGCTTCCACCCTCCGAAGGGTATTCAATCCCAGAGCCTTCATGGTGCTTTTATCATTAAGTTTCAAGTGTGTTCTTAGTTCTTCTTGTGCTTCCATTTTTCATCCTCTTTGCCTAATCTTCCTTGCGTGTTTTTTTCAATGAGGTCCCTGGAATACTTGTTTCTGCAATCACTCATGATGAGGAGCTATCAATTTAAAAGTATCCTACTCTATCATGCTTTATTCATATTGTCTTGTTTGTTCCCTTTTGGTGCGCTTAAAATGGTGAATGGACATTTAGGGCACAAGGGTGCACTCTGAAAGGATGAAGGACAGAGTAGGAGGAGCTTTGAGGCTTTGGCATGTGCTCATGCGCCTAAGAGACCTCAGGAAGGGCGCAGAGCACAGTCTTAAATGTTGAAGGTTCAGGCATCATGCCTTTAGGGTGTGACAGTGCACTCAAGTCAGTTTGGGAGGGTGCATGGTGCATCAGGGAAGGTTGAAGGGCTGATCTTTAGGTCTTTAGGATGCGCTAGTGCGCTCAAGGAGGGTGCACTTCTTCGAGTCGAAGGAGTGCGCTCAAGGAATACTTAGTCACTTTTTGAGGGCGCATTTCGGAACAAGGAAGGATATTCATTCTTTTGGAGTGCACCCAGCTCTATGGGAGGGTGCATGATGCACTTATGAACAACAAAGGGTCACCCATTAAGGATTCAGAGTGCGTTCATGTGCTCTGGGCCTTAATGGGGTCGTTTTGCAACCGAAATTTGTCTAAGTCTACATTATTGGTCAAGGGATGAGAGATATGATTTCTAGACATTAAAAAATGTGTGACACATACTAACTCATCAATAAAACTTATACAAGCTTTATCAACAATGAATATACATCAAAACATCACTTTATGCACATTACCCAAGTACAAACAGTGAAGTGTGTGCCACTGTGACCCAAAAGTTTCGTTTTACAACAAGAAAGGTGTTGTGATCATGAAATGCATATAAGGATATTCAAATTAATGTGAAAACACTTAATAACACTCAAGAACACTCAAAACTTAGGAAACAACACAAAACGACACTTGACGACCAAGGTGACACTTGACACGACAATACGGTAGGCTCCAAAATTAGAATGTAGTGAAATTTTGGATGGTGTTGTATCAACGACAACACTTGGCAATGCACTGGATGAACTTCATCTTCTCTGTTAAAGAATTATATTTCAGCTAAGGGTCATACCTTTAGGAAGTATTGATTGCCCCAAGTTCCCCCTTTCAACCCGATTTCATACATAGTAGCCTCTCTTTTCTCTACTTGGTTGAACCCACACAGAGATACATTGTGTTATCACTAGAATCTATAGTTCATGTATATGTTAATTATCCATAAGTTTTTATAAAGTCTTGAGGTCTTGTAAATAAGTTTGTTAACTTATGTCAATTTCAAATTTTGAAATTCAAGAGTTATGAATGAAATTCGTGTAAAGGCAAGGGCATTAGTCATCTTCCATCATGGTTAGTTATGTCATGTCATGTCATTGGTACTTGCGCAGTTTCGCAGCGCGGGTATGATCTCTTAGGTACTTGCGCAGTTTCGTAGCGCGAGTGTGATTGGTCAGTTCTGCTGCTAAATAATGCTTGCGTGTTTTCGTAGCGGCCCGTTTGCCAGCGATTTCGTAGCGCATTCCTTTAAATTTGAACTGCCCGCGCTACGAAATCGGGGTTTCGGGCTGTGGTCTAGTTTTTTTTTCCTGAAATGTCTAATCCGAGAAGTGGTGAGTCACGAGTCCGGTTATGATTGTTTCCTCACACCATTTACGTGTCATGATTAGCCATTACTTTGCCATCCGGTCTGATTTCATTGAGTTAGGTGTCAGTTTGGAGGACGTTATAGGAAGTGGTCATTCCATAATGTGTTTTTCATAACATATGAATGTCTTCTACTCTATGAAAAGCGTGAGCTTTATTCTAAACAGACTACTGCAAGCGAGCCTGATTTCTACAGCCAAAGAGTGTTATCGTGCTGCAAACCACCGTCATTTCCTTGTGTAGAATTGTGCAAAGAAACATGGAAAGAAAGGAGCACCGTTCGGGTAGATGTGTGAGAACAGAGCCGGAGGGATTAGATGTAACCCTCAGGGATGAGGAAGTAGCAAAGGCGTTCAGAGCTGCTGGTTGTTGGCGGTTCTGTGAAAAACTCAAAGGTGGACATGCAGAAGTGACCAAGGCATTTGCAGTGAACTTCACGGGATTAAATTCAAAGGTGGCCATGCTGGAGTTTCCGGTTTCCCCTGAAGTCATTTCTACAGTCACAGAAATCCCAAGAGGTGGCCAAGAATGGTTCAAGAATTTCAAGTTTGATATGGGTCCGTGTAAGGAGTTCTTAAAGGCACCATATGTAGACGAAGATCTTGCTAAAGCTGTCCCAAGGAGCTATCTTAAGGAGAATTATGCTACATTATTGACATGCATCCAGAGGTACTTGACATGTGAAGGTCGGTACAACAAAGTCTACTCATATCATTTCAAGCTGCTACTACACTTCACTGGTAAGAGCTCAATAGACATCCCTTTTTACTTATTCAGGAGTATTTCTAAGATGTGTGACAAGATTCAGTTGAAAAAGGAAGCTTATGAAACATCTCTTTTTCATCATGGTCTGGTTAAATTATTGGTGTTGGATAGCCTACATAAAATTGGTAAAGACTGGGATTCGTTTGTATTCATGGCCGGTTTCCCTAGTAAAACGGGCCTCACTCTATTACCTGTAAGAGAAAGAGAAGATAGGAGTGAGGATACTACTTTGGCTGAGATTAGGAAAGAAATAACAGACCATAAGAAGCCCAAAGCTAAAACAAAGAAGCCAGAGAGGTCTGTAACAGTCAAAGAAACACCTGAAGCATCAACAAAGAAGACTCCTAAGTTAGCAGTCAAAGAAACTCCTGAGGCATCAGTAGTCAAAACTTCAAAATCATCCAAAGTGTCTGAAAAAGAAGCCTCTAAGTTGCCGCTTAAAGAAACACCAGAATCATCTAAACAGAAGACTCACAAAAGAAAAGATGAAATTAAGTCTAGTGAAGTTGAAAGAGTTTCAAGAGCAAGAACTAGAGGCCAGCTGAACAAAGAAAAAGGAAAATCTGCTCATGTGGAAGAGAGTCCTGTTTCTAAGGGTAGTCTAAATGATTTGCTGGAAGCCATTGAATTAGAACAAGAACATCCAATCCAAGTTGAACCACTTGAAATAGAACCAGATCAATTGGTGGCACCTATGCATATTGATCTAACACAATCTTCACCTGAGAGTTCTAAGAAGTCAAAGGCTTCCAAAAGGTTAAAGTTTGAAGAACCAGGTGAAGAGTATGCCTTTAAACCTCGCAGACCAATGACTAGGAGGCAAATAAAGGAAGCAGAAAAGGCTCAAAAAGAGAAAGTCCCTTCAGACATGCCTAGGACAGAGGCACTTGAAATCTTCTCTGGAATAGTCCAAGCAGTTAAAAACAAGAATAAGGACAATAAGGTGGTTATCAGTCAAAGTGGAAATGTGGTTGCCATTACAAAACAAGCTGGAGCAAGTAAGGAGATACCTCAGGTTCATAATATTTTTAAAGAGAAGGCAGTGAGATATACTAGTTATAAGAAAGCTGTGATGAAAGGTAAAACAAGTTTGATCAGTCAAGCTAGTTCGGTATCTGACGCCTATGTATGGACAATACCAGCTCTAAAACAGGCAAAAACTATGAAACAAATGAATGCAAGTCTAAGAGCACAGAACAAGAAGTTGAAGGAGGAAGTCATCAGCCTGAAAGAAAAGCTAGACAAGCTAGCTAAATGATTCAAGGAGGAATGTGTTTTCTCAAATTTTGATATATGTTAGGCCATTGTCTTTTTAAAAGTTTTTGAGACTTTTTTGTGTCTTCACACCTGTATGGAAAGACTAAAGGAATCATAGATTTGAAATATTGCTATTTTGAGGTTCATATATTTAATTTTGATGACCTACAGCAGTTTCGTAGCGCGCTACGAAACTGCTGTAGATGACTGGTTAGGTTTAAAGCTTGAGTTGGAATGCTGAGATCAGCATATATTCAAAGAGATGGTTTAATATCAGCATGTAGACTATAGAAGATCAGTCAGAAATTTTGAAAAGGAGGCCAGGTGTAAATATTCAAAGAAAAAGTCGAAGTTTTGTCTTTTGCCTAAAAGTCACTTTATCTCCGAAATTTTAGGGTTTGGATAGAGCTGCTGAGGTGTTAAATGATACACTTGTCCAGTTGTGGGATGGCTGGGTTATGAGTTTTCTTCAGTCACACGGGACTATCCAAGGTTTAAATGGCTTAAAGATGGATCATTAATATATGAACACCGAGGGGAGGCAGCAACCAAGAATATAGGCTTCATTTTCTTTTCGGTTGTTGAAGTCATCTATGCATCAAGTATCCGGAGCTGTATGTACATTGAATCTGTTTTAAGCTTGGATATGGTTATTATTGCAGTACTACAGGTGGCAAGCTCAAAGGACACATCAGGGTATACAAGGAAGAAGACTTAAAGTGCCAATATGATGGAATCCTCTGTTTTCGTAGCATCATATCTCTTGTAATAAATTAGTTCGTTTATGTTATTGTTAAGGTCATTTATGTCAAAAGCCCGAGCTCCCTTCATGCTTGATGAGGAGTCTCGTACAGCAGTGTTTTGAGAGGCTATATATAGGAATAACTTAGATGTAAAAAAGGTTGGATACTTAATAGAAAAAGTGTGTTGTTTTGGGCCACTGTAAGATCTTTTTTGACAGTAATAGTTAAACAGAGTTATTCTCTTCTCAAGATTCTCGAAGGATTGTCATGGTCAAATGAAGTGATGATGTGTTATACCTTATGTTATTTTATGGTTTTGTTGTATGCAATCACTCAGAATTCATACTTATATGCTCTGACTTCCTGTGTATACAGCAAGCTATGTGTGGTGGAATATGTTTGACTTGTAATGCTAAGAGCCTTGATTTCTATGAGTTCACTGTGTTTTTCTTGTTTACTTGATATTATAGACTCCATAGCCCAATGAGATATCTTTTGGTGTGTTTCCAACCAGTTATGCTTTCATTAAATCTATTGTACAAGAGTTAGCCCTCTTATCAACATTCAAAATCAATAACCTTTTCTTGAGAGAGCCCTCTCAGGCTAGGGAGGCTAATCCTTAGTCAAAAGCTTGGTCTGAAATAGTTACACAGAGTCTGCCTGATCAGCAGCCCTTCAGTTGTGATTTTGTGATAACACATTGTATCGAAATCAGTTCAATTTAGGAAAGGGTAATGTGCCTGGTGATTTTATAATATTCATAGTATAGAGTTTTCATCTCTAATGTTGCTCTGGTTCCATCAAGCCTGGACAATACCCTGACAGAGTCACTTCAGGAGCACAAACTTTGCTGCACTACCAGCAAGCCTGGACAATACCCTGGTGAAGTTGCTTGCTTAACCTCCCTAGGTAGGAAGTATTTATCTTCTTTCACCATTTATTTATTTATTTAATAGAAATATGCATTGGAACTTATTATTTTCAATGGGCGAAAGAGGGATCCCGACTTATTGAGAGCATAGGAGGTTTCCCCTTCAGAGAAGTATTTTAAGACCTCTGATTTAGGTTTGCTCGCTTTAGATTTTCCCTTTATCCCTTCTCTACTATATTGGACAAGTTTTAAAGCACAAGTAGACATAGGCCAAGTTGAGCAGTTTAGGTGCTAGCATAAGCACATATCTAATAGGTTCCCTCAAGTTTCTCCTATTGAACAAATCGTATTTTCCATCTGGACTTACCTCAACCTATGACACTTTCCCAAACAAATATGGAGAATAATAAAAAAACCAAGCATTGCAATTTTCACACTTCTCTTTGGTTACACTAAAAAGTTATTGGGCCATGCACTTTCCAACATAGGTCTTATTTATGTACAATGACCAAAAATTGTACACAACACGACAAAACATAATAAAAACATGACACGCAATTTACTTAAACAAAATAAAATAAAATGCAAAGACAATATGTACAGGAAGTACAACTCGTAGCTGCTATTAGAAATAATGCTTTAGATCTCAACCATTTACAAGTAGGGGTTCAATCCTCCCATCAAAATATTTGAGCTTGAAATCGTTATGGTCAAGTTTCTCTTCAACTATGAATGGTCCAATCAATAATAGCTAGAAATTTGTATGTTTACCTTTGTCTTCATGGTGTTTATTCCATCTCAAAACTAGGTCACCCACATCAAAGCTCTTTGTCCCTCCATATTTTATATCAAACCATCGCTTTATATGGTTTTAATGCATAAAAAATCTATCCTTGGCTTTGAGACGCTCTTCCTAGAGTTTTAGTAAAGTGTGTATCCTACTTTCAACCAGTAATAAAGGTTTACCTTGTGAGTCTTGAGAGATTTGCAAGGACGGGAGGTATAGGTTCAAAGGAAAGATAACTTCTTTACCATACACCAGAAAGTATGGTGAGGTCTCCAAGGAAGGCTTGGGGGTGACACGGTCAGCCCAAAGTGTGTTACTCCAAGCAGTATGCCAGCTCTTATTTTTCATAGAAAATAGTATTCTTAATAATGCGAATAATATTTCTATTTGTAGATTCAGCTAGACCATTTCCCTAGGGATAATACTATATATGCATGCTTGAGAAAAATATCGTTTTCCAATGCAAATTAATAAATTTTTAATGATGAAAAATAAGTTGCATTATCAAATACAAGTGACGTAGGAACACCAATCCTAGTGATGATGTTATGTTGTATAAAGTGAATGACTTCCTGGTCATTTACTTATCTGAGTGGAACTTCTTCCAACCACCAGGTGAAATAATCTGTAGTTGTGAGGATATATCGATGTTTCTTTTATGAGTGTGGAATAAATATCTCTGATAACATCAAGGCCCCATTATTGGAATGGTTCTTCTACTACAACTGGGAGCAGTGGGGCGACTGGCCTTTGAACACGACCGACACATTTCTAACAAGCTTGGCAGTTGCAGAAATAGGTGTGAGAATCCTTCAAAAGAGTGGGACAATAATAACCATCCCTCATAAAAAATTTTGTTGTGGTGTCACCCTCATAGTGGCCACCTATCGGTCCATCATGTAGATCCTTCAGAACCTTCTTTGTATCTTGTGGCTCAAGGCACCTTAGAAAAAATCCATTGTGGTGCTTCCAGAAAAGGACTTCATGGACTAGTTGATATGATAGAGCCTTTAAGTGGATTTCCATTTTATGTTTACTTGATAAATGCGAGGGCAAGGTGTCATGTTCCAAAAATTGTCGTAACTCTGGATACCAAGGTGTCATAGATGTGGACTGAGGAATGTGATCAACATTGTACTTCTTTATTTCCTGCTCCCATCCCGATAGATCTTGTTTAAGAGAATCCTTTGGTTTGGTTGCTAGTCTACATAGGCCATGACCCTTTATAGTATGAACTGGTTTGAATTCCATATCATATTCTTGAAGAAAGGCCATCCAATTAGCCCTTTTGTCACCCAGTTTTTATTTCAGAAGGAGTGTTCTTACTGCTGGGTGAGGTACGAATATAGTGGTATGAGCTTTCAATAAGTAGGGCCTAAAATACTTCACTGCATTGTATATTGCATATGTTTTTTTATCAACGACAGGGTAATTTAATTTTGGTCCCTGTAGACTAGCACTAATAAAAGAGTTAGGTCACTCATTTCCTTCATTATCCTTCTAATTTAATACAGTGGAAATTGATAAATCTGAATCAAATGTATAGAGAAGGAAATCCTTATCATAGTTTGGACTTAATAGTGCAGGTGTATCAGCGATAGCCTATCTGATATGAGTGAAAGCATATTTCTCCAATTTTTCCCATTTGTATACTGCATATTTCTTGACCATCTCCTGTATAGATTTGACTATTTGAGCATAATGAGAGATGAATTTTCTGAGGAAATTTATTTTTCCCAAGAAAGACTGCATGGCTTTCTTGTTCACCAGAAACGAGATCTGTATGATATCCTTGACCCTTTTGGGGTCAATCTTCATACTATTATTTGTTATGATATGCCATAGCAGGATCCCTTTAGACACACCCAAGATGCTCTTCTTGGGATTCAGAGAGATCCCATACTTCTAACATCGCTTGAATATCTTCTATAGGTTACGTACATGATCTGACCTTTTCTTATAAAATACAGTGACATCATCTAAGTAGATAATGACACTCTGACCTATAAGGCCACGAAATTTGATGTCCATCGCTCTTTGAAAAGTTGCACCAGCATTGATTAGTCCAAATGACATTATTTTGAACATGAACATTCCCAATTTAGTTCAGAACATAGTCTTCAACCTGTCTGGTTCCGCTACAAACACTTGATTATAGCATGAAAATTTATCTAGTAATGAAAACATTTCAGACCCAGATACTATCTGGAGTATTTGCTCCATGGATGGCACTAGATAGTTGTCTTTATCAGAAGCCCAGTTAAGATTTCAGAAATCAACACATAGGCGTATTTCACTAGACTTATTTCTTACTGGGACCAAGTTGGACACCCACGTGGAATGTCTGAATTTGAAGATGATCCAAGCATCCAACAACTTTCTCAATTCCTTTTGAATAAGGGGCTCCAGTGTTGGATGAACTTTTTGTAGCTTTTACTGGAATGGTTTCACCCCTTCTTTTATAGGAATCATGTGTTGGATGATATGGGTATCATAAGTCTTTAAATCATCATATGTCCAAGTGAACACATTCTGATACTGCTTGAATAGACGAATAAATGTTTGTTGCTCCTACATGGAACAAAAAGTACCGAGATTGACATACTTCATATCTTATGGGGTTCCCAAATTGACTTTTTCATATGCGAACTTCAAACTTTGAGTCTTTGTGTTTGTTGGCCCCCTAAAATGGTTATGCAAGTCATATAATTTATCTAGGGACACTATGCCTTTTGGCATAGTGTTTCCTTTCGATGCTTGATATGCTTCTTGCAAAACCTACTCGTGCTCATCCTCCTCTATGGCGGTAGCTTTGAATACATCAACATTTTCCATAAAGTGTATTATTTGTTGGTTGTCATTGAAAACATGTAAATTAGTCATATTGTTAGGCAAAGATGGTTTATATAAAATTTCAATAGAAAAACCATTTTTAGTGGCGACATCCTAGCAACTACATTTGCTAATGTATATGTTGTTAAGTTTCTAACTCTTGGAACAAAAAGAGTATTGAAAGCTCTAAAATGATTTATGAAACACCATACCTCGTGCTAGTAGTTTTTGGGATGAGGTGAAACACAGTGTATAGTATCTTGTACCTGACAAGTGACTACCTACGAGTCACCAATTACCTTCAGAAACTTTGCCTCCAGGTCTATAGCTTTCTTCAATCCAAGTACGAGTGCTTCGTATTTTGCAGTATTATTATTGCACTCGAACTCCAGACGGCATGAAAGTACATGTTTCTTGTTATGTGGGTCTGTAAGGACACAACCATCTCTAGAACCATCCTGTGCCTTAGAACCATCAAAATAAAGAGTCCAAAATTTATATGTTACTAAGTTATTTCCTGTACAATTACTGCTAATATTACTAGTAATATTATGTACATCTATATTACACAAATAATCTGCTTCAGCTGGAGAGAAAGGAAGGAGCTCCAGCTGTGTATCTCGTGGAATATGTGACATTTGTGCGAGATAACATCTAAGGTCAGTTTCCAAAAATCAATACCAAAAATTAGATTTGCAAAGCAACCGACTCATTTTTCCCTTCGAAGGGTGTAACAATGTATTTCATGTAAGGTTTTGATTCTATATGGATCTCATTGTTCTTGCCCTTGTACGAAAGGCACAGATGTGACCAGTCGGTCACAAAACACCCTTGTAATTCGCTTGAGCAGTCTCGACTAAGGAGTAAACCATATGCTTTCGGTATGTCCACAATTACAATATTTATACATTGATGAACTCGATTGTCTTTAGAAAATGTGATAAGAACATTTCTAAATTCACCAATAGTCTAGACCAAAGATCTGTCCAACTGAATAATTTATGCCTTTGTTTTTTCCCATTTTGAATTTATTTTCTTCGCAACAGATAGTGGCATTACATTTACGGATGCACCAGAATCAAGTAAACAATTATAAACATTTTAATTGAAAATTTCAAAATTAAAAAGAAACAGAGGGCAAAGAGTATTAGCTTCTAATGTTAGATTGTTAAAAACTGACTCCACAGGACCAGAAGTATTACCAAACACCTTCTGGGAAGAAGAATAATTATTACCTAATGAGGACTGGGTAAGTTCTTGAATGAGAAGTTCCCATTGTCTTGCTATCCTTGTAAGCTCAAATATTGAAATATTTGTGTGAGATTTGTTCATATCCTCCACTATGTTATAGTATAGCGCATCAGGCATTGCAATAGTATCTGCAGGAGTGGCTTTGTATGATAATTCAAAAGTGGTAGTCTTGCTTTTGTTGTTGGAAGTGTTCTTTGGTGGGGAAGCATCTCCAAACTTGTTCTGAGATTGGTTGATGGGTGGAGTAAGTTTTCTCAACAAATTTTCTTTCAACATTTTCCTCGTTGGCTCTTGTTTAGAAACAAGCCCTTAACTTCTCAACTTATATCGGTTGTTTTTATTCTGAGTTGAGGCCTCATTCAGTAGTAATTCTTCAATTTTTTCTTCCCAACATTAAACACACAACTGAAAGTATTTACTGCATGTCTGACACTTGTAGTTTCCTCAACCGCAATGGGTTCTTCCTTTTCTTCTATTTGCTCAACCTGCTCATCTGAAAGTACTCAGTAATGTGCATAGTCAGAGAATTTATAATGTGATTCCACTATGGGCATGTCTTTTCTGAATGGTATTCTTGATGAAAAGAGTAATATTGTTCCATGCCCATGCTCTCGACATTAAACACGACATTCAAGATTTGTGTAGGCTTAGCCAGTTGATTATTGTTGTTGTTGTTGTTATTGAACTTCTTGAATAAGTTGAACATCGTGGGTTTGTTGTTGACAATGGTCTCGCTTGTCCTTAGTTTTATTTATGCCAATCCATTAAACAAATTCTTGATAGTGTGGGTCAATATTTCCAGATTAGTAGCTTCTTTATCCTTGGCCTTGTTTGAAGAGGCCTGAGACCTTTTTCCTGTCTCCTTGGAGTCTTATGATAATTCATTGTCAACAATGACTCCGATTTCACGCAATTCCTTCTCAACAACAATGGATTCTTCAAAATTTTGAGCCAAATTCTCTTTCATCGCTCTCTTTACAAACTGTGATATGCTTGTTGGAAAGGTAGAAGTATAGTAATCAATCGCGATGGAGGCATGATTTGCTGTATCTGGAGGAAATTGGTTCAATGCCTAATTGAACCTCTGAGTAAAATATTTGACCTTTTCTTTTTCCCCCATCTTCAAGTTCCCTAACTCTTTTAATAACATGGTTGTGGTTTTGTAATCAACAAACTTTTCCAGGAACAACTTTTTAAACCCCCTCCAATTTCGAATTGAATTTGTAGGAATACTATGATACCAAGTAGTCACTTTACCATCTAAGGTACAAGGAAAATTTATACATGCAACATCGTCATAAAATACCTCGAGCTTCTTCAAGTGTAGATAGAAATTATCCTAATGGTCTTTCGCTTTGATCACCTTGTTAGGGTCATATTTCGTTAATAACTTTTTTTGAGTGTCTTGGCAACTTATGTAAAACACTCGGAAGGGAAAGTGGCCCCCGAGTCATCCAATCCAAACCTTGGTCTACCATGTCTTCGTTTATGTACTCCTCCTCTTCTTCAGAATCTGAGGAATCTTCTTCGTGACCACCTAACTCGTGGATATTTTTATCTGATAGCATAGTGTTGTCTCTGTCACCCCCATTGAAAGATGGAGGTTGCTTTTGCTTTTCTGTGTTGTCTGCAAATTTTTCCAACTCTTCAAGGGTAGAAAAAACCAAATCTTCCACTGTAGAAACTACTATCCTAGTAGGGGTTTTTTATTTCTTGTTTGGAAAATAAGGAATATTATGTGTTCCAAGAATCAATCCAATATATTTTGTGAGCTTACAGGTTATGGGTCAAATTTCCCAAATATTCTCGTAAGAAACTTCACAACTCTATTCAGGGATGGGTTGAGAAGATCTACCTGTTTTAGGAATATCAGTCGGAGAGGTGTTGGGAATATTATTGCCTTGTCCAGAGGAAGTATTATGTGGATGGGTGGAGTTATTAGCCATAAAAATATGGCTTCCCTCCTTCTAGTGCTAGAAACTTTGACAATGTTGGACCCACCAACATTCAAGGGTGTCTCTCCGATATGTGGTCCCAATTATACCTCACACTGATTGGGATAGGATCCCGATCCAGAATATGGCCTGAGTGTCATCTACTTAAATATCTACCTTGGCTTTAGCTATTAGCAAGAGAGGGAATCACATATGTTCCTTTGAAAAGCAATCTATTGTGCCTAGTGAATATTCAATTGTAGGTGCATCAAGGTTCTTCTACTGCGGAGGGGGAAGAGGGTAAGCCTCTCAGAGAGAGGTAATAGTACCACCCTAATAAATATGCACGTAAATGACAATGTTTCATCTGACATCCAGTGGAATAGTCCATAGAGACGTGATGATCGTTAAAACCATTACAACACATTCTCAACAAGATAAGCACTAAAATAAATGAAATAGTTCAACTACCTTAGTATTGGTGAAAGAAAACATGAACCATAAACATTCATAGAATAGTCTTACAAACATTCATAATCCATGTATGAAAATGTGTTGGCCATCAAGCTTCAAATATTAAGTAAGTCCCAAGATGCATGAATACAATGAACATCATTTGCTCCAATAGTGGAGTGTTGGAGCCACTACTTGCTCACCAAAAGTACTAACTTATCTCTCCTATGCCTTATGGGAGAAGCCAAGGCTAAAAGTCATTTACATGAGAAATGAGGATCTATTTATAACTTGAGAAGTGACCTTTCATATCCTCATAACTTCTAGTGACCTTTGGACTTCTACAACCTTTGAAGTTCCAAATGACTTTTGGAATTACATGTGACTTTTGGTATTACATGTCCTTTGGACTTCTGTAACTCTTGAGTTCACTCATGACTCTTGGACTTCTACTCATTTGACTTATACAATGATTACAATGATGTATTATGTCTTCCATGTCATCATATGATGAAACTTGTCACATCACTATATTGGATGACTAGGACTGACATTGATTGATGACATGGAATTGCTTTAGTAGTGATATGGATGACACTATGTCTATTATTTTTCATAATTTTATCCCGATGCTTCCACCCTCCAAAATTTCTTCAATCTTGGAGTATTCATGGTGCTTTGATCATTAAGTTTAAGGCATTTTCTTGGTTCTTCTTGTGCTTCATTTTTTCATCCTCTTTGTCTAATCTTCCTTGCGTTTGTTTTCCATGAGGTTCCTAGAATACATGTTTATGCAATCACTCTTGATGAGCATCTATCAATTTAAAAATATCCTACTCTATCATGCTTTATCCATATTTTCTTGTTCATGCCCTTTCGGTGTGCTTAAAATGGTGAATGGAGCTTTAGGGTGCAAGAGCGCACTCTAAAACGCTGAAGGGTGAAGGAGGAGGAGGAGATTCGATGCTTAGACATGCACTAATGTGCCTAAGAGGCCTTAGGAAGGGCATAGGGAACACTCTTGAAGGTTGAAGGTTGAGTCTTTGCGCCTTCAGGGTTCGACAATGTGCTCAAGGAGGGACTTAGTCACTTTTTGAGGGCCCAATTAGGAACAGGGAAGGGGATTCTTGTTTTTGGAGTGCACCCATCTCTATGGGAGGGTGCATGGCACACTTTTTAATAGTGAAGGGTTACCCATCAAGGCTTTAGAGTGCACTCATGCACTCTTGTCCATAATGGGGTCGTTTTGCAACCGAAATTGTCTAAGTTTGGATGATTGGTCAAGGGATGCGCAAGATGATTTATATAAATAAAACCATGTGTGACGCATACTAAATCATCAAGAAAACTGAGACAATCTAGATCAACAATGAATATACATCAAAACACCACTTTATGCACATTCCCTAAGTACAAATGGTGAGGTGTGTGCAACTGTGACCCAAAAATTTCGTTTTACAACAAGAAAGGTGTTGTGACCATGAAATGCGTATAAGGATATTCAAATAAATATGAAAACACTTAAGAACACTCAAAACATATGAAACAATACAAAACGACAATTGACAGGGCAATGAGGTAGGCTCCAAAATTAGAATGTAGCAAAATTTTGGAAGGTGTTGCAGCAGCAACAACACATTCATAGCCATGAACCTTTATAAACACATTTATTATGTCACCTTATAGTGGCAAGGCATATGCTTGGCCATGGGTCAACTATTTCATATTTAAATGGGTCAATCATTGTTATATGTAAACAATGTATATCTACACATTATATTCAAATCACCATGCTTTTGTGTAACTATGGTATTGATGTGTATATTCTATGTGTGATCAAAATCAAACCATAGCATGATGCGGGCAATTCTTTATATGTATGAGAGCCATATCTGAAGACAATATATATCATATACCCAAAATTAAATAGTAATGTCTAGGCTGAGCTTATTTTTGTAATCCTTTCCATCAATAGATGTGAAGAATGCATATGTTGTTGTTAATAAAAATCATAGAGTCGTAGAGTGTGAATTAGGATCTAAAAGTCGACCAAAACCTTGTTGCTACATTGGACCCACCTACTAATTGTTTTTCTTTTTAAATATTGTATCTTTATTATCTTTTAGGGAGAGAAATTGAGCGTAATGGTTTACGCAATTTGTATAGGGGTTGATCATGAATTAAACATGAGTCAAAATTTGTCGAATCCAAGGGGAGGGTTGTGTGAAAATAGGCCAAAACTTAGAATATTTGGTTTCGAACATATATAAATTGTAGTAATGAGAGAGGGTAAGATAGTTGTTGTGATGGGAAAGGAAGCAAGGGATGAAAGAATGTGAGACCAACATGACTTGTTTAGCTTCCAGGCAGAGAAAAAGATTAGGAAGTGATGAGTATTAAAGTGATAACATCTCACAAACCAACATAGGTCATTTTATTTTTCCTGCTTCTTTCAAATTACTGAAATAGAAAGTATTATTGTAAAATTTGCAAAGATCATATCATCAAACTATCTTATCAAAAATTGTTTCAGACTTATCGAATAAATACTAACTGTACTCTGAACATGGAAGTTAAAAGAAAAACATAAAAAACAAACTTAAATAGAAAATGCAAAAAAGAAAACAACAAAAAAAATTAAAAAGGAAAAGATTGTATTTATAAGAAGGTTAAGATTTTAAATAAGCTAACCTTGGTCCATATGAGGAATGGGAAAGTTGTCTTTAACACTTTCTTTATTCAAAGCACTAAATTCGACACATAAGTGTATGCCACCATTCTTTTTGCTAACAAGCATGAGATGATATAAGTAGACAATAATTTTTCTATATCTTTCCTAATTGTCACTTCAAGTGTGGGATTAACATATATTTGTCTTTGTTGGACTGGTCTAGCATCCTCTTTGATAGGAATAGCATGTTGGAGATATTAGATTCAAAATCATGTAGATATTTGTAAGACCAGTCAAAGACGTCTTTAAACTCACGAAATAAATCAAAGAACATTTTTTTTTCTCTTTAGAACATTGGAAACCAATCTGTAAAATATTTACTAGGCCTCATGGGCTCACAATGTCCAAAAGTATGGTTTATCTTGTTTTTCTCTTTGATTCCTATTTATGTTCCTCTTTTTTATTTGAAATATGGCTAGATGAAAATTAATTTCGAGAGGGAGAAATCCTTTTGGATACATATTATCACAAAGAGAAATGATCTCCTTCTTGTTAAGAGGCTATTTTTGGATAAAGTTGCAGATGTTTTCATCATTTGGGAAAACTTTCTAGTCTTCTTCATTATTAGGAAAATGAGGCTAACATAATGATTGTAAGATAAAATTATTCCTTTATGAAATGATTTGTCTTTGAGGGCTAGTTGCATGCGCAACTAAATGATCAGTTAAAGCATTTAAGTACTTTCTTACATTTGTAATATTAAATGAAAGCAACTCAGAAATTTTCTGCTATGAAACTTGAGTATATTGTTTGATAAGCTTGCTAGAAGGAGTGTATACCTTCTTGATTAAATTGAAAATAGGTTTGTAATTTCCAAATATAGTTAAATGTTTTCATCCCAACTCAATGGCATGTTCAATGCCTAATAATAAGGCCTCAAATTCAACTAATTTTTTGGTGCAACTAAACTCAATTCTATAGGAGAATCGATGCATTTTACCTAAGGAAGAGTTTAAAATTATTCTAGCACCACTCCCTTCATTAGAACACACATCATCAAAATTCATATGCTAGACCCTATCATTTTCATCAACAAGAGGAGGGGGTGGTGATTCTTCAATGGTAAACAAAGAATAAACTCATGGATCTTCCTCAAAATAATTGGCATGATGGGGTTGGGGTCTGCTTTCGATATATGGAAATATTATTTCCTCCTGAAGCATGATAATATTTTTGCAATCCTTGGGCAAAGTCATATGTGTTCCATCTAATGACATACATCCACATGCTCTGGCTTGCCAGTATTTTCCTAAAATGATTAAATAATTTCTAACTATCATATTCATTACTTGAATACTACATGTGGTTCTAATTTTAGGATGGGAACATTGTGACTAAAGTAACATATTTAATCTCGCAAATCGTTGTTTGTTGAGTATTATTATAGGCAAACATCCTTTTGGGTTTCTCTTTAGTGCATTGAAGGCTTGGTTCCTCCATAATGATCATAGGCATGACATTTGAACCTGATTTGCCATATACTAAACAAAAGTGGGTGATTTTATCACAAACTTTCATCAAAACATAAAAAGGATGATTTTTTACAAAAAAAATTGAACTATTTACAATGAAGTCCTTGTCTTTGAAAGGATTTTCTTCTAGCTCTGCCTCGTGAAAATGAACAAGGATTGGGGTTTTCCTATCCAAGAAAGTTTTCAAATGTTGTTGTTATTCTGGACTAGTGTCCATATCAAGTAATGAAGCATTGACTTTAATGTTGGCCATTTGTTTCAAGATGTTGAAAAGAGACAAAGATAAAGAGGGAGAAGTGGTAGTATTGACATTGGGGTGAGATTGGGCAACACTGGGGACTTCTTATTGTCTAACTATTTAGAAGATTTATTTTTAGCATTTCTATCCTTATAAAAGCTCCTTATTTATGTCAATGTCACATCTTCATCTATTACCCAATCCAAGGTTGCGACTGTAGAGTCTAGCCTTTTACCAAAGATCCTTTCCCGTGCATTCTTCTTAACTACATAGGTTTTTTCATCATGGCACTCCTCATAAAAGTTACACTAGGGCAAGAAAGAAGAGAATTAAGTTCGATTCTTTGGGTTGCATTTGTCACAAGATCTTAAGTGGAAATTTCATCAAGGGGTTGGGCTGCGATTTTATTTTTGAAGGAGATTACAAGATACTCATATCCTACATGAGTTGAAGTATAGAGGAAACATATGAATCATTTCTGTTAGAAAATCAGGAGGCTTTATTATTAGATTATATTTTCCTTTCTTTGATAAATGCTTGTGAAATTTTTTGGCTTCTTATTTATTTAATTATGTTTTTCTTCATCAAAAAATGATCAAAATTTAAACATGAAGATGATCACAAGAAAAAAAAGAACATAAGCTATAGGCTCCAAGCCAGGGCAAAGCCTCTCCAAGGGGAAAACCTAGAAACTTATCTTCTTATATAATAAGATCAAATGAGATATCCAAGACCCATAACCACATCAACCTTTCACCTATACATGCGAGGTAAAGCCTTCCTTGTTTCCAACAGATCCATCAGCAAGAGATCACCAGTAACAAGAGATTTACCAAGGCAGAACTTCCATAAATTATAGCTAAAGAAGAAATCCTTTATTTCTGACTTCATATCTTCACTTCTTCTCTACCCTCTCTATGGTATTTTAGACCACAATCCATCAACTGTGTGTGTCCAAATGAGCTCTATTTTCCCTCTATTTATATTGTCCAGAGGGGTGAAAATATACATGTCCATTGGGGCAGGTCTGACTTAACAGGCAAGAAGACTTGGCACCTAAAGGGGTTTTTTAACCCAAAAATACATATTTAAAATTATTTTTCCTTTTTCTTTACAATATGCCCAAATAGGACTTTGACTCTTTTGACTCAAAAACCTAAAAGCATGAAGAACATGCTTTTCTAGAAAAATAATAATAAACTTTCTTTTTCTTTTCCTTTTCCTTTTCTTTTTACATAAAATACATAATGGTACAAATTATGAATACTAAAACTAGTTACATTTTCCAACACTCCCTCTTAACTAGGGAGATATTCATAATTGTACACTTGGTACAAGGATATTCTCAAACTGAAGAGTTCTGATAAGAAGAGTTAGATTGATAAGTCATTCTCAAGCATGAACCTTATAACTATAATTGTCAACATAGTAAGGCCTTTAACTAACAAGCTCTTCTTATTTCATATCATAATGTTGGAAGGATTTACATGAGACACCACACTACCTCTAAGGCATGTACCCCATCTATATGTTCACTAGGTATGTCCTTTTAGGAATGTTGTTATCTTGGAATACCCATCCTCAAAGAATATCAATCATCTTCGACCAATCTTGTCTTAGATACCTGTCCAATCCTCAAAGAGTGTCGATCAAATTCCTATCATGGATTTTCTATCCTCAAGGAGTATCAAACTAAAATTCTTATCCAATCCTCCATTCTCCTTCCTATTTCCTTCACTAAGACTTACGATTGTCAGTCCTAGTTTAGTGCATGACACATGGATAATATGATGTCTAACATCACTTCCTCTCAACCAAAGAGGAAATCTTTATCACTTTTTTATTACTGTAATGCCCTCCTCCCACATCTACCCAAGTAATTGGCTGACCAGGGTAAATATGTGATGATAATTTACTATGATATGATTTGACCTCCTAAATCACGTTAAGGAATTGGAACCATTGGACACACACAATACAGACCTTCAACATCAACAATAGAGATTTTAGACCACTTAACCCCTAGACGCTCCCATGATATGGGCATGACAACGTTCATGAGGCTCTGGATCCTCTCATGACAAGGAATGCCAGTGTCCAGGGACTATTTTGTTTAGTTTTGTGCCAACTTCCCTAGGATTTGAGCTGATTTTTCAATCCCAGAGCCGAGGTCACTTCCCAAAATTGAATGGCACCTTCAGAACAGAAATATAACAATGAAACAATGATGTAATTTCAAATACTTGAACAAGCCCTTGACTGGATCCCTACTATCCATGACATGCATTTTGTCAAGCATATCACGAATATGTAATCTACAGGTGTAAATAACAAATATAAACATAGGGGTCTCATACTCATCTAAGAATTGCTAAGAAGCATTGTCGCCTCAAGACATTAATTGTAGTTTCATCCATTAAGTCATAGATACATTGTCCATTCATTTACAAGTAAAAACATGATGAGAACCATACATATCTACTGTCATAAATCACATACATAACCAGAATAACAACAACAGAAATACCAAGGAAATCACAGCCATATGATCCACATTTAAACCAGTATAATACTCATAGAAATACAAGGAGAAATAACCTCATATTGATGATGAAAAATCCAAACCACAGATGGGACTTCCATGTTCCACCTGACCATAGAATGGTTGAGCCAAATATCTCTTCATCCATTCACCCTCGTGCCATATTCCAAGGGTGAATGTGGGATCTCATAGAAAACATCAAAGAAAAACCATCCAGGAATTCTAGAGGCCAACCACCTCAACCCATAAAATAGTGATTCCACCTCACGTTCAGACATCACAAAACCATCATCAGATTTTTCTCTATCCAAGGCTTCCAGAGCTCCAGAGTGTTTTTCCCAACCAAGGCTTCCAAGACTAGTAACTCAAGCCACATCTTATTTCGGGCTTCCAGAGCATTTTTCCAACTAGGGCTTCCAGGACTAGTAACTCAACCCACCCAAGGCTTCCAAAGTGTTTTTCCAACCAAGGCTTCTAGGACTAGTAACTCAACCCAATCTATTATAGGGATTCCAGAGCGTTTGTCCAACCAAGGCTTCTAGGAACTAGTAACTCAACCCAAGCTAAGGAAACATCAGAACCAAAAAGAAAAACAAATAAATAAACCCACAACGCCATGGCTATCTAAGAAATGGCAAGACCAGGAAAATCCATTGCCAATCCAGGCAATCCTTCATGCTAGTGACAAATCATGACCAATAAACCACATGCATATGCCATGCATGTATAAACTAGTGAGGAAAACATACATGCAACTCGATACATACAATAAAAAACCCATTGTAGATGTCGATCCCGATGTCCTCTTGTACTTTCCTACTCTTCCTTTTCCTTCTTGCTCCAAAACTCCAAGTATGCCACACCCTCCAAGAGTGCTCCAAGAAAAATCTAAGTGTCCAAGAGTATGAGAGAGGGAGAGAATAGAGAGAGAGCTCCAAAATTGAACTGACCAAACGTACCCATTGATCCTCAGAATCCTTTTTATTAATGAGGCCTCTATTTTCTTCATTTTCCATTATTTTCCCTCATTTTCCTCCTCACATGCAACCTGTGACCTTTCACCTTCCTTTTCTCCTACTTTCCATTATTTTCATAAATAAACATGCCAAAATGCTTTTTTTCCTTTCCAAAACCTTTGACATTGTCTTTGCCAATTTCCTTAGCCATAATAACCAAAATCAACACCCACTAGGATGTTTTTCCCACCATTCAACTTGGAATATGTGTACCATGACCGTGGTCTTATATTTTTGCATGGACTTTTAATCAGGGCTTTTACAGAACCCTCCCCATTGGGGGAACACCATCCTCGGTGTTCAATGATACCTATAACCAGCAAGACTATTGAAAACAAAACATATTTCCCATGGAGCTTTATAACATAGCTTGTTGCAGTGTTTACAATGACCATCTACTAAAACATGACCAGCATATCGTTTACTGGATCTTTATAATACAACTCATTACAATATTTACAATAATAACCATATACATGCATACACATTTGCTTCACCCATCAAATAATAATACTATCTATGGAGCTTTATAAATCCATCTTAATACAATATTTACAATAATACACACATATAGATGTTGGGATAGGGTCCCTAGGGTCAATTTTGGGTTAGTTTAACCAGTTTTGGTTAGAATTTTGTAAAGAATGTAAAGTCTCTACGAAATGGGGAAGTGGAGCGCACAGCTAAGTAAGAGTCAAAGCGATTTTAACCCCTTGTATGGGTAAGTAATAGGATGGTTTTGAGACTCACCCCTAGGCCGTGGGCCATGGTATTGTAATAGAAAGGCTATAAATATTTGAGTCATAGCAAGTATAGCATAATAAATTAGGTGAAGAACAAGTGTAAAAGAAAAGTGCTAAGGTAGGAAATCTCTATTTTCCTAAACTTAGGTGAAAGGGGAAGGCTCCTGCAGTTGACTGCACGGAGACCTTGGAAAGTCCACAGTTGAGTACGCGGGCCCCTTGCAACTGGGTGCGCAAGATGGAAGAGTCTGTAAATTCAATATTGAATCTAATAAATATTGTTTTGGACAAAATTTATTGCATATGTGCCTTGTTCTTATTTTTTTTTAAGTTTATGCATCGTCTCTTAATGATCTGTTTTCTATGAAGTAAAGAGTATTCTCTGCACGAATCTATTAAATATTTAATATTCATGCATGGAAAGTGTAATAAAATGTTCCACGTAGATATTAGATAGATCTAGTAATATAATTATTTGGAATGGGTAGATCTGCGCGAAGACATATATAGGGTTGCTATCTACTGAGCAAAAGTCGTGATTCTGCCTCTTTTATGTTTGATAAGCCTGATCGTAGACCTTCGCGAAGGTCTGGATGTCATTTGGATAGAGTTGCAGTAGTGGACCATAGGAAGGTATAGATCTACGTGAAGGCATATCTAAGCTATAAGGGCTTTAGAATACACATCACACGGTCTCTAGATGCAGAAACTTGGTTCTAGCATCCCCCAATACTGCTTCGGGTGAGACTACAACCTGCACTATGCAGGTTGTTTCCGAAAGGGCCAACAATTAGGGTTTTGTTGGTTGGTGCGAATAACTCTGAACCTGGGTCAGGCCCCCTTAAGCCAACAAATGGTTCTGTTGTCGGGACTGGGATCTATCTAAGAGATGTGTGATAAGTGGTTTCCTACAAAGAAAGAGATCAAGAAGTGGACTGACCAAAAAGTACACATGTTTGCAGCTCAAGAGAACAAAATCCCTAAATTATCCAAGGAGTAGTGGTTGCAGAGATATTTATACACAAACGAGACTGAAGAATTCTTAGGTTTCTTCCCCAAAAAACTACACAAGTGGTTGTTTAGATTGGCCGATATTCAAGGGACGTGGAGCTTTGATGGCCCTATAGTGTGGACTCCGGAACCGGTGCGATGTCTAGAAGCATCAGAAAGCAATATCACACGGGCCGTGGATCATTGGATTGATCACACACTTGGAAGTTTTTGTGACTGAGTTCGCAGTTGATCAAACTGTCATCTATAGCACAAAAGAATGTGGGCTCTTCAAGGGACCGCTAGGTAAGTATATGAAATCATTGAAAACATGAATTAAAATATTGTTATGTGAAAATAAGGTTATGCAATTACCTTGATGTTTGGAGCTACGCAAAGTGGTAAATTCTTCAGAAGAAACAAAGGAACGAACTCTGAGTACAATCTGTTAATTGAATCCCCATCGAGTGACGATGAAGGGACGGTGCTGACTAGTCCGCGAAGTGCAGTAAAATTGATTAAGTAGGGTATCTCGAGGATACCTCATCCGTCCACTCTGCCTCCACCCCCACCTCCACGTCCACCATTAAACATGGCGAACACGATGAAGATGCATGTTTTTAAAGGGATAGGGAGCGAAGACCCCGAACAATTCTAGTTTTGTTGCAGGAGATGTATGGACGACACAACATATTACAAATGATAACATCAAGAAAGCGCAGCTGGTCATAGCCTTACAAGATCGAGCATTGACATGGTACATCAAGTAATTCACTGACAACCCCAATGCGATGTTGGTAGAAACCCAGCAAGCTCTGAACAAGGATTTTAGGAAGCCTAAGTCAGAGGCATAGTCGATGACTGAGTTTAAAGAAATTCAACAAAAGATAGATGAGTCACCCTGGGATTTTGATCAAAGGTTGAAATGCCTAATCAGGCAGGACAATATGGTGATTACATATTCCCAACATCGAGATTGGTATATCGCGTCGCTCTTACCACACTTAATATTTTTGCAGTCACAACAAAATATAGCAACACAAGAAGAAGCCTTAGAAATCGCGATGAGGTTGGAAGCCTCACCCATATAGGATACAAACCTTGGAGTGCAACAAATTCACTCACAACTGGAAATCCTGCACTTGGTGTTCCATAGCCTAAAGAAAGGAAAGGAAGCCCAGTTGGAGGTGCATGCTGAAGTTTGGTGCTTGAAATGCAAGGGCCATGGGCACGATAAGGACCATTGCCTGATTTATTAGAAATATCTTATTGGGGGAGGGCCTGTTCCCATGAAAACGGAGAATACTATTGGGACGAGCGCGGGAGATGTGCCATGGTATGTTATCTGTCAGGTTACAGGACAGCATGCGACTGATAATTTCCATTTACTACAAAAGTTTATACAGACCCCCCAACAATTGTTTTGCAATTTCTATAAATATGTAGGACATGATGAATGTCATTGTAGGAGTTATGAGCTAATGATGGATATAACCCCTACCTACCAAATGCAGGCAGAAAACCAGACTTAGGATCAGGGTGCAGGAGCAGCACACAGAGGATTCTAGGGCCAAGGACGAGGAAGAGGGGGCGAAGCTGGCAGAGGATGGGGGTAGATAATTTTCTATAACTGTGGCGAAGCAGGACACTTCGTGCAAGATTGCCCAAACCCCACGCATCCGTCATGTCAATATTGCAGACAATTCGACCATGTGATAGAGGAATGTCTGATCCTTATAGAAAAAATGCAAGAAAAGAAGACGTAGCCCCAGAAACCTACGCAAAACATCCAAATGATGAGAGCGGAGCCCCATGAAGAAGATCATAGCATAAATATAGTAACAAGAAGTGGTATGGCCACTGGTGCAGATAAGGGCAAGAAGCATGAGACTGATGGGTGGGTGCGCAAGGTTGCTGAGAAATAACTAGACTTTGATCTTAATCGAGCTAAAGAGACCTTCATGGAAGCAAAGAAGAACTTCATTGAGGCCTCCACCTCAGGAAGCCAGGAGAAAATGTCGGAAACTAGTACGACACAAGAAGTAGATCCTTCGGTATTAGCTACTTTTCTAAAGACCTGTATGAAGTTTTTGTGTAATAAGAAAGCAGTAGAAGGGCTACAAGATTTAATTAACAAGTGAAAAAATAAATAAAAGGCCCATGTTGAATAGCACATCATGAGAAAAATTGGTAAGCATAAGAAGCAAACGGGGCGCGAGATGAGGCTAACTGTGCAGATAGGCAAATATGAAATGGACCAAGTCATCCTAGATTTAGGTTTTGATACGAATTTACTGCCCAAGAATACATGGGAAAGGATGGGGAGACCTACGTTGCAGTGGTCTCCTATTCAGTTGTGCATGGTAAATCAAGAGAAGATTATTATGATGGGGCACTTATATAGTGTTACGGTAGACATTGAGGGCACAAGCGCGTTGGTTGAATTTGAGGTCATTGAAATAGTGGATGATAGTAACTTGTACCCCGCGCTACTGGGGATTGACTAGGCTTTTTATATGGACGTGGTAATCAACTTGAAAAAGCAGAAAATGACGTTTGAAAGGAAGGCGCTCAGGGTTGTAGTGCCACTAGACCTTGCTGAGGGAGCGCGTTATACTAAACCTGTTCGTGACTTTGTGGAAGATGATGATGACTTAGATTAGATATACAAGATCACAACGCGAAATGAAGATTGGATCAATCCTATGGCCGATGGATGAATTGCGTGGGACAGGGATAGTTCCTGCACCTCAGACTCAGATGAAGAGCTTGAACACTGGTAGAATCAATTGCATGAAGTATCTACGTTGCATTGCAATATGATGACCAAATCATTGCGGTGTGTCTCAACTGAGGTAAGGAAGCTTCCACATTATGATGGTTTGACTGATGTGGATCTGTTTTTAGATGAATTTGAAAGGGAAGTACCAGAAGAACATCGCTTCCAAGCCCTGGAGTTGGCACTGCACACTACGCCTGCCCGTTGGTGGGGTATGCACAAGGAGAGCTTCGTTGGATGGAAGGAATATAGAAGAATGATGAGATTAAGGTTTGGGTATGCTAATACCTGGATGATAGAAAAGTACAGTGGGAAGGATGATCCATGCGATCATTTGGCACGATGGACTAAGGCCTGGGGAACAGAACCACAACCAGAATGGGTGCACATTTTTTTCATACCTTAGATACAATCCCAATGAACTGGTATTTGGAAACGGAGCTTCGCCATGGGACAACTGAATGGGATATCTTAAGAGAGAGTTTCTTATTGAATTTCAGCTTTGAGGATGGGTTTGAATGCATTGATGAAGCGCTCTAGGAGATAAAAGCATCTATATTCAAAATGCCTAAGGAACCGGTTGAATGGGCTTAGCCGGATTGGAATACACAATTGTGACATGCACTGGAATGTTACAATGTCACTGCTGAAGAGGAAGAAGATGAAACGCAGAATATTAACATTCCAGAGACAGAAGGACAATGCGAAGTTGAAGGACCAAAAACTGAGAACTTGAATATATCGGAGCCTTTGAAAACTAAACAAGTAAATATTGGATCTGAAGCAGAGCCTAAGTTCGTGAAGATAGGAGATTATTGGGATGAAGATACAGTTGATAAGGTGGCTGAACTACTACACGAATACCAGGATCTATTCCCAAAAAATTTCTTGGATCTAAAGGGGATCATAGGAGATTTGGGTGTAATGAAAATCACTTTGAAACTTGACACGAATCCCGTCAAGTTGAGACCTTATTGGCTCAATCCGAAGTATAAAGAAAAGGTGTGCCAAGAGATTGATAAGATGCTCGATGCCAGAATTATTGAACCTGTCGAGGAATGTGATTGGGTGAGCCCAATGGCTGTCCAAGACAATAAATAGAAAGGATAAATTAGGATATGCATAGATCTAAGGAAGTTGAATGATGCATGCGTGCACAATCTATTTCCAACACCATTTACAAATGAATTATTAGAGAATGTTGGAAGACATGAGGCTTATTCATTTACTGATGGATTCTCAAGATACCATCAAATAAATATCATGCTGGAAGACCGAAGCAAGACAACCTTCATGATGGAGTGGGGTTTCTTTCAATATAGAGTAATGCCATTCGGATTGAAGAACACGCATGCAATCTTCTCCTAGTAGTAATCGCAACGTTCAAGGAATTTATTCATAAATTTTTGGAGGTTTATGTTGATGATTGCACTGTGTTTGGGTTGGTGAAATGCCATGTTGCGACTCTGCACCTTATGTTGGATACATTTCGAAGGTATAAGTTCACGTTGAATTTGAAGAAGTGCATATTCTATGTAGTATGTAAGCAGGGATTGATGGTGGACCCTGCAAAGCTCATTATGATTGTGAATTTGGAATCCCCCAGGAATGTAAAACAGTTGCACGCGACCTTGGGGCACACTGGGTATTATAAAAATTTTATCAAGGCATATGCTTAGATAACCGTGCCGATGGAAAAATTATTGAAGAAAGATGAGATGTTTTGTTAGGATGAAGAATGTCAGCACAGACTGGATGTTTTAAAGGAAAATATGGTGATTTTGCCTATCTTGGTGTTTCCAGAATGGAAGAAATAATTCCATGTGCATGTAGATGCCTCTTGCATTGTGCTAGGTGAGGTATTAACCCAGGCAAGAGAAGGAGAAATTTATCATTCGATAGCCTTCGCGAGCAAAAATTTACCAAAGGCTGAGAAGAATTATTCCACTATGGAGCGCGAAGGGTTGGCGATGGTCTACGTGCTGCAAAAGTTTTGGCATTCTTTGTTGGGCAGACATTTTAAAATTTATACAGATCACTCTGCATTGAAGTACCTGGTCAATAAGCCTGTGTTGTGGGGGGGGGATCTGCCGATGGTTATTTTTGTTTCAAGAATACAACACATATTTCATTAAAATTGTAAAAACATTATTACAAGGGCATCATTAGAAATGAGTTTTTTAGTTATATTTAAATTCTATATTCACTATTTAATTCCAAATTTAATGAAATACGTGTTATATGACTTTGAATTGATTGTGAAGCCTGGAAGGCTGAATGCAGGACCAGACCACCTGTAAAGAATTGAAACGGGTGAAGAACCAAATAGTTTGGAGGAAGGACTACCAGATGTGCAACTATTTGTGGTGTACATTGCGGATGACCATTTTGTTGATATCATTCAATTTTTAACCATGGGTATAGCTCCAGTAGGATATTCCACTCAGCAGAAGAAGGAACTAGTAGTTCGCTCTACATATTTTTTAGTGATTTCATGTCATTTGTATAAGATGGGAACATATGAAATAATGCGAAGGTATGTTCCACAATTTGAACGTGCTAGTATCCTTGCCGAAGCACATGGAGGAGCGGCAAGAGGACACTACGTAGGAAAAGCGACTGCGCAGAAGATTTTGTGCATTGGGTTATGGTGGTCGACGTTACATAAGGATTCTAAGGCGTGCGATGCTTGCCAAAGGATAGGGAAGCCTTTGTGAAGAGATGAATTTCCTTTAAATACTGAGGTTTCGTTGCAGGTATTTGACAAGTGGGCTATTGATTTCATAGGTCGAATACAACCACCACGAAAGAAGATGAGCACATGGTATATTATTGCTGCAACATAGTATTTAACCAGATGGGTGGAAACGCAGCTAGTGAAGGATTGTACAGCTGCCACCACTGTGAAGTTTTTGTTTGAATATGTCTTAACATGGTTCGGATGCCCTAAGGTGTTGATGAGTGATAAGGGTACACATTTCTTGAATGAAATGAACAACACTTTGCTTGAAGAATTCTAGGTACACCACCAAAATAGCACGCCCTATCACCCATAAGTGAATGGAACGGTTGAATAATTTAACAAAATCTTGGAGAACGCATTGACAAAGGTTTATAACATGCAGAGGAATGACCAGGATGTGTCGTTACCCACATTTCTATGGGCATATAGGACGACCTGCAAGAAGCTGACATGACAAACACTGTTTCGGTTGGTCTATGGGATTGAAGTGGTAATGCCTATGGAATATATTGTGCCAAGTCTATGTATTGCAGCTTTGACAGAGATGGCAGATCGTGAGACCTTGGAGGAACGACTCACACAGCTGATGGAGTTGGAAGATGACCACTTTCTTGCCAGATTTCACCAGCAAGTACAAAAGGAATGAGAAAAAGCATGGCATGATAGGCATATTAAGTTGTGCACTTTCAAGGTAGATGATTTAGTGTTGCTATATGACAACAAGTTCACAAAGTTTCTGGGGAAATTTCAAATGTGTTGGTTAGGGCCATGTGTTGCTAAGGATATCACAGATGGTGGCGCAATTCAACTCGTGAAGTTGGATGGCGAAATATTCCTTGGAAGAGTGAACGGCAGCAGGTTGAAGTTGTATATAGGGGATCCTGCCCCTACGCAATGACTACATGAAAGCAGAACAGTCTTAGTAATCCAGGCAGCTGCAAGGGATTGCAAGACTATAAACTACACTGCCTGCAGAAAAGAAAAACAAAGTAGGGAGGTTGCGCGATGAAAGCAAGGAGTGCGCTAGGAAGAGTTGCGCCATGGAGGATGGTGTCGCACAGTCGAGTCCAAAAGTAGTCATTGAAGTCATTGTTCATGATTGGATAGCGAAAATCTCGTTAGGAGGAGTGGGTAGGCGACATTTATGGTGAAAATATTTGGATATCTTCCGCCAAAGATGCATTTATGATTAGAAAATGGAGGGAACAGTCGGATTTGAATTCAAAACCACCTATAAATTGGGCATGTTGGTTTGTCGAAGAACACTTTGCATTCTAACGATTGTGTATGAGCCCTCTTGTTCTTGCTATATGAGTCAGTAGGTTTGGGAGGATTTAGCTTCAAGCCCAATATTTGCAACCTTACCTGAGTGGAACCAAAAGATCATCCTTGAAAAAATGTCTGCGCCAGTTAGTTCCAAAGCCACTATTTCTCAAGCGGAAGGCCTTGAAGTCGTGTCCATGGAAGCTATGCCCTCAGTTCCTTCAGTTCCTACGGCGCCGAGGTCGCCTAGGTTGAAGCAATTGACTACTAAGGAGAAGTAGAAGAAACATGTACTAGTGAGGCAGTCACTGAGGAAGTACCCAATGGTTTGACAAAAAAAAAAGAAGGACAAGGTGAAGTAGCCGAGAAACTAGTGGACTTAGAGGCAGAGGAACTCCGCGATGGAGTTGAGGAGTTAGATGCTGAGGAGGGCAAGCCTATCACATGGCTCCCGGCATATATCCCTCCACGGAAAGGGAAATCCAAGGTACCCAAGGACCCAGATTCAGGAAAATTCATGATCTCTACACCATTGTTTCCAGAGGAGGTAGTTTTTGAAGGCACGTTCTTAGTGCACATCCTGGTATTGAAGATGGAGGATTGGGATCTCGCCGACCACGAGAAATTCCCTCACCTAGCTACCAATAAGTACATGATGAATATTTACTATGAAGAAACTGGGGTCACAAGACTAGAACCCATGAAATGGGTCAAAGGCATCGAGCAGGCCGGATTACTACATATGCTTTGTGTGCCACACTTCCACTGGTTGATCATCAACATTGTTTGTGTGTGCCAGCTGCTCACACTGGTGCATGATGGGTGCTTATGGCTCGGTGAACCCATCCCTATAACTAATATGCTCATTCATAGAATTACGAAGCTGCCCTATAAAGGGGTGGACCCCACCAAGGAGTTTGGAGGAAAAAAAAAAAGAAAAAGAGCTAACAGATAAAATAAAGATTGAGTTTGGGCTGATCAAAAAGTCACATGGATATTCTATCCGCTCTATTCAAGACCAAGTGGTGCAGTTTGCTTCCCAAATTCTAGCTAGGAAGATAATGAGGAAATGTCACATGGACGAAGTTCCGGCGCCAATATTTTCGTTGGTTACACAGTGCATGAAGGGACTGCAGTACAACTGCACACAGTACTACTACACGTAGTACAACTGCACGTAGTACCTATGTAAAGAATTCCTAGCGAACTATCACGAAGCATAGGAGGAGAGAAAGTCATTTCAATAGACCTGCCTCTCGTTGCTAATATTATTAGTAGCATGGCGATTGCCAGAGGATAGTCAGTTTCCTACGCAGGAAGAAGATTTACTGAAGGCAGCAAAGTTTGCTTCGCTGTGGGCAATGAAGGATTCGGAGCGGATCATGGAATCAAAGGTTTTTTGGATACTAGTTGAAATGGACCTATGCACAGTCATAAGTCAGCAGCCAAGGTTGTCTCCAACCTTGTTTAAGCAATTGAGGGCCTTCGCGGAGTTTAAGACCGAATTCCATAATGTATTGATCTGGGCAAGGAAATACCCTAAGCAGATCTGGCACAAGTTGCCATATTTAGTTTCAGAAATAGATGTGCAGGAAATTGTGGGAAGTTGGCCAACGGAGTGGGGAAAACCCATGGATTTTAGTGCAGGTACTAATCAACGTCTACGTAGACGACAACTGTGCAGAAATGAAAAGAAGCAACATAGGCAGTGGCGCGGGCCTTGGCCAAACAGAGGAGGAAAGAAGTCGATGCTAAGGCAGCTGCTGAAAAAGAGCACGCTGAGATGGAGGGGAGGAGCAGAGTACTCCCTTTGCATTGAATAAGAGGAGCAAGAAGAGAATTGACGGGCCAAGGAAGAAGCAAAAATCAGACAAGAAAGCACGCATTGACCCAATGGTCCTCACAGAAGGGGACCTCAATGGAATTTTTGATATAGTCAGAGACAACACAATGAAGTTGTGGCAATAGTTTAAGCAACAATACATGTAGATGCTAGGGAGCGTCCAAAAGGATCTGCGCGATCTGCAGATCCAAACAAGCAGGATTCAAGTGAGCGTAGGGAAAGCGAGCCTGTCACAAGGGAGCGAGATCATATTGGATATAGAAAGGACTCTGGACCTCAGAGTCATCTCCTTAAAAAAAGGATCAGTTTTCATAGAAACAGAGGAAGATCGCGCTCTACTGGATGCGATCAAAGACATAGGGGTGAACTTAGCCGTGTTGCCACTTCAAACCCTCCATGTGCTTCATCAGGGGGTCTCGAGCGAGCTTCGAATCAAAGAGCAACGTCCACTTGCAATAATCAGCAAAGTTAAGGTAAACAATGAACAAATATTCACCGATAAGGCTCAAGCCCTGAAAGAAAAGGAAGAGCTAGAAGCATGGAGTTAGAGCCTGGAAGAAGCAATTACACAGGCATGTAATTCTATCCCAGGGTTACATATTTCAGAAGATGTTGTAGCTACAATAAAGATCAGGAAATTGGCTACTGTAGTCTGAGAATCAAAAGATGAGATAGGCAAAGTCACATTTTACTTCCAAATGAAAATATTAGAATTACAGCTAAAGCTACAACCGAATACTCCACCAGAAGCTAGGGAGTAGTGCGCGCAACTATAAAGATGCACATGCCTACTATGGAGAATGCAGTCAAAGGCTGTGACTTCCTTTTTAACAACGCCATGGAGTTATGGGATAATTTTCAGGAGGAACCAAACTTGCAGAGATTGAGTATGGAAATAGGAGAGGCCCAAAATAATTTTATGAGATCAGGGTGACTACGCACACATTGGCGCCAGTCCAGCGCTTCGCACGCCTACAAGAAGGGAAGTTGATATAGGCACAAGTACAGGAGTTGCAGCAAAAATAATCAACGTTAAAGGCTCAGCTTCAACCTTGGATAGAAGAGGCCAACCATATTTCTCAAACTATTCAGGAGAAATTGAAAGCTCTGCAGTAGACTCATAGGACCATGCATCTTGCGGTAGAGGGACCAACTACAGAAAAGCTGGCTGAAGAGGTGAAGCAGGCTATAGTACAAGGCATTGCAAAGCTAGAAGCATTGAAGCAGGATTTCAATGAGCTTTGCAAAAAAATTGAGAAGCCATCTGAGTGACTTGAGGGAAAGTCACCATATTTGTGTTGGGGGCATGTTGGGATAGGGTCCCTAGGGTCAATTTTGGGTTAGTTTAACCAATTTTTATTAGAATTTTGTAAAGAATGTAAAATCTCCATGAAATGGGGAAGCAGAGTGTGCAACTAAGTAAGAGTCAAAGGGGCTTTAGCCCCTTGTATGGGTAAGTGATAGGATGGTTTTGAGACTCACCCATAGGCCACGGGCCATGGTATTGTAATAGAAAGGCTATAAATATTTGAGTCATAGCGAGTATAGGATAATAAATTTGGTGAAGAACAAGTGTAAAGGCAAAGTGATAAGGCAGGAAAGCTCTGTTTTCCTGAAATTAGGCGAAATGGGAAGGCTCCTACAGCTGAGTGCATGAAGACTTTGGCAAGTCTGCAACTGAGCGCGTGGGCCCCTACAGCTGGGTGTGCAGGGTGGAAGAGTCTGTAAATTGAATGTTGAATCTAATAAACATGTTTTGGACGAAATCTATTGCATCTGTGCCTTGTTCTTATTTCTATTTAAGTTTATGCATCGTCACTTAATGATATGTTTTCTATGAAGTAAAGAGTATTCTCTGCATGAATCTATTAAATCTTTAATACTCATGCATGGAAAGTGTAATAAACTATTTTGCGAAGATATTAGATAGATCTAGTAATATAACTATTCAGAATGAGTAGATCTGCATGAAGACAGATTTATGGTTGCTATATACTGAGAAAAAGTCATGTTTCTACCTCTTTTATGTTTGATAAGCCGGATCGTAGACCTTTGCAAAGGTCTGGATGTCATTTCGATAGAGTTGCAGTAGTGGACCATAGGAAGGTATAGATCTTGGCAAAGGTAAATTTGAGCTATAAGGTCTTTAGAATACACCTCACACGGTCTCTCGATGTAGAAACCTGGTTCTAGCATCCCCCAATATTGCTTTAGGTGAGACTGCAACCTGCGCTATGCAGGTTGTTTCCAAAAGGGCCAGCAATTAGGGTTTTGTTAGTTGGCATGAATAACTTTGAACTTGGATTAGGTCCCCTTAAGACAAAAATACACATATGCACATTTTCTCAACCAAAAACTAAAAGGATACGATGATTGTATCAATCAACAAGGAAATTTAGAGGCTTGCACATCCATCCTCAAAAGTAGTACAGGGATTTACCTCCTTCTCAAGAAGTCCAGAATCCACTATCAAAGTCAAATCTACATCCAATGTCTGGTGCTAACATCTGGCGCTACTTGTCCTCTCAGTGAACAATTATCGACTCATTGTTCCTGGGCACACTCCCAATGTGCATTTGATTCCATCTAGCAATACTAATGACCAAAAAAAAATATCCCCAGCCTTCCCTTCTCTGCTACACAGTCCCTTGAGCAATCTGATCACCCCCTTCCATGCAGTCACACAGCTTCCAAGTTCCGGTGGCACCCCCATCCCTGGCAATCCATCTCTTGGCAAGGCTTCCTCACATCAGAAGATACAAAAACTAAGGCATATCCCTACCTCAAACCATCATATTGGTCATAGCATGCTCATGGAAATCAATCAACATTATTGGGTACCAGTGTCCCACAATGGCCCTACTCCTGAATACTTTACTAGCATACTGCTACATTTTCCAAGTCCTTTTGCTATTGCAAATTCTTGGAATTATTTTCCACCACCCAACTAGGCATGTTCATGCATTCCTATACCAAGCACAAAATTTCCATTAGATTTAAAACAAATTGAAATTCATTAACATCATACCTCATTGGTAGCTCACCAATAAGGTACACTTGCAATCATGTTTACTTCCTGGCTCAAAAGTCAAACTAGCATCTTTGACAAAATCAACATGTATAAAAATATCACATCAAGCTAGCTCAAAACACAACGATCATAGATCAAAATCATAAATCACATGCATAATAATACTGAAGTAAAATACTAATACTTATCCTTTAATCAATTCTTAGCTTCTACCTTCGTCTTTATTCCATATGCACTCTGGTTCAGCTTCCACACCCAACAATCACCTATTGCCTACTCCTCAACCATGTGTACATACACATAGTGTGAATCACACACATACAACCACACACGACATACAACACCATGCAATACATGCACCTACACCTAACATACCACCCATACACCTACACCCAGTATACAACACAACACAATACATACTCCTACATCCGGTGTACACCACAACACAATACATACACCTATACCCAATGTACAACATAATGCATATATGTACACAAAGTACAACACCACGAATACACATGTCATGATACCACGACTACACAATGCACATACATAATACCGCATAACCGCAACACAGCATGTATGACATGCACACAATACCACATGCACACTAGTACCATATGTACAACATGTACATAGTACCATATGCACGACATGTAAAGAGCACCATCTGCACACAACACCATATGTACAACATGTACACGACACCACATGCGCACAACACCACTTGTACAATCATGCAAACATGATCATATGTACAACATGCACACAACACCATATGTACATAGCATTGCATATACATGTACATAGCACCCTATGTACACAACACTACATATCCAACATGCACACAACACTGCATATCCATCATGTGCATAGTACCATATTTACACAACACTACATATCCAACATGTACATAGCACCATCTATATCCAACATTCCTTATGTAATATTCACACAATACTATTTGTACCACCTTGTACATAACATTGCATAAACAACATGTAGAGACACTATATATACACAACACCACATGCACACAACATCATAGATGCAACATGTCCAACATATACACAACAGTAGTACCTCACATCCAAAACCACATTGTCTCTACCAAACAACCTTGCTTCCAGTGTCTTATCCATGCTCGTCCCAACATGTCGCAGACCACACTACATTCATTTCACTGACATATCCCTAGACGTTACCTGTCATAACAAAAACATAGGCATAATACATACATACAATATCAATTCATATCCACATGGTACTGATCTCATATATTTGTCATGACTCATCTTTCCACTTGATTCCTCATGCATCAGGAACCTCTTCATTTCATTCACTTGCGTAAGCAATCACTCCTTCACAAGAGTGATTCCTAACGACCTTGTCAGAAAAAAAAATACACACACACACACACACACACACACACAGATATATACATACATATAAATATTAGCATTAAACAACCATGATCCATGATGACCTTATCAGACATGACATACATACATAATACATGTATACCCATATAGGCATCATCATAATCATGGTCACAACATAATTACTAGATATCATAAGATCAAGGTTAAGATAATTCCCTTTATGCATGCAACACATGCGCAACATCGAGAATAGAAGTTCCCAACATAGCCAAGGCATATGACACCTAAAATCCATTCACCTTACCTTTCTGAATTACCTTTCTCATGTATGTCCCACCATCTTCCATTTACACCAATGGACCCAACCAGTCCAACTAGATGTCATACTCTTTCCTTCAACTGCCCTTATACATGCACCGAGCTTTATCCATGTCTTACCTTACCCATCGGGTACCACACATCTCTCCCTAAGCTCTATTAAGTTTCCTCTTTCCCAACCAATTCCCAAGACTCAAAACTTGAAAGGTAAGCACCAAAAATAAACAAGACATAGACCATGAAAACCAATAAAAACATGACACCATGACAAAGTGGTATGGACATACACTAGACATAAACAAAGTTTCAAATCAAGTTCAAACAAAGCATAAATAATCAAAATCTCAAGACTCTCAACGGACACCATAACTCAATCCCATGGTTCCCAGTGCTTCCAAAGGAAAGATCAACTTGAGCCTTTCATGGCAGTCTTTGTGCCATGCAATCGCCTGCATCATATTTCCATAACTACATAACTGTCAATGCATAAATAGACATAACAATAACCCAGTTACCTAACCTTGTTGTTCCAAGCACGTTTCTTGCAACTGAACACATCCATGCCATCTCTCAAGGGACTCCAATTCCCTTGATAGATCCACCTATAACTATAGACTAGCTAATATACCTATTAAATACAAGTTCATGAATCTAGCACATATCCACATAATGTCGGACAAGATTAAGGTTAAGAAGACTTCCTATATGCAAATCACTCATTCATTTGGAATTAGGGTTTCCAAACATAGCCTAAATAATTCTTGCCCAATTCCTTTCTTTGACCTTTTCCTTGCTGCAATTGAGTGTTACTAAGCACTGTCACATCACCCAACTATTAGTTATATAAACACATCAACTATTACCTTGTCATGTTAATACCAAGTGTTAGTGTCAGTCTTTCTAGCCTTCCTCCAGTGATCAAATGTGCTCTTACAAAGTGATTTTGAAGTGTGAAGGTCAAATTTTGTTATTTCAGTGAGTCTTCAAGCAAAATTTGGTCACTAGGCATTAGGTCTAGGGTTTGCTTTCACTCCTTCTAAAAGTTGCCCAAATGCCAATCTATGTCACTATTCAGCTGAGTCTATCATCATTCATAGGGTTTTCATTATCATGTCAGTGTCTAATGAGTCATTTTACATCTTGTTCATGCTTCAGTGGCACCTAGGCAAGGTCATTTCCTTCTCCTAGGGTTTTGATGGTAATATCTCTTGGATAGTCAAATCATTAGTGAAACTTGTATCCTGATGTTCATACACCTTCCCCTATCCTTAAAGTACCTTATCAAACACTTTCCATCACTGAGATCCCCCAAATTCCTCATTTTTGCACAAACCCTAGTTTCTAGCTACAACCTGGCAATTTTCTAGGTTGGGCCTGTGTTTTGCTCTTTTGGACCCCTTACCCTCACTCAATCTCTGAGATTCCACTTTCCCTCGCTTCCTAACATCCTTCCCTACTTCCAGAAATTTCCCCAAGAATTTAGAAGCCTCTTATCCCCTTCATTCCGCTTCATTTCGGAAAAATCCCCTGTTCCACACATCGGGATAAGTTTCACTCAAAAGATGTTTTAGAGAAATAAAAGATGAATTTTGGGCAACTGAGAGAGGTTTCTATCCAAAACATGCCAAGGTATAAAAACCTCTTTCACTTTTTTCACAGGTGTCATGGTTTGAGAGAAATGTCAAGAATACCGTTGCCTCGGGAGAATCAAAGACACCTCTAAAGTGACCTTGGGAAAATCAAGTTTCATCCTAGATTGGTTGGCCAAATGATTTTCTTGATGGGTAAAATGATAACTAGACACAAAGAGCTTTCCAATGAGCTATCATGAGCTGAATTTGGGGTTGAGGAAGGCATTCAAAAGTTGACTGCAACAGCACTCTTCCTTGAGACAGCTTCATTTGGCACTTTTTGACCAGTCTTGGGAGATTTGATTTTTGATAGGTCAAATCAACTCCAAATTGAAAAATTCCAGTTGGGTTGGAAAGTAGACTCAAATACCTTTCCAAATAGCTATCCTGCACCTGATTCTGACACCGGGAAGGCCTCCAAAAGCCTCCTGCAAAAGCGCGCGACCCGTTGAAGGCGCGCGACCCATCAGGACACATTTGCCAGTGCAAAAATTACACTGGCGCGACCCGTTGAGGGCGCGCGACCCATTGGGGATTTCTCCACAGAAATTTTCTAGTGAGCCACAAATCAACTTCTTTCTCCTAAATTTCTTCAGGTAGGCCTCTAAATCATGGTGATTTTTCTTGGTAAAGAAAAAATGAGCATGGAAGATGTGTCAAATGCCATCAAGATGAAATGGGAAATTCATGTGTATTGTGCTTAAAAAGGTCAAAGTGCAAGTAAAGCTAGGATTTTTTTTTGCTGTGCTCAAGGTCATCCTTTTCATCCCCACTTTTTCCCCACATCCCATTACCACCTCCCTTATCATTTTTACCCAATCTCCCTACCAAAAATACTAAAAGCCCTAAAACCCTACCCCTAAAAATCAATAACATAACCCTAAACCCTACTTCCCATAAAACCCTTGCATATTATGATTATGTGATGTTGTATATGTCATAATTTCTTCCCTAAATTCCCTCTTACATATCTTTTCCCTAAGTCCCTTCAAAAGTCCCCCTCCCTAACTTCTCCCTTGTTTTATTTGTCCTCTTGAAACAGCATCTCAAACAGTCAAAACAGCAGGGCATCCCATGGGAGGAGTTTATCTCTCGTGAGTTTTTCGCAGCGCCATCATCACCCCTTGAGGTTATTCACGAGGAGGGAGGACCATCACAGCAGCATGACATCCCCGTCACTAGACATGTCAGCTCCTCACCTTTGGTTACTTATCAGAGAGGCCAGAGGGCCTTATTTGCAGCAGCTCGGCGAGTACTTTCTCCACAGCAGGTGGAAGGGGTCTCACCTTCATCATCAGCTCAGCGAATGTTATCCCCACATCAGGTGGAAGGGGCCTCGTTTTCTTCACCAGCACAGGTACCAGGGAGGGGCAAACAGCCCATGATTGATGAGGGGCCATCAGGAGTTCCAGATATTGAACTTGTTGATCTTGAGGCCAGTTCTCCTAGCCGAGAGGCAAAGGAGATCATTCAGCACCTTAGAGCTGAAAATGATGCCTTGTAGAGGAGATTAGAGGGTGCACAATGGACCATCACATACCTCGAGCAGCGCAACAAACAGCTGGAAGATGAGCAAGCACTTGATGAGTTGTGGAGGATTCGTAGTGACCGAATCTTGAACCGAAGAAGACCCGGTGATCCATTACCTGCTGACCGAGAGTCCATGCTCATCTGGGTAAATGCACACTTGGAGAGGCTGTTGGCTAAGGCCAACCAAGAGAAGAAATTGCTGAGGAACATGAAGAACCATTACTGGGCAAGAATGCATGTGTGCAAGGCAAAGATGAAGATGTTTCAAAGGCGGTTGACCGAGGCACTAAAACGGAGAAAGAGGCCCAATCCCCTCCGTATCTTGGCTGAGGCTTCACTCAAGGATCAAGGCACTAAATAGCCTAGCCACAACACAAATCCCAAGAAATTTTGAGAATTTTGGGTGAATTTTGGCATTTTCAGGCAATTTGCAGGTTTTTCCCATTAACGGGTCTCACCCCCCGCGCGACCCTTCATCATGGCAACTCCATTTGACAAAAACTCAGCATTTCCAGATTTTTCATGCAAAGTTACATGCTCATGGATGGACTTGAGATTTGGTGAAGTTTTGGGCCTCTAGAAAGTCAAAAAACTAGCAAAAAATGACTTTCTGCCACTTTTTTGAACTGTAGAAAGCAGTCTTGGGAGATTTGATTTTTGACAGGGCAAATGAACTCCAAATTCAGAAATTCTAGTTGGGTTGGAAAGTAGACTCATAGACCGTTCCAACAAGCCTACTTTTGCTCAATTTGGCCACCTGCAAGTGCCCCAAAAGTGGCTCCAAAGGCGCGTGACCCGTCAGGCAGGGGCACGCGACCCGTCAGACAGATTTTTCCAAAAATGCACTGTATAGCTCAGAAAAGCGCAGTTTGACCCAGTTTTACTTTTTGGGGTGAATTATGATCCTCTTTGATGTAATTATTGTACTTTTTAGACACTTTTACTCTTATGTAACATTTCTAGAAGATTCATTCATGAAAAGGGTAAATATTAAATGAATGAATTGGTTTCCTAGCTTATAGAGGCAAGTTGTTTTGACTGCCTAGTTTGTAGTGCTTAGTTTAGAAGTAGTTGAAACAGCTCCTAGGATAGTGAGATCGACCCATGGAGGCAGGGAAAGAGGTTAGATCATCTATATTATGTACTTTCTTGCTCATTTTCATGGTTGGACTCTTGAGGGAGAAGCTATCATTGTATTATTCACTGTATCTCTGCAATTTTTGGCTAAGGAAGACCAGGGTTTTGCAGTCCTCTTTGGGATTCTTGTGGACTCATGTGTTGATGGTGTGTTTCTCAATGTACTTGTAAGCTTTTTATGTGACTCATTTCCTTTCTTTTACTTCTGCACATTAAACAAATGAAGTGTTAAAGTAAGAATTCATGCTTGCCATGCTCTGCTTTTAAGTTTGTTTAATTTCAATGTTTTCTACTGTCTAAAGAGAATTCAAAGTTATTGTTTGCTCTCTTTAGCTTTTCACCTTTCATTCCTGACCATCCACCTCAATCAAAGGCATCAACACTGTCTCCTACCTCGCCCCAAGGAACCCCCTGCAGAAACTGTGTCCAATCCCCGCACCCAAAATTGCCCTCTCCTCAATTTGCCACCAAAAACCCAAAAAACCCCAAATCAAACTCTTTGATCAGTTTACTAGCCTAATATCTGTGTTACCCTATTGGTCATCTCATCTATTGAATATTTTACCGAGATAGACCGGAGAGAGCCTTCTCCTGCCCCGTAGGGCTAGCTACGAGGCTAAATGGTTTGATGTTGCCTTGAGGTTTACCTTTCTCAGCCTGAGGTGAAATTTCAAGTGCTAACACCAAGCATTTTTCATGCATTGTTTACACATGTCAAACACATGTTCCAAATATCAAGACAATCATATCTATAAATTTTAAATCAACCTTTACCAAGACTAGAAATCATGTTATAATTCATAGTCAACTCATAGTCATTAGACATAACACTACAATTGTGACCTATTACACTCAAGTACATATCAACTATCTCAACACATGTGTATTAGTAAAACCATCTTAAAACAATATCATTTAAACACATACTCATATCATTCAAACAATAGATAGATGACATAATAGACACCAAACACTCAAACACCAAATAAAAAACATAGTCAAACATCCAAGCACCAAATAGGTGACATAAGAAAGCCCATACCTTAATGTAGCTCAGGGGAGGCTATCTTGTCTGCACAATCGATCTAGATTAGAATGATATAACTTCACAACATATCAACTCAAGCACAAATATATACATAACAATAACTAAATAACATGTTCACATCATAAGCTCATAAACATTTGTCGATCATGCATATCCATCACATATGTATGATCAGTCTAGATTAGTACATTTCAATGTCATAAATAAGTCGACTCATACCCAAATGTCATAACCCTAACCATCTGCATAGGCCAATCTAATTTAGCATGATAAAAATAACATCAATATATTAATTGTATAACCTTAATCATCAAGTTAACTAACATATAACAAAAATAAGTTAACATATAACATGCTCATCAACAACATATAACATAATCATCGAGCTAACTACAAGTTAACATATAATGTATTCATCAATGATGCATAATCATCAAGCTAAAAATTATGAAACAACAACAATGATGCATACAACCATGAATTACTATCATTCATGACTGTCTGACACGTGCATATGACTGCACTAATCAACTAGCATTTATCATGTATGTAACCATGACATCAGTAGACATGTACATAAACCTAATGTATATAACCCTAATGCATATAACAATCCATTATCTAACATACCTTGATGCCCAACATAAAATACTTGTATGATGATCTACTCTTGCCTCAAGGTCCAATGTTGCAACTTCACTTTAATTATTTGCATCTCCTGCTCTATCTCAACCAACACATTAGCATCATAACAACCAACAACGTCACGAAGACCTAAAATGAATACAGTGACCTCACAATGCATGTCTAACCTATTATGCATTCATAACCATAACCATAAAAATGCATGCATAACAACCCGTAGACGTTGACATGTATAACAAATGCATAAACAACCATACACTAATGATGACACCTTCCATAACAACACCATCAACCTTCAGATGGTGACATCACTACAACCATGATCAACACCATGCAATGCAACAAGCACATGGAATACAAGCATAAGTAACACATATGCAAGAGACATGAATGCAAGACCAACACACATCCCATCCAGTCTGAGGGGTGAACCCTGCTCTGATACCACTCTGTAACACCCTCCTCCCACATCTACCCATGTAATCGGCCAACCAGGGTAAATATGTGATGATAAGTTACTATGATATGATTTGACCTCCTAAGTCACGTTAAGGAAGTGCAACCAGCATACACACACCATACAGACCTTCAACATTAGCAATGGACCCCTAGGAACCATCCCAACTTTTCTGCTAACTAGGCCCTGGGTCCCACTAAGATTTTAGACTACTTAATCCCTAGACGCTCCCATGATATGGGCATGACAGCATCCAGGAGGCTTTGGATGCTCTCATGACAAGGCATGCCAGTGTCCAGGGAATTTTTTGCTAAGTGTTGTGCCAATGTCCCTAGGATTTGAGCCACTTTTTCAGGCTCAGAGCCCAGGCCACGGCCCAGAATTGAATGACACCTTAAAAACAGAAAGATAACAATGAAATAATGATGCAATTGCAAATACTTGAACAATCCCTTTACTGGACCCCTACTAGCCATGACAGGCATTTCGTTAAACATATCACGAATGTGTAATATACATGTGTAAATAACAGATCTAAGCATAGGGGTCTCATACTCATCTAAGAATCGGTAAGAAGCATTGATGCCTCATCACATTAGCTGTAGTTTCATCCATTAGGTCATAGATACATTGTCCATTCATTTACAAGTAAAAACATGATGAGATCCATACATAGTTATTTTCATAAAACATATACATAACCAGCATAATAGCAACATAAATGCCAAGGAAATCACAACCATACGATCCACATATAAACCAATATAATACTCATAGAAATACAAAGAGAAATAACCTCATATTTATGATGCAAAATCCAAACCCGGGATGGGACTTCCACGTTCCACCCGACCATAGAAAGGTTGAGCCAAATATCTCCTTAGCCATTCACCCTCATGTCATATTCCAAGCATGAATGTGGGATCTCATAAAACACATCAATCCAAAAACATCTAGGGCTTCCATAGGCCAACCACCTCAACCCATCAAACAATGATTCCACCTCATGGTTAGATATCACAAAACCATCATCAGTTTGGTCTCTACCCAAGCCTTCCAAGGCTCTAGAGTGTTTTTTCCAACCAATGCTTCCAGGAGTAGTAACTCAACCCACAGCTTATTTCGGGCTTCCAGAGCATTTATCCAACTAGGGCTTCCAGGACCAGTAACTCAAATCACCTAGGGCTTCCAAAGCGTTTTTCCAACCAAGGCTTCCAAGACTAGTAACTCAACCCAAGTTTTTACAGGGCTTCCAGAGTGTTTGTCCAACCAAGGCTTCTAGAAACTAGTAACTCAACCCAAGCTAAGGAAACATGAGAACCAACAAGAAAAACAAATAAATAAGCCCACAAAACCATGGCTATCCAGGAAATGGAAAGGCTAGGCAAATCCAATGTCAATCCGGGAAATCCTCCATGTCAATGATAGATCATGACCAATAAACCACATGCATATGCCAGTCATGCCGAAACTAGTGAGGAAAACATACATGCAACTCGATACCTGCAAGAAAAGCCCGTTGTAGCTGTTGATCCTAATGTCCTATTGTGCTTTATTTCTCTTCCTTTTCATTCTTTCTCCAAAACTCCAAGTATGCCACACCCTCCAAGAGTGCCCCAAGAAAACTCTAAGTGTCCAAGAGTGTGAGAGAGAGAGAGAATAGAGAGAGAGCTCCAAAACTAAACTGACCAAGCTTACCCACTGATCCTTAGAAGCCTTTTTATTAATGAGGCCTCTATTTTCTTCATTTTCCATTATTTTTCTCCTCACATGCAACCTGTGACCTTTCACTTTCCTTTTCTCCTAATTTCTATTATTTTCATAAATAAACCTGCCAAAATGCCATTTTTCCTTTCAAAAAATTTTTCCATTACCTTTGCCAATTTCCTTAGCCATAATAACCAAAATGAACACCCACTAGGATGTTTTTCCCACCATTCAGCCTGGAATACATTTCCCATGACAGTGGTCTTATATTTTTACACGGATTTTTTACTAGGGTTGTTACATAACCCTCCCCCTTGAGGGAACATCATCCTCGGTGTTCAATGATACCGATAACCAGCAACACTGTTGAAAACAAAACATACTGCCCATGGAGCTTTATAACATAGCTCATTGCAGTGTTTACAATGACCATCTGCTAAAACATGACAAACACACCGTTTACTGGAGCTTTATAACACAACTCATTACGATATTTACAATAATAACCACATATACAAACATACACATTTTCTTCACCCAACAAATAATCATATTGTCTATGGAGATTTATAAATCCAACTCGATACAGTATTTAAAATAATACACACTTATACACATATGCAAATTTTCTCAACCAACAAATAAAATGATATGATGCCCATATCAATCAACAAGGGAATCGAGAGGCTCACACCTCTACCCTCAAAAGTAGTACCAGGATTCACCTCCTTCCCAATAAATCCATAATCCAATGTCAAAGTCAAAGCTGCATCCAATGTCCGACGGTACCATCTGGCGCCACTTGTCCTCTTAGTGAACAATTACTAACTCATTGTTCCTAGGCACACTCCTAATGTGCATTTGATTCCATCTGGAAATGCTAATGACCAAAAAAAATATACCCCCGACCTTCCCTTATCTACTACACAGTCCCTCGGTAAATCGAGTCACCCCCTTTCGTGCAGTCACACACCTTCCAAGTTCCACTGGCACCCCCATCCCGAGTAGTCCATCCCTTGGCAAGACTTCCTCGCATCAGAAGATATAAAAACCAAGGCATATCACTGCCTCAAACCATCATATCAGTCATAGCATGCTCATGGAAATCAATGGACACTATTGCATACTAGTGTCCCACAATGGCCTTGCTCCTAAATCTTTTACCAGCATACTACTGCATTTTCCAATTCCTTTTGTTGTTTCAAATTTTTGCAGTCAATTTCCACCCAACCGAACATGTTCATGCATTCCTATACCAAGCACATAATTTCCATTAGATTTAAAATAAATTCACATCATACCTCATTGTTATCTCATCAATAAGGTACACTTGCAATCTTGTTTACTTCCTGTCACAACAAGTCAAACTAGCATCTTTGACCACATCAACATGTATAAAAATATCACATCAGCTTAGCTCATTACACAACCATCATAGATCAAAATCATAAATCACATTCATAATAAAACTAAAATAAAATATTGATATTTATCCTTTAATCAATCCTTAGCTTCTATCTTTGTCTTTATTCTATATGCACTCTGGTTCGGTTGCCACACCTGAAAAACACCCAGTGCCTTCTCCTCAACCATGTTCACATACACATAGTGTGCATCACACACATACAACAACACACGACATACAACATCATGCAATACATGCACCTACACCTAACATACCACACATACAACTACACCCAGTATACAACACAAAACAATACATACTCCTACATCCGATGTACACCACAACACAATACATACACCTACACCCAATGTACAACAAAATACATATACATACACAGAGTACAACACCATGAATACACATGTCACGATACCATGAATACACAATGCACATACATAGTATCGCATGCGTGCAACACAGAATGTACGACATGCACAAAATACCACATGCACACCAGTACCATATGTACAACATGTACACAATACCATATGCATGACATGTACACAATACCACCTACACACAACACCATATACACAACATGTACATGGCACCACATGCTCATAGCACCACTTGTACAATCATGCACACAACACCATATGTACATACCATTGCATATACAACATGTACATAGCACCCTATGTACACAACACTGCATATCCAACATGCACACAACACTGCATATCCATCATGTGCATAGTACCATATGTAGACAACACCACATATCCAACATGTACATAGGACCATATATACCCAACGCTGCATATGCAATATTCACACAACATTATATGTACCACCCTGTACATAACATTGCATAAACAACATGTACACACACTATATATACACAACACCGCATGCGCACAACACCACAGATGCAACATGTCCAACATATACAACATATACGCAATAGTAGTACCACACATCCAAAACCACACTGTCTCTACCAACAAACCTTGCTTCCAATGTCTTATCCATGCTCGTCCCAACATGTTGCAGACCACACTGCTTTCATTTCATTGATGTATCCCTAGGAATTACCTGTCATAACATAAACATAGGTATAATACAGGCATACAATATCAATTCATATCCACATGATACTAACCTTATATATTTGTCATGACTAGTCTTCCCACTTGATTCCTCATGCACTAGGAACCTCTTCATGCCATTCATCAGTGTAAGAAATCACTCCTTCACAAGAATGATTTCTAACTACCCTGTCAGACAACAACATACATACATACATATATATACATATAAATATTAGCATTAAATAATCATGATCCATGATTACCCTATCAGACACGACATACATGCATACATACGTGTATACACATATAGACATTAGCATAAACATGGTCACAACATAATTACTTGATATCATAAGGTCAAGGTTAAGAGAACTCCATTTATGTTTGAAACACATGAGAAACATCGATAAAAATAGTTCCTAACATAGCCCAAGCATATGATGCCTCAAATCCATTCACCTTACCTTTCTGGATTACCTTTCCCATGCCTATCCTGCCACCGTCCACTCAAACCAATGGACCCAACTAGTCTAAATGGATGTCATACTCTTGCCTTCAGCTATCCTTATACATCCACTCAGCTTTATCCAAATCTTACCTTATCTGTTGGGTACCACACAGCTCTCCTTGAGCTCCATTAACTTTCCTCTTTCATACCCAATTCCCAGGACTCAAAACTTAAAAGGCAAGCACAAGAAACAAACAAGACGAAGGCCATGAAAACCAATAACAACATGACACCATGACAAAGTAGTATGGCCATACACTATACATAAAAAAATCTGAAAATAAAACACAAAAAAAGCATAAAGATCGAAATCACAATACTCTCAACAGACACCATGACTCAATCCCCATCGTTCCCAGTGCTTCAAAAGGAAAGCTCAATTTGAGCCTTTCATGGCAATCATTGTGCCATGCAATCCCCTGCATCATATTGCCATGACTTTCAGTGCATAAATAAACATAACAACACACCAGTTACCTTACCTTGTTGTGCCAACCACATTGCTTGCAACTAAACACATCCACGCCATCTCTCAAGGGACTCCAATTCCCTTGACAGATCCACCTGTAACTAGAGACTAGCTAATATACCTGTCAAATACAAGTTCATCAATCTAGAACATATCCACATAATGTCAGAAAAGATTAAGGTTAAAAAGACTTCTTGTATGCAAAGCACTCATTCTTTTGGAATTAGGGTGATCTGAAATGGAGTAGATTAGTAATGTTGTGTTAATTCCCCATTCAGAATAAAACCCAAGATGCTTATCATTTTCTTATCAAGTGCTTAAGGATTCACCATTTGCTTAATTAATTGATTCCCATGAGAGTTTATTATGTAAATGTTATAAACAATTTAAAATAAAGCATATGTTGAACAACAACAAAATAACAACAAAGAACATCAAAATACAACACACAACACAGATATTTGATGAGGATTTCACCCCTCTTGGGCTATGTCTCCTTGGTCTAGCTTCCAATGCTTGGGCTTCTATTATGCTCAAAATTACAACAAAAGTGTGTTTGCAATGCTCAAGTGCCTCTGAAATCTGTCTCTGTAGGAATTTACAAGGTAAGTTCCTTAGATAGAACACCAAAGGACACCGCTCACAAATAAATCACAGATCGGTACATAAGTATTCTTGACATGGTTAAAACCCTCAAAGAGGGAAACATTTCACGGCCTGAGCCAACATGACCACTTTAGGAAATTTATTAATGTAAAAGAAAGAAAATTTACATAAGCTTCTCTCATGAACGGTCACCTTACAAATGACCCTCCATGCTCTTTAAATAGAGATCATGGGCCAATTGGGTGTTAATCCATGAATCAAGTATCGGTAATACCGAGGAGAGAATGAACCATCAGATCACTTCATGTCTCGAACATATTGTGACCATCGGATTGTAAGTTACAAAAAGTACATAGTAAATAAACACACTTTACCTACCTATACACTAGACCAAGTTATACTTAACTATTTCCTATGTGTCAAAATATCCTAACATCCCCCCTTAAGAACAACTTGGGATAGGATTGAAGGATGTACAAAGATGACACAATAGGATAAGGAAGGAGGCATTAGAGCCTATCCCCCCTTAGTGACAACTTCCTAAACTCCAACCATAAATCGAAGTTTAGTAAACTTCGCCTCTGTGAGAGCCTTTGTAAAGATGTATGCAACTTGATCATTAGTTGAAGAATATTTCACTTCAAGAACATGGTCATGAATGAGCTTTTTGATGAAGTGCATGTGTAGTTCAATGTGTTTACTATGTTGATGTTGGAGCAGATCTTTGCATAGTTTAATGGCACTTTGATTATCACACCAAAGTGTAATCGGATGCTGCTGCTGAAAACCAAATTTGGGAGGATCTGACGGAACCACAGGGTTTCCTTACTAGCTTCTACGGTGCCACGATACTCTTCTTCTACTGAAGAAAGAGAAATGCCACTTTGTTTCTTGCAATCCCATGTAATAGGTCTAGAACCAAGAGTGAAGACATAACCTGCAGTAGACTTCTGATCATTAGGGTCACCAGCCCAATTGGAAATAGTGAAACCAACCAATAGAGGAAATGCTTCTGCACTGTAATTAATCCCAAACGGAACTGTACCTCGAACATAACGAAGTATTCTTTTAGCTGCTTTCCAATGAATTTCATGTGGGTTTTTCATAAGCTGAGCAATAAGGCCAACAACAAAGGAAAGGTCGGGACGGATATGGGTCAGATGCAAAAGTTTTCCAACAAGATGACGGTATAAGGTAGAATCAACTTCAGGGGAAGTACAAGTGACTAAAAGTTTCACTCCAAACCCAAAGGGAGAAGGGGCTAGCTTATAGTCTTCCATGTGAAAGTGGCTTAGAAGATCACATGCATACTTGGACTGGGAAAGGGAAATACCTTCTTTGGTTTGCAAGACTTGAAGACCAAGAAAATAATGCAAGTGTCCTAAGTTTGTCATTTCAAAGTGATTTTTAAGGCTAGACTTCACATGTTTTATAAGGTTGGGATCACTACCAGTAAGGATAAGATCATCAACATAAAGAAAAAGAATGATAAGAGACTTACCCACTTTCTTGATGTAGACAATATTGTCCTAATGACACCTAGAAAAGCCAGTATCTAAAAGAAAGCTATCCATTTTGGCATACCAAGCCCGGGGGGCTTACTTGAGACCATAAATGGATTTATTAAGCCAACATACAAAGCTAGACTCTGTTTGTATAAATCCAGGAGGTTGTTCCATATAGATTTCTTCATGCAAGTCCCAATGTAAGAAGGCAGATTTAACATCCATCTGATGGACTTCCCATTTGAAAGAGGCAGCAAGGGAAAGAACAAGGTGGGTAGAGTTCATTTTGGAATTAGGGGAGATGGATTAAGTATAGCAAATGCCTTCAACTTGTGAAAAACCCTTAGCAACAAGACGATATTTATGTTTATCAAATTTTCAATCTGGTCCAAATGTAAACCCATTTTCATCTAACAAGTTTTCATCCCTTTGGAAGAGGAACAATGTACCATGTATCATTTGCCAATAGTGAATGATATTATTCATTCATATCTGCGTCCCAATCTGGATGGCCTGAAGCTTCTGCAAAGGTGTCAGGATCATAATTCGTTGAAGCTTGAGCCAGTAAAGAAGAGGCTCTAACAAACTGAGAACATGTACGACGGTGATCTGTAGGATCACCTGCAAGAGAACCTGCTACATCCCGAGTAGCACGGACCCATTTTGGAAGCTGAAGATCTGAAGGAGGATCCCAAGAAGGTGGGGGAGGCTTTTCATCCTCGCTTTCATCGTCTGAATAAGAAATATTTTCAGAAGTAGAAGGGATAGAGAGAGGTGGCACATCCGCTGAACTAGGCTCGTAAGCTGATATATCTTCAACAAACTTTACATCTCTTCTAATGATAACATTTTTGGATTTAGGTTGAAGAAGTCTATATCCTTTGACATCTTCAGAATATCCAACAAAGATACATTTTTCACTCTTAGGTTCTAAGGCTTTATGTTTCTCATCTGGAATATGGGTCCATGCTTCACTTCCAAAAACATGAAAGTGACTTACATCTGGTTTAATTGAGCTCCATGCTTCTTCTAGAGTGATATTCTTTAAAACCTTAGTAGGAGTGCGATTTACTATGTAATTTGCACATTTAATTACTTTTGCCCAAAATTTAAGACTAAGTCCTTTAGATTGAAGCATAAAATTAGCCACTTCTTTTAAGGTGTGATTATTCCTTTCAAATACACCATTTTTTTGTGGAGTATATGGAACAGTATGTTGCAATTGAATTACATGCTTAATGCAAAAGTTGATGAATTTTTTGTTAACATATTCTCCACCATTATTAGATCTTAGCTTAAGAATTTGATGTCCATATTGTTTCTCAACAAAGGCCTTAAAGGCCAATAACATGTTAAAGACTTCACTCTTGAGATTTAAGAAGTATACCCAAGTGCGTCTGGAGAAATCATCAATAAAAGTTAAGAAATACTTGTAGCCAGAGAATGAAACAACCGTAACTGTACCACATAAATCACTATGCACAAGCTGTAAAGGGGTTGAGGTGTGCCAAGAGGCACATTTTTCAAAAGTATCCTGATGTTGTTTTTTGAGTACACATCTAGAACAAACACCATCTCTACAAGATACCATAGGAAGACCTATCACCATATTTTCTTTACATATATTTTGAAGGGAGCGATAGTTTAAGTGACTAAATCGCTCATGCCAAAGTTTTCTCACTTCATCATTATTAGCAACAAATACCGAGGGAAGAGTTGATGACCTAAATTTTCTAAACTTATACAACCTTGTAGAATCATCGGCAATGCCAGTAGCTAAAATTTGTCTAGGATCTCTTAGGTCCTTAATTATAACATCATGAGGTGAAAATTCAATGATTTTACCTTCACCTGAATGAATTATCTGATATACAGATAGAAGGTTGCAGGATAAGGTAGGACACACACAATACATCATTAAATTGACCATTGTATAGATGAATAGTTCCAGTCCCTACAACACTAACAGATCTATCATCACCAACATATATATTTTTGGTGTTACAATCATTTAAATCAGAAAACATGGCTTTGTTTTTGGCCATGTGATAAGAAGCTCTAGAATAAATGAGCCACTCATGAGAATGAGAAGAAGAAGATACATTTAGTGCATAACCAGACCGAGATGCTTGACAACCACATGCAAAAAGTGTTATTCCTAAAGATGAAGTTGAAGTTGAAGAGTGCTCCAAATGGATGTTATGCTTCTTCTTTGCTTCTTCCAAGGCTTCCGACTTATTAAATCATTTGGATTCTAAGTGGCCATCATGATTACAAAAGTTGAAATGTCTATGAGTCTTCTTCCCTTTGTTTTTATTTGCCTTATCATTTTGTTGAATTGATTTTTCATTTTGAGACTAAAATTACTTAGGACCCTTGTTTGGTTTAGGACCATTCTTTTTAGGATGTTTCTTCTTAGGATTCTTTGAATTTGGTTGCTATTGGGATGCTAAGGCTTTCTTATAAGAGTTTCCAGTATTAAGAATGCCAAGATGTAAGAGTTTTTCTTGTTCCCTTATTAAAGAATCACAAAATGCATCAAAAGATGGGGACTTGTAGGATTTTCCTTGAGAAATAAAGGCTTCTCTAGTAGAATGGAAGGTGGAAACAAACACATAGTAGGTTGGTCTTAACTTAGTAAGAATGGAATAGATAAGGCTACCATCTTATTTCTTAACCTTAACACCTTCCAAGAGAAGTCTAAGGGTCTTGAACTTGGATAAAAAATATTCAATGGAAGAAAAATTATTGGGGTCCAACGTAAGAAACTCATTTTCAAGTTGATGGGCTCTAATTTCATTTTTAATTCCAAAAACTTTATTGAGTTGTTTCATTGCTTCATCAGGGGTATCAAGTTCTATGATATGGAATCTAATGTCTGGAGAAATAGACATCCCTATCAACCCACATGCTTGATATTGCTTATTTTCCCATTTGGTTACCTTATCTTCATCTTTAGGTTTAGATTCTTCGCTTGGGGCTATTCTATAAATACCTTTACTTCTAAGTAAATCCACAATGTACGATAACCATTGGAAGTAGTTGGTGTTGTCTAGAATAATTAGGCATTTACTTTCCATTTTAAAAGAAATTGAAGCTGAAGATGTTGAAACTAATTGTTCTAATGGAAAGATCTCGAAAAATTATGCCAATTCAAAAAAAACGGCTCTGAAAACGGCTTCCAGATGAAGAAGTTATGGTTTTTGAAGAAAAGTTGTTGAAGATGCCGATGAACTACGGGAATGTTGGGAAGTGAATGATAATGTTATATATATAAAAAAAAACCTCTCCCCTGCCCCCCTTCCAAACTTAATCTAATTAGCTCACTTTTAAAAAAATATTGTTTTATTTTACCCACTTTTATAAATAAGTGAAAGTCACTTTTACAATGGTACTTTATGAACTACCCACTAAATTGTAACTTAAATAAAAGATAAACTGACTTCTAAATTATAAGTGACTCACTTTTTATAATGGGTGAGAACAATTTTACATAAAGTAACTTTAAAAAATAAGTTAGATGTGCTTTTTGAAAAAGTAACTCAACAAAAAGAAAGACTTGAACCCAAGACCTCTATTCTCATAAGGTAACTTTGGACCAAGTGAGCTAGTTTAAAAGGTTGGAAATTTTTGGAAAGGTTAGTAATTTTTGGAAAGGTTAATTTTTTTTTTATTTTTTTGCCCACTGAAGCTTTGGAGTGAGTGTTTACTTGAAAAACCTATTTTTGCCTACAAAACAAAAAAAACCACACAACCCAAAACGAACATCCAAAAGAAATCCAAACCTTATGGCTTAAAGTTAGATATCGTCGGAAAATAAATATTTTCCTCAATGTTTTTTATTTTCCGAGATCACACTAAGGCGCATCGGAAAAGAACATATGCGTGAGAACAATCCTTTCTTTCTGTTTTTGGTTTTCTAGATCGCACATATTTGCGGGGCAAAGAGCATACGAAGAAATGAAATGTATTGATCTGGTAATAAAAAAAAAATTATAGAGGACTATAAACCGAAATAAACAAAGATATAAATAATTGTATACCTCCAGATCTTAAAAATGACGTAGTTAGGGCTACCAGAAACCTTTTCGTGTGAAACAAAAGGGGTTCCACACTGGAACAAATGTTCCTAACACAACAAAGAAGTCCTCTCGGCCCGAAAGTGGTCAGAAATAGTAGATCTAGGAAACGATAGTCGGATGCAGTTGTATTGGCTTTCAATTTGGATCACCAACGGATGTGGCCCTCAAATACCTCTGATACCATGTAGGAATTTACAGGGTAAGTTCCTTAGATAGAACACCAAAGGAGACCACTCACAAACAAATCACAGATCGGTACACCAGTATTCTTGACGTGGTTAAAAGCCTCAAAGAGGGAAAAAATCCACGGTATGAGCCAACGTGGCCACTTCAAGCAATCTATTAATGTAAGACAAAGAAAATTTACATAAGCTTCTCTCATGAACGGCCACCTTACAAATGACCCTACATTCTTTGTAAATAGAGGTTATGTACCAATCGGGTGTTAATCCACAGATCAAGTGTTGGTAATACCGAGGAGAGAATGAACCGTCAAATCAATTCATGTCTTGCACATATCGTGACCGTCATATTGTAAGTTACAAAAATTACATAGTAAAGAAACACGCTTTACCTAACTATACATTACACTGATTTATACTTAACTATTTCCTATGTGTCGGAATATCCTAACAGTCGCAATGAGTTCAGAATAGCAAAAACTACTATAATTGACTCTTTTTGCAACCAATTTGGATAAGAACTGAAGAAGTTATGACTTCTCCTAGTTTTCCCACTATTCGTTCCACAATTTGCTCAACATCTGGCATGATCTTATAAATTAGCCCTAAATACCATTAAAAAATTTTGCCATGTGGCAAGCCATAATGTGTCGGCACGGACTGCCTTTATCGCATATTGCAATCGGCGTAAAAAACTGGCAGCCTTATGGTCTTCTAAACAAAATGGGCGATTTTGCAATTGCGATATCGACAAACCCAATAGGATTATTAATTGGAATCCATAACTTACGACATATGGGATCCCATCGCACATTGCAATCGGCAGTGAATCGACAATAATAAAATGTGGGACTATGCCTTCTGTGGGTTGCAATTGCAATTTACGATTGTGATATCGCATCGCAACCTGGTACTTGCCAGGGCCAATTCTATAGTGTTGTTCCCTTCACTAATTTGTGATTGTGATCCATCGCAATCACAACTCTGGCCGATACATTGCATTCTTCCTTGCTCGAGGATCTATTTCTAATGCCGACCTGCCTGCGATTATGATTTGTGACATGCGGGGGCTAATGGCGTCTCCTCATTTGTTGAAGGAATTTGCCACATCATACAATCCTGCCACGTTTCCAAGTCAAACCTGAACTTTTACTTGCTCTAACTTCTGCATACAAGCTTGGATTTGAGTTTCAGTCACACTATTGGAATCAAAATGACAAGCTCTTCAATCTGAAGCTCAGTTTAACAAAATTCTGACACTTTGATTTTTGAGCATAAACTTGAGCGCCTGATCACTCCTCCCCACAAGAAGCTTTTGGACCCAAAAGATTATATTCAGTTTTTGAACAAATGAGGGTATTTTTCCCTCACCTTCCCCTCTTCAATCCATTTGGCCTTTAATGGATTTGTACCTTTGAGACCCACTTGAAGATAATCAATATTTCCCCTCTTTGATGACCTCGTTCTTCTGTCAAGTATGGTGTCTTCTTGAAGCTCATCAAGAAATTATGGAGAAAAATATTCAATGGAATATGTACACTTTCTCCTTGATTTTCAATCAAAGGAGGCTCATACAATCTCAAATTTTCAATATTAACAATGGAATAAATTTGCATATATGAAGGAAAATCAAGCTTGAAAGCATTATTGCCAATCTTTTCCAGAATTTTAAATGGACCATAACAGATTGGTTTCATCTTTTTACCTTCACCTTGAAGCCTTTCCTTGCTAATGTAAAGCCAAACTTCATCACCTACTTGAAACTAATGATCTGCATGATGCTTATCATGACTTGCCTTATACTTTCCTTGAATCTTTTCTAGTTGTTCTTGAACTCTTTGGTGAATCAACTGAATTTTCTCAATGAATTTATTTGCTTTATCTATGTCTCTATGTCCATATACAACTAAATATTTTTCAAAGATGAAATCCAAAGGAAATTTAGGAAAATAACCAAGACATGCCTCAAAAGGCGAAGTTAGAGTAGAAGAGTGTTTTGATTAGTATTAAACATGCTGAATATAATGCAATTGTTCATCCCAAAACTTAGGGTGTTTGTTGCAATATCCTCTTAGAAAATGAATAATTGTTATGTTAACCACATTAGTTTGACCATATGTTTGCAGATGGAAGGTTGTACTTTTCTTCAACTTGGTGTCCATCAAGCTCCATAAATTTGACTAAAAATTCCCAACAAATCAGGAATCACGATCACTTACAATAGAAGTAGGTAATCCAAAAAGAAGCCATACATTTTGAAAGAAAAGTTGAGTTGTTTGTTCAGCTGTAATTTTTTTTTTTACAGGGCATCAATATGCACATATTGCTAAACCTATCCACAACTACGTACAAATGCTCATGCCCTTTTCTTGATAAAGGAAGACCTCCTACAAAATCCATAGAAACACTCTCCCATGGATGCGAAGGCACTGGAAGTGGTGTGTAATCCTAGTTTCCTATAACTGGGCATACTGACTACACACAATGAACAAACTCTGATAAAATGTGACACACTTTCAAGCATATGATGCCAGTAAAAATACCTCTGAAGATTTGCCATGGTTTTACTTACACTGAAATGTCCAGCAATAAGAAAAGTGTGAGCTTCCCTTGTGACATTTACTCTCTCTCCCTGTAGAACACAAAGTTTTCCCAAATGATACAACAGATTATCATGTACATGGTAGCCTAATTCCTCAACTTGGTGGCCTTGACTCAAGTTTGAATATACCTCTTGAAAGTCAGCATCATGTGTGTATTGTTCAACATAACTTTCAGGAAAAACGGAATGATTTTTGAGTAAAATTGCTACATTAAAAACCGGTCTAGAAAGCATATCAACAACTCTGTTATAAATACATTTCTTGTACCTAATTACCAAGTGGAATTGTTGTAAGAATCCCATCCAATGAAAGTGCCTTGATTGCTGCAATTTTGTTTACAGATATTGCAAAGGTTGATGATCGGTGTGAATAATGGTTTATTTTCCCATTAAGTAATGCTTCCATCTCTTCACACTTTGCACCAATGCGTAAAGCTCTTTATCATATGTAGGATAGTTAATAACAACACCATTAAAAATATCAGGATGAAATGAAATGGGCTTACCATGATGTAAAATAACTGCACCCATGGCGTAGTCACTTACATCTGTTTGTATTTCAAATCCGGCAACGCTAAAAGTGGGGCTAAACTGATCTTTTGTTTTAAAGCATTGAATGATTTTTGTTGTTTTCCTCCCCACTAGAAGAAAACCTTCACATTGGTCAAAACATGTAGTGGAGCTGCTATGGAAGAGAAATTGGCAATGAACTTCCTCTAATATTGCGTTGCTCCCAAAAAACTCCTTGCTTATGTGACTGATTTGGGTATTGGCCAATTCACAATGACCGAAAATTTAGAAGGGTCAATCTTCAACTCGCCTCGTCCAACTATGTGGCCCAAATACACTAAGGAAGTTTTCCTGAATTCACATTTAGAGATCTTCATAAATAAATGTTCTTTTTTCAAGACATCCAACACTTTCCTCACATGCTTGACATGCTTTTCTCGTGATTTGTTGAATATCAAAATATCATCTAAATAGACAATTACAAACTCATCAAGAAAGGATCTTAAAACATCATTCATAACTCTCATGAATGTAGTTGGAGCATTGCAAAGACTGAAAGACATAACCAGCCACTCAAACAATCCTTGTTTGGTTTTAAAATAAGTCTTCCAAATATCCTCCTCAGCTATTCTAACTTGATGATATCCACTTCTCAAGTATAATTTAGTGAAATATTTTTCATTCTTCAACTGATCTAGCAAATCATCTATTCTGGGCAGTGGGTATCGATTCTTTATGGTAATTTTATTCAAAGCTCGATAATCTACACACATGCGCCAGGTTCCATCTTTCTTGGGTATCAAAACAATTGGTGAACCACATGGCAAAGTAGAGGGGTGAATTACACCTTTATCTAACAATCACTGGACTTTTTCTTAATTTCTAAACTTTGCAGAATTGACATTCGATACATACCGATATTTGGGAGTGGATAGTCTTGTTGTAGCTTAATTTCATGTTGAATTCCCCTTTTTGGTGGCAATCCCTTTGGTTATTGAAACACATCTCCATATTGATTGACCACATCAACCAATTCGTCTTTCAAATTCACGTCACAGCCTACAAAGGATTCACGCTCTATGTCATTCTTCTGCTTGATCATAAGGAGCACGAGATTCTTGCTGGAATTAACCAGTCGCTTCATTTTTCCTATGTTTGCTAAAGACATATTAAGCTTTCTACGATGGGCTCTCACAATATACTCCACTCCATCTTTGAACAAATGATATTTGTTCTCAAATCTATGGAAAACAACTTTCTGGTCATACAGATACGGGCTTCCCAACACAATTCTAGAAATATCCAACGGCACTACATCTAATTCGACTTCATCAACGAAATTTGGAGTAACAGAAAACCTGAAAACACATTTCCTTGTGACTTGAATATTGGTATCCTTCGTTATCCAACCCAACAGATACAGTTTATGATGAGGCATAGTTTCCAGGTTCAACTTCTTGACCAAGTCTGTAGAAATTAAATTTGTTTAGGATCCACTGTCAAACATCGTATCAATATTGGTGTGTTTGGAAATAACTCTGATATGGAACAACTCAATTCTGTTTTTTCATTTGAAGTGTTGTTGGAGTTATTTGTTGCGCTGGTGCTTGCCATGGCTTCCTATTTTCTTGTTTTTTTCACAGCTTTTCCTTTAGTGACTGTGTTTACAATCTTTGTTTCATCACCTGAGTTGGAACCCAAGTCTTGTTGTACAATAGCATTTTTCTTATGTTTCCCTTTATTGTTAAATTTCTTCAGCCTTAATTTAGGATGAAGCTTCTAGTAATGTGCTTCATCGTGGCCCTCTTCGGAAAATTCTTACACATGGGTTTCTCCCCTTCGTTCTTAACAGAAGCATTTTTCTTCTGCTTTCCTTTAAATTTATTTCCTTTTTCACCAATCTAGAATGGCTTATTATTACCTTCTTCTTGTACATTTTTCCCTCTTGCTTCGAGATGTGCAGCTTGAACACAGACCTCATCAAGATTTGTGGGATTAGACATAAGAATGGTGTGTTGAAGATAGTTATGCAAACCTCCTATGTATTTCAGCAAAGTATCCTGTGACTGCAATTCTACTCCTAGCATAAGAGCTCTTCTCCTAAATTCCTGAGTATGCTCTTGCACATTTTGACCTTTTAGTTGTCTGAAATTTTCCCAATTAATGATAGTATTTTTCATATAAGCTAAAGGGTAGAATTATCTTTTTATAGCAGCAATGAAATCATACCAAGTAATAGAGATCTTACCATGTTTTTTGATCTCATCTTGAGTCCTTTCTTCCCACCAAATGAGTGTTGCACCCTCCATTCTCAATGAAGCCAACTAATTTTGATATCATCCTCTTGAAGGTTCTGAATTCTACAATACACCTCCAACTGATGAATCCAATTACCAAGCTTATCTGCATTCACTTCACCAGTATACATGGGAAACTCGAATTTAACATCAAGTTTTAAAAATGGTGATTTACGAGTTCCTTTTGAAGAATGATGATGAGTATGAGTAAGGGTTGTATTAGTGGAAGAGTGTGAAGATTCTTGTGAAGAAGATGAAGAAGATGGTGGAGAGGGTCGAGTTTTGTCTCCATTCCCATTACCTCCTCCTAAAGAGCCTTCTCCTTTGGGAGGTTTGGAACTTTCCCCTTGCAACCTGCTATTCCTCTCTTCATAGAGGACCTTCACCATCTCTGTCATATGAAATAAAGCCTTTATGAAGGTCTTCTCATTTTCTGTCATGTTCATAGGTTCTCCTTCATGATACATGATATCTGGAGTCTCAACTACAACTTGAGGTTTAACTAATGTTGGAGATTGTGGCAACCTTTCTCTTCTTCCCCTTAATCCAACTTCAGGGCTTCCAACTAGATTTTCTTCACCTCTTTTGAGTTTTAACCTTGTTAGCATGACACAAATATAGCAAACAATACTCATTCTTTGGACAAGCAAATCTAGTAAGAAAAAACCATTGCTTTGATACCAACTTGATCTAAAATTGAGCAGAAAAGTAACGTGCTAATTCCCCAATCAGAATAAAACCCAAGATGCTTATCATTTTCTTATCAAGTGCTTAAGGATTCACCATTTTCTTAATTAACTGAATCCCATGAGGTTTTCATATGTAAATGTTATAAACAGTTTAACATCAAACATATGTTAAATAGCAAAATAACAACAAAGAACATCAAAATACAACACACAACATAGAGATTTGATGAGAAGTTCACCCCTCCTGGGCTACGTCTCCTTGGTCCAGCTTCCAATGCTTGGGCCTCTCTATTATGCTCAAAATTACAATAAAAGTGTGTTTACAATGCCCAAATGCCTCTGAAACTTGTCTCAATGAGTTTGGAATAGCCAAAAATGCTAGAATTGACTCTTTTTGCAACCAATTTGGATAAGAACTGAAGAAGTATGACTTCTTCTAGTTTTCCCACTATTCGTTCCATAATTTGCTTAACATCCAGCATGATGCTACAAATTAGCCCCAAATACCGCTAACTGGGCAAAAAATTTGTCATGTGGCAAGCCATAATGTGTCGGCACCAACTGTCTTTATCGCATATCACAATCAGTGTAAAAACCCTATGGTCTTATGGTCTTGTGAAAAAAATGAGTGATTGTGCGATTGCGATATCGATGGACCTAATGGGGTTATTAACTGGAATGCATAACTTATCGCATCCGGGATCCCATCACACATCACAATTAGCGGTACTTTGCCTTCTGCGGGTTGCCTTCTGCGGGTTGTGATTTCGATATCACATCGCAACCTAGTACCTACCAGGGCCGATTCTGTAGTGTTGTTCCCTTCGCCGATCTGCGATTGAAAATCCATCGCAATCGCAACTCCGACTAATACATCGCGTCCTTCCCTGCTCGGGGGCCGATTTCTAATGCCAACCTACCAGCGATTGTGATTTGTGACATGTGGGGGCCAATGGTGGCTTGCCACTTGGCGCCTCCTCATTCGCTGAAGGACTTTGCCACATCATCCAATCCTGCCACGTGTCCAAGTCAAACATGAACTTTGACTTCCTCTAACTTTTGCATACCAGCTCGAATTTGAGTGTCGTTCGCAACGTTGGAATCAGAATGAAGAGCTCTTCAATCTGAAGTTGATTTTAACAAAATTCTAGCGCTTTGATTTTTGACCCTTGACAGATCCACCTATAACTAGAGACTAACTAATATACCTGTCAAATACAAGTTCATGAATCTAGCACATATCAACATAATGTCATAAAAGATTAAGGTTAAAAATACTTCATGTATGCAAATCACTCATTCTTTTGGAATTAGGGTTTCCAAACATAGCAAAAATAATTCTTACCCAATTCCTTCCTTTGACCTTTTCCTTATTGCAGTTGAGTTTTACTATGCACTGTCACATCACCCAACTGTTAGTTATATAAACACATCAACTATTACCTTGTCATGCTAATACCAAGCATGTTTCCTTCTCTATTTACACATGTCAAACACATGTTACAAATATCAAGACAATCATATCTATCAATTTGAAATCAACCTTTACCAAGACTAGAAATCATGTCATAATTCATAGTCAACACATTGTCATTAGACATAATACTACAACTCTCACCTATTACACTCAAGTACATATCCGCTATCTCAACACATATGTATAAGTACAACCATCTTAAAAAAAGATCATTTGAACACATACTCATATCATTCAAGTAATCAAACATTCTAACGACAGATAGATGACATAATAGACACCAAACACTCAAAAACAAAATAAATGACATAGTCAAACATCCAAGCACCAAATAGGTGACATAAGAAAACTCATACCTTAATGTATCTCAGGGTAGCTTATCTTGTCTGCACAATCAATCTAGATTAGAATGATATAACTTCACAACATATCAACTCAAGCACAAATATGTCCATAACAACAATTAACTAACATGTTCACATCATAAGCTCATAAAAATTTGTCGGTCATGCATAACCATCACATATGCACGATTATTCTAGATTAGTATGACACAATGTCACAAATAAGTCGACTCGTACCAGAATGTCATAACCCTAACCATCTTTATATTCCAATCCAATTTAGCATGATACATATAACATCAAGATATTAATGCTATAACCATAATCATCAAGTTAACTAACATATAACAACAATAAGTTAACATATAACATAATCATCAAGTAACTCCAACTTAACATATAACATATTCATCAACGACACATAATCATCAAGTTAAAAAACATGAAACAACAACAACGATGCATACAACCACGGATTATCATTCATGACTATCTAACACATGTGCATTTGACTGCACTAATCAACTAGCATCTATCATGTATGTAACCATAACATCAATAGACATGTACATAAAACTAATGTATATAACCCTAATGCATATAACATTCCATTATCTAACATACCTGCATGCCCAACATACAATACATGTATGAAAATCTGATCTTGCCTCGAGGTCCAATGTTGCAATTCACTTTAATGATTTACAACTCCTGCTCTATCTTAGCCAACACATTAGCATCATAACAATCAACAACATCATGAAGACCTAAAATGCATACAGTGACCTCACAATCCATGTCTAACCTATTATGCATTCATAACCATAACCATAATAATGCATGCATAACAACCCATAGATGTTGGCATGTATAACAAATGCATATAGAACCCTACATTAATGATGACACCTTCCACAACAACACCATAACCCTTCACATGGTAACATCACTACAACCATGATCAACACCATGCAATGTAATAAGCACATGGAATACAAGCATAAGGAACACATATGCAACCGATATGAATGCATGACCAACACACATCCCATCTAGTGTTAGGGGTGAACCATGCTCTAATACCATTCTGTAATGCCCTCCTCCCACATCTACTAGACTAACCAACCAATTAGGGTAAATATGTGATGAGAAGTTACTATGATATGATTCGACCTCATAAGTCATGTTAAGGAAGTGGAACCGACATACACACACCATACAAACCTTCAACATCAGCAATCGGACCCCTAAGAACCATCCCAACCTTTCTGCTAACCAACCCCTGGGTCCCCCTTAGATTTTAGACTACTTAATCCCTAGACGCTACCATGATATGGGCATGATATAATCCAGGAGGCTCTAGATGCTCTCATGACAAGGCATGTCAACATTCAGGGACTGTTTTGCTAAATGTTGTGCCGACGTCCGCGGGATTTGAGCCACTTTTTCAGGCCCAGAGCCCAGGCCACTACCCAGAATTGAATGACACCTTCAGAACAGAAAGATAACAATGATGCAATTGAAAATACTTGAACAAGCCCTTGACTGGACCCCTACTAGCCATGACATGCATTTCATCAAACATATCACGAATATGTAATCTACATGTGTAAATAATAGATCTAAGCATACAAGTCTCATACTCATCTGAGAATCGCTAAGAAGTATTGATTCCTCAACACATTAGCTACAGTTTCATCCATTATGTCATAGATACATTTTTCATTCATTTACAAGTAAAAACATTATGAGAGCCATACATAGCTATTTTCATAAAACATATACATAATCAACATAATAGCAACATAAAAACCAAGGAAATCACAACCATATGATCCACATATAAACTAGTATAATACTCATAGAAATAGAAGGAGATATAACCTCATATTGATGATGAAAAATCCAAACCCAAGATGGGATTGCCATGTACCACCCAACCATAGAATGGATGAGCCAAATCTCTTCTTCCATTCACCTCATGCCATATTCCAAGCAGGAATATGGGATCTCATAGAACACATAAATCCAAAACCATTAAGGGCTTCCAGAGGCCAATCATTTCAACCCATCAAATAGTGATTCCACCCCATGGTCAGACATCACAAAACCATCATCATATTTGTCTCTACCCAAGCCTTCCAGGGCTCCAGAGTGTTTGTTCCAACCAAGGCTTCCAGGACTAATAACACAACCCACATCTTATTCTAGGCTTCCATAGCGTTTTTCCAACCAAGGCTTCTAGGATTAGTAACTCAACCCAAGCTATTACAGGGCTTCCAGAGCATTTTTCCAACAAGGGATTCCAGGAACTAGTAACTCAACCCAAGCTAAGGAAACATGAGAACCAACTAGAAAATGGAAAGGCTAGGAAAATCCACAACACCATGGATATCCAAGAAATGGAAAGGCTAAGAAAATACACTATCAATTTAGGAAATCGTCCATGTCAGTGAAATATCATGATCAATAAACCACATGCATATGCTATGCATTCCAAAACTAGTGAGGAAAACATACATGCAACTTGGTACCTACAAGCAAAACCTGTTGTAGTTGTTGATCTCAATGTCCTCTTGCACTTTCTTGCTCTTCCTTTGCCTTCTTTCTCCAAAACTCCAAGTATGCCACACCCTCCAAGAGTGCTCCAAGAAAACTCTAAGTTTCCAGGAGTATGAGAGAGAATAGAGAGAGAGCTCCAAAACTGCACTGACCAATCTTACCCATTGATCCTCAAAATCCTTTTTATTAATAAGACCTCTATTTTCTTTATTTTCCTTCATTTTCCTCCTCACATGCAACCTGTGACCTTTCACCTTCCTTTTCTCCTAATTTCCATTATTTTCATAAATAAACGTGCCAAAATGGCATTTTTCCTTTCCAAAACCTTTTCCATTTCCTTTGCCAATTTCCTTAGCCATAATAACTTAAATGAACACCCACTAGGATGTTTTACCCACCATTCAACTTGGAATACGTGTCCCATGACCATGGTTTTATATTTTTACATGGATTTTTAACCAGGGTTGTTACAATTATAAAATACATCCTTCCTCCTTATCAAATATTTAAGGAGACTTATTTCTCCCTCTTAAGCATAGTGATATTCCTAACTTCCTTTTGATTGTGAAGTTAGCTCTTTAGTGAATCTCCGTCAATACATTAGCTACTAGTTCTTCATGGATATAGTCAATTAGTTGCATGGATCCATCCTTCATTTGTATCTCATCATATTGAGATTTTATATATAATGGATCCAAACTTTTTCTTGAAATTGTGAAAGGGTTTAGGCAATCAACCTTCATATCACTTTCCTCTTGTCATCATCAGCAAAGAAATTATATTAATCCATTCAAATTATAGTTTAATCATAGCTCCTTCCAATCATGAGAGTGATCTTCATTATCATAAATATCATATTATTTCTTTGTATTTCTACATTTCAATCCCAAGATGATATAGACATATTTACCACATAATCCTTCAATGATTACCAAAGCCATTCACTCAATCGATGTATTCATTGACTTGAGTTCAAAACAATTGTACTTTTCTTAACTGCCATGATGCATTTCGGTGACATTTTTCCAGGTAGCAAAACCATATACCAATCACATAACCAATATCATAATTACCTCAATATGATGGCCTTTCGTCAAAGTATCATATTTTTCTTACTTTTTTTCCTTTGAGATCTACATCCTTTCACATGATTTATCTCTATTTTATACAATATTCCTTCTCCATGCTTTTGATTTTAATCAAAGTGTCCATGGAGCAAGCTGCAATATTTTCTTCCTTGGATTTTTCATTGCCAACTGTTTTTCTTTCCTTAGAATACATATTTTATGTTGATCAATATCATCAAATGAACTCTCCTTATAGCCTCTTCACATGCTTTTGCAATAATGTTTTGTTACAAATTTCAATGTGTTCCTAGAATGAGCTCATTTGCTGGAAGATTTAATATCATCAGGGTCCTCACAGTTACCTTTTTCTATCATGCTCATCATTTTCAAGGAGTCATTAACAAGCATGAGTGTTCCTTTCCTTTGTTCTTCCATCCTTCTCATCTTTTTTCCATAATTTTGATAACCTTCATTTTGTTCATGCAATTCACACAAGTACAACCAAGCAAAATATACAAATACAAGAGAATGATGTCAAATCTTCTAATCTAGGATTTCCATGGTTTCTTAGAAGGTGAAATTCTAGGTTCTAGTTACAAACCCTATATTTCTTGATCTAACACTTATTAAGGTTTAAGCGGAAACATTGGTCCTAGCATTTTGAATTTTCAGCCCTAGGGTTTATTCAATTCAACCCTTTCTATGGTTTTATCACATACCCTAGATTATCCTCTAAAAATTAGATCTGCAAACCCTAGATGTTAAGAGCTAGGGTTTCCTTAGAGGGAACAACCAATTAGGGTTTTCACTCCTAGGTTTAATTCAATATAAACGATGGCCTTAAAACTCTTAAGTACAAAAAGTATTCAAGACTACACATATATACAAACCCTTGAAACTTTATAGTTATATAACATAAATAAATTGCAAAACCTTAACTTCAAGACCCCAACCATACTATAGACATACCTCATATGAAAAAACTACGTACCTTTGTCTTCCATGATTACCGTAGTTGCATCAAAGAGGTAGTTTAAATTCATCTAGTTCCCAAAACATTCCATCCTCCATGTCTTCTTCAAAAACATGCACTTCCACTTTGTGGGATCTAGGTTCTTGTCAATATTACAAGTGCCTCAACTTTTCCTATGTTGAGTTCCTAGCTTCGTCTATCAATTCAAGGTTTCTTCTAATTTCAAGGATAAACCAATCCACTCAATGTTTTGTCCATCGATTATGGTTAAGCCAAACATTGTCTTCTTTCAGGTCAGCTTCATGATGATTGCTTCTCATAGTCGACATCCATGCTTTATAAGCCATCATTTTCAACAATAGATCCCTGTCATAGATCATTTTTCATAGTTGTTATTTATGCTAAGATCACCATCATACATCAAAGGTTATTGTCGTATATCTCATTGACTTATTGACATATACATATCTGAATTATTGTCAAATATTGATCCAGATTTATGAAGGAACGAAATGAGATACAGATAAAAACATAAATATAGAGATACAGTGAAAATAGAACTTCAATTCATTAATAACAAAGTATTGGAAATTGTTTACATGCATAACGGAAATAAACTAGCTCAAGCGATGGTAGCTTATCTCTTAGAAGAGATGTGGCAGCTACATGCCTTCTGAATTGTGTTACAATGAGGCTCAAATGCCTATTTATTATTGAGAAACAATGGAAAACCCTTAACATCCAAAAAACTAACCCTAGGAGATGAAGCACCAAAATTTTGTGGGCCTTTGTTTGGGTAAATTAATACATCAACTTCCTAAGGTCATAGCTTTGGCATACGATCTTTGTTTGACGTGCACGATACCTTATTAGAAATATATATCCGAGGAATACAACCTTCAACTGCAAACTCATGGTGCAAGCAATGAATTTTCTCGTTTACCAAAAAAACATTGTTTAGGGCCTCAAAACGGCTCCGGAAGTTCAAGACCCGAAAAACTGCCAAAAATAGTAAATTGTGCTACAATTAAGGAAATTGAAAGAAACAATGGTGGGGGTCTAAGTGGAATAGGTGGGTGACCACCAATATCTTCATGGATTAGTACTCCCCCTTAGGAAGCAATGTTCCCCATTGCGTGGAGTGCCTCCATGAGATGGGGAAACTTTTGTTGAACTTGGACCCTGGTGAGCCACTTCCATTAGTGAAAGAGTTGGCAAACTTTGACAAACCAATACATTTGGATCTTTTGTTGGTGATTTTTCTTGATCTACATGTCCATGACCTAATTATTTGTGGTCTGTTCCATGCAATCTAGGTTTATCTCTGTTGGCGTGAGTTATTCTACAATGTTTGATGTTTCCAGTAATGGTGGAAAGTATGGTCGAAGCTAATCCACATTGAACATTGGGTGAAGGCCAAGGAATGGGGGAATGTTGAGCTTAAAATAATTGTCTCATATCCTTGGTGATGGTGTAAGGCCCATATCGAAGTGGTCTGAGCTTTTTATGGGCTCTCGTAAGGCGTTCTTCTACAAATGCAACCAAACTTTGTCACCCACCTGAAACTTGTGCGACACCTGATGTTCATCATGTCGCAGCTTGTACTAGGAATTGGACTTCCCCACGATTTCATGAACCTGCTGTAGATGTGCTAGATGCGTTTGTTGGGAATGGGTCCCCTGGGGGTCAATTTTGGGTTAAACACCCAAGTTTTGGGGCAGAAGGCCCGAATTTTGTGTAAAGAAATGTAAAGTCTCCACATTTTGTGGTCGCAGAGCGCAAAAGATATCTAAAGTTAAAAGGGTTTTCCGCCCTTGGTTTAGATAATTTGTGTCGATTTTGAGATCTACCCATGGTCCGCGGACCATGGGATTGTATAAAAAGGGAGGAAAGTAAGTAAGTTAGAGGTCATGAGTCATTGGTAAGTTTTGGGAGAGCTAAGAGCGAGAGTCTTAGCGTAGGAAGAGGCTCTGCAGTTGAGTGCGTAGAGGCCTAGGGTGGAAGTCCATAGCTAAGTGTGCGGAACCCTGCAGCTATGTGTGCAGGGCGAATAGATTCTGTACTGGGAACTTGAATCATAAATAAAGAGAAGTATTCTGGAATCACTGTATTTTCTCTCTCTAATTATTGCATGCAATTATGATATATTAAGTTTTGGGTTTACATTATAATTTCAAATTGATGCGCGAATGTATCTATTTCTATCTATTATTTGAATGCAAGTAATAATGTATGTTTACGCGAGGGTAATCTTAATTGCATGATAAAGTTGGCTAACCACTAAGATAATTAGGGAACGGTACAGTAACATACTCACCGAGGCGCGTAAGTGCCTGAATCATTGTTTAAGGTTGCGCGAAGGATGGTCGGATACCTTTGCATAGGTTCTAGAAGACGAAGAGGAAATACATTGATAAGCCCTAAAAGGCTTATCGATCTACGCAAAGGCAGGGGTTGAGGTAGACAAACGACATCACAACCATCTCAAGGTGCGAAAACTTGGTTCGTGCATCCCCCCATACTGCTTCGGGTGAGACTTCGGTTCGTGCTCCGCAGACTAATGCCAAAAGGGCCTGTAGTGTAGGGATTTTTTTGGATGCCTAATGCTAAACCTGGGTTAGGGCCCGTCAAGCCAACAAATGGTTCCGTTGTTGGGACCAGGATCTGCATAACGAGATGTGTGATGTCGTATCATTGGAATCCAACTAAGAAAGATATTGAAACCTGGTTGGATAGAAAGATCCACGAATTCGTAGTGCAAGAAAACAAGAATCTGTGATTGACAAAAGAACAGTGGTTGGACAGATACCTACCTATACACAGAAATACACGAAAACTTCTTCTATTCATTCCCGGTTGAGTTATATGAGTGGATCGCAAAGTTGGCAGACGGCCAAGGAAGGTGGAGGCTTGACAACATGATTGTTTGGACACCGAAGTTAGTAAGGAGGTTGGAAGCTTCTAAAGATAATATTGCTTGTGTTGTCGACCATTAGCTCGACCGCATCATAGGAGGATTTGTTACAGAGTTCGCAGTTGATACCTCTGTCAGTTACAACGAAGCAGAGAACCGCTTCTTTAAAGGACCGCAAGGTAAGTATTTAAAATTGCTAAATATTCGGATTAAGATGCTCTTGTGTGAACAACAGGTTATGCAGTTACCTTGATGTTTGGAGCTACGTGAAGTGGAAAGTCTTTTAGGGATAGAGGAAGAAAAGGTCCTGAGTATAGCCCGCTAATCGGGCCTCCTTTGAGTGATGACAAAGGAGCACCGCAGACTTCTCCCCTAAGCGCTAGTCAGTTGATAAGACAAGGGTTCCCGTGAATACCTAAACTGCCTCCACCCTCATCCCATCCATCTACACCGCCTCCATCCTCGCCTCCACCGCTCACCCCCTCATCCACACCACTGCCACCTCCACCACTATTCAATATGGTGAACTCCGTAAAACTACCTGTATTCAAGGGCATAGGGAACGAAGATCCAGACCAGTTCTGGTTCGTTGCGAAGGTTGTATGGGAAGCCCAGGGTATCACGGATGACCAAATGAAGAAATCCACGCTGGTTAGTGCTCTGCAGGACCGCGCACTAACATGGTACATTAAGTACAGTATTGATAATCCAACGTCCGTGTTGGCAGATATCCAGCCCGCGTTGAATATAGAATTCACTAGACCTAAGTTTCAAGCACAGACGATTGTAGGGTTCAAGGAGATCATGGTGAATTCGGGGGAGACGCCCTGGGATTTGGATCAAAGACTGAAGTGTATGATCCGTGAAGCCAACATGAACCCAACTGATGGGCAGCACCACGAATGGTTTTTGGCCTCACTCCTACCCCACCTAAGGGTTGTGCTATCACAATAGAAGATTGGGACCCAGGCAGAAGCTCTAGAAATCGCGATGAGGTTGCATGAGACACCAATGCAGGATGCTAATCTAGGGGTTCAGCAGATTCATGCGCAGTTGCAAAACTTTTGTCTCAAAATGCAAAGTCTGACGCAGGACAGAACAGCTCGGCCAGAGGTGCGCGAAGAAGTTTGGTGCCTAAAATGCAAGGGTCAGGGGCATGACAAGGATCACTGCCCAGTATTCGTGAACTATGTTGTAGCAGGAGGACCAATGCCTCTACGAATAGAGGCCACGGCAGAGCCAAGTGCAGGGTCTGCGTTATGGTATGCTATATGCCAGGTGGCTAGGAAACACACGACCGACAATTGCCATTTACTGCAGAAATTCGTGCAGACACCACAACAGCTCTTTTGCAATTTCTGTCAATCAGTAGGCCATGATGAGCGCAATTTCCGAAGTTACGAATTGATGATGGATAGGAGCCTTGCATACATGGTGTAGATAGAAACGCGGCATCCAGACCAAGGCGTTGGGGGAACGCGAGGTGAGTATCAGGGGCACGGCCAAGGCCGAGGTGGAGGAGGGCCTAGGAGAGGCCGAGGATAGCTAATTTGTTACAATTGCGGAGGCCCAGGACACTACGCGAGAGACTATCTGAATCCGACGCAGTTGTCATGCCGCTACTGTACTCAGTTTGACCATGCGACTGAGGATTGCCCAATATTATTGGCTAAGATTCATGAAAAGGGGGCGTAGCCTCCGCAACTAACGCAGAACCTCCAAATGATGAGGGTTGACCCCTGCGAGGAAGACCCTAAGGTAAACATCATGCTACAAACTGGAACTACGATGGGGGAGGATAAAGGCAAGCAGCCTGCAGAAAGCGAATGGGTCCGCAAAGCACCAGAAAAGGAGACTGGTTTTGACTTGGAGCGTGCAAAAGAAACATTTATCGAAGCAAATAAAAGCTTCGCTGAGGCCTCTACCTCAGGAAGTCAGGAGAAACCAGTTGAATAAATGGACCCATCCATGATTACCACATTTTTGGTGACCTGCATGAAACTGCTCCGTGACAGTAAGGTTGTGAAGGGCCTGTAGGAACTCATCAATCAGTGTGCTGGTACGGATGGCACTACTGGTGGACCACACGTGGTCAAAAATCTTGGCAAGCACAAGGCAAGGACTGGGCATGAAATGCGACTCACCGCGCAGATAGGGGAATACGAGATGGACCAAGTTATCCTGAATCTGGGGTTGACACGAATGTTTTCCCAAAACAAACTTGGGAAAGAATGGGGCGACCTGTGCTCCAGTGGTCTCCGATCTAGTTAAGAATGGCGAATCAATTGAAAATTATCCCAATTGGGAGGCTGCAAGGGGTAAAAGTTGACATCGAGGGTGCAAGCGCACTGGCGGATTTTGAAGTAATAAAGATTGTGGATGATAGCAATCCCTACCATGCGCTCCTTGGAATCGATTGGGCCACTGACATGATTGGGGTAATCAACCTAAAGAAGTGGAAAATGATATTTGAAAAGAAGTCGCTCCGTGTAGTGGTGCCGCTGGATCCAGCGGAGGGACCGCGCTATACAGAACTAGTCTGAGATTATGAAAGTGATGACGATCTGGACCAGATTTATAAGATAATAGCGCAAGACCAGGATTGGGTAAATCCGACAGCGGATGGACGTATTGCATGGGACAGCGAAAGCTCCTGCACGTCAGATTCAGATGAAGAATTAGAGCACTGGAAAAATCGACTGTATGAAGTATCCACGTTGTGTTGTAATATGATGACGAAGTCATTGCACTGCGTGTCATTCGAAATTAGGGATCTGCCTCACTATGATGGACTAACTGATGTTGATTTATTTTTGGTTGCATTTGAAAGAGAAGTGTCAGAGAAACATCACTTCCATGCCTTGGACTAGGTACTGCCCACTACGCCCGCAAGATGGTGGGGTACACACAAGGATAATTTCGGTGATTGGCGCGACTATAAGAGGATGATGAGAATGTGTTTCGGGCAGCCAAAAGTGTGGATGACAGATAAGTATGATGGAAGGGATGTTCCGCGTGATCACCTGGCCAAATGGACTCAATCTTATGGAGCGAAGCCCCAGCCTGAATGGGTGCATCTGTTTTGTCATACCCTGGGCGTCATACCAATGAATTGGTACTTGGAAACTGAGCTCCTCCATGGCACTGAAGAGTGGGAGATCTCATGCCAGGGATTTATAATGACGTTAAACTTTGAGGATGGGTTTGACTGTATTGACACGGCGCTACAAGAGGTTAAAGAAGCAATATTTAAGATACCGGAAGATCCTTTGGACTTGGTCCAACCTAATTGGACTACCCAACTGAGCCACACACTGGAATGTTATAACGTAATTGCTAAAGAAGAAGACGAGGATCCCCGAAAGCTTAATATTTCAGAAATTGAATGTCACCGCGAGGTTGAAGGTCCGTAGATAGAGGATCCAGACATAACCACGCTGTTGAAAACTAGGAAGGTCAAAATCGGCACAGAGGTGGAATCAAAATTTGCAAAGATTGGGGACTATTGGGATGGTGCGACAGTAGACAAGGTCATTGAGCTCCTCCGCGAATATCAGGATTTGTTCCCCACGAAGTTTTCTGATTTAAAAGGGATAATAGCAGACCTGGGTGTCATGAAAATCACCCTAAAACAGGATGCGAAACCTATAAAACAAAGACCTTACCACCTTAATCCTAAGTATAAGGAAAGGGTTCACGTTGAGTTAGATAAAATGCTAGCAGCAGGAATTATTGAACCAGTGGAGGAATCTGATTGGGTAAGCCCGATAGTGGTTTAAGAAAAGAAACAGAAGGAAGAAATAAGGATATGCGTGGATCTCCGGAAGCTGAATGATGCTTGCTTACATGATCCCTTCCTGACCCTGTTCACTGACAAGGTCCTAGATCATGTAGGTGGCCAAGAAGCATACTCTTTCACTGATGGGTTCTCTAGGTACCATCAAATCAAAATCGCACCTGAGGATAGAAGCAAGACAACCTTCGTGACTGAATGGGGATGTTTTCAGTACACTGTAATGCCTTTTGGGCTGAAGAATGTGCCAACAATCTTTTCGCGCGTAGTCATTGCAGCATTCAAAGACTTCATTCATAAGTTTATGGAGGTATACTTTGACGATTGGACAGTGTTTGGATTGGTCAAGCGTCATGTGGCAAGTTTGCGCTTGATGTTAGATACATGTCGAAGATACCAGATCGTGCTCAATCTGAAGAAGTGTTTTTTTGTGCCCCTTTCAAGATCCTGCTGGGTCATGTGGTATGCAGACAGGGATTGATGGTAGACCCCACGAAGATCGCGGTGATAATCAACTTGGAGGCGCCAAGGAATGTGAAATAGTTGCACGCAACTCTAGGGCATACCGGATACTATAGGAAGTTCATCAAGAGCTATGCCCAAATCACCGCGCCCATGGAGAAGTTGTTGAAAAAGGATGCTACGTTCTGTAGGAGTGATGAATGCTAGAAGAGCTTGGACGTGTTGAAAGAGAAAATGGTCACTGCGCCAATCTTAGTCTTCCCGGACTAGAAGAAGGAATTTCATGTGCACGTGGATGCCTCATGTATTACGTTGGGGGTCGTGCTGACACAAGCAGGTGAGGGGGAATTGGACCATCCTGTAGCATTCGCGAGCAAGAAGTTTTCCTAGGCTAAGAAGAACTATTCCACTACAGAGCGTAAAGGACTAGCTATGGTATATGCACTCCAAAAGTTTTGGCACTATTTACTGGGTGGACATTTTAAGATGTATACGGATCATTCTACGTTGAAATATCTAGTCAATAATCTTGTGTTGGGGGGGAAGATATGCAGATGGTTGTTGTTGTTCCAAGAGTATGACTTTGAAGTTATTGTGAAGCTAGGACGACTAAATGTGAGACCTGATCATCTGTCGTGCATTGAAATGAGAGAGGAACCTACTAATCGAGAAGAGTGGTTACCTAACACACAGCTCTTTATATTACGTGTCGTAGACAGTCACTTTGAAGATATCATACAATTCTTGACAACGGTAACTGCTCCAGAAGGGTATACAAGCCACCAGAAGAAGGAGTTAGTAGTGTGCGTAGCAGACTTCTCTGTCATTGCAGGACATTTGTACAAAATGGGGTCAGATGAAATATTGCAACTTTATGTACCTAACTTTGAGCAAAGCAGCTTTCTCGTGGAGGCTCATGGAGGAGCTGCAGGAGGAAATTATGCAAGAAACGTGACAGCGCAGAAGGTTCTGCATGCTAAGTTGTGGTGGCCAACTCTGCATAAGGATGTGAAAGCATATTGTAGGTCTTGTGACGCATGTCAAAGGACTGGTGGGCCATCACGGAGGGATGAACTGCCTTTGATGCCGCAGGTGACGTTACAACCATTCGAGAAATGGACGATCGATTTTGTGGGCCCAATTCAGCCTCTGGGAAAGAAGACAGGTGCACGATACATCATCATTGCGACTAAGTACTTAACTAGGTGGGCGAAGGCACAACCTGTGAAGGACTATACAGGTGCGACAACAACGAAGTTTCTTTTTGAATATATATTGACAAGATTTGGTTGTCCAAAGATCTTGATGAGCAATCACGGTACACACTTTCTTAATGAAACAATCACCACATTGACAGAAGAATTTCAGGTGTATCATCAGAAGAGCACGCCTTATCACCCGCAAGCCAATGGGACAGTGGAAGCATTCAATAAGGTACTAGAGAACACACTGACGAAGGTCTACAATGCTTAGAGAAGTGACTGGGATGTGTGCGTACCAGCAGTGCTATGGGCCTACAGAACGACTTGCAAGAATTTGACTAGGCAAACACCTTTCAGACTCATGTATGGTGTAGAAGTTGTGACGCCAATGGAATACATTGTACCTATTCTGTGCATAGTGGCACTCACAACAATGGCGCACCACAGAGCCTTGGAAGAGAGGCTCGTGTAGCTAGCAAAGCTTGAGGAGGAACGATTTCTAGCTGGATTTCATCAACAAGTTCAAAAGGAGAGAGAAAAGGCATGGCACGATCGGCACATCAAACTGCGCACCTTCAAGGTAAATGACCTGGTCTTGTTATATGACAGTAAATTTGATAAATTTCCAGGGAAATTTTGGATGCACTAGCTAGGGCCATATGTTATCAAGGAGATTACCGATGGTGGAGCAGTTCAGTTGGTCAAATTGAATGGAGAACCCTTCCCAGGGAAGTTGAGTGGCAGCCGATAGAAGCCATACATTGGTGATCCATCTAGGTGACTATACGAGGGAAGCACAGTGTCAACACTCCAGGCAACTGAAAGGAAGCGCGGGACTATAAACTACACTTCCCGAGTCGGGGAGCTGTGCGTTTGGGGAACTGTGCGGAATGAAGATATGTCACAATGCCCACGGAAGTGCACAGGGGGCTACGCTACCAAGGAAGCAACCACGCAGAGCAGCTAGAAAGTGACCATTAAAGTCACTGTTCATGATTTGACGATGAAAAAACAGCCAAATGGAGCGGGGGGGCGGAATTTAAGTTAGACTTTATGGACCATATCTCTGAAAATTTGTGGCCAATCTAGCATTAATGAACCGATTTTGGGGGGAACAGTCGGATTTGAATTTGAAAGTGCCTATAAATTACGGTGGCTTCCTAGCAAAAAACACTTGGCATTTTGAGAATTGAGTTGTTGAGCTCTTAGGTGCACATGAACCGTGAAACCTTTGAGCTTTTGCTAGCAAGTTCTGTGTTTGAGACATTTCCACAGGTGAATTAGGAGTTATTACGTAGCATTATGTTAATGCCCACTGAAGCTATGAGCATGGAAGCAGCGACAGGCAAGGGAGTTGTCCAAGAGGTGGCTATGGCAGTAGAAGAAGCTGCCCCGAAGGGAACGCCTGCAGAAATACCAGCTGAAGTAACAAAGTCTCCACAGACGCCTAGGCCAAGGCCTACCCCGACCACGGAGGGTCCCAAGATCAAGAAGGCCAAGCAGGTCGCGCCATCGCAGTCGGTGCGCGCATCTCCCAAGAAACACCCCTAGAAGGTTAAACCCACTGCACAAGAAAAGGGCAAGACAATTAACCTAGAGCCAGAAGAAGAGAAGTTTGAGAATATCCTAATGGATGATGAGGATGTTGGGATGGAAACAGAAGATGTCAAAATTTTGGGGTCTGACCCCATCACTAAGCTGCCTGAGTATGTTCCTCCGTGCAAGGGAAAGAACAAGGTTCCCAAAGACATTGACGAGAGTAAGGTCACCCTGCATACACCCCTCTTACTGGACCAGATTGTGTTTGAAGGACCACGCTTGGGGCGTGTTTGCCTTTTGAAATTAGAAGACTGGGATTTAGCAGACACGGAGAAACTGCATGTTGGGAACGGGTCCCCTGGGGGTCAATTTTGGGTTAAACACCCAATTTTTGGGGCAGAAGGCTCGAATTTTGTGTAAAGAAATGTAAAGTATCTGCATTTTGTGGTCACAGGGCGCAAAATATATCTAAAGTTAAAATGGTTTCCGCCCTTGGTTTAGATAAGTTGTGTCGGTTTTGAGATGTACCCATGGTCCGTGGACCATGGGATTGTCTAAAAAGGGAGGAAAGTGAGTAAGTTAGAGGTCAGGAGTCATTGGTAAGTTTTGGGAGAGCTAAGAGTGAGAGTCTTAGCATAGGAAGAGGCTCTGCAACTAAGTGCGCAGAGGCCTAGGGTGGAAATCCGCAGCGGTGTGCGCAGGGCAGATAGAGTCTGTACTGGGAACTTGAATCATAAATAAAGAGAAGTATTTTGGAATCACTGTATTTTTTGTCTCTGATTATTGCATGCGATTATGATATGTCAAGTTCTGGGTTTACATTATAATGTCAAATTGATGCGTGAATGTATCTATTTTTATCTGTTATTTGAACGCAAGTAATAATGTATGTTTACACGAGGGTAATCTTAATTGCATGATAAATTTGGCTAACCACTAAGACAATTAAGGAACGGGACAGTAACATAGTCACAGGGGCGCATAAGTGCATGAATCATTATTTAAGGTTGCATGAAGGATGGTTGGATACCTTCGTGGAGGTTCTGGAAGACAGAAGAGGAAATACATCGATAAGCCCTAAAAGGCTTATCAATCTGGGCGAAGGTAGGGATTGAGGTAGAAAAACGACATCACAACCATATCAAGGTGCAGAAACTTGGTTCCTGCATCCCCTCATACTGCTTCAGGTGAGACTTCGATCTGCGCTCTGCGAACTGATGCCGAAAGGGCTAGTAGTGTAGGGATTTGCTTGGCCTCCTAACGTTGAACCTGGGTTAGGACCCATCAAGCCAACAACGTTCAATAAACCTGGTTTCTTTATCATCCTTGAACTATACCTGTTTGGATTATGTCTGTGTGGTCGCATGAGGCATGACAACATCAATCAGACACAACGGTTGAAATCCCAGACCCACTTGAAAGTGACTGCGACTAGTCAAGATATGGAGAGATTTGTTATATCTATGTTGCACATAGGGAAGAATCTCATCACAATTTTGTGTATGCTTGGAGTTTTACATGCGTAGTATGTGCACTATCATCTTGTTGATGACTTTTTTCTGGCCATCAGTTTGGGGATGGAATGCAATCGACTTGGTGAGATTGGTGTCCAATAGTTTGCAGAGACTTGACTAGAATGTGCTCATTAACCTACTATCCCAATGATATATAATGGCCTATGGGATCCCAAAATGTACCCACACTCGTTCAAAGAAAAGTTTGGCAATGTCCTCTACTGCGATACTCTTGTTACAGGAAACCAATATAGCTATTTTAGAAAAAAATTCCACAACCACAAATACACATTCATTACCAATCTTGGTAGAAGGGAGGCAAGATAGATAGCCCATGGATATGGATTCCCAGGGTTGGCTAGGAGTAGGAATAGGAGAGTACATGCCTTTCCTTTTTATGATTGACTTAGCGATGACACAAGCAGTGCAGGATCTGATATATTTTCCAACATCCTGTAGAAGTTTTGACCAATAAAATTACTTCTGGAGTACAGCCATATTTTTCTCCATACCAAAGTGTCCTACAATCCAACTGTAGTGTGCCTCCCAAATCAGTTTGGCACACTCGCTTGAAGGAACAAAAAGGTGGCCCATGTAGCATAATAATGCATCCTCGAGGTGGAAATCAGGAACTTTCTTTCCATCCACTAATATATGGTATGTGGTGGTGAACTCTAGATTATTTTTGTACAGGTGTGGCCATCCATAGGTCTCGTGGACACAAGAGTTGAAAACAGTAGTCAGTGCTACAACTGGGGGTCGGCCAAGGCAATCTGCAACATGGTTGGTGCTTCCCTTTTTGTATTTAATGTGTTGCAGATATGTAGACCACTTCAAAGGTGATTGTTCTGCAATTTCCCTTGTGTTTGTATAAATTGAAGAGGTCATTGATCGGTGTGGATGGTTTTCTCCTTCCCCAGAATGTAATGTTTATATTGTCGACAAGCATGCACGATATAATACATCTCTTTATCATAGGTTGGGTACTTCCGAATTGTATCAAAAAGTGTATCACTATGATAGGCCATTTGATTCCCGTGTTGGTTGAGGACTTGTGGTGAAGTAAAATTATAAGTGTGGACACGAATGAATTTCTCTAGCCCTATAATGGGTCTAGTTACAACAAATACATTCTATGGATGATTTCCTTAGGTTGGAATTAATCAAGAGGGCCTACATATTGGTCGCTTATCCTGTTTGATGAAGTCTTCTCTTGCTCGCTCCAGCAATCTCTCGCTTCCTTCTTCAAGTTCCTGAAACAAGTAATCAACAACAGCACACAAACATAATAATAGACAAATTGAAATTCAACCTACTTAACGAGTCAATAAGCATTAAGACATGGATATGTAATATTACAAAACATGTAGGAAATCAATCGATAGTTGCATATATTAATATCAAAGATAGATTACAACCATTTTTCTTGATGCTGCAGTCTTCCTCTGACAAGACCAGGTTCCCACACTTATGCTAACATTCCATGATGGATTCAAACAACAATAGTTTAAAGGCTCTTCCCTTTGGGCTTCACTCCAAACCAAAACACACTTCTCCCTCACACAACTAGGTAGCTACAACTAGTAATAGCTTGCTTTTGTACTCTAAAATAGTATCAACACTCAACAAGAATTATGCCAAAACTATCAACTATGACTATAACATTCACAATAGTTTGTGCTTGGGAAGAAGGGAGGTTTATATAGGAAATATGGATGGGAGATGGATCCTCTTATTATGGGAGAAGGACTTATCCCTTGAAGTAGTTCCATCATTATAGGGGGAAGGAGCCCAAACTATCATCCTCGACCCCATCCGACCAAACCATTTACCAGACTTCCATTACAGAGCTTCTAGCGCTGGAAGCTTCAGCTTTAATTTAAAAAACTTTTCATAATAGGACCGACGTGACTGAAACACAGCTCAGTCGCTCCGGTTAGTGCGAGGAGTAGTGTTAATCTCTGCACATCGGCACGGGGGAGACAACGACCATTAGCATCGATCTTGTAAACTGGGAAAAACAGAAGTTTCAGGGGAAATGGTGCAAAAGGAAAGTGATCTTCTCATGAAGAGGTACATAATGGGAGTTTCTCCATGAAGGCAAAGCATGCAGGTTTCACTGTAGAGGTCCTCTAGGATCAAGGAATGGGGAGTACAGGGACAGTGACAAAATGATGTGTAACAAGACTGCATCAATAGCATATTCGAAGGAATTTGTCTCAATTTCAAATGGTTGCCACAAGTCTGGCAATCTGAGTACAGGTGTAGAGTAGAGGCGGTGATTTAGTTCAATGAATGCCTTAAGTTGGGACTCAGACCATAAAAAAAATTATTTTGCTCGGACCTTGGTAATCTAACTTAAAGGCCAAGTGATATGGGAGAATCCCAACACAAAACTCCGATAAAAATTTGCAAGGCCCAAAAAGTTGCGAAGCTCTATTAGAGTGGTCACGGCTAGCCAATCCTGGATGACTTGGATCTTGGCTGGATCCACATGCACACCTTGCTCATCTATGATGTAACCCAGATATTGGACTTGGCTCATGCCAAAGGTGCATTTCTCCAAGTTGGCACACAATTTGTGCTGCTACAGGGTTTGAAGGACCTGTCGAATGTGTTGCAAGTGCTCCTCCCAACTCTTGTTGAAGATGAGGATGTCATCCAAATAAAAACTACGAATGAGTTGGTGAAGGCTCACAAGATGTCATCCATCAACCTCATAAAAATAGTAGGGGAATTTCTTAACCTGGAGGGCATGACCAGCCATTCAAAAAGGCCTCCCTTGGATTTGAAGGCGGTATTCCATACATCTGTGGACTATATTGGAACCTAGTGATAGCCAGAATTAAGATTGATTTTGTTGAAATACTTGGCCCCCTTGAGTTGGTCCATAAGGTCATCAATCTGTGGGATTGGATACTTGTTCTTGATAGTGATTGTCCATTGCTTGATAATCAATGTAGAGCCTCCAAGTCCCATCCTTCTTTTGTACAAGTACAATCGGCCTCCCATAGGGAGAGGAACTTGGTTGGATGTGCTCTTTTTACAACAACTCCTAGATTGACTGCTTGATATCTTCATTTTCCATAATGGAATGGTGGTATATTGGTCCATTGGGTAGAGGTTTTCTAGGAGTCAGATCAATCAAATTCTTGACCTGACAGTACAAGGGTGTACCCCTATGGGTGAGGAGAAGATGTCCCTATATTATTCCACAACCTTATCCACCTACTTCTTCTGCATGGAGGAACCTTTCCCAGGGGCCATGGATGTGGCCATGATCTTCCCCTTACTTTGAGAGTGAATCAGAAAGAAAACAAATTTCTCAGTCTAGGAGAGTATCTTACTTCATTGCTTAGCAAAGATCAAAGAGTTGGAAGTAGGTAGGGTTGCCTTTGGTATCCTATATAACTTATTTTCCAAAGTAATAATAAGTGTGAGAGGCCTAAAATCATACATAGCATGAAGCTTCCACAAGTATGGTTGTCCTAATAATACATCACAAACTTCAAGAGGAGAAACATCACACAATACCTCATCTACAAAGGGCTTGATGTTCTAGGGAAGGTGGCATTGTTGTCTAACGTAGAGATATCATCCTTGGTGAAGCCACTTGATGGTGTACGAAATCGGGTGTGGTGTGGTTGGTAGGCCCAACTGCTTCACAAAATCTGTTAAAAATAGTTTCTTTTGGCTCACACTATCAGCAATGAATTGCAACAAAGAAACCTCCACCCACATATGTGAGTGGAAGAGACGCTCCCCCTCCTATGTATATTCGAGTTCAATCTTCTAGACCTTAGAGGTGGAAACGATGACGTTAGCCTCCGCATCAATAATCTTCTTCCCTTTGTCATTTCCCTTGTCGGGTTCTGACTCAGAGTTGTAACATGCATTTGACTTTGAAGCCTTCAACTCAACCACCAGTGACTGCTTGCCTCAACACTCACTTGTGTTGTGAGTGGGGCTCTTATGGAACTCAAAAAACTTTCATGTGTCCCTCTTTGTCTTTGTGGTGTTGTTCTTTACTTGCGGCTTCGACAGGTTGTCCTGGGTCACCCCGTCTTGGATTTGTCCTTTGTTCTGGGATTTGGAGGAGCCTTTCCCTTGCTTCAGATTCACAAATCCAAATTATCACTTCTTTTTTTTAATTTCTGCACGATGTTGACAACGTATCGATAGGCAACGTCAAACGAGGAGATGTCCAGGAACTCCATCTTGTCCTAGGTGTGTTTGTGTAGACAACTGTAGTACTTGACTACTAGATGCCGCTCAGAATCCTTGATACCCAACTTTGTGTGAAGGGTATGAAAAATATTTGTGAACTCTGGCATGTCTTGGTCCCTTCCCTGTCCCAGTGTGATCCACTTTATGCACTTATCTTCATTGCTCCTGACAACGCAATATTGTTCCTTGATGGGTCTTAGAAAGAATTCCAAGTGGGTGTAGCTGAAAACATTAAGGGTTCCCTCTCATCCCTCTTCTCACAGTAGATTTCCCACCAGTCCTTGACGTGGGGGCCAGCTTTGAGGAGTGAAAAAGTAATCTTTTCCCTATTGGAAAAATCATGAACCGAAAAATATCCTTCCAATCGATTTAACCATTTATCTACGATATCTGCATATGTCTAGCCTTCAAAAATGGGAATGTCAAGGTTGACTTGTACCTTAAAGGGATTGGCACCTCCAGAGTGGTTTTTGGATGAAGATGTGTCACCTATGGGCATCCACCGAAGGATTTGGGCAAAGTTTTCCATCATTGCATTCCTTTGTCACTCGAGAGATTCTTCGAGAAATATTTTTAAAGGCTCTCCTGCTCCCTCATCTTTATTTTCTTCCGCCATGGGAGGCCGTCGGGGTCGGTGAGGTTAGTCTTGAAAAGGTTCAACGAGTTTGAGCCCTAACTCCTTATACCATAACCTCGTTGGGGACATGCACATAAAGACCGAGAAAGAGTATATTGTAGAAATTTTGAATAATTTAACACATATTCAATGGAGATTATCCTGATCATGTACTATTGCGGAATACATACACAATACATAAGCTCCTCTACGTTGATCATCAATATAGCAGCATCAATAACAATAAAACATCAAGAGCATTCACACATTAACATAGTATGTAACCCGGGGAAAGCATCTCACTAAAAACCCCAACTATTTGTATATTAATGATTGAGACCATGTAACATTACAAAGTACAATGCTTATCACAAGCAATCCAGTACCAGCTCCACTTGTTACACACAATACAACTAAGATCTGATCTCCAAATCTATTCCACTGCTTCCCTGCCTCCACTACTCAATACCTACTCAAGAATGAATGAGAATGGTTTACCAAACTCGTATTTCACCTCCAAAGAATCACTCACACTGTGTAAGACGTGAGCAAAGGCTATAATACTGGGAAAATACATGAGCAAACTCATTGGCATACTCAATCCCTTGATTGTGCAAGATCTGATGCACAACTATAGTCACAACTGATAGCAATCTGATTCTCTAACACCTATCCCTGCTGAACTGAACATGCACTAACATGCAACTGAGTTAACTGATGTATTCTATAGTTGTATTATGAGTTAATAATTAGTTTAACAACTCATCATTAGTCTATTTGCAGTTAGACTAACTACAACTAGTTTAACCAAGTCAAACTGACAACTCCACAATCAACTCCACCAAACTCAACTGATTGAGTTCTAACTGAAGTCATGCATGCAACAACTCAACTGACTCATAAGAAAAGTGTACTTCCTTCTGACAGCTGCATGGGCCACATCTGTAGCTCAAACTGAAGTGCTCCAAGAGAATAAGATCAAGTTTATAGTCCAAATATTATTATGAGACAATAATATTTGACTTTTCTATTTTGGACAGCCAATCTAAGAATAGACTTTGATCACTCCTGCTATGATCACTCCTGCTATGGTCACTCCTACTGTGATCACTCCTGCTATGGTCACTCCTGCTGTGATCATCCCTGCTATGGTCACTCCTGCTGTGATCATCCCTGCTGGGATCCAAAAATAGAACTTGCGCCATAATTTGCCTACAGACCCACTTAGTGAAGGCGACTCTTTTCACTAAGCTCCATCATCTTGTTGCAATCTCAACACTCCCTCTTGACAAGATATGGATTATCAAAAACCCCTATCCTGTCTCGGTGGTATTCGAATTTGCTCCTGGTGAGAGCCTTCGTCAGAATATCAGCATCCTGATCTTCCGTTGGAATGTATGAAAGCAACATGATCCTCCGCTGCACACAATCTCTGATATGATGGTACCTAATGTCGTCCGTTGAGCTCCCTGCCCAATCTACATTCTCCTGTCTGTACCAATAGCCATATCCCAATGTGCCTCTCAAGTAGTGCAATACATGCTTGCCTGCCTTCCAGAAGAGCTTAGTAGGCTTAACCATAGCTTGTGAAAGCTGGTTAATTGCATAGCATATATCAGGTCGTGTATTGACCAAATACATCGGCGACCCCACCAATTGTCGATAAGCAGTGGCATCCACTTCTTCTCCCGAATTGGAATCCTCCTTCCTCCAACCTCCAGGAAGAGGAGTATCAACAGGCTTGCAGCCATGCATGTTGAACTTCTCCAGTATCTCCCGAGCATACTTGTCCTGAGAAAAAAACAGTCCACCACTATGCTGCCATATTTCCAATCCTAGGAAATAGTGAAGGAGGCCCAAATCCTTCATCTCAAACTCTGTAGCAAGATCCTTCTTGCATGACAGTATCAACAGCTCATCACCCGTTAGAATCAAATCATCAACATACAGTACAATGATAAGCAACTTACCCTCCACCACAATCTGGTATAGGTTAGGATCCGCATCGCTCTTGGAGAATCCAAGTCCTGTGAAATAGTTGTCTATCTGTGTGTACCAAGCACGTGGTGCTTGCTTCAACCCATACAGCACTCTCTTGAGCCTGCACACATGTGACTCGCTGCTGAAGACCTCAAAGCCTTCGGGTTGCTCAATGTACACCTCCTCCTCAATGACTCCGTTGAGGAACACAGTCTTCACATCCATCTGATGAATGTGCCATCCCATCTGTGCTGAGAGAGCAAGAATCATCCGTATGGAAGAATACCTTGCGACAAGTGCAAAGGTCTCCTCATAATCGATCCCCTCTATCTGTGAAAAGCCTTGGGCAACAAATCTTGCCTTGTACTTCTCTACACTCCCGTCAGTTGCCTGCTTAACTTTGTAGATCCATCTCGAACCCACCACTGATTTCCCTTCCGGTCTAGGAACAATATCCCATGCACTGTTTCTGACAATAGAATCATACTCTTCCACCATGGCGTCTACCCATGCGGGATCCTCCACAGCTTCCTCGAAAGAGGATGGCTCAATCACAACACACTTGCTCATAAGAGCCATGTATCCAGTGTACTGATCAGGTGACTGTCTCTGCCTGCATTGGGCTGTAGGTGGTCCTACAACTTTCTCTGCATCTTGAGTCAGTCGCTCAGCTTCTGTCAAGCGCTTTCGCCCTCTGATGGTTGGCGCTGCATGAGTGGTCTCTTCCACTCCATGAACCTCGTCCTGTGGCTGATTCACATCCTGAAGCTCATCCTTAGGAACTAATAGCTCCTCATCTACATGCAAGTGTAGCTCCCTCTCAAGCGAACACTTCATGGCTTTCTCCTCCTGAAATTTTATATCCCGTCGCACAACCATTTTACCAATGTCTGGCAAATATACACGATAGTTGTGGGGTGTATCAGTGTACCCCACAAATATCCCAACCTCTGCGGTCGGCTCCAACTTCTTCCTGGCATCCTTCGTCACATGCATGTAAATGTTAGCACCAAAAATCCTCAAATGAGAAAGATTAGGCTTCTTACCAGAATAAGCCTCCTCGGGTGTACTCATGCCAAGTATCCTATGAGGACAATGGTTCTGCACATAAATTGTTGTATTGCATGCTTCCGCCCACAAGTGAAGGGGTAGGCCCTGATCATGCAACATTGCCCGTGCAGCACCCACAATCGTTCTGTTCTTTCGCTCAGCTACCCCGTTCTACTGTGGGTTATGGGGAGCTATGAGCTCTCTTCAAATCCCTTCTACCTTGCTGAAATCATTGAACTCGTCCGAGATGTATTCACCACCATTATCACTCCTAAGAGCCTTCACCTTCTTCCCCGACTCCTTCTTGACCAGTGCTTTGAATTCACAGAACTTTGAATATGTCTCGCTCTTCTTCTGCATGAAGAAGATCCAGCACTTATGAGAGAAATCATCAACAAAATCACATAATACCTGTGTTTTGTTGTCGAAGCAGCTGAGAAAGGTCCACACACGTCTATGTGAATTCTCTCAAGGATCGTCGTGGTGCAACTATCCTTCTCGTGAAAGGTGGCTTTCACAAACTTCCCCAAAGTACACCCCTTGCACTGATCTGACTGCGCAAGTGTGCCTTTAGGAAGCCCTGTAGTGATCTGCTGCAATATCTTCAAGGCTCCATGGTGAAGGTGACCCAATCTCTTGTGCCACAACTCGCCATCATCCCGGCTCACCAATCCTTCTGCCTTGCCTACCATTACTGCGCATCCATCTACATGCAACTGATAAAGGTTCCTCACTCGAACCCCTATCTTTCGGGTCTCACTAGTTGTCTTCCTGCGCAGGAAGGCCTTTCCCTCGCTGAAAATAAAATCATACCCCTTGTCTTCTAACATCGCCACTGAGATGAGATTCTTCTTCAATCCTAGAACATGCATGACTTCCTTCAATACGAAGGGTTTACCAGACTCCCTCTCAAAGGAAATGGTACTGATACCGGTCGCACTGTATCTACCATCATCACCCATCTCGATGTGCACTCCAAGATCTTTGTCCTCCAGATCAGAGAACAAATCTCTATCTCCCGTCATGTGAAAAGACGCACCACTGTCCAAGAACCACACCGATCCCATCACACTTGAAACCAAGCATGCAATCAATGAAAAATCAAGCTCAAACTATGAGGCTAGAGCCTCTCCTGCTGAAGATCCAGCAGCTTGCTTGTTCTTCTTCTTCTGTGGACAATTAGTGGCATAGTGTCCGTGCTGGTGACAGTGAAAACACTTCACCTTGGACATATCCTGCTTCTTGCCTTTCGCACCAGACTGAGAAGCTTTCTTGCTCTTCCCTTTCTTTGCTTTGGTAGCCAAAGCGCAATTCTCTTCATCAGATACTTTTGATGAAGATCCATTCTCACCTTTATTGTTTCTGATTTTATCCTTGAGTGCCAGGTCGCTCTTGCTTTGGAATAACATTTGCAATCTGTTGAAAGACATTTTAACAACATTGCTGCAAATTCGATTTCCACCAGCTCCAACTCAACTGCCCCGGATCTAAGATTCGTGAGAACACAATATTTCTCGTACAGATATTGACTGTATGGGCATTCACCGGATATCTCACCTTCCAAAGGAAGGATGAATCTAGAGGCTACCTGGCCTGATTATAGACTCTGCCTGAAGAAATAGAATATAAACACTTCCTGAATAGTAGATCTGATGATCAACAGCTCTGATACCATGTAGAAACTTTTTCTACAATTATCTAGCTCGCTGTGATACCATGTAGAAATTTTGAATAATTTAACACATATTCAATGGAGATTATCCTGATCATGTACAATTTCGGAATACATACACAATACATAAGCTCCTCTACGTTGATCATCAATATAGCAGCATCAATAACAATAAAACATCAAGAGCATTCACACATTAACACAGTATGTAACCTAGGGAAAGCATCTCGCTAAAAACCATAACTATCTGTATATTAATGATTGAGACCATGTAACATTACAAAGTACAATGCTTATCACAAGCAATCTAGTACCAGCTCCACCTGTTACACACAATACAGCTAAGATCTGATCTCCAAATCTATTCCACTACTTGCCTGCCTCCACTGCTCAATACATGCTCAAGAATGAATGAGAATGGTTTACCAAACTCGTATTTCACCTCCAAACAATCACTCACATTGTTTAAGACGTGAGTAGAGGCTATAATACTGGGCAAATACATGAACAAACTCATTGGCATACTCAATCCCTTGATTGTGCAAGATCTGATGCACAACTATAGTCACAACTGATAGCAATCTGATTCTCTAACACCTGTCCCTGCTGAACTGAACATGCACTGACATGCAACTGAGTTAACTGATGTATTCTATAGTTGTATTATGAGTTAATAATTAGTTTAACAACTCATCATTAGTCTATTTGTAGTTATACTAACTACAACTAGTTTAACCAAGTCAAACTGAACACAACTCCATCAACTCCACAATCAACTCGACCAAACTCAACTGATTGAGTTCTAACTGAAGTCATGCATGCAACAACTCAACTGACTCATAAGAAAAGTGTACTTCCTTCTAACAGCTACATGGGCCACATCTGTAGCTCAAACTAAAGTGCTCCAAGAGAATAAGATCAAGTTTATAGTCCAAATATTATTATGAGACAATAATATTTGACTTTTCTATTTTGGACAACCAGTCTAAAAATAGACTTTGATCACTCCTGCTATGATCACTCCTGCTGTGGTCACTCCTACTATGATCACTCCTGCTGTGGTCACTCCTGCTATGATCATCCCTGCTGTGGTCACTCCTGTTGTGATCATCCCTGCTGGGATCCAAAAATAGAACTTGCGCCATAATTTGCCTACGGGCCCACTTAGTGAAGGCGACTCTTTTCACTAAGCTCCATCATCTTGTTGCAATCTCAACATATATTTCTTTGATACCACTAATCTAGATTTGTGAAGAAATGAAATGAAATACAGATATAAACATAATACAAAGATACAGTGAAAAAAAAACTTCAATCCATTAATAACAAAGTACTAGAAATTGTTTACATGCAGAATGGAAATAAACTAGCTCAGGTGATGGTAGCTTATCTCTGAGAAGAGATGGGGAGGCTACATGCCTTCTAAATTGTGTTACAATGAGGCTCGAAGGCCCATTTATTATTGAGAAACAATGGAAAACCCTATAAATCCAAAAACCTAACACCAGGAGATGAAACGCCAAAAGTCTGTGGGCCCCATTAGGGTAAATTGGTACATCAACTTCTCAAGGTTGTAACTTTGGCATACGATCTTCGTTTAACACGCACAATACCTCGTTAGAAAGATCTATCCGGTGACTACAAATTTTGACTGTAAACACTTATGGTTTTGGGATTTTCTATTTTCCAAAAAAATGTCATTTAGGGCCTCAAAACGGCTCTAGAAGTTCAGGACCCAAAAAACTGACAAAAATAGTAAATTGTGCTACAATTAAGGAAACTGAAAGAAAAAATGGTGGGGGTCCAAGTGGAATAGGTGGGTGGCCACCAATATCCACATAGATAAAATATACTGTAGGTCACAGTCATACATAATTTTTGTATAAATCATCGTCACACTTCCAATCAAACATAGAGAACAAGACATTATCATATGTCTTCAATTGTTTTTATGTTGATAATTGTTCTCAAGCCATCAAGCTATCATTGTGAATCATAGAGATTCATCGAGCCACATAAAAAATCATATAACAAACCAAAACCAAAAGAATATGTGATATGTATGATAACAATATGCATGCCATGATAATTCCAGATACTTAGACAATCCTTATAGTCAGGTCGGAATTCCACATCATAACAATTATATGAATATCACTTCAGAGTATTCAGTGGGCATGGTCACAATGTCATTGACTGAAAATCCCCCAAAATTATATAATGGCACCACCGTGTTATGTATGTGAAGCAACTGGCAATACAAAGATCACCATGCCATTATTGTAATGTTGAGCCCCTCAGAGTCATAGATATATAGTATATCGATCACAAGAGTAATCGCAAGCCATGGGGATGCAATCCAAGCCATATACTCATAAATATATGTAAATGATCCATCAAATTAACAAATACGAGTTTATACACAATGTGATTCTTTGTCATAATGTAAGAGAGATCCACATAAGTGTGCTCTACGAATCACCATACCACAAGACAATACTTGATACAAGTCATAATCACGGTGTAGACATCCAAGCCACAAATGGAGTGATGTTTGTCATTCCAATTTATGGGTGTAAATTAGATCATAAATTTTATTATCAATCCGGAATTTGTGAACTTAGAAGCACACCAAAATCTATGGTTTAGAGACTAATTTTGAAAAATTAACACTTTAACTAGCTTGAGATCTTAAGCATTGTTACCAAGAAAACTTCAATCTCCCTTACAGGAGATGGATTCAAAAACCTTCCATTGATGAAATCAACAATTTTATACCATCAATTACTATCAATCAAATAACCAATTAACCAAATTTAAACAATCCAACCACACATAATAAATTTGACCAAAATGAGCAATTTTGACAATTTTAACCATTAAGAATGAAAGGAATATCAAGCTCCTTTACACGAGATCACTTCATAATACTAAGCATAACAACAGCAAATATTTTCAATTAATACTTAAATGCATAATAAATTAACACAATGAAATTGCAACAATTTTGACAATTTTAACCATTGAGAATGAAAGGAATATCAAGCTCCTTTATAGGAGGTCACTTCATAATACTTCTTGTCAAGCATAACAACAGCCAATAGTGTCAAATATTACTGTAATGCATAATAAATTAACACAATGAAATTGCAGCAAATTAAAAGATCAAACCATACAAAAACAAGTGCACACGCTTGGCAATGGGGGCTCTCCACGCTTTGTTTTCACACTTAAGTTGAAAACCAACTTAAAGAACTTGAAGAACAAGCTAAGCATCATCTATTAAGCACAATGAAGACATGAGAAACTTTGAATTCAACCAAGTAGCAATAGTTCATCAAGCATAACATGACATAATGTGTCTTTCTACCTCAAATCCTACATATTTATACAAGTGTTTTTGTAACCAAATGACTGCAAATGCTCAAATGTATCTATGAAAATCCTAGATGAAGGCTAACAGGTCAAATTCATCCTTCTTACCACTAGAATTTGGGATCCCTCAAAATCCAAAACTACCCTAATTTTGTGCTCAAAACAAGGGATTTTTATTGCATAAGTGGCCTAGTTTGACTAGCATTGACCAGGCACATCTGTGAACCCTTTCGAGAGAAAAATAGGTGTTTCACCATCCTTGTAGAATGAGTATTACCCATAAACTTTCGAATTTCTTCCAGTTGTCCTACATATATGAAAACCATGGAGCTATTACGGGAAGTTCTAACATCTTGTAGTTTCTGCTAAAAAATTAATTTTAATGTCAAACTTTTGCCAAAATTTAATTCATATAAAGTAAATGATAAATCTACGTGACATGGTCAATTTCAAGTAATTATGGATGATACAGGAGATATATGGATGGAAAATACAGTCAAAATATAGGTAATGTGACTATAATAACATAAAAAAATGGAACCCAGCATTCCCCCAAAAGGAAGATATTGTATGTCCTTATGCACAAAAAGTGCCCCTGTGTCCCTATCACTATTCCTCTGCTTCTATTTCCTTTACTGCCTGCAATAAAATGTCTACATTGTTTTGGGCCATGTGAAGAACCTGCAACCTTTGGTACTTTGTTTTCAATGTCTTCTTTTGGTGATACTATTTATATGCATGTTTGGAGATTAAAATTTCCCTCACTTTCAACCTCTTATTTCTCTTCTTTAATTTTTCATTTTCCCTTTGAATTCTTTTGCTTTGGATTTTCAACTGTTTGTTTTCTTGTTTCAAGTGCCTTTCAATAACCTCCATTTCCTTTACAGTCCTTTTTAGTTTCTTAATTTTCTTATCCTTCTTTGAAGTAGTTTTCTCTTTTACCTTTTCTAGAATTATGGGTTCTTGTTCATTCATTGGCATCTCATTTTGCATCTCCTCCACTTGGTTTTCTATTTCTTCTTGTTCTTCCAAGGCTTGCAAATAATCATATTGATATTGTTGTGCTTCATCATTCTCCTCTAGAATTTGTCCTTTCTGAGCATGTGGGCGTTTCTTGGATTTCCTTTCATAAGTATAGAAGATCTTATATTTTTCTTGTAATTTCTCCTCTTCCCTTACTATACTTCTTGTTTTCTTTTCTCCAAGGGCAGTTTTGAGCTGGTTTCCCTTGGAAGGTTTTCCTCTTCTTCACCATCACTTGGGAAAAAAATATGTTCCTCTTCTGAATCATCTTTCCTCTCCTCAAAATCATTACTTGTTATGAATTGATTCCATACAAAGTTATGTTTTTGAAGCTCATGCATAATGATCATTTTTATTAACCCATTGTGATAAAGACTCTTTTCTGGATTATTGTTTTGTTTTTGCACTCCTTTGGCCATCTTAGTGAGACTTTGCAACAGGTAGTAAGGCATATTGATTTTGTAGTCACCTTTCAAGTGTTGTAAGAGTTTTACATGATATAAGTAGACTATACTAAACCTTCCTTCACATGTAATAAATTTTTGAATGATATATACCATCTCATCCCAAGGATGCATTAGCCAACTTCTAGATATTCCTTTTTTCCAATTGATTACTGACACTCTAGATCTATAGATGAATGGTCCCCATGAATTATCTTTCCATTGCTTGGTTTTAAAGCATCTCTCTCCTACTTGAAGAAGGCCAGTGATTTTTTCCATGATATCTTCTGACAGTCTTATGGTGATATTTCCTATAGTAGCTTTTTCTCTATCAAATGAAGCTACAAACTCCACACATACTTTCTCATTATACCCACCAAATTTTTCCAGAAATGGAATCCAATGATTTCTTTCAAGCAATTCAAGACAGTCTTTATGAATTGATGAAAAATAAAATTTCGTTAGTTCAACCCTGGACATCATAATGATTTTATTTTTTAAACATTTTTTCTTAAATTTCCTCTTGTATCTTTGAAATTCCCTTTTTTTTTGTCACTGAAAGTTTCCTTTTTCTAGCACACTATGTTTTTTTATCTCTATGTGTTAAAAAAAAAACACACCAAAAAAAAATCTTACTCCCAGACTCCTAACCTTATATCAATCGAGGTTTATATGGATAAATTCTTACGTGTTGACCCAAGATGAGGAGAAGTTCCAATTTTTCTGACTAATTAATCCAAATTTTGTTCTTTGTGGCTCAAAAATTTGTTCTTTATGGCTCATAAATTTTCTCTCTATGGCTCCTTGCTTCAGCAAAATGGTCTTCGTGTGAGAATATGAATACATTGTTCTTCTTAGATTGTTTGTTTCAAAATTCCCTCAAATTGAGTTATCTAAATCACCCTGAGTCCGTCTTTTAAAAAATTTGGCACCCTATTTTGCTTTGGAAAAACAGAAGTGATTTTATGTTTGACAATTTTATTTGCCAACATAAAATCTCGTCTTTTATGGTGGTATTTGTTTCATTAAATTTTGGAAATATTCTGTGATGAGGGAGGCATAAAAATTGTCACAGGAAGACAACTACAGTGCAATTCTCAGAGGGTAGACATGCTTTGGAAAATAATTTGGATTTAACACCCACAGTTTGATTCACAGGGAATAATTATGCTTTTAAATTATGTTGGAGAACATAGGGTTTACATTCAGTCGAATGGTGGCATGAAAAAATCAAGATCATTTCATAATGAAATCTAGGCAAAACTCTAGGTGAATAAGGGTTACCGCGTAAAATTGTAACACCATGTTGAAAATGCCTAAGTGTATCCAAATTCCTCCTGAGCTTATTCACTAAGTCATTGGATTCGAATTATTGAAAGGGTATGGCAGAGTCAAAGGTAAATGATCTTAAAAACAATTACAAAGTACCCAACAAGTCGTGGTTTACATGAGCAAGTTAGGTTTATAACTTTAGTACCCATGTTGTGGTCATAGTTTCAATAAAAATAATGAAACATGTACTAGGACAAAGGAATTAGATTAGGACAAGGTATTCATATCACTGATGACTTCTTTGACACTTTTAAACATAATAGGCATAATGAAATTCCTGTAGGTGTCATTTACCATATCAACTTCATGTTGCTTCTTAGGTTATGTGCCTCTTTCTTGAAACTTGTGCATCTCATCTCTTGTTTCTTGAAAGCACCCAAATTAATTCTCATATATTGACAAATGAAATTGTCAACATTAAAAATAAATGGCTTGAATGAGAACACTCTCTGTTGACAGAATTCTTACTCCTTGATAATGCCATGTTTTATGCCATAATGTAGACCCTTATTACGCATTTCTTTAAGAGAAGACATCCTTGTCTAATGTAGACATCCTTTTTATTCTTCTGAAACTGATATTTGTATCCCTATGACCAATTTACCTTTATATTTCCTTGTTCTTGTTGGAAAAATTGTATACCCGTTTTTGATGTTTTAAGGAAAAATGAGATGAATGAGTGAAGGGATCTTGAAGTGAAGTGAAGGGGTGAAGGGTTATGGAAAGGGAGTAATGATTAAGAGGAAATAGGTACACTAACATTATTTTTAAATGAAGAAATTTTGTCAAAAATAAAACATTAAAAATAAATTTCCCTTGTAGATTTTGCAATTACTTCTTTGGTCATTCTTTTTATAGTTGAAGCTTCTTCATTTCTATTCTTCTGACTATCCTTAGTTGGAGTTGTAGACCTCATAAATTTCAGATTTCATTGTTGGAGTAAGCTACAGGTCCCTCTGTCAAAGACGTTGTCAAGATAAGCATTCCAGGACCCTCTGAAACTCCTTTATTGTCTTCAAAATATGAATGGAAATTCAGATCCCTTTGTCTAATCATTACAGGTCCCTTAGAAACTGAAATTTTACTCAAAGAATGACTGGAAATTCAGTTCCCTTTGATTAAGACAAGATCTTAGGTCCCTCTTAACACTTGCAAAAGATAATGTTGATGGATTTCTTCAAAACAGGTCCCTCTGATCATACAAGACCCTATGATCTTGAAATATAAAACAAAAGACCAGTGCAAATGGTTGTAAAAAGATTTACTTAAGAAAGCTCAAAAATTATTTGCACCTTCCCCTCAACTAAAGAGTTAACTTGTCCTCAAGTTTGTATGGATAATTGTTTTATTCAACTGCGTAAAGAAAACTTGACATGGAAAAACAAATGAAGTAACTATTTTTGTGAATTCTCACCAGCGAATGTGACTTGGTTTTCTAATGAGAATTTTGAGCTTATGTTGTGCCAGTTTCCTAGTTTTCAAAACTAAACTCCATTTTTTTTCTTTTCTTTTTTAAAGTAAATCTGAAATGGAAGAGAAAGTGGGTGGAGTAAGGGAGTATGGTAAGATTGTGTATATGGAAAGTGAAATGGATGAATTTTGACTTCAATATAAATGGATTGTGAAACTTGGAAGAAGGAAAATGTCATAGAGCATGGTGGATGAATGGAATTATGAATAGTAGATATTTTGAGAGGTTTCTTCAGTAGTTGATGTGACTTTGACTTCAAACTTGACTTCTTCTTTTGATGATTCATTTCATGGCTTTTGCCTTGATCTCAATTCATCTTCAAGTATCTGTCGGTCATCCACTGGGAGGTTTTTCTAACAATCTCCAAGGATTTAGAACTCAATTTCAAATGATATTTCACTTTGTTTAACTTGAATATACTCTCATGTATGGATTTCGAAAACTCTGACTTTGAAAATCACTTGTTCATAGATTTGATCCTTTGGACTTCCTGAGACCTGCAAAAACTAAGAATTTCCTGCAATAAAATGTGATATGATGGGGGAATAAAGGTGATCGGTATTTATTATTATAATAAATACATAAAATAAATGCAAAAATTCCTAAAATAAACAAATCCAAAGAAGATATATGAAGAAAAATGCATTTGTTTACCTGTTGAAAAGTGGTGGCCATCCTAGATCTCCTCGCGGTATTTTGTTGACAAAATCTTCATTTTATATGAAATTGAAGTGATTCCAAATATAGATTGAATTGGATTCATAGGGATATTTACAATAGAAATATGTTTTCAAATTTTTTTTTAGTTACGTGTTAAACCTACTGATGAACACCTTACTTGATGGGATTATTCGTGAATTGCTTTCTAGACCAACAATCACTAATTCGAGCATAAATTTTTCATTCTAGCATGGATTGATGTGATTCCACTTGGATTTCAACTTACATTCATGTAAATACCTAAAATAGAAACATAGTTTTAATATAGTTTGATTTGATATCTCAAATACACTTATGAACAAACGTAGGAGGCAGAGTTTCACCATGTTGGTTTTAAGACATGCAGTTACTAAATGTAGCATAACGTTTTCATATGATCTCCAAATGGGATGATTCAAATTGTGGATTAAACTAGACTTGAATTTGTTTCTCCCTTATAAAAAAAAAAAAAATTAAATAATATGATTTTATATGTGAAATATGCCACTGAAAAGTCAATATGTAGAATTGTCACAATGCATATCTTAGGACAAGCAGTTAGTAATTTGAGCATAAAATTTTCATACAATGTCAGTTTGAGTTGATTAAAATTGAAATGGAAACTAGGTTCTAAGGGTCATCTCCCCTATAAATTTCTTGTAAAAATATGTCGATTAAATCCCTCAAATCATAGCTATACTAACTCTTTTCTTGAATTTTCTGCTTGAGACCTAGTAACTATTTTGACCATATTTTTTTTCGTTTGAGATGCAAATTGAAAAATTAAATATGGGTTAGAAAATAGATTTAAAGGGCTTATTTGTGTAGAAAAATGTTTTAAAAATGGGTCCATATGGTCCTCCAAAATAGGACTATAACAACTGCATTTTGTTATAAAATCCTCTCAAAATGAGTTTTATTCATGCAATATTGAACTAATTTTAATATGCAATTTTATTTTTTTTAATTCATTCATTTATTCCTCTATACTATCCTATTCTATCTGGAAAAATAAAACATTCCTCAATCATAAAAGAATTTCCAATGCATCCATTTGCATAACAAGATCATAAGTAAACTCATATCTAAGTTTGAAAAATATGCCTTAATGAATGTTTTAACATGAGAGATCAATTGTTCATACAAATTTGATGCCAAGAAATATCGAAACATGGAGTCGTATGGTGGCCTAGTGACTCTTTGGAACCAAGTTTCGATATGATATTTGTCTCCTTGAATTTCCTTTGTTATCATACCATAAAGTTCTTCTAAAATTTGTTCATTACATTCATGAATGCACAAGGTATCTTGTGATAGACAGGAGAGAAATTTTTCAATTTTTGGCTCTAATGTTTGATCTTCATCGGATGTGGCCAATGACTCTTTGTACTCCTTACAAGTATACTTAAAAAAATCTTCTAGGTTATCCTTTTGTGAATCCTCTTCATATATGCCTTTCTCTTCTTCTATCTTTTGAAATGAAAACTCATCCCTAGTGACAATTCTAAATTGTGGACAAGGATTTAAGCAGATCCTTGTGGTGGCATACCCTCCTTCACTGAATAAATTTTTTAGCATCCTGTTTTTGAAATTTGATAGGTTTTGTCTTGTAAATGGATTAGTAGTTGGAATTTTTTATTTCTTTAGTGGTTGGGGGATTTTGTTTCGTGTATCTAACCTTTTCATCTCTTTGTCTAGCCATAACAAAACATAACTAAACTAAAAACTTAATTTTTTTTTTAAGAGAAAACTAAATGAATTAACTAAGCTTCTAGTCTCTAAATGTTCTTCCTCGGAAACGATGTCAAAAATTTTAGTCCAATTTAAGGGTGTAAATTAGATCATTAATTTTATTATCAATCCAGAATTCGTGAACTTAGAAGCACACCAAAATCTATGGTTTAGAGACTAATTCTAAAAAACTAACACTTTAACTAGCTTGAGATCTTAAGCATTGTTACCAAGAAAACTTCAATCTCTCTTACATGAGATGGATATAAAAAGATTCCATTGATGAAATCAACACTTTTAGACCATCAATTACTATCAATCAAATAATTAATTAACCAAATTTAAACAATCCAATCACACATAAGCAATTTGACCAAAATGAGCAATTTTGACAATTTTAACCATTGAGAATGAAAGGAATATCAAGCTCCTTTACATGAGGTCACTTCATAATACTTCTTTTCAAGCATAACAACAGCCAATATTGTCAAATAATATTGAAATGCATAATAAATTAACACAATGAAATTGCCACAATTTTAACCATTGAGAATGAAAGGAATATCAAGCTCCTTTGCAGGAGGTAACTTCATAATACTTCTTGTCAAGCATAACAACAACCAATATTTTAAAATAATATTCAAATGAATAATAAATTAACACAATGAAATTGTAGCAAACTAAAATACCATACCATACAAAAACAAGTGCACAAGCTTGGCAATGGGGGCCCTTCACGCTTTGCTTGCACACTTAAGTTGAAAACCAGCTAAAAGAACTTGAAGAATAGCCTAAGAATCATCCACTAAGCACAATGAAAACATGAGAAACTTTTTATCAATTTAACCAAGTAGCAATAGTTCATAAAACATAACATGACATAATATGTCTTTCTACCTCAAATCCTACATATTTATACAAGTGTTTTTGTAACCAAATGACTAAAAATGTTCAAATGTATTTATGAAAATCCTAGATGAAGGCTAACAGGTCAAATACATCCTTCTTATCACTAGAATTTGGGAGAAATCCCTCAAAATCCAAAACTACCCTAATTTTGTGCTCAAAACAAGGGATTTTCTGCATAAGTGACCTAGTTTGACCAACGTTGACCAGGCACCTCCGTGAACCTTTTCGAGAGAAAAATAGTAGTTTCACCATCCTTGAACAATGAGGATTACCTAGTAACTTTCAAATTTTTCCCACCTATCCTGCATATATGAAAACCATGGAGATATTACGGGAAGTTGCAACATCCTGTAATTTCTGCTAAAATTTTAATTTTAATGTCAAACTTTTGCTAAAATTTAATTCACAAAAAGTAAATGATAAATGTACCTAATGTTGGTGTCCCAAATTGCTATATTTTTACCCCATTTCTATAAACATTAACCTTTGTTTTATCTCAACTTAAACCTCTCTTTCCTGCACTAGTCCAAGATAACTACCTATTCCTACATATGCTTCGTATCTTACATTAAGATTTATTAAAGTGCTTTATTAATCATTTTTACATAGATTTCATGCCTATTAAGTACCTCTTGTAACTTATGTTAATTTCCTAGAAGTAATTGAGAAACTAAGTGTTAATTATGAGTTAGCATGATCAGTGCAGGCAGATTCCTGCACCGCCAACGATGATTGTTCTGAGATTTCCGTGAGCTGAATCTTTCCACGCAAACATTTTGATCCATGACTCCGAGTTCAATTGCTGATTAACTGAGGATGGATATCAGTGGCACACAGTCAGGGATATTTTCCAAGGATGGTCTACAGCCAGCGAAGTACATGTTCTATTATAACTAATAGCTGATTTTGTAATGTTTGGTTGTTAGTCCGTTTGGCCGAAAGGCCTGAATAGGAAAATGACTGTAATTAGTGGAATATGGCTAAGGCCGAAAGAATGTATAAAATGTAGATTGTAGGTAGAACTAGCTAGCGATCCTTAGGTTGTAATTTCATTTTCTATGTAATTTGGTATCACCCTCGGCTCTGGGCTAGACTCGCACTACTATGTACATTTGTTGATCAAGTAATACAAGGAACTCACCATGTTATTCATACGTTGTGTTTAATTTATCTTTCATGCGTACTTGAGTGCTGAATCGTCTCGTTTCTTAAACAGGAAATGAGCTAGTTGGCTAGGGCCCAGCCAACCCAGCTCGTTTACCCTTGTGCTTTCGTCATTTGGAAATACTGTGTGAATATTTCCCTTTGCAGTTGCATGGTGTGAACAGTTTTTAAATTTACTTCTGAAGTTCTGATTTAAATCTATTTCATAGTTAAGTGAGCATATCCATGCTTGAAAGTTGATTGAGTTTATGTATTTCTTGTAATTCCTTTCTTGCATTTCTTTACTCGCAATTCTGGTCTCGATTTGCTTCCGCTTGGATTGTGCAGGAAGCATCTTCCTGTACTAGTGCATGTAGTTTCCTGCACTCCGGTTCAGTTATTCCTTTCATAGCAAATATTGCATTTCTCTTATTTCTTACCATTTTAAGTTGTTTCTGCAAGCAAATATATTATTAATTTCAATGATCATCCTTAACATTAATTGTGCATTTTTGAAGGGTTTGAGAACGATTACATGAATTTATCATAGACACTTTATACTTGCATTTTATGACTTATGAACAAAGAACAGAAACATTTTAAGTGGATTGTTGAAGCTAGCTGATACATGCAGATCACTTAGACTACTGCTTTGATTACTTCGAGTTGCTTTCATTTCATGAAGTTTACTTCCATTGCAAGATTTAATTAATTAAAGCATTTCTTTTCCATAGATAATTTATCTCAAAATTTTGTTTGCAATTGCAATTATTTTCAGCACGTCTTTCAATCTTTTTGAAAGTAAATTGGAAACTTAGTTGAAGGAAACTCTGCCTTGGTGCAAGAGCTGGTCTCTTGTCACAGAAACAAAGTGCTCTAAGCCCTGAGGCTTAGAGCACCTCCACAAAGACATAAATCTTCAGTAAGGGAGGTAAAATATACTTTTACACAGAGGCACTATACTTGCACTAGTGCAAGCAGATTGCAATAGTACAAGAACAGGTTGTTTGTGTAGAAGGAAGATCAAGAGGAAAACAGATCTCTGCAAGGGCCCACTTGTTAGATTGTTAGCCATCTATCTGAAGATAAACATAGCATTTCATTCCAACATTTAAGATTGCTTCCAGTTGTGTGAAAACTCCTTTACTTGATTTACTTGCAAATTGTTCTTTTACATTCCAGCACTAGAGTTGCTTTGGTGTCAATTACCTTTAAGATTGTTTTATGTCTGATTCTGCAAACATTTCCTTTAAGAAGTAGGATTAGGAATAGGAAAAGTTCATACCACTTCTGGCATTGCCTGTGCTTCGTCTCTAAGTTTACGAAACCCCCGGGTTGACAATTAAGTGTTGAGGAGTTTTCTTAAGTGCAATTCCTGCACCCAACATTTTGGCACCGTTGTCGGGGAGGCAATTTGAATTGGTAAGAATTTTCCATTTTTTGCAATAGGGGTAAGTCTGCTATTATTTTTTTCTGTAGTGTGCTTCTATTGTTTGAAGGAATTTATAGGTGTTGATTTATTTTTTTGAAAATTGTAGTTTTTATTTGAATTTCGTTTTGTCATTTTTTTGAAATGAATGCCTAAAAGGGGTAGGGGTCCGAAGCGCACTAGATGCCAAAGAAATACTGACAAATCTGAAACAAAATCTCATATTGGGCCTTCTTTTGCAGGCAGAAATTCTAAACAAACTTAGACTCATCACACAGGAACAGTCCACTTGGGCTCTGGTAGCAGTGGTCCAGGTGTGACACAGCCCATAAAGGGGAAGAAGGGGACTATTGGAATCCATAGTCAGCCTTCTCAGCCTGTTGAGAGTGGTTCGTGTGGAAGAAAAACAATGGCAGATGAGGAAGACCATGCAGAAGGAAGTGGTGAAAATCAAGTAAATGAGGAACAGTCCACTTTCGGATTCCCGATTGTGAATCCTAATACACAAGTACAAATGAAAAATATTTCACCATCAGCTCTTCCTCATTTCTATGGTAAGGTACATGAAGACCCAGACTCTTTCTTATTTGAGTTTGATATTTTGTGTAGAAGTTATGATTATTCATCTGATGCCTAGAATTTAAAGTTGTTTCCTGCAACTCTCAAGGACGCAACACTACGTTGGTTCATGGGACTAGGAGGTAACTTCTTGGGAGCAAATGAAGAGAGTGTTCTTATCGAAGTATCTGGAATATTGTAAAACTAGAGATATTCAAGATGAAATATTTACTATTGTGCAATATGATGATGAGATGTTAGAGGACTACTTGGAGAGATTCTTGTACATCCTCCAAAGGTCAAAGCACAAATTTGATCCAAGTACCATTAGAACCTTGTTCTTACATGGGCTCACTGATAATGCTAGGAATAATCTAAATCTATTACGACAAGGGGATATTGCTCAAAAACCTTTTGATGAGATCTGTGACTTGTGCAGGAAATTCTCGAGGAACCAATATAGATCCAGTAAAGGAATTCGAAATAGAAACAGGAAAACTGAATCTACTGATGTTATGATTATTGGATTAGAAAAAAAAAATGGACAATATGGAAATTGAAATAATGAATACTGTTAGTTAAAAAATAGACTCTTTGAAGTTTCAGCAAAAACTTTTAGAAGAGAAAGAGTCATTGTCTTTTTTTTGTCCAAGATGTAGAAGAAAGAATCATTTAAGAGAATGTCCTCTCGATATTAAAGAAACTAATAGATGTGCAATGTGTGTAGAGAACCATGCTACAGAAAAATGTCCCTCCATACCTGGGTTTGAATTTGTACTTGAGGGTGGACAACCTGAAGTTGAATCACTGCATGCCATGGGAGCACAAAGAAATTGGCCTCAGGTAAGTGCAGGTATGGTTCTTGAACCAATATCAGTATGGACAACCCTCCCAATATTGGAAACATGTGAACCAATATTAGTATGGACAACCCTCCCAATATTGGAAACAAGGATGGAGAGGGCCAAACCATTCACATCATTCCTATCCTACACCTATGTAATCATACCCTCCTACATATGCACCTTACCCAATGCCACAACCATCATTACCTCAGCTGAGTCAACCTATGCCACCATTACCTTTACCTCCATTGTTTCAACCTTTTCATCTGCCTGCTCAACCTTTACCCAACCCCAATAATAAAGCAATACAAATGATCCATTCTATGAACCTGCTTTCTTCATCCAGATATCAGTCTATGCCAGTTGGAATCAATGATCTCCAATTGAGATCAGGGAAGGTAGTAACCTCATAAAATCAAAAGCAGCCTATGGTGATTATCAATGAGAAACGAGGGGAGGAAACTCCTAACAATTCCAAAGAAGATGACACCATTCAGCTTATCCATGTACCTTCTGAGCCCTTTCCATCTTCTTCCAACTGACCTCCCTATGCAGAGAGGTTAGTTGTGGACAAGAAAGACCCCATTCCTGAGTCTAGCCTGGCTTCTGAGCTTAGGAACCTTTTCATAAGCGTACCTTTGCTCCAAGCTACTAAAGAGATCCCCATTTGTACAAAAATCATTAGGGAACTCTGTCTCAAGAAGCCAGTAAGGAGAATATTTGAACCTTAAACTATTCAATTTTTTGGTAGGGCAGCAGAGTTAATGATGGGGTGTATGCACATGGAAAATTACCGACCCTGGAAACCCTATTGTCTCTGTTCAGATAGGTGATGTCCTTGTCTCCAATGTACTTATAGACCTACGGGTAGCCATTAATGTTATGACCAAGCAAACCATGGATCAACTTGGATTGGTCCATATTCATCCTACTCCCACTGTGCTTGAACTAGCAGATAGATCTAAAATCAAGCTGGAAGGGGTGCTAGATGATGTGGTCGTTTCCCTAGACTCTTGGGAATATCCCGCAGATTTCATTGTGCTTCAACCAAAGAATCCTGTGGGAGGACATCCCTTGATCTTGGGATGACCATGGCTTGCTACAACCGATGCTTATATCAGATGTCGTTCTGGTGATATGTATATTTCCCATGGAGATTCCAAGAAGAAGGTCACCTTGTATCCACCCGCTAGATCCATTCAGGAGCTCCGAGACACTTTATGGTTAGACTATAGTAGTGATGAGGAGACTCAGCCTGTTTCCTTGATACATCATAATGTCGAGTCCTCACAGGAGGGTGAGATTCAAGACTTCCTAAACAACATAGACACCATGCCTAATTTTGAGTCATTGAGTCATATTTTTTGTCTAGATTTTCAGGAAAGATATGACTCTCTACCTCCATCACCACCATCTCTAGCGACACCTCTGTGTACTCTTGAGCCTGATACCACTCTTGTTGAGATTAGTCCAAGTAAATCCTTGTATATCAGTTCAGACTTGGATCCTTCCCAGCAAGAGCATCTTGTGAATTTTTTGTGAAACCATCTTGATGCCTTTGCATGGGGTTATGAAGATATGAAAGGCATCCCTCCTGAAACTTGTACATGCCATATTTATATTCAGGATGGAGCCCAACCTATCTGACAACCCCAAAGGTGAATGAAACCAGCTCTAAGAGATGTTGTAAAGGAAGGATTGCAAAAACTCTTAGATGTTGATTTTATCTATCCCATTTCTAACAACCAGTGGGTCTCTCCATTAGTATTAGTCCGAGAAAGGATGGGAGATGGCACATTTGTATTGACTACAGAGAATTGAACAAGGCCACTCTCAAAGATTACTTCCCCCTTCCTTTCATCGATTAGGTACTCGATACCCTTGCTGGTAAGAAGTACTTTTCTTTTCTAGACGACTTTAGCAGATATAACCAGATACAGATAACACCTGAGGATCAAGACAAAACCACTTTTACATGTCCATGGGGTACATTTTCTTACCGAGTGCTTCCCTTTGGGCTATGTAATGCCCCGACTACCTTTCAAAGGGCAGTCTTGGCTATTTTTGTTGACCTTGAGTGTGTAGAAATCTATATGGATGACTTCTCTGTGTTTGGTGATTCATTTCAGGAAGCCCTCAAGAATCTAGAAAAAGTGCTTCTTCGCTACCAAGAAGCTCATCTCGCCTTGAGTGACAAGAAATGCAGATTAATGTGTAAGTCAGGGATGCTTCTTGGCCATCTTATTTTCGACAAAGGTATCCAGGTTGACCCTACAAAAATAGAAGTCATTTTGAGTCTCCCTATACCCAAAACTCAAAGGGAAGTGAGAGGTTTTCTAGGACATGCGGGCTACTATAGGAGATTCATTGAGAATTTCTCAAGGATAGCTACCCCCTTTTCCAACTTATGGCTAAGGATAGTGAGTTTTCTTGGTCCATAGCTTGCCAACAGTCCTTTGAGACATTGAAGTAAAAATTAGTCCAAGCACCAATTTTGAGAGGACCAAACTGGTCCCTGCCATTTCATATTTCCTCTGATGCCTCAGATACTGCTATTGGCACAACTTTAGGACAAGAAGAAGACAAACAATCTTATGCTATTTATTTCATTAGTAAAAGCTTGTCACCCACCGAACTCAATTATATAGTTACCAAGAAAGAGTGTTTAGCTATAATTTTTTCCATTAATAAATTTAGACATTATATTATAGGATATGAAGTCTTTGTGCATACTGATCATTCCAAAATAAGATATTTGATGAATAAACCATTAACTAGCGGTAGAGTGACTAGGTGGTTACTATTGTTACAGGAATTTAATATTACTATTGTTGATAGACTAGAAAATCAAATGTAGTAGCATATTCTCTTTCAAGGTTAAATAATCCTAGTTGTGTCAACAAAATCCCCATGGTTTGCTAACATAGCTAGCTATTTAGTCACTGGAAAATTACCACCTCATTTATTCACTTGTGAAAAGCAGAATATCATACAGAAAAGTGTTGCATATTCCTAGATCCAAGGAGACCTCTTTTACACTGGAGCAGATCTCATTATCCATAGATGTGTAAGAGAGGAAGAAGTGTTTGATATTTTAAAATATGCCCATGATGAACCTTGCGAGGTTCACTTCGTCGTTAAGTGGATTGCATACAAAATGTTACGAGCTGGCTATTTTTGGCCTTCCTTTTTTAAGGATGCCAAACAATATGTCAAGTGGTGTGATAGTTGTCAGTGAGTTGGCCAGCCTAATCAAACCAATGAAATGCCTTTATGTCCTCAGGTTATGATTGAGCCTTTTGAAAAATGGGCCATTGATTTCGTAGGACCAATAATTCCAACATCATCAAATAAAAAGCATATCTTGGTTTGTACAAATTTTGTTACAAAATGGGTAGAATCAAAAGTTATTTCTTTTGCTACTGAAAGAGTTGTTGTTGATTTTATTTTTACTGAAATATTTACTAGATTTGGTGTGCATAGAGAAATTGTTTCTAACAATGGACCGCAGTTTATTTCTAATTTGGTACAGGGTGTGATGTAGCAGTACAAAATACGGCGCAAGAAATATACATTGTATCACCTGCAAGCAAATGGTCAGGTGGAGTCCACGAATAAGGTGATTGAGTCCATCCTCACAAAAATGGTAAATATGCACAGAAAGGATTGGGCTGACAAATTACTGGAAGCATTGTGGGCATATCGAACCACTTGGAGAAACAACACAGGACACACACCATATGAGCTGGTGTACGGAAAACAAGTCCTCTTGCCGATAGAATTCCAGATCAAGACTTTCAGGACTGCAGTCCAATTAAGGTTGGATCTCTCTAAAGCACAACAACAACATCTTCTACAATTGAATGAGTTAGATGAAGTCCGAAGGGATGTTGTTCAAAAAAACATCTTTGATCAATAGTAGCGCAAGAAGTGGCATGGCAAGTCCATTCAAATGAAGTAGTTCCAACCAGGTGATTGGGTACTCCTTTACAATTCTAGATTCAAATATTTTAAAGGAAAATTCCATACACGCTGGATGGGACCCTATGAGGTGGTCAAAGTGTTCGAAAATGGAGTGATAGAAATCAAAACTATTGATGGACGAAATTTTGTGTTCCTGGTAAACGGGCATAGATTGAAGGTATATTTTCAGCCCCTTACTAAAGGAGATTTCATGCAGCAAGTCCAACAACCATTTGAAAAGGAGTTGGTAGGTGGTAACACCAACCTGTCGAAGATTTGATTCCTTCTTGTCCTTATTAAAAAAATAATAAAAGAAAAATAAAAAGAAAAAAAATGACAAAAATAAAAGGTATAAAAAAGAAAAAAAAAATTGTAATTATGAAAATCAGTTGACTGACATGATTGTAGAAGGATCAACCTAAAAACTAGCATGCTGGCAGGAAGATCGAAATTTTAATAAAAAGGGAATGTTACTTGATCTTTTAGATATGTTGGCTGCCACCAAGAAGAAGCAGGTTCACGAAACTGAGCACTTACCCAAGTTTGGGGTAACTAGCATGGAAATTTTTATTCAAGTAAACGCTTACTTCCCACTGCAATTACTTTTTCCTGCACCAGTGCAGGAAGATTTCAAGGTAAAAACTTTTCCTTTCTTCTATTTTCCATTTCGAAAATTCCCACTAGTTTCTTTTCTAAAATCCCCAATGAATTACCTTCCTATTTCTTCTAAGAAAACTACCCTTGCCCGATTTCAATAAATCCCTCTTTTCCCTTGAATTTTTTCCACATCCCATTTCATTTATCCCCCTTGGTGATATTGTTTTTGGAATCCCTGTTGTAATGTTCCTTCCCATTCAAAAAAAAATTACCCCCTTCCCATTTCTTTATTCCCTCATAAATTTATTGCAAAATTTGGTGCATTCAATCTAGAAGGCATGCTCATGAAACACCAAAAGATGTTGAATAAATTTTTCTTGTATATTGAGGCAAAAAAAATTAGTCCAACTACAGAATTATGTTCTATCAGAATTTTTTTTTTTGGTAAAAGTCCCTAGTGCAAGACGCGTAGTGCAAGAAGGTTTAGTGCAGGAATGCAGCTAACTGTGAAAGAAAGTGTAAAATAAAACTCACACAGTCCAAGAGTGTCTTATAAAGGATGTTTATGGATCTTTATTTTCCTGCACATGAGTACTAATATATCATAGCATTGCATGTTTCAATTAATACTCTGTTTCATCATTTACTAACTTAGGAAAAAATTTTAAAGTGCAAGGTGTATAGGGTTCTGAAATCTAAATTTTTTAATAAGTGTTGAAGTATGTCTTGATTAAATTACAAGGCAGACTGTGGGATAGTATTGTTGTCTGATAGCCTGTATTCACCTTCCTTAAAATAATTTCGCATTGCTTGTTCATTATTACCTTACCCCGTAACCTGATCATTATAACCGTTATGCCCCCGCCGCATAAACCTCCACTACACCCAATCATTATGACTACCCTGCAGTAGGTTGATATGAATCTGCACCTAATACGAAGAGTTTCTTTCATCATGACCGGGTGAGTGGGACTGAAAAGACGAACGGTGACGAACCTCCGGCATAAAGCTCTCGGCAAGCATCGGTGTCACTCGCTGGAATTATTTCAAGGTTGTGACCAGAAAGGGGGAAGTGCAGTTCGACATGGGACCTATAAGGAGTGAGTCGTTGTCTTTGTAGAATATTGAGAAAACTGCAGAATACTAGAACAGTCTTGCACTATTGCAAGAATCTGGGTTCCTACCATTTTTACAGAAGTTTGACGGGTTTGACATGGCTGTGGTACTAGAGTTCGCGAAGACATTCAAAGGAGGCCGAGTTAGGGTCGGCTCGTTGAAGTTTGAAGTCACAGAGGAGTCTATTGTGCAAGCTACAGGCTTGCCACTTACAAGGGAGCATTGGTTTAAAAAGGAGCAGCTCGGGAGGAAACGATGGCACCGGTTCGTGGTTGACAAGAAGCTTAAGGTTTACTGGAGGAAGGGACTTCCGCAGAGTGCCATGATCGAGAAGTGGCGAGACCTCCTGTTCATACTACAGAAATTCGTGACTAGTGAGGGACGTTACACATTGGCATTCGTATATCACCTTCGACTGTTGTTGCACTTCGAGTCGGGAAAATTGATTAATTTCCCTTACTACCTACTTAGAAGTCTTGAGAAAATGGCGAAGGGCATGTAGAGTGGGAATGCAAGCCAAGTTGCAAGCAAGCTATACCATCATGGGCTTATCACAATCCTGGTCAAGAAGAAGCTGGAAGAAAAAGGAGTAACCTGGGGAGCATTCCTGAAAGAGTTTCGGGCAAGGAGTGCAGGGAAGTTTGCTAGCACGAGTACAAGTAAGAAAAGGAAAGCAGAGACATCGTCTCTTGCCAAGAAGAAAGGTGAAAGCACACCAGTGCAAGCAGGGAGGAAGATTGTCAAAAACACTCCACCCTCAGCTAAGAAGAGAAAGACCAGAACCTCGGTGAGGAAGAAGACAGTCTCTCAAGGGACGAACCAGTTGAGCTCTCCGATTATAATTGATGAATCACCCCAAGTTTCCCCTAAAGTTCATAACCTTTCAGTGCTTGCAGATGTAGCAACACACACCATGGAAGATGAAGAGAACGTGGAAGACGATGTATTGTTGTCAACTTTTGTCAACAAATTAAGGAAGAGGAAGATGACACCGAGTACAGGTGAAGTCCAAGCAGAGGGTCATGAGGATGAAGAGGAATAACATATAGAGACCCTCGATAATTTTAGTGAACCGGACATTGAAACCCTCAATGATTTTGAGGAATGGGGTACTAAAGCCCCGCTGTTTTAGAAGAATGGGGTACTGAAGCCCCTACTATTTTAGAAAGACAGGGTACTGAAACCCCTGTTGGGTCAAATGGATAGGGTACTAAATCCCCTAAGGAACTGGAAGAACAGGGCATTGAAAACCATAAGGAATTGAGTGCACAAGGTACTGAAACCCTTGGCACGAAGGTTGTGGAGGGCATCGAAACCCTCGGTGACAAGGAAACCCCGAGTGCAGAAACCTTCGACGACGTCATAATGTAGACATTGGATGGCCTTGACCTTGACAACGATGGGACCTATTTCGAGTCCATTGCAGAGAAGACATTTACACCTGAATACCTGAGCATGGAACCCTCCACTCTCTACCTCAACAACCGAATAGTAGATTTGGAGCAGCAAGTTCATGACCTGGAGGCTTTGAACCAGGTCATGAAGGAGCAAAATTGGCAGAAGAAAAGTGAGGTAGAGCTACTTGTAGAGGTAAAAAGGCAAAAGAAGCAAGTAAAAGTATGGAAGTATCGAGCTTCCAAATGCTACAAATGCCTCAAGAAGGTGACTAATTAGCTGAGAAGAGCCTGAGGTAAAAAGCCAAAGATAGTGAAAGCAAGAATAAGCATTGAAGTTCAGGATTGAGGGTTGGCCACTCATTTTTTGAGGATTTTTTTGCAGAAGGTAAAATGTTGTGTGAGGACACACAACAGCTTAGGGATCGAAGGATGTTGGTGTCCCAAATTTTTCTATTTTTACCCCACTTCTATAAACATTAACCTTTGTTTTATCTTGACTTAAACCTCTCTTTCCTGCACTAGTCCAAGATAACTACCTATTCCTACATATGCTTCGTATCTTACATTAAGATTTACTAAAGTGCATTATTAATCATTTTTACATAGATTTCATGCCTATTAAGTACCTCTTGTAACTTATGTTAATTTTCTAGAAGTAATTGAGAAACTAAGTGTTAATTATGAGTTAGCATGATCAGGGCAGGCAGATTCCTGCACTGCCAATGATGATTGTTCTGAGATTTCCGTGAGCTGAATCTTTCCACGCGGACGTTTTGATCCATGACTCCAAGTTCGGTTGTTGATTAACTTAGGATGGATATCGGTGGCGCACACTCAGGGATATTTGCTAAGGATGGTGATCTGAATTGGATCCTAAAAACTCTCTAAGTTTTCATGACTGTTTCAAATTATGCTAAAAGATTCAGTCCTAGAAAAATCAAAGCTATCAGAAGGAATCCTCGTAACAGTTTTAGTTGTGGCCAGATAGGAGCAACGAGGACCCTCGGTCGAGCACGCAGATCGTTGGCCCATGGTAACGTGCACTAACGCAAACTGGCAAAACCGGAGGCCAATCAAGAAACGGGGGTGGTTTCTAAGCACTAATTGCGTATCGCAGGGTGTCCCCCTCAGTGAAGGAAAGCTCTGAAGTGCTCGGACCCGAAATTGCTATGAAAAATGGAAAAGTAACTGTTTCGGTTCCATAGCATGGGATTCCACAAACCGGAAGGATATCGAAAGGCCTCAAGGCGGTAAGCAGTTTTGACTGAGTCCCGCCTGATGCCACACATCGAGCGACACACGTCTGGAAGATGAGAGAGAAAACCGCCAGCATCGGATGGGTAAACATCGTGTGACTTGTTCGCCTAATATGAAGGATGACCGTAGGATCTAGGGGGCCTAGATCAATGGTGAAGATGCGTCCCGATGACTGACCGAATTTGACAGGTCAAAAAGCAAGATGACAGGGGATTTGAAGTCTGACGTGGATGATGAGTTGGCAAACAATTCATGGTTCACGAGCGATCTTGAAGAAAATGGAATTAACGGCCATTAAATAATGATTCAAGGAATCTGACACCTAATTCGCTTGGAAACAGGTGGCCACCTCCCTACGAGGCGTTACCCAGTGATGATGACGCAGAGCAGAGGAATTCAAATGGATAGAGGTAAGGAAACCAGAAGGCCAGGAAGCCGAAACGAGCATTCAAAGAATAGACTGGCTTTAAATCCATGACCTGACAGAAGCAGAGGGGAGACAGAAGAGAAACACAGAGAGGCACACACAAAGATGCAAGAAGATAATTACAGAAAACAGAGAGTAGAAGCCGAGCTAACCTGAAGGCAACATCGAGCCAGACAGAGGCAGAGAGAGTTAGAGAGTCTGTGTACTCCACCTCTCAAGCAAACTCCTCAGCATAGGCTTGTCATACTATTGTGACCCTCAGAGGTCGAGTTTCAGTAAGGAGAGTTCGTGCACTCCATTCCTACTAACTTCATTCTGTTTAGTGAGTCTCGAATCGAGCTCACTATTGTAAAAACTCTGCTTGAAAACATAATAGAGATTCCACCACTGAAAGGTTGGACCGAGAGATGTAGCCCAGGAGCCTTGGGTGAACTCCTTATTAAACTTGTTTTGTTTACATGTTTGACTGTTATATTTTCTCTGATTTCCTCAATGTCTATGTGTTCTATCAATCTTATTGATCTGTTGCATAAGTAACATAGGGACATCCATGCACATGAGTCTGTAATACCTTTAATTCTTTGTCCTGGATAAATTCCAGATCAAGTGGTATCAGAGCTCTAGGTTACTAAGGTTAGACAAGCTTGTGCTGGATTTTTTTGTTGAATGCTAACTAGATCAAAGCAAAAATAAGGAGTAGAAGAATCTCTCCTCCATGACCACTCTAAAGGCAAAGGAAAGAAGAAAAATTTCTCATGCCTCCTAATAGCCCTGAAAATAAAAAGAAGACATCTTTGATTAAATTAGATGTTAAATTTGATTTACCAATATATGATGGAGAGTTGAATGCAGAGAAGCTGGATAATTGGATTAGAAAGATTAATGTTTATTGCAGAGTGCAGAGAATTGAATCAGACAAGAGTAAGATTCAGTTGGCCAACCTACGCCTTGGAGGCACTGCCTTGGTATGGTGGGAAGGCAGGACACAAGATGACATGAAGAAACATGGTAAGATTCTTTCTATCTGGAGTGAATTTGTTTCTGCAATTAAAAAGAAATTCTATCCACTAGCCTACATGCAGCAAGCCATGATGAGTTGGAAAACTCTTCAACAACTAAAAGGGAAAAGTGTACAAGGTTACACCCAAGAATTTAGGAAAAGAGCTTTGATTCTAGGAATTTCTTTAGACTCACCTGAGACTCCGTTGAAGTATATAGGTGGTCTACACAGCTACATGAGGCACATTATCCTCATGTTTAATCCCACTAGCATAGATGAGGTATCCGTTCAGGCTACGCATCTAGAAGTTAGAGGTAAGAATGGGAACCAGAAGTTGGGGGATCATCAAACCCACTGCAAGCAAATATAAGGAGAAAAGAAAACATAAATGGAAAGAGAGGAAGACAAACACTGTATAGAAAAGCAAGTCTTCATGCACTCACTGTAAGAAGGATGAGCATGATGATGAACACTGCTGGATTCTGCATCCGGATTTGAAACCTAAGAAGTTCGAGGGCAAGAAGAAGAAGAATATTGTAGATATTCAAAAGGATTTGGGGTCAGACTCAGGAGATGAAGCAACAATCGCAGCCACAGGTATAAAAGGTAAAAATTCTTAAGCATCTACTAGTAATTCTGCACAATCTAATGATAATGAAGAAAATGAGAGAAAAATACATGAGCTTTTTCATATTCGAGTTATTTCCAATCATTAAAAGATTGATACTTTGTTTGATAGTGGATCACAAGTAAATTTAATTTCTGAAGCAATTGTAAAGAAGTTGGGATTACTAACCACACCTCACAAGAAACCATATCCATTAGGTTGGCTATGTGATAAAGAAAAGCTACAAGTGACTAAACAATGTAAACTTAAGTTTTCTTTTGGGTCAGCATTTGTAGATGAGGTTGAGTTAGATATATTTCCTTTGGATATATGTGGAATTGTTTTAGGAAGCCCTTACTTGTATGATAGAAAAGCTATTTTCTATAGAGCTGAGAACAAGTATCTACTCGTTAAAGATGTAATTGAATATATTGTAAGAGCTCATAAGCTCAAGAATAATTATACTCTCATAAACTCAAGGCAGATGAAATAAATTGTAAATTCATGCAAACAATTTTTACTGATGGTTGTAAAGGAAAAGAACCTGATAAAACCAATGTATTTGAGGGCTGTGACACTAAACAGCAAGCTGGTTTAGAAAAAGTTGTTTCAGAATATGATGTATTGTTTCAAGAACCTAAAGGTTTGCCACCCAAAAAGGAAATAGTGCATGATATTAATTTGCAGCAAGATGCTCCATTGCCTAACATCAGAATGTATAGGTTGTTCGCTTTAGAGAATGAAAAAATCAAGAAGCAGGTACAGGAGCTACTCGAGAAGGGGTTCATCAGACCTAGCACATCACCATGTGGGTCTCCAATTGTTTTGGTGAAAAAGAAAGATGGCTCGTGGAGAATGTGCATTGATTACCGAGCATTGAATAAGATAACGATAAAAAATTGTTATCCCCTTCCTCGCATAGATGATCTATTAGATCAGTTGAAAGAAGCTATTTATTTTTCCAAGTTAGACTTGCATAGTGGCTATCATCAGGTCAGAGTTGCAGAGCAAGATGCATGGAAGACTGCTTTCAAAACAAAGCAGGGATTGTATGAGTGGTTGGTTATGCCTTTTGGCTTAACTAATGCTCCTGCTACTTTCATGAGAGTAATGAATGATGTGCTCAGACCTTCTCTTGATGATTTTGTTATTGTATATCTGGATGACATTCTTATATTTAGCAAAACATGGGAAGAACATTTAAAGCATGTTAATCAGACTCTAGATGTTTTCAAAGAGAAAATATTTATGTTAAACTCTCAAAATGTGAATTTGGAAAAACGTCTTTGAATTATTTGGGACATATAGTAGGGTGTAGTGAATTGAATATAGATCCCTCTAAGGTTGCAGTCATTGTAAACTGGCCTAAACCCAAATCTGCTATAGAAGTCAGAAGCTTCTTAGGGGTAGCACAATATTGGAGAAAGTTTATTTCTAACTTTTCCTTAATTGCAGCTCCCTTACATGCTTTAACAAGATTGAACAAGGTGTTTCAGTGGGGAGGAAAACAGCGAAAAGCCTTCGACACCTTGAAAGAAAAGATTAGTACAACACCAGTACTAGCACTGCCCAATCTTTAAATACCATTTGAGATTGAAACATATGCCAGTGATTATGCCATGGGAGCAGTGTTGATGCAGCACAGTAAACCCATATGTTATCATTATGAGACATTTAATTCTGCAGTAGTTAACTATCCCACATACGATAAAGAATTTTATGCATTAGTACAGAGTGTGAAAAAGTGGAAACATTGCTTAATGGGAAAAGAGATAGTTATACATACTGATCATCAACCACTTCAATATCTACACTCCCAAACTAAGTTGCAGCAATCAATACACTATAGATGGATGGGTTTTCTACAACGGTTTCATTTAGTCATCAGATATAAAAAGGGCATACACAATAAAGTTGCAGATATGTTATCTAGACCAATTATAAATGCATCTATTATACTTAAGCATAATTTAGTATTGCATGAGAGCTACATTGAACAACATCCTCAAGATATAGATTTTAAAGATGTATATGCAACTTTAAGTCAAGGCAAACAAGTAGAAGAATTGGATTATCATGTTAAGGACCAACTCTTGTATCATTTTGGGAAGCTATGCATTCCACAAACTAAAAGAGTAAAGATAATTTGAGAAGCACACACGTCTCTAATATCAGGTCACTTTGGTGTAAGTAAAACAGTTGCACAGCTGCAAAGATTTTGTTATTGGCCAAAAATGAATGAGATAGTTTCTATATATGTAAGAGGGTGTATCATGTGTGCTAAAAGCAAGCCCAGCAATAGAAAACTAGGCTTGTACACTCCACTACTAGTTCCTTCTCATCCTTGGGAAAGTGTTTCCATGGACTTTGTTGGAGGACTGCCTAAATCTAGGAAAGGTCATGACTATTTATATGTTGTTGTGGATAGGTTCAGCAAAATGTGTATTTTAATACCTTGTAACAAACATATTATAGTTGAAAAAACTGCAAATTTGTTCTTTCAGCATGTATGGGTTCATTTTGGATTACCCACTTCCATAATATCTGATCGAGATAGCCGATTTGTTGGGAAATTTTGGTCAAGTTTGTGGGAATTGATGGACACTAGGCTAAAGAGGAGCATAGCTTTTCACCCGCAACTAGATGGAAAACAGAAGTGGTCAACAGGACAATGATCCAGTTGCTCAGAGGCTATTGCAGCAAGCATCCCAAACTTTGGGATGAACATTTATGTTATGTGCAACATGCTTACAACCGAGCTAAACATTCTTCTACACAGAGATCTCCTTTCGAGACCTGTTTTGGTTTCACACCAAGGTCTCCCTTGGATTTTGTCTTTGGTAAAGACATAGTAGTTGATGGACACAGTGATGTGGACAAGGCAACCAAGTTCATCAAAAAAATCCAAGAGATTCACCAAGCAGTACAGGGACAGCTGGAAAAGAGCCAAGCAAAGTACAAGGCAAGGCATGACAAGCATCGGATGGAGCATAGTTTCCAAGTTGGTGATCAAGTCTGGATGTATATTGGAAAAGACAGAATGCAAGGTGAAGGTAAGAAGCTAAAGCCAATAAGGTATGGACCTTTCAAGATACTTGAGAAAATTGGTGAGAATGCTTTTCGCCTTGATCTACCAGCTTACATGCACATCTACTCAGTCGTTAATGCAAACAGCTTGAGACTATTTGAACCTTCATTAATCAAAGATCCCGAAGAATAGAGTCAATTGCCTTCTATTGATGATCTGTTACCTGAATATCTTAATGAGTTGCAGGAAGATACAATTCTGGATAGGAAGGTAAGACTACACACAGAGGGAATGTTGAGTACCTCAAGATCGGACTCAAAGGTTCAAAACCAAGAAGTGCGAAATGGATAGAAATTGAGCAAGCGAGGAAGCAATACCCTCACTTGATTGATGATTAAAAGAAAACCAAATTTTGGTGGTCCAAAAGCTTTTTCAGTGGGAAGGTCGTGATCTGAATTGGATCTTAAAAACTCTCTAAGTTTTCATGACTGTTTCAAATTATGTTAAAAGATTCAAGTCCTAGAAAAATCAAAGCTATCAGAAGGAATCCTCGTAACAGTGGTAGTTGTGGCTAGAGCGGAGCAACGAGGACCCTCAGTCGAGTGTGCAGACCTTTGGCCCATGGTAATGCGCACTAGCATAAATTGGCCAAACTGGAGGCCAAATCAAGAAACGGGGGTGGTTCTGATACACGATTAGAGGGCGTCCCCCTTAGTGAAGGAAAGCCCCAAAGCACACGGACCGGAAATCGCTATGAAAAATGGAAAAGTAATTGTTTCAGTTTCGTAGCGCAAGATTCCACAAACCGATGGGATATCGGAAGGCCTCGAGGCCGTAAGCAATTTTGATGGAGTCCCGCTTGATGCCACACATCGAGCGACATGCGTTCGATGGACGACAGAGAAAACCGCCTGCATCAGACGGGTAAACATCGTGTGACTTATCCGCCTGATATGAAGGACGACCGTAGGATCTGGGGGGCCCAGATCAATGGCAAAGATGCGTCTCGATGACTGACCGGATTTGATAGGTCAAAAGCAAGATGAGAGGGAATTTGAAGTCCGATGTGGATGATGAGTTAGCAAACGATTCATGATTCACGGGTGATCTTGAAGCAAACGAAATTAACAGCCATTAAAAAATGATTCAAGGAATCTGACACCCAGTTCGTTGGGAAACAGGGGGCCATCTCCCTGCGAGGCGTTACCCAGTGATGATGACGCAGGGCAGAGGAATTCGAATGGACAGAGGTAAGGAAACCAGAAGACCAGGAAGCAGAAATGAGCAGTCAAAGAACAGACTGGATTTAAAGCCATGACCTGACAAAAGCAGAGGGGAGACAGAAGAGAAACACCAAGAGGCACACACAAAGATGCAAGAAGCTAATAGCAGAAAATAGAGAGTAGAATCCGAGCTGACCTAAAGGCAGAATCGAGCCAGACAGAGCCAGAGAGAGTCAGAGAGTCTATGTACTCCATTGAAGGCTTGAGAGGTTCAAGAAAACTCCTCGGCATAGGCCTGTCATACTACTGTGACCCTCAGAGGTCAAGTTTCAGTAAGGAGAGTCTGTGCACTCCATTCCTACTGACTTCATTCTGTTTAGTGAGTCTCGAATCAAGCTCACTGTTGTAAAAACTCTGCTTGAAAACATAATAGATAGGCCACCACTGAAAGGCTGGACCAGGAGACATAGCCTAGGAGCATTGGGTGAACTCCTTATTAAACTTGTTTTGTTTACATGTTTGACTGTTATGTTTTCTCTGATTGCCTCAGTGTCTATGTATTCTATAAATCTTATCGATCCGTTGCATAAGTAACATAGGCACATCCATGCACATGAGTCTATAATACCTTTAATTCTTTATCCTGGATAAATTCAAGATCAGATGGTCTACGGCCAGCGAAGTACACGTTCTATTATAACTGATAACCGTTTTGTAATGTTTGGTTGTTAGTCCGTTCGGCCGAAAGGCCTAAATAGGAAAATGATTGTAATTAGTGGAATACAATTAAGGTCGAAAGAATGTATAAAATTTAGATTGTAGGTAGAACTAGGTAGCGTTCCTTAGGCTGTAATTTCATTTTCTATGTAATTTCTATCACCCTCAACTCTAGGCTAGAATCGCACTACTATGTACATTTGCTGATCAAATAATACAAGGAACTTGCTATGTTATTCATACGTTGTGTTTAATTTATCTTTCATGCGTACTTGAGTGTTGAATCGTCTCATTTCTTAAACGGGAAACGAACTGGTTGGCTAGGGCCCAACCAATCCAACTCGTTTACCCTTGTGCTTTCGTCATTTGGAAAGACTGTGTGAATATTTCCCTTTGCAGTTGCGTGGTGTGAACAGCTTTTATATTTACTTCTGAAGTTATGATTTAAATCTATTTCGTAGCTAAGTGTGAGCGGATCGTGGCTTGGAAGTTGATTGAGTTTATTTCTTTCTTGTAATTCCTTTCATGTATTTCTTTACTCACAATTCTGGTCTTGATTTGCTTCCGCTTGGATCGTGTAGGAAGCCTCTTCCTGTACCAGTGCATGTAGTTTCCTACACTCTGGTTCAGTTATTCCTTTCACAGCAAATATTTCATTTCTCTTACTGCTTACCATTTTAAGTTGTTTCTGCAAGCAAATATATTATTAATTTCAGTAATCATCCTTAACATTAAGAGTGAATTTCTGAAGGATTTGAGAATGATTACATGAATTTATCATAGACACTTTATACTTGCATTTTATGACTTATGAACAAAGAACAAAAACATTTTAAGTGGATTGCCGAAGCTAGTTGATACATGCAGATCACTTAGACTACTGCTTTGATTACTTCGAGTTTCTTTCATTTCATGAAGTTTACTTCCATTGCAAGATTTAATTAATTAAATCATTTCTTTTCCATAGATAATTTATCTCAGAATTTCGTTTGCAATTGCAATTCTTTTCAGCACGTCTTTCAATCTTTTCGAAAGTAAATTGGAAACTTTGGTGAAGGAAACTCTGCCTTGGTGCAAGAGCTGGTCTCTTGTCACAGAAACAGAGTGCTCTAAGCCCTGAGGCTTAGAGCACCTCCACAAAGACATAAATCTTCAGTAAGGGAGGTAAAATATACTTTTACACAGAGGCACTGTACCTGCACTAGTGCAAGCAGATTGCAATAGTACAAGAACATGTTGTTTGTGTAGAAGGAAGATCAAGAGGAAAACAGATCTCTGCAAGGGCCCACTTGTTACACTGTTAGCCATCTATTTGAAGATAAACATAGCATTTCATTCTAGCATTTAAGATTGCTTCCAGTTGTGTGAAAACTCCTTTACTTGATTTACTTGCAAATTTTTCTTTTACATTCTAGCACTAGAGTTGCTTTGGTGTCAATTACCTTTAAGATTGTTTTCTATTTGATTCTGCATACATTTACTTTAAGAAGTAGGATTAGGAATAGGAAAAGTTCATGCCACTTCTGACATTGCCTGTGCTTCGTCTCTAAGTTTACAAAACCCCTGGGTTGACAATTAAGTGTTGAGGAGTTTGCTTAAGCGCAATTCTTGCACCCAACACCTAAGATGGTCAGTTTCAAGTAATTATGGATTGTAAAGGAGACATATGGAAGGAAAATATGGTCAAAGGTTAGGTAATGTGACTAAAATAACATCAAAAAGTGGCACCCAACAATGCTACTATAGAGCGAGCGTATATCTGAACTACAGTGATCTATTGCATATTGCAATTATAGTGATATCTAAACTCTTGTGACAAGAAAGTCATAGAACAGTGAATCATCTCAGGATCTAGTAACACGAGATTCATTGGCAAGACAACAAAGTATATATATCGAGCCGCTTTCCTTAGAAACAGTGTGATCATGTGCATCAATGTGAACCCTTCATATTGACTGAGCCAATTGACAATGAGTAATAGATGTGAAATATTTTAGATTTGTTTCATCACATATGTGAGCCATTACTAAACTGTGATCACTGCAATGGCTAGTGCATAATCTTTGTAAACACGTGACCACAGGGGATTTTCAAGAAATCAAACTAATACGAACCCAGAGCTTATGAAATGAGTCACTTCCAGATAATGATGTCATGTACCAAGAGCAATATTCCACAATGTTCAATTTACACTGTGAGTATAGCAAGTCATGACGAAGTTACATGTGTGTGAATCATAGTTGAGATGTGCCCAAAATATCGATTAGATTTTCCTTTATTTGATAACTTCTTGTGAAATTTGTTGGATTCTTATTTATTCAATTATGTTCTTATTAATCAAACAATTATCAAAACATGAACATGAATATCACAAGAAAGTAGAGAACACGAGGTATAAGCTCCAAGTCAGGGAAAATCCCCTCCAAGCAAAAAACCCATAAAATTCTCTTCTTATAGAATCAGACCAAATGAGATATCCAAGTCCCATAACCACAAAAAACTTTCACCTTTATATGCCAATTCAAGCCTTCCTTCTTTCCAACAAATCCATGAGCAAGATACCAATAACAAGTAGAGAAAAATTTAAGGATGAAAATTTATTTTAAAGTTTATAAATCTTGGCGAATCTCACTAGTATCTAATATGGAAACTATAAAATGTTTCTTGATATCTTTATAAAAATATCCAAATTTATAATTATTTTATAGGCAGAGTCCATATAATTTTGGCGATTTTTAGGATAAAATAATTTTATACTATAAAATTTGGGCGAATCATTATTAGAAGAAATGGAAATTGGCGAATCTTTTTTTGGAAAAATGATGGAAAATTAGCCCACTTGCGAATATTAGCCCCTAAAATTTTCCATGATAACAAGAGATGTACCAAGGCAGAACTTCTGTAAATTCTAGCTCAAGAATAAATCCTCTCTTTCATACTTTAGCTTTCTACTTCTTCTCTACCTTCTCTGTGATATTTCAGACCATAATACATCAAGTGTGTGTGTCCAAATGAGCTCCATCTTCCCTCTATTAATACTGTCCAAAGGGGTGCGATTAGACATGTCCATTGGGTTGGGGTTGACTTAACCGGTAGACCAAATTAGCACCTAGAGGGATTTTCTAACCCAAAAATACATATTTAAAAATCATTTTTCCTTTTTCATTACAATAGGTCCAAATAGGACTTTGAATCTTTTGACTCAAAAACCTAGAAGCATGAAGAACATGTTTGTCTAGAAAAATAATAATAATTTTTCTTTTTCTTTTTCTTTATACATAAAATACATAATGGTACAAATTATGAAGACCGAAACCTGTTACATTTTCCAACAATTTTCTGAGTCTTCCATAGGAAGACCAGTTCTACGTAATTGTTCCTCATATTCAAGACATATCTAAAAAGAAAATCCAAGATTTTCGGCATTCTTTTATTCTAGCCTATGGAAATATGGAGAAGGAAGTGCATTATATAATGCATCATATCCATGTGATTTTGCAACCTAATAATCTTAGGGATTTTATTATACAGCTTTGTGAAACAAAGATTTAATGGTCTAATGGTTTCTCCCTCTATAAAAGTTTCATTATTATAATTGCAGAGCAGGTCAACAAGACTCTCAGGTTAGCCACAGGTAGACTTAAACCAATAATATAGCTCAACCCTGGTGGAAAAGTATTTAGGAGGGAACTCAAAGAAATCAATCTTTTCTTTTCCTTCTAACGAATTAACAAATAATGGCATGCATGTATCGTTATCATTTGCTCCAATGTTATGACAAGCATTAGAGAATGTGATAAGATATTTGTTTGCTATAATAGTTCCATCGAATGAAAACTTTGGTAGATGGTACTTGAACTTGGGTAATGTTGTGATGGTAGGCATTATATTTAGTGGATATGGAACATGCCAAGGAGTGGCCTTCACATCCTCTTCAAACTGAAATAATCCATACTTTCTAATTACTTTGGTAGGGTTTGTAGTGGATTGCATGGGTTTAAAACATAAATAGAGACTACCAATTTGGGAAGATGAGGAAGTAGTGGATAAGGATTAGGTTGAATAGGAAGAAGATTTAATTTTATATTGTGTTCCTAACATGATTCTATGAGAAAGAGAAGTCGTTCTCGACAAGGAAGTAAATTCATGGTAAATTTTTAATCGAGCTTGAGTAGCGAGAATAACTTTACATCTTCCATCTTCATCTAATGGTTGGAATTCAAGGCTCAAACCACTAATCCTTATAGAGGAACAAGACTTAATGGAGATAACTCGATTATCGTTGATCAAGGATATCTTGAAGTCTCCTTTCGATGGCATCCCTTTGTTCTTGTAAATTAATCGTGTGATCTATAAAAGGCCAAAAACCTTCAAATTAAACAATGGTATTGGTAGTTTCAAGGATAAACTCAAAATGGAGTGGTTTATGCTCCTTTGATAGTTCAAATAATGACCAAGGCCAGGTTAATCAACATAAGGTATGGTCATCTACAAGGAGGGTTAAAGCACTAGAGAAGAAACAATCAATCTTCAGTGGAGTCATCAAAAAAACATTGACTGTCTAGAATTTTTATGCTTCGTCGGAAACACTTTCAAATATCACAGGGATAAGTGAGATAATGGGAAGGAAGCCCAACTACTTAGATCCATAGGTGTTCTATCTAACTATGTACAAAAATGTGAATAAAAAAAATATTGAACATGTACACCAAATGAAGATTAACTAGAAGTGAAATATTGTAAAATGTGTACACTTTACAACTTAATAAAGTTGTAAGAAAGGTGTTGTAAAAGAAATTGAATTAAAAAAAATTAGGAAGATTTAATGATTGTACACCATTGTCAAAAAGGCCATGTAAGTATAGAACAAAATGGAACAAAACAACTAATAACTAAGGAACATGTGCCAAAAAACTACTCATTATCTTCAAATAATCAAGCAAAAATATATAAGATATGTATGCAAGAAATGAGACAGTCAAAATGTTGATTTTTTTTTATTAAAAGTAAATCGGTAGAACTATTTTTTTGCATATTTCTATGAAAATATAGACCAAAAAGAACTTTAAAATCCTAAGATGTTATAGTGATCCGGATTTAAATAGGAACGCAATAAAATATAGAGATAACCATAAAGACAGATATGCAGCGGAAATAATACTTCATTTCATTAATGGAAAATACTGAAATATGCTTACAAATAGAAATAGAAATAACCCAGCTAGGGCGATGGTAGCTTATCTCTGAGAAGAGATGTGTCAGCTACATGCCTCTGAACTGTTCCGAACTGTGTTTACAATGAGGCTCGAAGGCCTATTTATTATTGAGAAACAATGGAAAACCCTTCACATTCCAAAACCTAACCCTAGAAGATGAAACGCCAAATTGTGGGCCCCGTTTTGGGGTGAGTTGGACAGCCAACTTCCCGGGGTCGCGAATTGGTCGTATTATCTCCGTTTGACGCGCATGATAGCCCATTGGAAAGATCTCTCTGAGGACTACGAGGGGAAAGACGATTTTTATTAGAAAAATTGCTGGCAGTAGATTTCCCAAAAAACATTGTTTAGGGCCTCAAAACGGCTCCGGAAGTTCAGGACCCGAAAAACTGCTAAAAATAGTAAGTTGTGCTACAATTAAGGAAACTGAAAATGCTGAGAGAAACAATGGTGGGGGTCCAGGTGGACTTGGCAGTTGGCCACCAAGATCCACCTGGATCATATAGACTCATACAGAGGCAACTAAGTGCCATAGAAAAAGAAAGATAAATTATTGCCTGCAGCTTGGACCTCTCTAATAATATTGTTATAGAAATGATATTCTACAAAATATACACCGACTAGAATTGATAAATTATATCATACCTTATAATACTAAATAAAGTGCAAAGAAATAAAAACATCCTAAAAGGATCAGATAAAAAATGATGTATGTTGAAAACTAAGCAATTACTAAGAGGGGGGGTGAATAAGTAATCATGTATTTCAAATGGCCAATTTAAAACTATTTTAATAGCCTTGATTGAGTGTTGTTGTGGGAATATTAATTTTGACCTAACATGTCGAGAAATGAGAGATGTCTCCACCAGAAGTGATAAAATACTAGAGGAGAAACCATTATGGAGTGGAGAAATCATCCTTGCATCTAACAACCATGGGAGTGGTGATGTGGGAATCTTAATGTTGATTTGACATCTAGATCCAAGAGAGAATATTTCTCCACCAGAAGTGATAAAATAATGAAGAAGGAGAAATCATTATGGACCTATCATCCTTTAGAGCATATACATTGTTTTTTGTTCAGATTCCCTTGGCCAATATCTTTCCTATTGTAGTTGGCATTATTTCACATTCCTGAGAACTAAATATGACACCATTATTCTTTGTCACAAATATGAATCATGCTCAACAAGTTATGCTTCAGTCCATCTACAAACAATACATATTATTCCTTATCTCTGCCATTATTCAAGCTTATTGTAACTTTTCCCATTATTTTCGTTGTTGCATTATTGCCAAAAGTGACATTTCCATATTTGTTTTCATTTAGAGTCAACAATGTTCTCCTTTCTTCAGTCATATGTATGGATTAGCCACTTTCCTCACACCCTACAATTGAATAACAATGAATCATGGTTCCTCCATGCAAGGGGGACAACATGGATAAACAGAGCAATCACATTTTTCATGTATTTCTCATTTTTTGTGTAGCAGGATCCATCGAAAGTATGCAACATGGGTAATACTTAGATGAGGAATTAAATTATGCATCAAACGAGTGCTCCTGCTCGGAATTTGAGTAAACCATAGGGAGATAAGTTGAAAAATAGTTTTTCTGTTTACCCTCTAAAATTTAATGATGTAATCTAATCTTATTTTATTATTTCCACTATTATTTTATAATATTCCTTAGGAGGGCCATTTTAAACCTTAAAATTTCTCTAATGCGTTAGAGGAAGCCAAAAAAAATGATGTCATAGATGTTGGAAATAATACTGAGAGGGGGGGTGAATCAGTATTATCTAGCAATTTACCAAATCTTCCTTATTTGATCTTTTGAATTATTCTTGCATATCAGTACCATAAAACAATGAGCATGAATAAAGAAAATAGACAGTCACACCAAAGAACACAAGATGTAAGGTGGAAACCCAATGTGGGAGAAAACCACCTGCTGCAATATGTCTCTATCTTCTTTCAAGAAATTCTTTTTACAATGATTTTGTACTGGTGCAGTCCTTTACCAGCACGCAGGCTGCAACCTGCAGAGAGCTACAACTCTCTCTCGTTTTCCAGTCTCTCCTGGAAGGGAGCTACAACCCCCTACATCTTTTCATGAAGAATCAAATGATCAACAAGTATACAACAGATACAGTCTACTACAGATATCAGATCAATAATTACAGAAACAACCCAGAACACTTTATGAACAGAAATATACAGTCAACAGATCATCTTAAGACAGGGACGCATATTTTCTTTCTGTGGCCTGCGACTGGACGCAGTCTACCTTCTGCTGTTCTGCGTGCAGACGCACTGTTCCTCTATGCTTTGCTGCGACCAACGCACTCAGCATAACTATCGCGCCGCGTCTTTCGCTTCAGAGACGCACCCAATAACACAGTCGCGCCGCGTCCTTTGCCTCAGAGACGCACCTGAGCCTTTACTGTACTGCGTCCCTGCGCACTTGCCCTTCACTGAACTTGCGTCCCTTCAGATATAAGAAATATGAGGACTTCAGAACCAACCCAAACTCTCAGATCCACAGATCTGATCATGCGCCATAAAGATCATAGTCCATTAGAAGATTCGCCCTTATAGATCTGGACTAGATCTCACCAAGAGATATTCAACCAAGATGATGCTTAATCCAAATGAATTCCTCTGCTTTATATAGGCAAGCTTCTCCCCAAAACATGGAACAATATCACGAGCCGACACCATAGAAACACAAAACCGTCGGCTAGATACCACACAAGAAACCCCCACGTGCTTTTCTCTGCCTTGAAATGTGTGCACTGGGAGGACGCACCTCCTGAACGGCTGGCCTGCGTCCCTGGACGCGGGTTCTGCATGGTATGCCTGCGGGGACGCACTTGCTGAACATATTTCCTGCGTCCTTCTTGATTTATCACCTGAATGGGTTTGCCATCAAGGACAACACCTGAATCATAATGCCAACAATCTCCCCCTTTGGACTTGATGGCAACCATATAAACTTCAGCTTCATTCTCCCCCTTTGACATCAAGGGCAAAGGGTATGCTCCCCCTATGCTCATGCTTCTCCAGATCTGTAACCAGAAATCCATCATGAAGGAGATAGAGACATATTGCAGCTATTTCCAAGATCTCCTTCTCCATAATGCCAACAATGCATTATGTGCTCCCCCTGAGCCTATACCACCAATAGGAAGATGATCAACAATAGGATGATGCATCAACAACCCCCAGCTTTTGCCTGAGGTATTCAAAAGTGTCCCTGGGCAACGGTTTGGTGAAAATATCAGCAACTTGTTCCTTCGAAGGAACATACTCCAACTTGACCTTCTGTTCAAGTACTTGTTCCCGGAGAAAATGGTACTTGATTGGTATGTGCTTGGTTTTTGAATGCATAACCGGATTCTTTGAGATGCTGATTGCACTTGTGTTGTCACATAAGATAGGGATTGGAGGTGTACAAGTGATTTGATAATCCTGCAAAGTCTGCATCATCCAAAGGAGTTGGGTGCAACAAGATGCAGCAGCAACATATTCTGCTTCAGCTGTAGACAAGGCAATTGAACTCTGTTTCTTGCTGAACCAAGATACCAGTCTGGAACCCATAAAGAACGCACCACCACTTGTGCTTTTCCTGTCATCCACGCTTCCGGCCCAATCTGCATCTGTATAAGCATGAAGAGTGAGATCTGTATCTCTAGGATACCATAAGCCATAATTTTGAGTCCCTTGAAGATATTTGAAAATTCTCTTCACTGCTTGAAGATGAGTCTCCTTTGGATTTGCCTGAAATCTTCCAACTATTCCAACTGCATGCATGATGTCTGGTCGGGTACCTGTTAAATATAGTAAACTTCCAATCATAGATCTGTAGGTTGGTTGATGTACTGCTGCAGACTCATCATTTGCACTGAGACTACATCCTGTGACCATGGGCGTACATACTGGTTTTGCATCTTCCATGCCATATTTCTTCAAAATCTGCTTGAGATACTTGGTTTGAGATAAAAGGATTCCTCCTTCCTTTTGTTGGATTTGCAAACCAAGAAAGTATGTCAGTTCTCCTAGCAAGGACATTTCAAATTCTTTCTGCATGACTGAGGCAAAGCTTTGACTCATAGCTTCTTCATTGCTGCCAAAAATAATGTCATCTACATACACAACAAGTATTAGCAATTTGTCATTTTCAATTTTTATATATAGATTGCTATCTGCTGAACCTTTTGAAAAACCTTGTTGATGAAGATATTTGTCCAACCGGTAGTACCAAGCCCTTGGGCTTGTTTGAGACCATAGAGAGCCTTTTTCAATCGGCATACAAGATTTGGATCATTTCCAAGAATGAACCCATCTGGCTGTTCAATGTACACTTCTTCTTCCAAGTCTCCATTCAGAAAGGCTGATTTTACGTCCATTTGAAATACTTTGAAATTCTGAGAACTTGAGAGAGCAAGGAACATTCGGATGGCCTCAAGTCTTGCAACAGGAGCAAAAATTTCTTCAAAGTCTATTCCTTCTTGCTGTGCATACCCTTTACAAACAAGTCTGGCTTTGTTTCTAATTACTTCTCCATTTTCATTCAATTTATTTTTGAAGACCCATTTTGTTCCGATAACATTCTTATCCTTTGGTCTAGGAACCAGCTCCCAAGTGTTGTTCTTTTCGATTTGCTCAAGTTCTTCATCCATTGCTTTCACCCAACATTCATCTTTGCATGCCTCTTTCACATTTTGTGGTTCAGTAGAGGAGAGTAATGCCAAATAACTTGAAGCTTCTGCAACTGTTCTTCTAGTTTGTATACCTGCTTCTTTCTGTCCCATGATCTGAGATTCTGGATGGTTCTTTTGAACATATCTGGATGGAGTCTTTTCTTCTATTCTTGTTCGTTCTTCTGCTTCTTCGTGAGGTTCTTCTTGAGATTGTTCTTGCGGTTCTTCTTCTTCATCATTCTGTCTTTGAGGGTAGCTTTCATCTTCTTCGATGTCTTCACGATGTATTTGCCTAGGAATGTATCCCTTCTCATCAACCACTACATCAATGCTGTCAACAATTCTGCCAAGTCTTTTATTGTAGCATTTGTATGCTTTGCTATGTGGAGAGTAGCCAAGAAGAATACCTTCATCTGCTCTAGGATCAAGTTTGCCAAGCTGCTCCTCAGTATTCTTGATATAGCATTTGCTCCCAAAGATTTTGAAGTGCTTTACCGAAGGAGTTTTACCACTCCAGAGCTCATGAGGAGTTTGAGTGTTGTTCACTCGGACATTTGTTTTGTTGAGAATAATAACCGCAGCATGTGCAGCTTCACCCCAGAAGGTTGCGGGAGTTCCTGATTCATCGAGCATAGCACGAGCCATTTGTTGGATTGTTCTGTTCATTCTTTCAACTACTCCATTTTGCTGAGGAGTTCTAGCTGTAGAGAATTCTCTCCTTATCCCATGTTCATCACAGAAATCGAAAAATTCATTTGAAGTAAATTCCCCACCTCTGTCAGATCTGAGGCACTTAATTTTGTGACCTGATTCATTTTCAACCAAAGCTTTGAAGGATTTGAATTTTTCGAATGCTTCATCTTTGTGCTTCATAAGTCCTAACCAAACAAACCTGGAGAAATCGTCAATAAATAATATCAAGTATTCCTCTCCTCTAGGTGTTCTTTTTCTGAATGGTCCACATACATCTGTATGTACTAGCTCAAGAGGCATGCTGGCTGATCCTTCTTTCTCTGGAAAGTTAGTTCTGGTTTGTTTTCCAAACTGACATGATCTGCATATGGTGTTGTCAGGAATTTTGATATCTGGAAGATCGCGAACTGCCTGATATTTGCAAGCTTTCCTTATTTGTGAGAAGATTAGATGTCCCAACCTTCGATGCCATAACCAGTGCTCTTCATCCTTGCTTAGATAGCATTGTTGTTGTCCTTCATCAAATATGTATAGATTATTTGGAGTTCTTTTTCCTTTGAGAACTGTTTTACCTGTATCAAGATCACGAACAAGACATCCATTTGATCTGAATATAACCTCGGTTCTTTGATCACACATCTGGCTGACACTTAGTAGATTATGCTTCAGTCCATCAACAAACAAAACATTTCCAGCCTTAACATCTTCTTTTAAAGGAGCAATACCTTTTCCTTTTATAGTTGCAGGAGTATCATTTCCAAAAGAGACTTTCTTTCCCTTTTCTAAATTAGAATAAGACTCAAGTTTTTCTTTATCACCTGTCATATGCTTCGAACATCCACTGTCAATGTACCATAGATTTTCTTGTCCTTCTGCATAAAATGCTATCCCACATCTTTCTGTTTGAGGTTCCTTTATTCTCCATGTTTTGGTGCCTGAGGCTTGTTCCTTTTTCTGTTCTTGTACCTTTCTTTCCGGAAACCTGCTTCTGCATTCAAAGTCTTCATGTCCAAAATTATTGCAAATAGAACATTCAACTTCATTTTCAAGAGCTGAAAAGTTGTTATAGGTCCTTTTTGCAATCCCTGTCATACTTCTTTGTTTTTGAGCTTCCCTAGTCATGATTGTTTTATACGCAACACATTGAGCTGCTTTGTGACCAAAGTTATGGCAAGAAAAGCATTGTCCATTGAAGAAGCTTCTGCGATTATTGGATCTACCAGCCAACTGATTGTAATTTCTATTTTCATCTATTCTTGAACCAAATTGAGAAGATTTTACCTGTGGCTGGTTGTGGCTTTTGTTCACCCTTAAGCTGGATTGCCCCTGATAGTTTCTGTTTGACATTTGTCCCTGCTTTGCCTGATGATCTTCCTTGTGCTCTTGCTCATTTCTTCTTGCTGCATCAAGATAACTTTTTGAAGTGGATGCTTGAGAAGTTTCTCCATTATAGCCCAAACCTGTCTTATTTAGTGGAGACCGCTGCACACTGATAATCTCATCCAAAGTTTCAGATCCTTTGACAAACTTGAGATTAATAGTTTTTGTTTTCTCAATTTCTTTTCTAAGACCAACAATTTCACCTTCTAATTTTTCAAGATGTTTTTCCTTTTCATCAATTTGGAATTGTAGAGTATCAATAATCATGTTCTTTTCTTCTATACATCTCTTGAGTCTAGTAATTTCATCATAAAGGTTATCCACATCTACAGCATCCTCATAATCATCATCTTCAAATGCCATTAACAGTCTATATTTATTACCTTGTTCATCTTCATCACTGTTTGATAAGCCATCACTATCTTCATGGGTGTAGTAGCTTTTCTTATTTGCACTTTGTTTCTTGTTCCATCTAACTGGTTCCTTTCCTTTATCCTTATAAGAGCATTTTGCAGCATAATGACCTACTCTTCCACAAGCAAAGCATTTGAAAGGTAGCTTACCTCTGAACCTTCCAGAACCTCTTTGAAGATTTCTGACAAAATTTGATTCTTCTTCTTCTTCTTCTGGATCATGGCTTGCTTCATAGTAATCTTCTTTGCCTGATGCTTTAAAAGCAGCCTCCCTTCTGTCTGATGGTCCTCCCTTTCTCATTTCATAAGCAGTTAGAATTCCATGTAGCTGAGACATAGTAAGAACACGGAGATTTTCTTTTTCTTCTATTGCAGATACTTTGGATTCAAACTTGGGGGATAATGATCTTAGAATCTTTTGAACTACTATAGACTCCTTTACTTCTTCACCCAAATTTTTCATACAATTTACAATCTCATCTACCCGAAGAAAATAATTAGCCACACTTTCATCATTATACATCTTGAGAGTCTCATATTGAATCCTGAGAGTTTGAAGTTTAGCTTGTTTTACCTGTTCATCTCCTTCATAGCTTGTGATCATTTTGTCCCATATTTCTTTTGCTGATTTGAAGTGCATTACCTTCATGAATTCTGTTTGGGATATACTTCCTAATAGAGTACTGACTGCTTTTGCATTTGTTTCATACTTCTTTTTCTCAGCTGGATCTGTAGGAGTAGCTGAAGGAAAATCATAGCCTGTTTCTACAATGTCCCAAACTTCAGTACCAAGAGATTGAAGATATGCAGTAACTCTTACCTTCCAATAATTGAAGTTTGTCCCATCAAAAACTGGTGGCCTGATTGATGCTTCTCTCTCGTAGTTGCTCATGATGAACGATCTACCTTCAAGCGATCAAGCTTTTCTGAAGGACCTGCTCTGATACCAATTGTTGGAAATAATACTGAGAGGGGGGGTGAATCAGTATTATCTAGCAATTTACCAAATCTTCCTTATTTGATCTTTTGAATTATTCTTGCATATCAGTACCATAAAACAATGAGCATGAATAAAGAAAATAGACAGTCACACCAAAGAACACAAGATGTAAGGTGGAAACCCAATGTGGGAGAAAACCACCTGCTGCAATATGTCTCTATCTTCTTTCAAGAAATTCTTTTTACAATGATTTTGTACTGGTGCAGTCCTTTACCAGCACGCAGGCTGCAGCCTGCAGAGAGCTACAACTCTCTCTCGTTTTCCAGTCTCTCCTGGAAGGGAGCTACAACCCCCTACTTTTCATGAAGAATCAAATGATCAACAAGTATACAACAGATACAGTCTACTACAGATATCAGATCAATAATTACAGAAACAACCCAGAACACTTTATGAACAGAAATATACAGTCAACAGATCATCTTAAGACAGGGACGCATATTTTCTTTCTGTGGCCTGCGACTGGACGCAGTCTACCTTCTGCTGTTCTGCGTGCAGACGCACTGTTCCTCTATGCTTTGCTGCGACCGACGCACCCAGCATAACTATCGCGCCGCGTCTTTCGCTTCAGAGACGCACCCAATAACACAGTCGCGCCGCGTCCTTTGCCTCAGAGACGCACCTGAGCCTTTACTGTACTGCGTCCCGGCGCACTTGCCCTTCACTGAACTTGCGTCCCTTCAGATATAAGAAATATGAGGACTTCAGAACCAACCCAAACTCTCAGATCCACAGATCTGATCATGCGCCATAAAGATCATAGTCCATTAGAAGATTCGCCCTTATAGATCTGGACTAGATCTCACCAAGAGATATTCAACCAAGATGATGCTTAATCCAAATGAATTCCTCTGCTTTATATAGGCAAGCTTCTCCCCAAAACATGGAACAATATCACGAGCCGACACCATAGAAACACAAAACCGTCGGCTAGATACCACACAAGAAACCCCCACGTGCTTTTCTCTGCCTTGAAATGTGTGCACTGGGAGGACACACCTCCTGAACGGCTGACCTGCGTCCCTGGACGCGGGTTCTGCATGGTATGCCTGCGGGGACGCACTTGCTGAACATATTTCCTGCGTCCTTCTTGATTTATCACCTGAATGGGTTTGCCATCAAGGACAACACCTGAATCATAATGCCAACAATAGAATGCCAAAGGAAGCCAAACAATGTGAAAATACGCCAGAGGTATGTCAATTTTATGTGACCGGAGCTATGGTTTGCACAAGTCAAAAGAAAGTGGAATTGTTGGTGGTGCCAAGGTGAATGGATCAACAAGTGAATTCCAAGATGTATGAATCAATGATCATCATTTATAGATGCATAGTAGTGTGAAAATCGCTCATATGTGTGAGAATATAAGCTCATATGTTCAAGAAAATGGTCCATAAAAAGATAAGAGTTGGCAGCATAGGCTTTAGTGGAGACAATCTTACAAGATACCACTTTGTTGTGCACAAGACGAAGCTTAGCTTGACCCATCCTAGTCTTAACTTGATAGATATTCCTAACTTGATTGATGTTATGTGTGAGGTGTTCAATGCTAAGTAGAGGCCCATGAATTTCAAAGGCAGAGAAATGATTGATAAGCACATTCTTGGAAAAACAAAACAAGGGTAATTCAATGGTGTATCAGTGGTTGTTTGGTGTTGGTGGGCCCATGAATATCTTTGCATTTTTTAGACAAGGAAAAAACTAAAACAAACTCTTTCAATCATCGTGCGTCCTAATTTTTCTTTTACTTGTCACATCTAACATCTAAACCATGAATTTTTCTTTTAACAGTATTGTGACCTATTGTAAAGTTGATGATGAACTTAGTATGGTGAATTTTCTATTTGAGAGTGCATGAGAACGTGAATGCTTGTCCTGAACTTAATTTCAACCCTTAGATCAAGATTAAGTTAAAGAAACTACAACAAAATGGAAAATTTTAGGATTGTATCAGTAGAATTTTTGTTATCTTGTAAAGAAAATTTATAGGCAAAATAAGGAGATTACATTCCAATTGACTTATGAATCCATGGATTATAATGTTTTTTTATGGACTATCATGTTGTTAAGAGTTGAAGGAGGAGAAATCACTATGTACCTATCATCATTCATCAATATACAATTTTTTCTCATCCAATAGCATCATCACTAAAGGTTGATCTAAATCAACAAATATCGTACCTTAGTCACATATCTAAAGTCATGATTAAATGGTCCCTAAGCTTCCAAATGTGTTTCCATGAATTCTTGTAGACACATCAAATTTTCCTTGGAGCATCATGCTTGTCTTTCATATATTGAAGTTTGTAGAATCACTAGAGCTTGTGATATTCTTCATTATTTGATCTGAGATATTTTCTTCAGTGATGTTAATAAACTTGCATAAAAGAGCATGTAAAACCATAAATGTAAACACTTAACGAAACAACAACATAAAAGGAGACTATAAAGACAATGCACCCAATCTTTGATAATGGAGCTCGTCCAATGTGGATGTTGGGGAAATTATATGTGTAATAATTCCAACATTAAATTATTAATCTGGGACTCGTAAGCTTTGAGGCACAAGCGCAGGTAACGCGGAGTCAGAGCATCTAACCTAACTTAATATCAAATTCCTATTTCTGAATTAAGTACAAAATGCAAATAAAAAATTTGAATCTAAATCTAAATCAATCAAACTTAATTTCAATGCAAGTAAAATTTAACTACAATGAAACCATACTGATGTATTAACTACAAAATACTCATAAGCTATCTACTGAATTCAACCTAGGTTCGATGAGAGAAATCAATCACTCTAAATCTAAACAAAATAGAGCATTCTATTCAAAGAACATGAACACTAAATCTATGCTAAGCTCACGAATATGACATCTAATTCAAACTAATGAATACAAAATCTAAACTAAGCTCTGAAGTTTCTAATTCAATCCAACCAGAGAAAGACATTCAATCAAATTACTTAAACATATAAACTTCTAAAAATAATTCTTAAACAATCTATTGGAAAATAAATTCTAATCTACCACTCATTTGCTGGAAAGGAAACTCTAATCTACAAGGACACACCACTCATTTTCTTGGAAAAGAAACTTTAACTACATTCTTATTCAATTGCTAGAATAGAAACTCTTAACCACACCATTCCTTGTCAAAAATAAACTTCTACGTTAACAATTCACTTGCCAAAAATAGACTCCTAACTACAACATTCATTCACTGGAAACAGACTTTTATGATAGCAATCTCATCCTATAGGAAACTTTGAATTCAAACATATAATCAAAATGAATCACTAGATCAAATGCTCACTAGTAACTAAGGAATCCAAAATTAATCCTTTCACAAGTAAATGGAAATTAAACTAATTGATATTGAACCATAATGCTACCAAATTCATGCACAGACCTACTTTCTATGAAGAAATCATCATGTCATGAAACAACACGCAAACCTTTGTTACAGAGTTTTATTGGCTATCTAATTCTTCAAATGAAAAGGATTTAAAGTAACTCAACACACTTTTCACTACTCCTTCTTATGTGCTATCAACATTCAATAAGAAATTGCAGATTCTAAGAAAAGGACACTAAATCTATAGCCAAATTCCTAATGAAAACTACACCTACAACGAAATTACTAATTAAGAAAATGACAACTAAACCTACAGCAGAACTCCTAATCTGATCTTGTACCTTACTGAGTTGTGGTGTTAATCATATTGCATCATATTTAATTCAAAGCAATGTGTTAATCTTCTCAACATATGATAAACAATTTCGTGACACTTACCACCAAAATTCAATCAGATCTTGCCTCTACAAATGTCACTTACACATGGGATCGAAACCTTTAATCGAAATCGATAGAATTAGAAAGTATGTGTAATAAATCAATCCACAATAGTTAATAATATTGAGTTCTGTGTATATCTAACATGATTTTCGTATCAAATCTGAATCTTCAACCTGAAACTAATTCACATAAAATATATACAAATCCTAAAGCCTAATCGAATGGGAGAACTTGATCACAGGTCGTGGTGGGCCCTGGCCACACCTGGAACAAGTTAGACTAATTCAATGCTTATAAACTAGGAAGAACCATAACATTCATTGTGAATTCATAGCAGAAACCGGATTGTATTAAATCAAATCAACAATCAACCATAAGTCTGGTACATGAGCTTCTCCAGTGTTTTGAGATACAAAATCTGATTACAATAATAATCTCAGTCTTTGTTTCTTCCTTGCTGCTACTGCAACAAAACCATACGCTTCTGTCACATAGCCTCTGAGTATTTCTCCTCCTCCTGCATACATGCAAAGCTTTGGCTTTATATAGAGTTGTTGATGAGAACAAAGCATGACTATTTGCCAAAGAAAACATAACAGCAAACTAAAAGATGCAATATTTAATTCTTCTAGAGAGCCTTCGAATAGCTTATGGTTGGATTCATTATGATCAATGCATGGATGGAGGAACCACTTCTTTGTTTAGCACAAGGTCGTTCAGTAAAAGGCGTGCATAACCGAACCATAGCTGTGGCCAAAAATAGGCAAATCCGAATTTGATTGTTAAGTACAAATCTGAATATTTTATACAAATTTTCCTCAGAGAACCCCAGATAGCTTCCAAACTCTAAGGAATTTTAGAAAATTGTTTCAGGGTTAGTAAATTTTCTATACTTGAACCAAACCCCATGTTCCATATTTTCTTCTTTCGCCTTCACTTGCACGTAAATCGAGTCAGAAGTTGGCAATTTGAAACTTATTGCAAATTTGGGCAAATTTGTGAATTTCCTTCTAGAGACCCACATGGGTGACCTAGGTGCAATCCAAGTTATGGAAAGGTATTAAAACATTATTTTTTATAATAACCTCTCTCGGTTTCTCCGGAAGCATGTCGAAAGTGTCAAAGCCCCAAATTGGTCATTTTCGTACTCTATTGGCTTATAAAGAAACTTGGCGATGGAACCCTGTGAAAAGATGAGCTTAGAGAAACCATCATTAGTAAATCATGGCATAATCATCTTTAATCATAGAAAATCTAATAAAACTAATGATAATCACCCACGAGGCATAGGATGTGATTTGGCAATAAATGATGGAATTATGACGTGAAATGAGTATACTGGTGTCAGAATCTAGGTTATAAATGGTGGTTTTGTATGACGGAAAAATGGGAATATTCAAGGCCCAACATCCCCCCATGCCTGAGGGTTTTCTTGTCCTCATGCAAACAAATCTCTTACTCTTTGATAGGTCCTTGTGGGACAACATTACTTGGATATTTGAAGGTGTTGGTTCTTATGGAGTAGCACTTACTTGAATGTTTGGAGGTGTTGGTTCTTGTGGTGAAACACTCTTCATACTTAATAGGTCACACTAATTTACTGAGCAATACAAATTGAGGAAAATAAAGGGACGAGTGAAGGAGAGATGAGTGATGGAGATGGTGAATGGGCGATTGATATTCTGTCTTCACAAGACCAATGTCTATAGGCAGTTTCCTTTATCATTTCATGGTAGTAATGACTTCATCCTAATGGTTTTCATCATGGAAGGGGAAGACATCATAGAGGTTGCTTTATCAATGCACCATAAGGTTTCTTCTTTTAACATGGTCTTGTAATCAGAGTATATGCAGACTGAATGGAAGGATAATAAAAGGATGATGGTTTATGAAAGATGAAATGCATGGAATGAGAAGTGGTGAATCATTAAGTTTATTTAACCTTCTAATTAATTAGAGAACCATAAGCCAAATTTACCCCAATTTTTACCTTTATCATTTATGTTCCCAGTGCTGCAAGATGATGTGGAGGATGGGATGGCTAGAGCTGATGTGACCGCTAATCTGATCTGATGAAGAAGAGCTAGAGCTGCAATGGAGTCTGATTTGGATCTGTTGAATAAGGCTGAACTCGAAATAGTAAAGGAGGCTTAAAAATGAAGGTCCCCCTCTCCCCCGTGCTTAAGGAGTTTTATGTCCCCAAACAAAGAAGGAATATGACTGTTGCAAATGATGATCAAGCTGCTATATGGCAACCTTTATTGAAACAAGATGATTGCTATAGGAAAAGGAAATGTTGCTACAAATGTCCACACTGCTGCAAATTTGTACTGAGATCACAAAACCATATAGTCTTCAACCGCTACACACCATGTGCAATCCTGCTTATGTGAATAAATGGTGTCGATGTCAAACATAAGCAAGAATCATTGGATTACCGACCATTGAGGAAGTCGTTAACCAATGCAAGATATCCCACCTTTGATGTCAATGGGAATCAAGGCACTAGGTACATTCTACTAGCCATGAATAGATTTGTCGAAGTCAAATGGATTGAAAAATTCATCCACTAAGAAACATTAATGTATTTCCTTAGTAGATGACAAGGATACCTTCCATTAAGGCATGCAGGCTCCCAGGTACCTTATCTAACCCTAACCGTAATCCCAGACAATGTGTTGATGTCGATGGGATAAGTCTTGTTGGCAAGTGGGCCTTAAGGAATCCCACATCAACCAACATGAGTACAAGACATAATTAAATACATGATTTGAAGAACTCATACAAATTTACAGACTTTATTGGGAACCTTGCCCGCTAGTTACCTGGTTTTCAAGAAAAATCCATGTCCAGTTGCGCCAGACAATTTGGTTTTCACAAAAGGACTTATTTTTTCACTTTACTATTTTCATTTATTTATTTACTAACTTTCCTACTATACTAGAGAAAATATGTCCTCCTTCAAGTGAAAGATAAATTCCAGTGAAGCTATGTGCGGATCAGGTACAAGGATACATTCATGCTCAGATTTAACATATCAAATTTACAGTGTACATGAGCATGTGAAACTAGCAGCTGCAAATTATATAATGCTAAGAGAGTGTGAAGAAGAGAATGATGTCTTATTATAGTACAGGTTTGGAACCAATGCTCGATGTAATCATAGTGGTCTTGGTTCATTTCTTCATTTGGACAATGTTGCATGTCCTCTTCGTTGGCCTCTTCGATCTCTAGTTTTAGGGGCTTCTATCCAATATATGTTGTCCATAAGTCCTCAGTTTCCTCTAAAGATTGGAAAATGTGATTATTAGAGGATTCTAGCTCTTCATGTGGTTGTGGCTCATGGAAATCAGGGTCTTTGATCACTTCTAGAGAGGTAGAAAGGTTCTTGACAGTTGTCAAGATCTGCTCTTGTTGAGAGGCAAAGACCCCCGTTGCTACTAGGATTTGAGATAACTCCTTCAAATTCTTAATCATCTTTGAATCATGCTTGCTAGTTTAGAAATCCTTGTCTCCACACATGGATTATTGCCTAGGGGTTCTTACAGCACCCCAAATATGATTTGCAGATAAAGAGATTGAATTTTTTTAATCTAAATGAATAAAATCTAATTGCAATAAAACTCACCAAACTTGAACTCCTTTGCTTACTTGGACAACTAGACTTTGGAGCGACCCAAACAAAAGCAAATGCATGGCTCTTCACTCACGTCTTACCATCATCTCTGCCTTCTGATTTCCCTACAACTAAGATCACACAAAAACTTGTGAAAGAAACTATGCTTTGATCCCTTTAGCACCTCCCTGGCAACGACACCAAAAATGTTGGGGAAATTATATGTGTAATAGTTCCAACATTAAATTATCGATCTGGGACTCGTAAGCTTTGAGGCACAAGCGCAAGTAATGCAGGATCAAAGCATCTAACCTAACTTAATATCAAAGTCCTATTTCCGAATTAAGTACAAAATGCAAATAAACAATTTTAATCTCAATCTAAATCTAAATCAATCAAACTTAATTTCAATGCAAGTAAAATTTAACTAAAATGGAACCGCACTAATGCATTAACTGCGAAATATTCATAAGCTATCTACCGAATTCAACATGTGTTCAATGAAAGGATTCATTCAATCACTCTAAAGCTAATCAAAACATAGCATTCTATTCAAATAACATGAACACTAAATCTATGCTAAACTCATGAATATGACATCTAATTTAAACTAATGAATATGAAATCTAAACTAAGCTCTGAAGTTTCTAATTCAATCCAACCAGAGAAAGACATTCAATCAACTTACTTAAACATATAAACTTATAAAAATAATTCTTAAACAATCTCCTGGAAAAGAAATTCTAATCTACCACTCATTTGCTGGAAAGGAAACTCTAATCTACAAGAACACACCACTCATTTTCTTGGAAAAGAAACTTTAATTACATTCTTATTCAAGTGCTAGAATAGAAACTCTTAACCACACCATTCCTTGTCAAAAATAAACTTCTACGTTAACAATTCACTTGCCAAAAATAGACTCCTAATTACAACATTCATTCACTGGAAACAAACTTTTATGATAGCAATCTCATCCTAAAGGAAACTTTGAATTCAAACATATAATCAAAATGAATCACTAGATCAAATGCTCACTGGTAACTAAGGAATCCAAAATTAAACCTTTCACAAGTAAATGGAAATTAAACTAATTGATATTGAACTATAATGCTACCAAATTCATGCACAGGCCTGCTTTTTATGAAGAAATCATCATGTCATGAAACAACACACAAACCTTTGTTACAAAGTTTTATCAGCTATCTAATTCTTCAAATGAAAAGGATTTAAAGTAACTCAACACACTTTGCACTACTCCTTCTTATGTGCTATCAACAGTCAATAAGAAATTGCAGATTCTAAGAAAAGGACACTAAATCTACAGCAAAATTCCTAATGACAACTACACCTACAACGAAATTCCTAATTAAGAAAATGACAACTAAACCTACAGTAGAACTCCTAATCCAATCTTGTACCTTACTAAGTTTTGGTGTTAATCATATTGCATCATATTTAATTCAAAACAATGTGCTAATCTTCTCAACATATGATAAACAATTTCGTGACACTTACCACCAAAATTCAATCAGATCTTGCCTCTACAAACGTCACTTGCACACGGGATTGAAACCTTTAATCAAAATCGACAGAATTAGAAAGTATGTGTAATAAATCAATCCACAACAGTTAATAATACTGATTTCTGTGTATATCTAACATGATATTCGTATCAAATCTGAATCTTCAACCTGAAACTAATTCACACAAAACATATACAAATATTAAGCCTAATCGAATGGGAGAACTTGATCATAGGTTGTGGTGGGCCTTGGCCACACCTGGAACAAGTTAGAATAATGCAATGCTTATAAACCAGGGAGAACCATAACATTCATTGTGAATTCATAGCAGAAACCAAATTGTATTAAATCAAATCAACAATCAACCATAATTCTAGTACATGAGCTTCTCCAGTATTTTGAGATACAACATATGATTACAATAATAATCTCAGTCTTTGTTTCTTCCTTTTTGTTGTTGTAGCAAAACCATACGCCTTTGTCACATAGCCTCTGCGTATTTCTCCTCCTCTGACATACATGCAGATCTTTGGCTTTATACAGAGTTGTTTGAGTCATATAGCATGGATAAAGAAAATTTTGGGCCTTGGATTATGAAATCATTGTTTCTAGCTTATTTTACTTAAGTTTTTTGAAGTACATGGTCCTTTTATCTTGGCTTTATCTTCAAAGTTGGAAATGAATAGGTAGACCACAAAGAGACAGCCTTGGAATACAAAGAGGCAACCTTTCACTTCAAATTCCTGCATTGGTATACAAACAATCAACAAACTATGTCTATAAAAATACTCATTTTTGAATTGTAGAGTTACTAGTGAATTGAATTATATGAGAACAAGTTCATGAATTTCCTGGTGAAGAGAGAAAGAGGAAGAGTATCAGAAGTGAAGCGGAATTGAGGAAGAGGAGAAGAGGATATAAACAACTATAAAGGGAGTAGAGACAGATTGTAGAACATAACCAAAGAAAAAATAAGAACTTAGAATTCAAGGACCATGTAAACCACTAAATTTGTAATATTCTCAGGGGATTGGTGTCTCCTTTTTGGTAATATCCTGAAAAACAACATGTTGGAGCCTGAAAAATAACATGTTGGAGCCTGTAAGAAGGAGTGGGTGCTCCATGCAAGTTGTAGCTTGCATAAGAAATTAGAGGTTGAAGCCTCGTGTATGTAGAAGCCTGCAAAATTGATGTAAAAGAGGGAATGGGTTCTCCATGCAATTTGTGTCTTGCATAAGAAATTATGACACAATTATTGATTCACCCCCCCATAGAAATTGTCTAGTTTTCAACAATGTATCCATTTTATCCTTGTCAGTCCTCAAGGTATTTTTGTTGTCAACAAAACAGTTAAGTTATTCAAACTCAAGAGAATGAATATATCAGGAAAATGAAAATTTTATAAGTTCAACATACCTCTCCTCACTCTTTTTCCATCCTTTCCTTCAGAGCCCTCTTGCTCTTTTTGTAGAGAGAGAGAGAGAGAGAGAACAAATATCGTGACATGAATGTAATATCAACCATCATAATCATCTATATCATCAAACGCACCATGCTGTCGTCATAAAATATGCATTTGTAAATGTTTGAAAAGTAAATAAAATCAAAACATATTCTTACTCATGAAAGTTCAGGATCCTTGTATGGAACACAAAAAATTATTTTCTCATCCATTTTATGACCTCCACTTATCTCAAGATGTAAATCCAAAAAATAAATTTCTCTTACCGCACCCCCCCCCCCCCCCCCCCCCCCACACACAGACCACATCATTAGTTCTAGGAATGTTGGTGTGGGAGTGTGTTGAGGTAGCCTTGGTGTAAGAGAAAATTGGCATGAGGATCATATTGTTTTCCTTTTCATGTCTGCATAGGGGAGACTTGAGGTTCATGCATGGGAATATGCTCAACATGAGAGATGGCAAATGGAATCTAAGGGAGAGGCACATGTTGAGAAATGTCATGACAAGAAGTAGAGGTCCATTTGGAAATCACAAAGGTTTGTCTGGTGGGTTTCAGCTCCCACCCATCGTGATATTGTGGTTGTGGTTGTGGTTGCTAAGGAAGGGGAGGACATAGCATCTCCATGATGTTTGGAATGTGGTTATGGAGAATTATGGGATACAAGAGGAGTAGATGGGTTTCTTTTAGGTATAAATGACTAGTCTAGGTGAGCTAGTTAAACTTCTTTGAATCTGCATCAAAATGAATAGAGAACCCAATTCTCTTATTTCTATTCTCATGCCATATTACATTAGCTCTCCTTACTTTCACCTATAGTTTCCATGTTAACCTCTACTAGAGAAGCTCGTCCATGAAAAAATAATAAATTCAATCATGGAAATATCCACATGATAATTAAACTAATTACACAATCATCTAAATGGATTTTTCCTAATGCGGAAGTTTAGGTACTTGGAATACCATACGTGAAATGAAAAGATGGAACTGTTGGCACTACTACTAATGTGTTGTCCTTGACGTAAATCTACTTGATGAGTTGTCTTTTGATGGAAACCTACTTGATGAAGATGTCAACATGATGTGTCTACATATGATAGAGAGATTGGACAAAGGAATAGCAGTCCATAGACAAAAGAATGATAAAGATGAAGTTTGAAGAAGTATACGTAGGTTCTGTGAAGAAAAGCCGCATACACATGTGGGTATGAAGAAGAAAAGGTGCGTACAATTTTTGCACCATAGCATTCTAAATATCAAGGGTCTTTACCATGGTATTGACCCATAATATTGAGCCCAACAACAGATATTTGATCTCGTCAAAGAATACCATTGGCATTGGTGTGGTTTTGGCCTGCAGTATTAGCTAAGGGCTAAGATATATAAGGAGATGAAGATCAAAGTACTTGGAGTGTGCAAGTGATGAATATTTCATGAATAGTTAGATCTGAAGCAAGTGTGCATGTAATGGGCTGGTAAAGAATTGTTTGATCTGAAACTAAGTATGTACCCAGAATTTGATGATGGATCAGATCCAATAGATCTGATATGACTATATTGATAATGGAGTGATTTGATTTGTAATATTTATATCTTACGCATGTTTTATTATGTATTTCAAGAGATGGGCTTGTTCTTAAGGTTTGATGTGCAGTGAATTTATAAGTCAATACTTGCATATCTATACACGGGTTTGATAACATGAAAGGCGCGTACATACGTGGGTTTAATGCTAGTAAGTCACGTATCGATTTAGATCTATATGCAGGTTTAAGTCCTGAAATGCGTGTATACTCATGGAAGTGTTTTATGGAAAGTGCTTATATAAGCTAGGGTTTTGTTGAATAAGATGCTTGATCAGTCTAATCAGTCTTATTGTGTTTTTGCTTTCTATCAATGAAGTCTTACTTGATTATCTGGTTTTAACAGTGATGATTGAAGATGAATTGTTTGATTGAAGAGTGATGATGCTGCTAGTTGTATGTGATTGAAGATATGTGATGGTTCTGTGATTATTTCATAATGATTCAGTAGTTCAGAGTGTAAATTAGTGTTTGTTTCAAATTAAGAATGATTCAGTTTCAGGGTTCAATGTTTTGAGATCTGTATGAGGGTATGCTTCATGGAAAGCAAGTATATACGTGGATTTTCTTAAGAACAATAGCGTGTATATTTTAATATATAGTTGATCAAGGTTTGTAGTGACAGAATCTGGTTTCTCTGATGAACAATATGTGGATTGGTATTCTGGTGAATGGATTTACAGTGATCTAACTACTTTGGTTGTTTGAGATTGATTTGGATCTCAATTGATACAGTGATTAAGTGATTTGATATGATGATTGGTTTCAGTTTTATTATTTTATATTGAGCTTAAATGATGATAGTGGGTCCAGTCTGAAAATTTGATGAAACGTGGCCAACATATTTGATTCAAGTGGATTCAATGTGAAAATTTATGAAACGTGGTCCACAGAGGTGTTGAAGGTTACAGGCTTTAGTAAGGGATTCAAAGCTTCCTTCCAGTGGTAGCTAGTAAATCAAATTAGGGGGTAGGAGCTTCATTCCAGTGGGTGTCGGTAAACGAGATCAGTGGTTTGGAACTCCCTTCCAGTGGGTGTTGGAGAATGAGAGAAGGTTGTAGCCTTTTGTAGGTGGGTAACTACGTACTGGTATGAGTATGTGTCAGTACAATATTGTAAGATTTTTTTCATTATAATAAAAGATGAAGACAGAGACGACATCAATGGTGGTTTTTTCCCACATTGGGTTTCCACCTATAAAATTTGATGTTCATGTGTGTTGATGTGTTTCTTATGTGTGATGGTTTATTTTGTTCTTACTTCACATGGTTACTATTTAATTAATGCTTAATGAAGTATTGATACATTGGTTCAAGTTAAACAGGTGATGGATTAACTGAAAAATTAGTTAACTGGATATATGCTAGTTGTCTTCATAATAGACGCATACATATGTAGGTTTTCTTCATCATAGTCGCGTACAAAAATCTGTATGAGAAAAGAAAATTTTAAGTGAGTTTTAAAATACTGATTCACCCTCCCCTCTCAGTATTTTTCCCAACAATTGGAATCAGAGTCGGACCTTCAGAAGAAGCTTGATCGCTTGAAGGAGATCCGTCAAGATGATGGGAAAGAAGAAGATTACTCGAAGAAGGGATTCAGAAAACTGTGACAATGATATATCAGATGCAGTGAAAGTTACAGATGTCAACAAATATTCAAGTTTTGGAGCACCACGCTTTCTATTGATCAAGAATGAAGAAGACAATAACAAAGAATTATCAGGTATGGGCTTTTGTTCTAATTGTGGTCCACTTCCTTGTCTATGCAATAATGATAGCGATGATGATGGTGAAAAAACTGAACTTACACTCATGGGTAAAAGTGAAAATAAGAACTCTAAAGAGAAAACATATTCAAAAATGATTCCTCTAGAAGCAAAAGATCAAGGCAAATTAGAAACAATGAAAAATGAAAATGTTCCTATGCTAAGCAAAGATAATTATCAACAATGAAAGAAAATATGAAGTTTAATCTAATTAACCTTGATCTTCGATATCTAGTATGAAATGGCTACAGCAAAATTCCTCCATCGGATGAGGAAGTTAAAAATAACAGTAAGTCTGTGAGTGACATCTTTTATAGCATACTTGATTTGTCATTAAATAAGGTTATGCATTATATAACTGCAAAGCAAGTGTGGGATAAGCTACAAGCAATCCATGAAGAAATCCCAAAGGAAGATTCATCATCAATGGAACTACCAGGTAATCTTATCCCTAACAATGTATCAAAAAATAAACATGATGATGGAGTTTTTGATTCGGAAGAAGACGGAATAGAAGAAATTTTTTATCTTAGAACAAAACTTGATCTTTCTTTGAAAAAGATTGTTAATATTAAAGATAAGTTGAAGGCATATGATAACAAGGATCATATTAAATCGGTAAATATTGTTGTGGAATCTAAACAATATTATGAAGGTCTTGAACCTGAGATCGTCTCTCTAAGAGCATATCTTGAAAAATCAAATAAGCCGAATAAAGAACTACTTCAAGCATTTGAAGAACAAGAAAATGGGCTGAAAGATGAGACTCTCAAACTAAAAGAGCAAGTGGAAGAAGGAAGAAGGGTTGAAAAAGGTATGGAGAAGCAGTATCTAGAAAAGGAAAAGAAATATCAAAGAATGGAGGTTGAGGTAAACATTCTAAGAGGTAAATTAGAAGAAAAAGGTAAACATTACGATTTCAAGATAATAGTAAGATTTTGGATAATATTCTTAGTAGTCAAAGGTCTCCCACCATCAAATCTGGTCTTGGTTTTCATGAAACTATTGAAGGTGAATCTAGTTCACAAGTTGATGCAAGAAATTTAAAGGGTAACAATGCAAAACCTAAAATTCTCAACAAAGAGATAAGAAGTCAAGCTGATAAACAACCAAGGAAATTGAACCTTCAAAGAAAATCATTTACTCCTAACTATAGAAATGTTAATCAATTCTCTCCTCTAATCAATAATGTTGAATGTTTTATATGTCATAATTATGGACACGTTGCAGCCAATTGTAGAAGTAGATTGTTTCAATCACAAGAAAATAATTGATTCACTGAAAGATCATGAGCTTCTAGGTACTCAGGATTATTTAAGGGATATTGTTTTTCTTGCAATATATTTGGTCACAAAGCCATTGATTTCAATAGAAGGAATATGAAACATAAATATTATGATTCCTCTACTCATATAAGATGTTATGATTGTAACAATTTTGGCCATGTAGCAAAAGAATGCAGGAACAAATATATGGATCGCCTCAAACAACATGGAAAGAAATCAGATAAGAATATTGATGTCAGAAGACCTGAAAAAAGTTGGATCCACTAACATTTCTCGTAATAAGCAGAAATAAGAAGAACAGATAAGGTGTGGTCTTTCTCTCTACTCATTGAAGAAGAAGATAAATGGTACATAGATAGTGAATGCTCTCATCACATGACTAGAGATAACAATAAGATGGAGTCTTTCAAGAAAAACCAATCTGGTAATGTTATTCTTGGAAATAATGCTCTAGTGGAAGTTATGGGAAAGGGTTGAGCTGGAATTAATAAACATAGAGGAGAAGTTGATACTTTATTAGTTCAAGGGCTAAAGCAGAATATTCTAAGTGTAGGTCAAATGGCAGATAAAGGAAATATAATTGTGTTTACATCAACCAAGTGCAAGGTTATGGATGAAGAAATTGGAAAAGTCATAGCAAGAGGATATAGAAACCCAAACAAATTATGTGCTTGAAGAACTGAATTCTCATAGATATGAGGAGGACTTAGACTCAGAGTAAAAGAAGATGGTGCCCATTGTAGTCCATTATTCTTAAAAGAATACTTCTAAAATTGACTGCATAAATGATGTGAGGTACATGACCTCATAAGAGTAGAAGATGATTATCAAGTCCTCAGGATCAGTGATGTATAATTTCAAGGGGAGAAATACATGTTTTGACTTTATGATGATTCACATGATTGTTTTGATATTCATGTTGTTTTTATTACTGACAGTGCATCTGGTGTAGTAACAGTGAACAGGTACAAACAAAACAGGCTCAAGGGGAGTTGTGGTTATAAAATATTAGTATTTTACTTTTTATACATAGATCCTATGAAGACAAGTCACGTATATACGTGATTTTTGATCTAAACAATTGCATATCTTTTTTTATGATGAAGAAATAGTGGGAGAGACTCGGGAAAAATCTATAATATGCTTCAAACAATTATTATTTGGCTTTCTTGTTCTGATGATTGATGGTTACAGTCTATTGATGCTATTTAGAAGTGGTTTTGGCTTTTATAAGTTGTTGATGCCTTGATGGATAACTAATTGATGAAGATACTTTGATGTCCTTACTAATATATGAGATGATATGATCAGATCTGACAGTGAACAGTTGGCACAGGTTCAGGGGGAGCATTTGTTATGCTTCTAATAATGCATTGTTGGCATTATGTTTGCTTTAGAATTCCTTGGTACATAATGATGCTTATCAATGGTGATGTTGCTTATGTTGTTGAAGTTCTTGAATGATGATGCATGAGTTGCTAATTATGGTTGATTCTTATCAGATGTGGGATGATAGAAAACTCTCTAGTGATGATACATGTATGATATGTTGGGGATTGTTGTGGAAAGAACATGTAGACCTTGCTATGATTATTTGATGATGATGATGTTGTCATGGATGATGCCTATGGTGCTTACACGAGCTACATGTACATGATATGATGCAAATGGTTTTGTGAAGATATGGTTATTGATATTTTATTGCTATATCTATTGGATGATACTTGAAGACATGGAATATGCTTGGTTGATGCATGAAAATATATGGTGCTTTGATGAACATGGATTGAGGTTATTCCTACAAAGGGAAAGATCAAGTTGAACTTGATAAGGTCAAGAGGATGAGTTGATATCTTATCTATACAGAAAACTCTTATGATGTTAATGTTGCATACTTGGTCACGGGCTGATGATATTGAAAATATGCATGGTGTTGCTCATGTTGCTACTGACAGATACTTAAGGTGCAGATCCTATTCAGTATATGATGGTCGTTAATGACTATCATACCTCACTATAGAGGTATTTGGTCTTGGTTATAAATTTCATATATGTCTCTTGATGTAAAGGTAATTTAAATACCTATGATGTAAAAATTGTAATATCCAGTCATGTATAGACTATTGTGGTCAAGTCATGTAATCCCATATTTTTTGGTATTTGATGTGGTTTGTAACCCCACTGTGTTGGGTGGTCAATGTAAGCATGATTCATTGGTGATAGGAAAGGTCATGTCTAGTTGAGTCATAGATTCATGTACTTCTCTATATATCTTCATAAAATTCAGCATATGCTCAGGGGGAGCATGGTCAGTATTCAGTATACATACTCAATAGATCAGATTTGCAACACTCATGTCAACAAAGGGAGAGAAGCCTTCATTCAGCATTGGTTAGCCCTTTTCCCTTTATGCAAAATGGGGAGAGAAGATTGGTGTTTGGAGAATGCTTGGTATATCTACAGACCTGTTTACAGGTACTTACAAGTGGTGGTGACCAAACACAAAAGATGTTGTCATCGATTCCAAAGGGGGAGATTATTGGCATTATGACTAGTGTGTTGTCCTTGATGGCAACCTACTTGATGAGTTGTCCTTTGATGGCAACCTACTTGATGAAGATGTCAACAGGATGTGTCTACATATGACAGAGAGATTGGACAAAGGCGTAGCAGTCTAGAGACAAAATAATGATAAAGATGAATTTTGAAGAAGTATACGCGGGTTCTGTGAAGCAAAGATGCATACACACGCAGGTATGAAGAAGAAAAGGCGTGTGTAGTTTCCGCACCATGGTATTCTAAATACTAAGGGTCTTTACCATGGTATTGAGCCTAGAAACAGATATTTGATCCCGTCAAAGAATACCATCAGCATTAGTGTGGCTTTGACCTGTGTTATCGGCTAAGGGATAGGTTATATAAGGATATGAATATCAAAGTACTTGGAGTGTGAAAATGATGAATAATTAATGAATAGTTAGATCTAAAGAAAGTGTGCATGTAATGGGCTAGTAAAGAATTGTTTGATCTGAAACTAAGTATGCACCCGAGAATTTGATGATGGATCAAATCCAATAGATATTAAATTACTATATTAATAATGGAGTGATTTGATCTGTAATATTTATGTCTGGCACATGTTTTATTATGTATGTCGAGATATGGGTTTGTTCTAAAGGTTTGATGTGCAAAAAAGTTATAAGTCAATAATTGCATATATATACGCAGGTTTGATAACCTGAAAGGCATGCACATACGTGGTTTTAATGTTGGTAAGTCATATATCAATTCAGATTTGTATGAAGGTTTAATTCTTGAAAAGCATGTATACATGCGGAAGTGTTTTATGGAAAGCGTGTATATAAGCTAGGGTTTTGTTGAATAAGATGTTTGATCAATTTAATCAGTCTTGTTGTGTTTATGTTGTTTGTAAATGAAGTCTTACTTGATGATCTAGGTTTAATAGTGATGATTGAAGATGAATTGTTCGATTGAAGAGTGATGATGTTTCTAGTTATGATGGTTCTGTGATTATTTCAGAATGATTCGGTAGCTCAAAGTGTAACTAAGTGTTTTTTTTAGAATAACAGTGGTTTAGTTTCAGGGTTCATTGTTTTGAGATTTGTACATGGATATGCTTTATGGAAAGTGTGTATATACACAGATATTCTTAAGAATAGTAGCGTATATATTTCGATATATGGTTGATCAGGGTTTGCAGTGATAGAATCCAGTTTATGTGATGAACAATATGTTGATTGGTATTCTGGTGAATGGATTTATAGTGATCTAACTGCTTTGTTTGTTTGATATTGATTTGGGTCTCAGTTGGTATAGTGATTAAGTGATTTGATATGATGATTGGTTTTAGTTTTATTATTTGATATTCAGCTTAAATGATGATAGTGGGTTCAGTCTTAAAATTTTATGAAATGTGACCTATAGATTTTATTCAGGTGGATCTAGTGTGAAAATTTATGAAACGTGGTCCACGAAGGTGTTGAAGGTTGGAGCCTTCAATAAGGGAGTCGAAGGTTCCCTCCAGTGGTAGCTGGTAAATCAGATCAGGGGGTAGGAGCTCCCTTCTGGTGGGTGTTGGTAAATGAGGTCAAGGTGTTGGAGCTCCCTTCTAGTGGGTGTTGGAGAACGAGAGAAGGTTGTAGCCTTCTACAGGTGGGTGTCTGCGTACTAGTATGAGTTTGTGCCAGTATAATATTGTAAGATGTTTTCCACTATAGTAAAATATGAAGGTAGAGATGACAACAACAATGGCTTTTTCCCACATTGGGTTTCCACCTTAAAATCATGATGTTCATGTGTGTTGATGTGTTTCTTATGTGTGATGGTTTATTATGTTCTTACTACACATGGTTAATGTTTAATTAAAACCTAATGAAGTATTTATGCACTAGTTCAGATTAAAAAGGTGATGGATTAAATGGATATACGCTAGTTGTCTACATAATAATCACACACATACACAGGTTTGCTTCATCTTAGTCGCATATAGAAATCTGGATAAGGAAAGAAAAGTTTAAGTGAATTTTAAAATATTGATTCACACACCCCCCCCCCCCCCCCCAAGTATTTTTACCAACAAGAACAAGGAAGCAAATATTTGAAGGGAATTCTTATGTTCATGCTTGTACATCATGGTAGGCTAACTTGTCAACAACCATTTATACACAATAGAGTTATGCAATGTATCACAACAATAGAAATTTTCGATAAAATAATTGTAACTTTTGCATGGGATAAACACTAAAAAAAAAGTATATATATATATATATATATATATATATATATATATATGTCGTTCTTAGAAAACAACAAGGAAATAGATGCACCAAAGGTAGCAGCTCAAATTAATTGCTCTAGCATTGTTTGTATGAAGATATTTGGAAAGTGATAAAAATGTATGGGAGAGGAGTAGTTTTTTAACTAAGGGAGGGGTTGAGACTTATTATCTTTATTAAAAAATAAAGTCCCCTTTTTCTCTATGAATTTCATGTACAAAAATGCAAAGGCAATGACATATTTTGTGGTCTTCTTAAGCTTACTAAAGTGAGAGGAATCAATGCTTCATCTATGTAAGCATGGTTCCAATTGTAGAATCTGGGAGATAGGTTTAATTATTTACATGACATGCGACAAGTGTTTTAAATAGGGTGGGGTTCTGATAGTGAACTATATATATATATATATATATATATATATATATATATATATATGCAAACATATTTAGGGCATAATAAAGTATTATACTAAAGTAAAAACAAAGAAAAAAGGTAAACATGGAAACGACCATGGTATGTCATTGCAGATGGGGGATATGCTTGGTTGCAAGAACCAACCCACCCACTTTGTAAAAATAACTTCGTAATATATTATATTAAGATGAAGCATGGAAACAAAGAAGACATTGCAATGGCCATGACTTGGTTATAATTTTCAACAAAAATCTTCTCACCTAGGGGGAACAATAGTTCAAAGTAGTGCAAATAAACAACCAAGTGTAAAACACATGACCATAAGAGTTCAAAAAAATTCATGCATGTTTCAGACTCAAAATGACTATAATGGTCCAGAATACATGAGATGGAGGACTTCTTTTAACAACCAAAATTTCTTGAGTTGTTAAAATTTGAGCATAATACAACCAAAAGGGAAAAGAGTACATGTGTGGCCATATACATAGCATAGGAATTGCATGCAGAGACAAAGGCTCTATGAAAATATTATAACAAATCAAAAATTTACTCGTGCCATTCAAATTTTTTATTATGAACCAATCTCTTGCCTAGGTCATCAAAAAATGTCAAGTTGGGTGAGTCTTTTTCAAGCAATAGAGATTACAGTGGAGGTAATTAGTTATGGATGTTAGAATTTAGACCAAGGACCAGGTCTTGTCTTGCAAATTGTATAGAACATATTTGACTGAGAGAAGAGGCCAAAGCATCATTAAACTTTGCACGTAAATATTAACACTTTGAAGAGAATTTTCGGTGCCAACAACAAGCTATCTTTGGGAGGACATAGCTGAGTTTGTATACAGGGATAAGTACTAAACAAAACAATAAATAAGCATAGGGAATAAGAATGGAAGAAAAAAAAGATTAAATAGGATGAGGGGATTAACCCGCACCAATTACACGGGCAAAGCCACATAGACAATTATCTAACAGGATAGTGCATCAGTGGGTCTCATGCTTGGACATTCCTTGGTTTATATAGTTTCGGTCTGCTAGTTAGAAGACCCAAACTATTTCCAGTAATGCAACTGAAAACCCACAAAAAAGAATCAGCTTCTCTGTAATCTTAAGGTTTGAATCAAGTTGCAATTTGGCTCAAAGAGTAGAGAAATTTAGTAGAATAAATTCTTGAGCAGGGTGGTAGCAGGACTTTAAGGCCATATGAGTTTCCAAATATAGTACCAACATCTCAAGGCCCCTTGAAATGTAGGGCATTAACCATGCCACTCCCAAATTTTTAATGCATGACATACAATACAAAAAAACTCCATGACATACCAAAGTTTCACATGTAACACTTTATCACACACCATTAAAGGTTCCATGTATATAATTATTCCATTGCATGTTTCAAAATAAAATATCAACCCTTGTTACATATTCTTGTAACCAACATTTGTAATGCTTGTTGTGCCTAGCACAATACACTATTTTTACACTCATACCCATGAACCTCTATAAAAACATTTATTATTGCACATCACAGTGGCAAGGCATATGCTTGGCCCTACATCAACTATTTCATATTTAAATAAGTCAATCATTGTTATATGTAACCAAGATATCTCAACACATAATATTGGAATTGTCATACTTATGTGTACCAATGGTACTGACATGAATATTATGTGTGTGCTCGGAATCAAACGATAGGGTGATTCCAACAATTCTTCATATGTATGAGAGCCATATCTAAAGACAATATTAATCATACAGCAAAAGAAAATGTCTAAGCTGAGCTTATTTTTGTAATCATTTCCATTAATAAGTGTGAAGCATGCATATGTTGTTGTTAATAATAATCATAGAGTCGTAGAGTATGGATTAGAATCTAAAAGTTGGTGAAAAACCTTATTGCTCTAGGGGACCCCACCTACTAAGTGTTTCTATGTTTAGATATTACATCTTTATTATATTTTAGGTATAGAAATAGAGCACAATGGTTTGCACAAGTTTTATAGGGGTGGCTCATGAATCAAACATGAGCCAACACTACCAACCATTTTTTTTTACTTGGAGGAGTCGAAATCAAAGTTAGTCCCTTTAGTATTCATATCAATGAAATTTATCCATAAAATATCATGGATATTCCACTAGACAATTCTTCACAACAAGGTTACTAAAGCATATTAGAGAATATGAAATCTACACCATGAGGGTTTAATTTTTTTTAGATTTTTGGATTTGTTAATTATTCTTTATTGCATATGCAAGCAATTGTTAATTATGCAGAAAATATAAAAAAAATTAAACAAAACTCACAAACCACAAATTAACTAAAGATGTAACCTAGGAAACCCTTTCAGTAGAAAACTCAACTAGAAGTGAGGTTTCTCTATTTCTATGAAAGGAAAATGGATGCAAGTAAAAAGAAGTGAGGCTTGTCGCATGTGGGCTACTACAATGCACAAATCCTCTCTATTTTCTTTCTCTCTAACCACTCTCATCTACTCTACTTATCTATGGAACAAAATGAACTCGAATACAATCATACCCCTTTTCCTTCTAGCGGCCCAGTGATAACATAGACCAATATATTACTAGTGGTTAAGTTTGATTCTATGTTGCTGATGATAGGTGGAGTGTCCACCAGAAATGGTGGACAAACTAAATTCAAAAACACAGTTCTTTTCCGAAAATCCATCTTATAAGTTTGACTTTTTCAATTCTTAGCTAAAGTTACAATATGGACTCTTATGCTACCTTCTTCATCATTATCACTTGGATATCCCCTTTTCCATGAATAATGAGGGCTAAGATGACATCCTCTCGAATTATAATGGTCAAAATTAGAAGGTCAAATTTTGAGTAACATAATGTTTGCATACAAAGTCTGATTGAGGCGATTCTTCCAATGTTGGAAAGGTATTTGTATGCATAATAGTAAAAAAAGGTGCATGCATAAGTGAAAAAAATTAACCCCAAAAAATGCCATTTGATGTCTCCAATTTCTTTCAAAAGGTTTCAGACCCCAATTCGCCAAACTGGGACCCACCGGTTAAAATGGTCTGGTGAGTTGATTCCTCTAGTTTTTCCACTCTAAAAGAATCAAGATGGATGAAAAATAAGATGATGATCCAATCTAAATCATACCCCCCCCCCCATTTTTGGGGGATTTTGGTCCCCAAAAGCTTCTATTGAATGAGGTAAATAAATTTCCCCTGCCTTCTCTCAAGTGTACCATTTACCCTTACCTGGAATTTTTCCTTTCAACCCAATCTTCCAAAGTTCATGTTGTCCCTATCTTGTAGTTATGGACTTTTTCTGCAAAATTGTATCCTTTGTCACCTCTACCTGAGCATCTAGTGTCAAATCCTCTACAAAAGATAGAACTTGTTCCTCTTCCTGAATAAGCATCGAAGGCTCATAGAGTTTCATATTATTTACATTTAGCACTAAGTAAATGTGCATGTATGGGGATAGAATGAGTCTACAGCCATTATATCCCACCTTTTCTAGTATCTGAAAGGGACCATACCACACAAAGCCTTGATTTTCTTACCAAGACCTTATAGCCTCTCCTTGTTCAATTGTAACCATACTCTATCTCCCACTTTGAATGACTTCTTTGTTCTATGTTGATCATGTCTAGCCTTATATTTTTATTGTAACTTTGTAAGTGTCTCCTATACATGTATATGGATTTTCTTTATCTTCTCAAAAAAAAATCTACTCTTAAGGAATCCCTTGTAAGATCCCCCCTCAGTCCTTCTTGTTATCCATATGTAATATCCAAAGGTGAAGGTGGAAAATATCCAAAAAAAGTTTCAAATGGGGACTTACTAGTAGAAGTGTGGACTATTATGATATAAGAGTGTTGTATATATACCAAATTTTCGTCCCAAGTCTTTGGATTCTTCTTATTGTAATCCCTCAAAAGTTGCACCAAAATCATATAGAATATTTTTTTCTGCCCCTCTCTTTGTGAATGGAATGTTGTAGACCTCTTAAACTTTGTGTCCATCTTGTCCCACAACATGGTCCAAAATGCATTGATAAATCTTGTGTTTGTATCTAAAATGATGCTCCTTGGTATCCCAAAGTGCACCTAGACTTTTCCAAAGGCCAAGTTCACTACTTCTTTCGCAGTGATGGTATTTTTATAGGGCATTAAAACACACATCTTGTTGAAATTATCAACTACCATGAACATGTAGTCATGGCCCTTCCTAGTTTTTTGTAAACCTCCCAAAAATTCCATAAAGATTTTTTCCCAATAATGAGTGGGTACATGCAAGGGATGATATAAACCCTACTTCCTATTACTAGGTTTTCTAATATAACAAAGCATGCATCCTCTTATGAACCTAGCTACATGTTCTTGCATGTTGAGCCAATACACACACCTCTGCAAGTTGGCTACTTTCTTCCCTACACCAAAGTGTTATGCAACCTGTTAGTGTCAGTATATGCATACTTCCATCTCGAATCAAATCTACTCTTTGCATTTTCATTGAGGGTGTCTCATATTGCAATTTTTTATCATTCCATTAGGTCATGCCAAAAATGATCCACTGATGGTTGTCTTCTTCTTCTTAGAACATCTAATTTTCCCTCATCAGGTATATTTGCTGACCCTTCTTCATGTTTCATTCAGTTATGGTTTTAGTTATATTATTTTTAGAGTCAAGGCAGTTATGTCTCCATTAGGTCTTAGGGTTCATTTCCAAGGTCAAAAGCTTTGTTTTATTGCAAATAAAGGGCAGCAAAGGTATGAGGAAGACCAATAAACAAGAATGGTTGGTAGTTAGTCATGGTTACTGTACAAAATCCTTATTTCACTAATGTAATTTTCATCTCAAAAACATTGTTTTTTGAGATGAAAACAGAGTATTTTAGTTTGTTCATATTGTTCATATCCTTGATGTAATTCAAGTTGTTTTATGTAATAATTGTTCCCATAAGCTGCCCAAGGCACTTCTCCTTGCTGCAAGAGAGGAATCATTGAAGGATCAGCTCAATCAAAATTATCATCCACCTGAAAAGAGACAAAGAAAGAAAAGCATCAGACAGAGATTTGAAGACAAAGTAAAAGTTCCAAACAAACATTATAAAGTGGGTTTTTTCTAAGGAAAAATCAAACGCATCCTCTATATAAGGTTTCAAAAGAATTTTCAAACTTCATCATGCTCATTTTCCAAAGAGACAAAACGGAGCTGTAGCAAATTAGTGGCCGAAGAAACCTTGGGCGTTGTGCATAGAGCAAGGAGCGTTGCGCACAGGGCGAAATTGTGGGGCACTGCGCATACAACCGGAGCGTTGCGCATAGAGCCTATGCGCTAGTGTATTTTTGCATGGCGCTATGCATACAACAGAGCGCTGCGCACCTGTACATGGTGTTGCACATAGGAATAGCCTTCAAGACTAGAGGGCTGCAAAGAGCTCTAGAACTAGAAAGGAAAAGACGAGTTGAGCTTGCTAAACAACTCACTGTTGATGAACAATGGGAAAACATGATCAATCAAGACTAGGAATATTGGCTTAATAGAGTCAATGAGCATTTAGAGAATCTCTTGGCCAAGACTAAGAAGGAAAATGACATTCAAAGGAGGATGGAAAAGCATTATGCCATGAGAAACCAAATTGCTAGAGCCAAGCTCAAAAGAGCTCAAGCAAAAATTGAAAAACTTACTAAGAAAGAGGAGAAAAGAAAGTTAGATATTCTTGTTGAGGCATCTATCCATGCCTCTAACATATAATCAACTATAAAAACACATTTTTGGATACTTTTACCATTTTGGGGCATGAAGTTACTTGCTGATATTTTCAGACAATTTTTAGCACAACCATGGAGGTCAAACACGCAGCACCTTGGGCATTGCACTCCTTTTTGGGGCATCCAATGAGGAAATGGTCAGCATTTTTGGATTCAAAATGATGAGTACATGCACCCTGTTCATTTTCTAAGGTTTTGGAGCAGAACTGGTTGACCAAAAGGGCCAAAACCCCTCAAAAATGACCTTTCTACCCTCTTTTTGGCATGGGCACTAAGCGCTGAGCAGTGTCGGGAGAATTCACTTTTGACATGGAAAATGAACTGCAAATGCAAAAATTCAATATTTTCTGGAAAGTAGACTTGAAGAGCTTTACAACAAGCTATTTTGGGCCCAATTTGGACATCGAGAAGGTACTCAAAAGTTCAAATAAAGATGAAGGGCACGCCTGGCATTGGCGCTACGCGTTTGACACTTTGTCCAGATTTTCATTGTTTTGTCCCAGTTTTCACTTTCACCTTGTTAAATCATGAATTTATCTATTTAGATTATGAGTTAAATGTAATTATCATGTTTCTAGTACTTACTAGGGTAAATACATTAGGTAAATCAAGTTCATGAGGTGTAATGAATCAGTTTGCTTGGGTTAGGGATGAGTCACTTTGACCACCCTATTCTCTTGTTAGGAGTTCAGCCTTTCTTGGATCTTTCCCTCTTCTCATGGATTTGACCCCATGAGGTTAGGATGGGTGGTTTGAATCCTATATTATGTATTTCCCTAGTCATTTTTAGGGGTTGGACTTAGTGGGATGCTAAGGTTTTGATAGGCATCATTTTGTACGAGTTACAGCAGGAGATTAATGAAAAATTGCAGCTATTTATTTGGGATCCATGTGGTATGATGCTCAGTTCATTTTTTCTTATGTTTTCATGTCTTAAAATCTATTGTTGACTCCATTTCATCATTCCATACTCTTTATGTGAATGTATACAAGTCTGAAAGGCAGAATCCATAACTTTTACGCTCTATTTTGGGTAGGCATTTCACAGTCTGTGTTTTCTTCATTTTAGGACAAATCCATGAGTTTTACATGATCTTCCTAGCTCCTCACCTGTCTTTTCACCTCATCCATCAAACCCTAAGGTTCTAATCGTTGTGCCTACCTTGCCCCATCAAACACCCTGCATTTTTTACCTAATTTCCTTGCCCTAAATGTTTGGCTCCTATTGATCTAGCAAAACCCTTCAAAATATAATCAAACCTTGTGCTACTATACCTATCTTAATATCAATTTCTAGATCCAGTCAATTTGGCTAAGATCCTTACAGAGAGAACCCTCTCCTGGCCTAGTAGGGCTAGCTACCTGGCTAAGCGTGGTTTGTGGTTACCCTGGCATTGCCTTCCTTCAGCGTGAGTTTGAATCCAGGTGCTAACACAACCTTAGAAGTGTGAGCCTCTCTAATCAGTTGTAGTTGCTCACCTTTAGGAACACATAACTTATCTAGCATGTAGAGTAAGTTGTCTTGTAGACGGTAGTCAACTATGATGTCACCATCATGCACATGACTTTGGCTCCGCAACTATTAAAGCACCTTGTTGAATTCCTCATCCTCTGAATATGCCTCTCTATATGCATCATGGTGAATAAATCCATGTGTATCAAAGTTCCCAAAGTTGTGATCTTTGATGTGGGCGGCCTTGAAAGAATTTTAGCCAACTTGTTGGTTCTATCCTTCTAGTACTTGATCACTAAATGAATCTATCATATAAACCCCATCCACTTGCAATCCTTGATCTGACTTGTAATGATCGGTTTGTTGTAGCTTACTTTGGTATTCCATGTACTGTATCGACTAGTGATCTATGTGTATTCTTGTCTCCTTTCCCATCATATATTTTTTTTACTTCTTCATGGCTTGCACCAGGGCATAGAGCTTCTTGTCCTAGGTAGGGTAGTTGAGAACTACCCCATGAAATACTTCAAAATGGTAGCATATAGGCCTTCCTCCCTACATTCATGCTTCACCCAATGTATTTCCTATATATGTCTCCATTTTGAATGCCTTCTACAAGTTTGGTAATGATAGAACCTGTTAGTTTCAGTCTTTGAAGCCTTCCACCAGTGATCAAACATGCTCTTACAAAGTGGTCTTAGGTCTAGGATTTGTTTTCCAAAGTTTTCCAAGTGTCTCATCATTTGGCTGAGTGTACCATCATTCAAAGAGTTACCATCATTTCAGGTTCCAATGGGTCATTTTACACCTTGTTCATGCTTCAGTTGTACTTGGGTAAGGCCCATTTTGCTCTCCTAGGGTTTTAAAGGTAATTTTTCTTGGATGGCCAAATGATCAACAAAACTTGTGTCCTAATTTTCATACACCGTCCCCTATCCCTAATATATCTTCTTAAACAATTCCCATCACTGATATCCCTCAAATTCATCATTTTCACACAAACCATAGTTTATTCCTACAATTTGACAATTTGTTAGGCTAGGCCTGTGTTTTGCCCTTTTGGACCCCTTCCCCTCACTCAATCTTTGAAATTCCACTTTCCCCTGCTTCCTAACAGCCCTCCCTACTTCCCAAAATTTTCTCAAGAATTTATAAGCCCCTCATCCCCTTCATTTCCCTTCATTTCTACAAATCCCATGTTCCACGTATCGGGATAGGTTTTCTTCAAACTATGTTTCTGAGCAAGAAAAGATGAATTTGACAAAAGTGAGAGAGTTTTTTGTCCATCAGTGACCCAAGAATAAAATCCTCTTTCAGTTTTTACACAAGTTTTGTGGTTTGGGAGAAATGTCGAAAACATCATTGGCCTCAAGAGGATTGATGCACTTCTGGAGTGACCTTGGGAAAATCAATATTTCACCTAGTTTGGATGTTCAAATGAATTGCTTGATGATTTAAATGATATCTAGACAGAGATATATTTCTAATGAGCTATCATGAGCTCAATTTGGAGTTGAGGAAGACCTTCAAAAGTTGACTGCAACAGCACTCTACATTTAGGCAACCTCATTCTACACATTTGACCAGTCTTGGGAGATTTGACTTTTGACAGGGAAAATGAACTAGAAACTGAAAATTAAAGATGTTCTAGAAATTAGACTCGACAAGATTTCCAAGGAGCTATCAAACACCCAATTTCAACATCGGGAAGGTAGTCAAAACTCGCCTTGAAGTTGGCATTGCGCATTGGGAGGCTGGCGTTGTGCATCAAAGCCAAACTTCCTTCAGAAAAATACACTAGCATTGCGCATTAGGGAGGCACTATGCATTAGGCTGGTGGCACTGCGCATTGGACTGTGAAGCTTCCAAACCTCTAAAAATCATCTTCAATCACTGCAATTGCCTCATGTCACCTCCTATCAAGTAAGTAGAGCCTCTTTTTAGTTGAAACTAGGGTTTACATGAATTTTTGGTGGTTTATACCTCTCTAAAAACTAAACCCTAATTTGTCTCTAAAACTACCTCATACATTTCACACCACAACTGTTTATCATTCTCCTTCTAAAGCCCTATGCCCTAAATCCATTTGCCCAAAACCTATCTCCTAATCCCTTCCCTAACTCCCTAGACATTATTCCCTTCATCTATTTTTTTCCAATCCCCACATCCCACTATTCCCAAACCCTATTCTACATAAAACCCTTACCCTCCACATAAAAAACCTATTCTACCTACTCCCCTACAAACCTTACCTATTCCCCTAAAAACCCTACCCTCTCTCCTAAATCTCGTTCACATTCCCTAAACTCTATTTACATCTCATACATTCACATACCCCTCCATACACTCTGTCCACTTCATTCCTCCACTCTGTTTTCACTTCACCATTGTCCATACAACCACAAGTGTTCACAACCATAAAAATGGAGAGAGATTTTGACCTTGTTGACCATGAGGAGACACAAAGAGTTAATGTCATTGACTTGGATGCTCAAGATCCAAGGATTGTCAAAGACATGATCATCAAGAAGCAAGAGGACAAGATACAAGCTTTGTCAGTTAATTTAGAGAGGGCTAAGTGGATCATGAGAGAGAGGTATGGCTTGAAAGGGTAAATATCCACTTTGAGGTCCTTCTAAAGAAAGCAAATAGAGACAACAAGATGGTAAGGCATATGGCCCACCATTATTTGACCCAGAATAGAATATGCAACAAGAGGATCAAGCACCTTAAGGCAAGATTAAGGAGGGCATTAAAAGGAAAAAAGAAGGATGAAAAGCTCAACATTTTGGCTGTTGTGACTTTAGCCCAACAAAGTAACCCATGATTTATCTTTGAGCCAAAATTGGGCAAATTTTGAAATAATTTTGTCATTTTCCAATTTTTGAATTAGGCAACACAGGAAATTCCGGCTAATGTGCAGCGCCGGTGAATTGGTGCATCCTCTTGACAAATGGCTTGTAGATTTGGATTCAGCATCAAAAAATAAGCAAACCCAGAAAGTTTCATGAATTTTTGAGGATATATTGGCCACCAAAAGGGAAAAAAAACACTCAAAAAGTGCCCTCTCTGCCACTTTTTGGACACACAGGAACCAGTCTTGGGAGAATCCACTTTTGAGGGGGAAAATGACCTCCAAATCAGAAAATTCAAAGTGTTCCAGAAACTAGACAGGTAGGGCTTTCCAACAAGCTATCTTGGGCCTGATTTGGATGAGTGGAAGGCCTCCAAAAGTAGCCTTGAAGCGGCACTGTGCATCAGGCTCAGGGCGCTACGCATCAGGAAAATTTTGTCAATTTTGCCTAAAAGTCAAATTTCGCCTAGTCTCTTCAGCAATTGACTTTTTCTTCTTTTCTTGGTAAATTTTGCATGGTAAATGATGTAATATGATGTAAATGTTGATGTAAAACACTTGATGGGGTAGATACATCAAAGCAAAGGTGATTTTAAATTGAATGTATCAGTTTCCTTAGTTTTAGAGGCAAGTTGTTCCACTGCCTATTTTCTTGTTCCTAGTTTAGATGTTGTTGAAACAGTTCCTTGACTCATGGATTCGACCCCTGATGGATAGCTCATATGGTTTTGAGGTCTATATGATGTCTTTTCTCAGTCATTTGTAAAGGTTGGACTTTTTGGAAGTGGTGCACACATTGTATACTTGTATCAGCAGATTGGCAAGGAATAAAACCAGGTTTTGCAGCTATTTTTGTGGGATTCTTGTGATACTATGTTTTTGTATTGTTTCTTCTTCTGTAATAAGTTTTTCTCATGTGTTATATGTTTCAAAATCTTTCCTTTCCTCTAAACTAAATGAATCAAGAGAAATAGGCAAAATACATTGATATCAGTGCTTTGCCTTGGGAATGCATTTAGTTTTTAATGTTTTCAGCAGTCTGAAGAGGATTCATGGTCTTTGCATGCCCTCCTCAGCCCCTCAGCAGTCTTAAATCAACCATTTCACTCAATTACTAGTGCATAAACACTTATCTATCTCGCCCCACAGAACATGTCTGCAATTCTGACTTGATTTCCCGACCCAAGCTGCCTGCTCCATTTGATCCAGCAACCAAACCATCAAAATCAACCAAAAACCGTAGAGCTACTATACCTAGCCTAAAATCTAATTTCAATTCAGTCATCTCAAGTTGTAAATGCAGTCATCTTAACTGAGATTGACAAGAAGAGAGCCCTCTCCCGACCTGGTAGGGCTAGCTACCAGGTTAAGCGTGGTTTGTGGTTATCCTAGGATTGCCTCCCTTCAGCTTGAGGTCGATCTAGGCTCTAACAGAACCAACACTTGACTAATAATTTTCTTTAATTCCTCAAAGGCCCTTTATTGACCCTTTACCCACTGGAAACTCTTGCCACTTGTTATTATGGCATGGAGTGGTGCTACTACTATTGAAAATGAGGCTATGAATTTCCTTAGGTATTGTGTTTCCCCTATGAAACTCCTAACCTTAGAAACATTAGTAGGCACTGAACACTTCATGGTGGCCTCCATCTTAGCAGGATTATATTCAGCTCTCCTCCACCTATCTCATACCCCAGATACACCAAATACCATTGTGTAGACTCACACTTTGAGATTTTCCAATAAATGATGCTTCTTTAATATTTGTACCACCTGCATCAAATGTGTATGTGCTCCTCCCAAGTAGTAGTGCATACCAATATATCATCGAAATAAAAAATAACAAATGAATCTATAAAAGGGTGCAACATGTCATTCATTAACCTCATAAACGTAACTGGTGCATTGCATAGGCCAAACAACATGACTAAACACTCATAAAAACCTTATGTAGTTTGAAGGTGGTCTTCTAGGTATATCCTTCTCTAACCCAAACTTGGTGATATCCAAACTTTAAGTCCAACTTGGTGAAGTATTTTTCTTACTGCAAATGATATAGCACGTCATATATCTTGGGTAAGGGGTACCTATTCTTGAGTGTGATTTTGTTTAATACCTTGTAATAAATACACATTCGCCAAGTCCCATCCTTCTTTGAGAAAATGATGGTGGGTGACCCACATGGTGAGGTACTTAGTAAAATGACACCATGTTCTAGTAGTTGTTGCAATTGCTTCTTTGCCTGACTTTCTTTACAACAAACTACCTATACTACCCAATGTTTGGTAACGAGGAGTCTGGTAACAGTTGAATCTTGTGCTCCACTTCCCTCTTGGGTGGTAGTCATTTAGGTCCTTGGAACATATCCTTGTATTCCAGTAAAAAATCATATATTTGTCGTTTATGTTAGTTAGTACACCCCTCTAGGGATGCCTTTTCTCTTATTGACTCTTCTATAGACCGATTTTCTCTTAAAAATAGTAAAGCTTACTTTTACTAGAAGTGATCAATTTCTTGGCTTGGTTGGAACTTACCAGTGAAATTTTGGAATTTCCCTTGAATGCATTGATTGTGAAGGATTTTCCATACTTGATGAGGCAGTACTAGTTGGATCTATACACAAATATTGCATCTTGCATGTACATATAGGGACTTCCAAACACTACTCCACATAGATCAAGGGGGATTACATCTAGCTATACTTCAACAATAAAATCAACATTAGTAGCAAAAATAATTTCACAATGTTTTGATATCTTTATTTCCACATTCTTATTTACCCATCCCAATGGATATGGGCTTGTATGATCATGAAATTGTAATCCAAATTTGTTGACTAGCTCTATTGTAAAGAGATTCTCATATGGTCTCGAATTGAATAGAGCATCAATATGTGCCTTCTTGACCTATATTTTTATATGGAATGTTCTAGTCTTTTCATTCTCTTCCTGTTGCTAAAGGTTACTCAGTTTCATCTCCTTTTGCACAAATGTACAAAAAATCTTTGTATCCATGTCCGAGTTGATTTCCAATTGATTACTCAAATTAATGGCCATAAGATTATTCTTCTTAATATATTTCTTTTTGTTCTTTGGGTTGAGCTATGGATACAACTTCCAACACGTCTTCTCTATATGAAAGTCAATGTTATAGTGGTTGCAATGGTTGTGGGGATCATTGCATTGGTGTGTTTTGGTTTTTGTCTTTTTGTCTTTTTTCCATTCCACTTCTTCTTCCCCTCCTTAGAAGCATCCTAGTGCTTCTTTTGCTTTCACTCACTAGATTTCCCTTTCTCCTATCCTATGTTGTAACATCCCTAGGTTAAAGTTTCATGTAATAAAGGATATTAAAGGTAAAAATAATAAGACCAATGTCATGGGACACATATTCCAAGTTGAATGGTGGGAAAATACAATATTGGGCATCAATTGTGGTTCAATAATGGTTATGGAAATTGGCAAAGGTAATGAGGCATTAATTGGCATTTAATTATAAAAATAAAGGAAAATAGGAGAAAAGGAAGTTGAAGAGACACAAATTTGCATGCAAGGGAAATTAGAGGAAAATGAAGAAAAAGGGAGATCAATGGTAAAAAGGCATCAAAGAAATAGTTCACATCTTTTTTCGGTTCATTTTTGGCTCTCTCCATTCATTCTCTCTCTCACATACACTCTTGCACACTTCGAGTACTCTTGGGGCACTCTAGCATTCACCGGGATTTGGAGAAGCAAAGAAAAGTAAGGAAGAGGGAAAGAAAAGGAAAGCAAGGGAGCACAAATGGAAGGTTGGATCAATAGCTTCAGCAAGAAGGTTTTGCTAGTAACAGGTTGCATGTGTGATTTCCTTACTGGGATGTGAATGCATGGTACATGCATATGTTTATTTGGCTCATTTGCTATCATTGGCATGGGTTTTTCTTGGTTTGACAGTGGTTTCAACCTTGTTTTCACTTCCTGGATATCCATGGTGTGATGGGATTCATTCTTGGATGAGATTTGGTTTGTCGTAAGGTTTTGGAACTAGGTGAGGTGGTCGTAGGAAAATCCCAAGGGTTGGGCGTAGATATGGTTTTCTCCAGGAAGCCCTCGACAAGTGGGTGGAGACAGGAAAATTCATCAAAGTATGGTGAAGGAATTATGAGGAATCCAAGCTTGGTTTGGTTTTGTGATCTCAGGATTGGTTTAGGTGAGATCACGGTAGCTTGATGGTGGGGGTGGTTTAACCTCTTGAGTCCCTATTTGATTATGTCTTGGTTTATCCCATGAAATCCCACATATTCATGCTAGGAATATGACATGGGGGTGATTGGCTGAAAGAAAGATTTGGTTCAACCTAATCTATGGTCGAGTGGTACATGGAAGTCCCTGAGTCCCATGGAAAATTTTAGGGGCTAATATTCACAGGTGGGCTATTTTCCATGATTTTTCCAAAAAACAATTTTCCATTTTCCATTTTTTCTAAACATTATTCGACTAAATTTTACAATATAAAATTATTTTACCTTTAAAATTGCCAAATTTATATGGATACTATATATAAAATCATTATAAATTTTAATAATTTTACATATATATCAATAAATTTTTTTATAGTTTACATATTAGGGAGTAGTGAGATTTGCCAATGTTTTTAAACATTAAGATAACTTTCCATCCTTAAAATTTTCCATGTGGACCCTGACTTGGTTCGCTTTTGCATAAGATAATATGAGCTATTCTTCTAATGTAATTAATGAGCACATGTACTTGTTATTATGTGGATTTTATATGGTTTCTATTCTGTTTATATGTTGGTTATAAGCATGGTTCTATGATGTGCTCTAGTTATGGCTCTTGTTCATGATTTGATAGTTTATTGAATGGTTGATGAATGCATGGGATAAAAAATGTTGTTACATCTAGCTTGAGAGGGCGTTGAGCCTTCTTGGTGATTCCCAGGAGAAGTTCAGAAGTTTATGATCATATATGCATTCATGACCTGTAGCTTTCATGTTTACCATGTGTTTGATGAAATTTTTATCCTATAATAGGCATGTCTAGGCCAATATCTTATTCAATTTTCAATGGTTAGCATTGTTATCATATTATTTATGTTTCTAGAAATTTACTGGTAGTTCTAGGTAGTGGTTTATAATCTTTCCTATAAAAAATGGCATAGATATCGCTATCACATGCACAGAACAAAGGATTTTGGTTCATAACCATTGGTAGAAAGAATTATGGGTGTGGTTATAGCCTCATAACCGCAAGCATAGTGTGTCAAGGGTGTGGTTGGGGTGTTAAGCCAATGAAAAAGAATTTTGGGCCAGGGATTGGTCACCTGAGGTGGTTGTCAATCTCCTTAGTGATTTGTAGTCCCTGAGGGATGCCAATAAGTTGTTGATTTGTAGTCCCTGAGGGATGCCAATAAGTTGTTGGTTTGTAGGACCCACTTCCATCACTCGAACTTGGAGGTTGGGTCATGTCATAGTAACACTCAACTCATGTTTACCCTGGTGATCTAGTAAAAGCGGGTAAATGTGGGAGCAGGCAGTTAGAGGGTGGTATCAGAGCGGGTTTCGTTCTCTTTGGGTGATATCTAATACCATAGGGTGGTATCAAAGCTTCCAAGTTCAAACACTTGGCCTGGATGGGCTAAATTCATGCATAACAACATGAATTGTGATGGTTATGGTTAAAATGCATATGGTTATTATTGAAGTTTTATGTTATCATGTATGATGCTTATATGTTTATGAAATTATATTTATATACATGTATATCGTGCTAATTTGGATTGATTTGTGTAGATGAGATAGCCTCCCCTGAAATGCATTGAGGTATGATTTTGATTACGTTTATATTTGATTTATCTTACATGGTATGTTTGCAGGAAAGAGAAGGCCAAAGATGAAGAGAAGCATGGCAGACTATAGTTCACATGAATCCCCTTATAAGTTGTTGGGTGTGTGTTATATTCTTTCCACGACTAGTCGCACACGCGGGGGGTTACAGGGGGACTTTAGCCCCCCCTATTCGTTGCACTAGTCACAGAGGGGGCGTAACCCCCCCCCCCGTCGGGGGGTTGCAAGCGGGCGGTATCCCCCCCTGTACGGGGTTCAAAGAAGTGCCCTGGGAAAAAAAAATGGACCCTTTATTAGGTGGGCAGACCTACCTATGGTTTTGTGCATGGGTTTCACACATGGTTTTGGGCATGATGTTTTTCTCTCCATGGTATTTTGTAGATCCGGTCAAGGGAACTACAGTTATGTTCTAATCTAGTGTTAATGGATTGGCGTTTATGAATGCTTCGGCATGTTTATCTATGTATTGTAACATTGAAAGGAACATAGTGTGAGATCAATATGGTAATCCCGATTTTGGGATCCAGGAGAAAATCTCTGTGTATTTGTTTTGTGTCTCTCGCCATTGTATATTTCCTATTTTTTAACAATTCATTTCCAAATAATTTATGTACAGGGTTAAAACCTACACATGTCTGATGTTATTTCTATGGAATGGATAAGATCAATAAAGAAGTAAGGAGAAGAGCATTCACCTGATCCAACAGATACACTGAGGAGTTTAAGGGCAAAGATTAGAAGTTGCAAGGTAGATAATAGCAGGTTGATTGAGGCACGGGAAAGCCTTTCCAAAGCTCAAGAAAAGCACGCAGAGGTTAATGCAGTGATTCTACAAAGTCTTTCAGAGTTATAGAAGCAAGTACAGATGGGGATAAGTCATGGATATAGGACAAATGGTAGCAAGTCTACGAGGCAACACAGGTTGGATAGGGAGGATACAGTGAAGAGTGGCAGATTCTTGGATACACCTAACAATAGGACTAGTATGTATGGATTTTATTCTATTTCTTCTTCCAGAAGACATCATTGTCATCACCGCTAACACCATATGAGCCAGAGGAGTTTAAGAAAGTAACACCTCCTACATTTGATGGAGAGATGAAGAAATCAAAGGATGCAAAATCATGGTTGCTTAGGATGAAGAAGTTCTTCATATTGCATGACTAATTAGAGAACATGGAAGCCAAGATAGCCACTTTCAATCTCAAAGGGAAAGCAAATACCTAGTGGGAGGATTTGAAGAATGTCAGAAGCATTAGATAAGAGGAACTAATTTGGGATGAGTTTGAGAGACTTTTCAAGGAGAAATACTTGTTCGAAAGATACTATAATTACAGGGCTAAGGCGTTCTATGAGTTGAAGATGGATTTTATGACAGATGATGAGTACATTAGTAGGTTCTTGGAGTTGTTTAGGTATGTACCTTACCTTAAGGATGATAAAGTGATTATTCAAAGGTTCATCAGCGGGTTTCTAGTAGCATTCAGAGACCAGATTGAGTTTGATTAGCCTCGGTCATTGGAGGAAGCCATCCGGAAATTGAAGCATTGTTATGATCAGTTGAAGCGTAAGCCTAAGAACAAACGTGATTGGAAATGGAATGATAATTCTAAATTAAATTGACCTCAGAATCAAGGAAGACCTCTTGATGTAGGTGAAAAAGAAAATGTGGCTCCTTACAAGAGGTTTAACACAATTGAGAAAGGACATGGGTCTCAACTTGGAGAGCAACATAATGAAGGTAGTGGCAGAGAACCATTGTAGTGTTTGATTTGTGGCAAGGATCGTCGCAAGAAGGATTTCCCTTGTACCAAGTTCAGAGACCTCAGATATATAATGCTTAGGAGGCATAGAAAATTGGGGATGTTGGTCATAGCGGTCCTCAAATCTATGCAGTACTTGATAATAGGCAGGCACCTCACTAGGAATCCATTATTGAGATGGAAGGTAAGCTATGTGATAAAGTTGTTTCCATTTTGATTTATCATGAACCTAATTATAGTTATGTTAGTTCTGACCTGGTGGATTAGATTCGTTTGAGTAAAGAATTGCATGCAGAATATTGGTTGGTGCAATTGGATACATGGACTAAGAAAAGAGTTCATCATTGGGTGAGAGATTGTTCATTTTATTTGAATGGTATGCCTACATCAACACATCTAAATGTGCTTCCTTTGGGTTCATGCAACACGATTTTGGGTATATACTAGTTGTTCACTCACGGGACTAATCTAGACTGCTATGAGAAGGAAATTGAGTGTCTGGATGATGATGGAGAGAAGAGAATCTTGTAGGGAAAGAAGAATCCTACATCGGTAAGAATGGTAACAGCCATGCAAGCTAAGCGTAGTTGTAGGAAATGGTGTGTATTGTTTACAGTGCATATTTCCAGTGACAAGGGAAAGGATGTGGAGGAAAATGAAGTACTTAAGAGGTACCATGTTTTTCAACAATTTCAAGATGTGTTTCCTACAGAGATTTCAAAGTTACCACCTCATAGGGAAGTGGAATTCTCTATTGATTTGGTATCAGGAGTAGCACCAGCATCAAAGTAACCTTACATGATGAGTACTCTAAAGTTGGTGGAATTGAAGTTGCAACTTAAGTAAATTCTTGATGAAGGATACATAAGGCCAAGGGTGTCACCTTGGGGTGCACCAGTGTTGTTTGTAAAAAAGAAGGATGATATTCTCCGATTTTGCATTGATTATAGGAAGCTGAACAAGGTGACCATCAAGAACAGGTACTCATTTTTGTAGAACAATGACTTTTTTGATGAGTTGAAGGGAGTAAAAGAATTTTCAAACATTGATTTGAGATCAGGATATCATCAGGTGTGCATCAAAGAAGAAGATATCTCCAATACCACATTCCTTACTAGGTATGGGAATTATGAGTTTGTAGTGGTTCCTTTTGGTCTTACTAATGCTCCATCCACCTTCATGTGTTTGATGAACAGTGTATTGCATCCTTATTTGGACAAGGTTGTGATAGTGTTTATTATTGATATATTAATATACTTCGAGAATGAGGAGGACCATGCAGAGCACCTAACAGTAGTGTTGAGATTTTTTTAGAGAGAATCAATGGTATTCCAAGCTCAGAAAATGTAGTTTCTTTGTGTAGTTTCTTTCAGTCTCAGATTCATTACTTGGGATATGTTGTTTCCAAGGAAGGAATTGCAGTGGACCCGAAAATATTAAAGTTATTATGGAGCGGCCATCTCCCAAGAACATGGATGAGGTCAAATCATTCATAGGACTAGCAGGTTATTACATGAGGTTCATGAAGAAATTCTCAAATATTTCCTATCATATTACATCTTTGCAAAGAAAAGGAAGGAAGTTTGAATGGACTGAGGAGTGTGCAACTAGTTTTGATTAGTTGAAGCATTTTCTTACAAATGCTTCAGTCTTGAAGATTGTATTTCCTGATAAGGATTTTGTAGTTTACACAGGTGCTTGTAAGAAAGGACTTAGTGGAGTCCTAATGTAAGAAGTATATGTGGTATGTTATGAGTGAAGGAATTTGAATGAGATCAAGTAGAACTATGAGACTCAAGATCTTGAGTTGGCAACTATCATTCATGCCTTGAAGATGTGGAGGCATTATCTTCTTGGAAAGAGGATTATTCTGATGAGTGATCATAGTGGGTTGAGGTATTTGTTTGACCAACCTAATATGAATATCAAGTAAGCTAGATGGTTGGCTATCCTCAGTGAGTTTTAATTCGAGATCATATACATTAAGGGCAACGAGAATCAAGCTACATATGCTCTCAGTATGAGAGTGTGGGTGAATCACATTTCAATTGTGATCGCTTATGGGACATATTTGCAGGAGCATATCTTGCAGGCAGGGAAGCATGATTATAAGTTCAACAGTTGAAGCAAATATTGCAGCAACCAGTTGAGGGTGATGGGGATGATGATTATCATGACAAATGGCTTGGTTAGATGTAGGAATAGGATTTACATGCCAGGTAGCAGCGAATTGAAGAAGCTCATCTTGAAGGAGTTTAATGTCAAGTGATATTCAAGTCACCCAGGATATCAAAAAAAATAGCATTTGTTAACAAATTCTATCATTGGTCAAACTTGAAGAAGGAAATGGTTGAGTTTGTTGCAAGGTGTTTGGACTGTCAACGACTGAAGATGGAATGCAAGCATCTAGTTGATCTATTATAGCCTATTCTGATTCCAGAATGGAAATGGGAGTTCATTTTCATGGACTTCATTACAGGTTTTCCAAGGACATTGAGACAGCATGATACCATCATGGTTGTCATTGAAAGGTTGAGCAAGGTAGCTCACTTCATTGCAGTGAAGTCTACAAATTTAGCTAGTGAGGTAGCTTAGATATTCATCAAGGAGATAGTGAGGTTGCATGGTTTTCCCAAGAAAATCATATCAGACAGAGATGCCAAGTTCACTTCTAGGTTTTGGAAAGTGTTTTTTGTAGGCTTGGGGACAAAGTTAGCTTTCAGTACAACTTATCATTCGCAAACAGATGGACAGATAGAGAGGGTCAACAAGATTCTTGAAGACATGTTGAGGATATATGCCATGCATCAGCATAGGAAGTGGGAGGAGTATCTTCCATTGGTGGAGTTTGCATATAATATTGGGTATCAGGAATCCTTGAGGATGAGTCCATTTGAGGTTCTTTACAAGCGGAGTTATAATACTCCTATCAGTTGGAGTGATCCAATGAACAAGGTGTTTATTGGACTAGACATGTTGGTTGAGATGGAGCAAGAGATGCAGGTTATCAAAAGGAATTTGAAGGAAACACAGGAGAGGTAGAAGAGTTATGCATATCATCACACATCATTCAAGGAGTTTCAGGTTGGATAGCATGTGTACTTGTGCATCAAACCCAAGAGGATATCCTTGAGGATTGGGTCATGTGTCAAGTTGGCACCTCGGTATTGTGAGGCTTTCGAGATCCTTGAGAGGTTGGACCAGTGGCCTACAGACTTGCATTGACACCAACATTGAAAGTCTGTGTTGTTTTCCATGTTTCATTGCTTAATATATATGTGAAATATGTTGATCATGTGATTGATTGGTCTGTATTGCAGGTGGAACGAGAGGGAGAATTCCAATCGTTGACACGGTGAATTCTGTAGTAGAAACAATTCATGCTCTGAAATCAAGAAATAGAGAAAGTTAAAGTGTAATGGAAGCACTTTGGGCCTATGAAGCTACATGGGATATGGTTTATCAAATGCAGGCTTTGTATCCTTCATATTTGTTGGACCAAGAAAATGAGTTTTATATATATATATATATATGGATTTTGTTGTAAATATCGCAATGAGTTGTGTTATAAAGCTCCAATAAGTGGTATGTTTTTTCTTTCTTTTTAGTAGGATTTCATAGTAAATATTGCATTGAGCTATGTTATAAAGCTCCATATGTAGTATGTTTTGTTTCCAATGATTTGCTAGTCATAGGTGTCATAGAACACAAAAGAAGGTGTTCCCCCAAGGGGATTGGTTTGTAACAACCCCGGGTTAAAGTTTCATGTAATAAAGGATATTAAAGGAAAAAAATAATAATACCAAGGTCATGGGACACATATTCCAAGTTGAATGGTGGGAGAACACTATAGTGGGCATCACTTGTGGTTCAATAATGGCTATGGAAATTGACAAAGTCATTGGAAAAGGAAATGAGGCATTAATTGGCATTTAATTATGAAAATAAAGGAAAATAGGAGAAAAAGAAGGTGAAGAGATACAAATTTTCATGCGAGGGAAATTAGAGGAAAATGAAAGAAAATGAAGAAAAAGGGAGATCAATGATAAAAAGGCATCAGAGAAACAATTCACAGCTTTTTTTAGTTCGATTTTTCCTCTCTCCATTCATTTTCTCTCTCTCATACACTCTTTCACACTTAAATTATTCTTGGAGAACTCTAGCATTCACTTGGATTTGGAGAAGGAAAGCAAAAGAAGGAAGAGGACAAAGCAAAGGAAAGCAAGGGAACGTAAGGGGAAGGTTGGATCAGCAACTTCAGAAGGAATATTTTACAGGTAACAAGTTGCATGTGTGATTTCCTTACTGGGATGTGAATGCATGGTACATGTATTTGTTTATTTGGTTTATTTATTGTCATTAGCATGGGTTTTTCCTAGTTTGACAGCGGTTTCAGCCTTGCCTTATCATTTCATGGATAGCCATGGTGTGATGGGATTAGTTCTTGGTTGAGTTTTGGATTTCCAGAAGGTTTTGGAACTGGGTGAGATGGTCTTAGGAAAATCCCAAGGGTTGGGAGTGGATATGGTTTTCTCTAGGAAGCCCTTTACAGGTTGGTGGAGACAGGAAAGTATGGTGAAGGAATTCTAAGGCATCCAAGCTTGGTTTGGTTTTGTGATCTTGGGACCGGTTTAGGTGAGATCATAATAGCTTGAGGTTGGAGGTGGTTTAACCTCTGGAGTCTCTAGTTGATTATTCCTTGGTTTATCCCATGAGATCCCACATTCATGCTTGGAATATGGCACGGGGTTGATTGCTTGAAAGAAAGATTTGATTCAGCCTAATCTATGGTCGAGTGGTGCGTGGAAGTCCCTAACTTGATTAGCTTTTGATAAGATAATATGATTTATTCTTCTAATGTAATTAATGGGCATATTTACTTGTTATTATGTGGATTTTATACGGTTTCTATTCTGATTATATGTTGGTTATAAGCATGCTTCTATGATGTGCTCTAGTTATGGATCTTGCTCCTGATTTGATAGTTTATTGAATGGTTGATGGATGCATGTGCTAACAAGTGTTGTTGCAACTAGCTTAAGAGGACATTGAACCTTCTTGGTGATTCTAGATGAAGTTCAGAAGTTTATGATCAGATATGCATTCATGACTTGTAGCTTTCATGTTTACCGCGTGTTTGACGAATTGCCTCTCCTATATTAGGAATGTCTAGGCCAAGATCTTGTTCAAGTTTTGAATGGTTAGCATTGTTATCATATTATTTATGTTTTTGGAAAGTTACGGGTAGTTTTGGGTAGTGGTTTGGAGGCTTGCCTGAAAAAGTGACACAGATCTCACAACTGCATGCATAAAACAAAGGATTTGGGGTCATAACCGCATGTAGATAGGTTTATGGGTTTGATTATATCCTCATAACCACATGCATAGTGTTTCAAGTGTGTGGTTGGGGTGTTAATCCACTGAAAAAGAGTTCCATCTCAGGGATTGGTCACCTCGGATAGTTGTTAGACTCCTGAGTGATCTGTAGTCCCTAAGGGATGCCAATAAGTTATTGGTTTGTAGGCCCCACTTCCATCATTGGAACCCAAGGAAAATTTTAAGGATGGAAAATTTTCTTGAAGTTTAAAAACATTGGCGAATCTCACTAATCCCTACTATGCAAACTATAAATTTTTTAATGATATATTTGCAAAATTATTCAAATTTATAATGATTTTATATATGGTCTCTATATAATGTTGGCGATTTTTAAGGTAAAATAATTTTATATTCTAAAATTTGGGCGAATCATCTTTTATAAAAATTGGAAATTGGCGAATCGTTTTTTGGAAAAATCATGGAAAATTAGCCCACTGGGCGAACATTAGCCCCTAAAATTTTCCATGTTGGAACCTCAAGGTCAGGTCATGTCATAGTAACACTCAGCTCATGTTTACCTTGGTGAGCTAGTAAAAGTGGTTAATTATGGGAGGAGGAAGTTACATATCTTCTCTAGGTTTAAGCATGTACATAAGCCTCGTCTGTTGATCTAGGCTTGAATGAAATCACTTGCTTTCATAGATGGCTATGTACACCCCCCAGGTACTTGAAGATTATGTTTAGATTATTTGGGGAGATACCCAACATCATGGCCATGTTTCTACATTTTGTGGTATACTCTTATACATTCTTCCGCTACTTCTTCCTGAATTAATGCCATCAGATCCACTAGTCCTCTACAAACCCAATAGGGTAAAATTGTGACTTTATGAGGGATTTTAAATCCTCCCACTTATTCATTGGAGGATATCCCTCGAACTTTAGGGTCTTCATGTGGATGTCCCACCAACTCGAAGCATGGCCCTCTAATTTCAGCCAAGAAAATGAAATATTGTGTTCTTCTTCTATATGATGAACACTAAAATAAACTTATAATTGCTACAACCAATGATATAAATTTAGAGAATAAGTATCACCTTGATATGGCTTGATTTCAACCTTTTCTTCCATTTTTAATAGGGACTAGGAATGGTTCACAACACTTGACCTGGGTTGATCCTTTTCAGGTTCTTTCTTAGATTCCCTCTCTAATTCTTCTCAATCTATAGATTTTCCCTCCAATCCTACCTCCACGTGAAAACCTTAATATTCTCTTATTATCCCAAGCTTATTGGTCAGGGTTTCCATGAGGAGGCTCACATTATGGTTTATATATGTGACATGCTTCTAGTTGTGCAAACCTCTCCTCTATAAGATCTTGAGGGTTAGTAACATAATTTGTAGCCATGACCAGGGTTTTATGACTTTCATTTTAATAGATATCAATCCAAATAAACTCCCTTCAATGTACCCAAAGAAACCTAATATGATACCAATATAATATGTAAACTTATGTGTATATTCCATTGGACAATTTGTCACAACATATCTATTAAAGAATATTAGAAAATCTAAAATATACACTATGAGGTTTTATTTCTCCTTAGATTTTTATATATGTTAATTATTTTTTATCGCATGTGCATGCAAATTATAATTATTCATAAAAAGAGAACAATGAAATAAAACTAACAAACCACAAATTAACACAAGACATAACCTCAGAAACCATTTCAAGAGAAGACCCAGCTGGAAGGTGAGGGAGGCTACTCTACTCTCTTTCTTTGAATGGAAAATGGATACAAGTACAAAGAAGTGAGGCATATGGCCCATGGGCTACTACATTGCACAAACCTCTCTATTTTCTCTCTCCCTATCCACTCTCGGCCACTCTGCTCATCTATTAAACAAAATACACTCAAATAGAATCATACCCCTTTCCCCCCTAGTGGCCCAGTTATAACACAGCTTGATAGGCTACTAGTGGTTAAGTTTGACTTATTCAACTCTTAGAAAGAGTTAAAATATGAACTCTTCTAGAGTCTTCTTCATTGTTATCATGTGTCTATCCCATTTTCCATGAATAATGGGGGTTGACGTGGCATCTTCTCAAATTATGTGGTCAAAACTAGAAGGTCAAATTCTAAGTGGCATAACTTTTGCATAAGGACTTTGATTGAGGAAATTCATGTGTCAATGGAAAGGTATTTGTTTGTATAATAGCAAAAAAATGTGTGTCACTTAAGCGGAAAATTTGTATCCCCAAAAAATTCCATTTGATTCCTCAAACTTCTTTTGAAATTTTTTAGAACCTAATTCGCCAAACTAAGACATGTCGGTAAAAATGGTCATGTGAGCTTATTGCTCCACTTTTTCCACTCTGAAAGCATCAATATGGATGGAAAATAATATGATGATCCAATCCAAATCATAAATCGTCCAAGATGATGAAGCCATCCCCTTACCATATTTATTATTGTATCCTTCAAAGGTTGCACGTAACTCAAAGCATTCCCATTCCCCATAACTACTCTTACTAAAATAATGAAGAGCTAGAAGGAAAATATATTAGTTTCCAAAGATGTAGCCATGGCATCTGTGTCTATTATCTCACAGTGGTTGTCTTAGTGGAGATTCCTCTCCAAAATCAATGGATAATTCTCAACATTGGTAGCGAGCTCTCGTGGCTCCACTACACTCACAAGAATTCTAATCCCCCTTCATTGTGGTTATGATTATTAAACGTCTGAACTCCAAATAAAGAAATGATATGGATCCACTATTATTGGTATTGAACTTATAACATATGCTATTTTCCTCTTGAGTTTTCTTGTCCTAAACCAATCTACTACAAGAAAGCTTGGACAATATGATGGAACAAACAGATGCAACAGAAAATAATGAGATTGAAATGACATTCTCACATGGTTTTTTTATTCTTCTCTTTGTGATGCTCATTATTCCTCAAGATTTGTAGCCAAAGATGGAATTCCCAAAAACTCCTCGAGAGTAGTGACTAGTTTCCTTGCAAAAACAACAACTTTGTTACCCTAAACTCCACTAAGAGAAGGTTGATGAGAGGAAGATACAACAACTTTGTATTAATACCAAAACTTTTGTCTAATTGAATGATGCAAAAGCTACCAATGGTTTCTCTCTAAACTCCATAGTTGTTGTTTTTTAATACAAGGAATACCTTTACCATTGCTATTGCTAAAAACAAGGCTCTCTATAGAAGGGTGATCACAATGATCTATTGTAGTAGACAATGCTTGGCAGAAGTTATGATTATCCAAGCCTCAAGCAAATTTAAGCCACCATTTATGTAAAATGTTTCTAGAATGTTTCTACTGCTACCATTTCCATTATTACCATTGTCGCTCCCATTATCATCTTCTACAGTGACAAAAATTTCACAATCGATAACATGCTCTGCCTCAAGGGAATGTTATGGTATGTCAATCTGATACATGCTCGAACCTCTTCTTGAACGTTGCATTTCCTTAACCACTAATGTAGCCTCTTCAACTCTCTTACACAACAAGACACCCATAATCGTAAGGTCCCATGATACTCTAATTTCTTTCTCTGGAGCACACACTTCTTCATTCCACATCATCAATAACTCTCACAAGCACCTGTATAGAGCACTCATGATTCTCTTTTACTTTGGCTAATAGTTCAATACAACTTTAGCAACAATGCAATTGGACAATGATAGCAATAATACAAATGGAAAACAAAACGACTCCTTTACTAAGGTATGCATAGCCTCCCTCCATAAAGGTTGGCAACTCATGGCTTCCACATAGTAGGTTTATGTGATGGACAAAAAAACGCTCACAACACACTACTCTATTCTCCCTAAATATTATTGGGCTTTCCTATGAGGGAGTTAAGTCTAGTCCTACTTTGATACCATATTAAGATGGGAGAGTAGAATTATTACACACAAAATAATGTGGTGGGTGTTGTACATTAACCGATGTAATAGTAGAAATGTAAATACGCAATAATGTTGTTTCAAAATAGGAAAACTATCTTGGACACAATCACTTAGTTGAGAGAATATCTCAAACACACACCAATATAGGAAGCTAAATAGTTGGAGAGAATCTCTCACATCCAACTAGGCCAAAACAACCTCATACAAACTAGGAACAAACTCTCTATGTAGAGAGTTAACTCAACCTAATAATGACTAATAATGGATTTCAGAGATCTGTGGTTTGTGTTATTTGAATTTTTGATCGGAGAACCCACAGTAATAGAGTTTTTACACCAACGTATCCATCATCAGGGAAAAGAGAAAGATGATCAGAGAAAGATGATAAAAGAAGAAGAGCGAGATGGAGGAATAAATACTCATGAGGGAGGAAAGAAAATTAAAGGCAAAGCACAGGTCGGCAGGAAACCTAATTTTAATTTTAATTTTGATTTTAATTTTAATTTTAATTTTAATTTTAATCTTATTTATTTAATATTTTAAACCTTATAATTCTAATTCTAATTTTGATTAAAAAAAAAAAAATTTAATAAATTAATCTTTATTTATTTAATATTTTAAAACCTTATTTTATTTTTAATTTTATTATAATTTTAATAAATTAATCTTATTTATTTAATATATTAAATAAATAAGATTAATTTATTAAAATTATAATCAAAATTAAAATCAAAATTAAAAATAAAATAAGGTTTTAAAATATTAAATAAATAAAGATTAATTTATTAAAAAAAAAATTTAATCAAAATTAGAATTAAAATTATAAGGTTTAAAATATTAAATAAATAAGATTAAAATTAAAATTAAAATCAAAATTAAAATTAAAATTAGGTTTCCTGCCGACCTGTGCTTTGCCTTTAATTTTCTTTCCTCCCTCATGAGTATTTATTCCTCCATCTCGCTCTTCTTCTTTTATCATCTTTCTCTGATCATCTTTCTCTTTTCCCTGATGATGGATCCCATTTGGGATTCGAAACGTTGGTGTAAAAACTCTATTACTGTGGGTTCTCCGATCAAAAATTCAAATGACTAATAATCCTGACAATCAAATACGATCATACACATACACATAAGACAAGTGAGAATTACATACTCCAACATTTACCTTATGCCTTAATTCATGGTCGACATAATCTTTGAATGTTCTAATTCATATGTTGTAATCTTGTTAAATACTTATTTCATATGCTCTAATTAGGAGAGACACAATTTTAAGTTCTAATTTTTTAGGACATGGATTTGGTACATGAAGTTAATGATTCAATCATAATCTTACCTTGTTTAAACCATATAATCTTACCTTGTTTAAACCATACCTTATTTAAACTATATTGCAACGATGTAGATTTAATTATTGTGAATAATTGTTTAAAATATTTATGTATTGAGGACTTTATACATTAAATTTTTATTGATTGTAAATTTAATTGAATTTGGTTTAATTTCTAATACTATTATAATATATTAAATTAATGATTTAATTTTACTAGATAAATTAAAAGAGTCATTTTAGAAGATATTTAATATTTAAAAGGTGTGAAGAGTTTAATTATAATTAATTATAAACAATTTCTAGATACCATATAAAAAAACCGTAAATGATACATAAATAAAATTACCATATAAAAAAATACCATAAATTATACTTGAATAAAATTAATAAAGATAAATTACACCTAAATAAAATTATTACATAAAAAATACCATAAATTATACATGAATAAAATTAATAAAGACAAAGGGAAAATATGCTCATGAAACAATTTCACACTCTAACAAAAAGTTGGTTATGGGGCAAGTAATGATTACATTTTAATACAACGTAAATGTTAATATAAATTATTATAATTTGATAAATATTTTAATGTAATATGAGTGATAGTATTTTGCATAATCATATCCAAGTAAAAATTTTGCATAATCATTAAAATAGGAAGGATGAGTTGAAGTTCTTAAAATTGTCAAGAAATTAATAAAGCCTATTAGTTTTATGGTGGTTGAAAAAATGTTATAATCTTACTTTCACAAAATATATGAAACTATCGCACAATCTTACACATTTTGCAAAAATAAATTAAAAGCTTTTAGAAATATAACCTTTTTTTTTATTGCATCTTTTTACAATAGTTTACATCTTACACATTTTGCAAAAATAAACTAAAAGCTTTTAAAAATATAACTTTTATTTGATTGCATCCTTTTACAATGGTTTACTTGAGAAGTTAACAAGGGAAGGGTGGTTATACTTGTTTTTAAAATAGGCTTTGCAAGTTAATTTCTCTTATTTTTTTTGCAAAAATAAACTAAAAGCTTTTAAAAATATAACTTTTATTTGATTGCATCTTTTTACAATGGTTTACTTGAGAAGTTAACCAGGGAAGGGTGGTTATACTTGTTTTTAAAATAGGCTTTGCAAGTTAATTTCTCTTATTTTTTTAATTAGAAGGTATGAAGATAGATGGTAATTCATATAGTGATCCATTCTAAATCAATTTTGATATTATATTGGAAATTTTATGTGAAAAATTACAAGATGAATGCCACTCATAAGTAACTTACATAAATTGAAGATAAAGACAATAAGATTTACACAGTAAAACTATTAAAGAGGGAAACATTTTTAAAACAACAAAATACTTGTATCGCTAAGAATGCTTCCATCTAGTACAATAATTTTCATCATGTAACATCACATTAACATTAACATTAAGGGTCACCAACAAACGACTCTCCATGCTTTTTAAATAAAAACCATGAAACAATAAGCTAATAAGGCGTAGATCAATTATTGTGGATATCAACTAGTCTAGATCTATTTAACTTCGGATCTATCATGAGCGCCGAGAGGGATCAAATCCCCTGAGATGCAAACCTTTCCTCAAATTATTAATCCAAATTTATTAAATCTAATAATATTAATATATTAATATTAATAATAATCTTTTAATAGTAATATTAAATTTAATGATGTTTTTACAAGGCACCATAACAAAATTTATAATAAAACTATATCAAATTTATATTTTCAAATATTACATGTTTGACACAGAAATATTGTCTTTAAATATTTTAATATATCTATAGGATATGGTTTTTACTTTTAAAGACATATTTTACAAATATTTAGTTAAGAGAAATATTAAAAGATTTTGGAGCAGGATGTTGAATTCTATTGTATTTTTTTTTATATCTGGTTATTTTCATTTTTGTGTTGGGCCCACATTAATTTTTACTATTATTTTATTGGAGACATGACACACTTACACATCCCTCATACTAGGTTGTAGAATTTGCCTCTGAGCACAAAGATACTTACACATCCCCTCATACTGAGTTGTAGAATGTGTCTCTGGGCACAATGATATCCTAATTGTCATATCATCTATACACATAATAAAAAGAAAAATAGAATAAATCAAATACAAAATTATACTAAAGAGAAACACTAATAACACATGACTAATACATTAATCAAATTATTCTTAAACAGTTTGCTAATATTTAATATCCAAACATTATACATAATAAACTTCTTTATTATGTCATTGCATTAGCAATGACATCTATGGTTGGGTAGTGGCAATTAGTTCTTGCCTTACATAAAATTTGCGTGAAATTTTTTGACATTGCAATGCTAAACATTAGTTACGATGAGATGCGAGTTTGTTGAATGTTAATACATGGAGATGGAACGCAAGATTAGGAGAATCAACAAGGGTTTAGGGTAAAAACCCTAGTTTTACTGCAGCATGACTCACCACCAGTGTACCCGGTCGACCGATTGTATCCGTTCAGCAGTTACTCCTGAAGCTGTCGCCATCTGCCAACGGTTAACAACATCCAGCATGGGCGATATCATGGAGACTGAGGATCTCGATTATTCCGAGGAACCTTTCCCCGACCGGGTAATATTCAGAAACCCTCATTTCACCTTGTCGGTTTCTGATTCACCTTCTCTGCCTGTCTCTGTTCCGTCTAGCACTTCACCGGTGGTATCTTTACCTAGTCTCAGCACATCCCCGTTGGTTTTTGGGTCCTTATCTATTGACTCTTCAGGACTTGACTGCCCCCCATTATCACCGGGAACCCTACATATCCTCTCTACCAATACCCCGCCATCGCCTACTTTCGAACTACATCCGCCGTTAAGCCATCTCCATCCGTCTAGAGCTACACTGCATTCGGCATTGCCTGAGGACATCCCGGCATCCTGTGGAAAAAACCCTAACATCTCTGCAAATTCTCCATTGGGATGCTTTGAAACCCCTACGGTGAAGGTCAAATCAGCGGTCCATACTTCACAGGAAGGCACTAACTCTCCGGACCCGTTAACGGACCATCCATCGACACCAAGGACCGGGAAGCGGAAGACCAAGTGTGTGAAAGCCACCACAAAGGACATCACCATCCATTTTGGCGAGGGTTCGGCTATTGGTGAGGCAGCTTACATGGCAAGTACTGTGCTGGTTGGACATGTTCGAGGCAGAGCATACTCTGTGAATCGACTCACCTTATGGGTTCATGAAATTTGGGGAAGCATGCTAAAAGAACTACTTGAGGTACAGGTTCTACCTAGGGGATGGTTTTCACTCCATTTTGCCAAGGAAAATTACACAGATCTAGTCCTCACTAGGTATTGGCATATCGAGATGGCTCCTGTCCTCCTCAAGCGTTGGAGCCCCCTATTCGACCCGGAGCGGGAGCAGATTGGGGCGGGGCCTCTGTGGGTTCGTTTGCCTAGGCTTCCTCTGCAGTACTGGTGTGAGGAGGTCTTCATCAGGATTGGAAATGCCCTTGGTACTTACCTAGATCACGATAGAACTTTTGTTCAATCAAAAAATCGAACCCTAGCTCGCATCCTAGTTCACCTGGATACGCGAGAAGGTTTGGAAGAAAATATCACTCTACAATGGGGGAAATACACCCAAGTACAGATTCTAGATTATGAAGGTGTTCCTTTTAGGTGTAGAAGATGCCACAAAGTTGGGCACATCTATAAGGATTGTCCACTTATTAAAAAACCAGAAGATCCACCAAGAGCACCTCCTACATCTATGGGGCCTGTTGCATCTACACATAATCGCACACCAATTTCGGCTCCACAGGCATCGGTCAGCAAAAGCCCTCCAAGGACGGACACAGAAAAGTATCGAACGCCATCACCTCCAATTACGAGAGCTCGTGCAGCAGCAGAGGCCGCAAAAATCTCGGGTATTTCTCTGACCTCTTGCCCTTCCTCTTTTGCTTTCTGCACCTCTCATATTTCATCTACCATACATGCTCTGATGGCTCACTGCACTATGACTTCGCCTCTCCCCACTATTGCTACCACTGCCCCATCCTTACCCACATCATCATCTACCTCCACCTCCCCTACCTCTAGCGGGAGGATAACATCCCACAACTACAACCTTCGCTTCCGCTCACACTCTGATGGCCTCCCGACTCTCCCCACAGGTTTGGGCCTCGCTCAACCTGGATTGATCATCTTAACAGCTCGTGGAAGGAAATCAAACCTCTCAAAAGCCATTCAAATGGCTGGGGCAGAGGTTGCCTCTAGAAGACAATCCACTATGGAAGGGGTTCTTAGAGCACTGTATACCCCGGGCCGGGTTCCCCCATGAAATGCCTATCATTCAATTGTAGAGGCATGGCTAGTGCCTCCAAGAAACTAGCCTTGTGCTGTCTGTTTGAGGTTGAGCCTACTGATATCATCATGTTGCAAGAGACCCTAGGAGAGGCCGACATTATTACCAGCACTTTAGCCTCTCTACTTCCTGGATGGCAATTTTCTGCCATTGATGTTTCAGGCCGTTCGGGGGGCTTAGCCATTGGGCACAATCCTCGCTCCATCAAGGTTATAGCATCCTAGGGAGGACCCAGTTTCATTGGGATGGATTTTTTCTCGGCGGAGCTCAGCCTTAACCTGAGGGTCATCAATATATACGGACCTTGCCATCAGAGAGAAACCTTCTGGCAACATCTGCTAAATCTCTCAATTGTATCCCCTGATCACATTATTATTGGGGGTGATCTCAATTTCTCCTTGGGATTCGGGGAATCATGGGGGTCACATGCACAAGTGGATCCTATTACTAGTTTCATGACGAATATCTTGGAACAGCACAGCCTGGTGGATATTCCCATGAACAAGCCACTACCTACCTGGCGAAATAGAAGGGTGGGGGAAGCTGCATTAGCTAGAAGGTTAGATCGATTCTTGATAAAGGTTCCACTATTGAATCAATTGCACCACCTAAAACAATGGGTGGGTTATGGGGGTATCTCGGACCACTCTCCCATTTACCTTGAAATAAAGGGTCCCCACCCCAAACCAAAAGCTCCTTTCAAATTTAATCATGTTTGGCTACAGGATCCCAGATTCATCAATTTGATCATAGATTTTTGGAAGGCAAACCCTATTGATCGACATGGCTCCTTTACTAAGGGTTTCTGCCACAACCTAGCACAGCTCAAACACCTTTCCATCAATTGGTCCAAAGAGAAAAACCTGAGGGAGGATCACACCTTAGCACAAATTGAGTCTGAGCTGAATGCTATGTTTGATGATCGCAATCTGGGATTTTCATCTGCTGCGGAAAAATCCCATCTGATTGAGCTAGAAAATAAAAAGGCTAGGATTTTAAAGAAGAGAGAGGAATCTTGGCGTCTCAGAAGTAGGGCTATATGGTTAAAAGCTAGAGACAACAATACTAGATTTTTTCAGAACTATGCAAAAGGCAGGAAAGTCACAAACACTATATGTAATTTGCCCCTTCCTAATGGAGGAGTAGTTGATACCTTCAACAAACTCTCCCATCTTGGATCCACTCACTTCAAGCATCTCTTTCAAAACCCACCAGGGTCAAATCTTGTTGATATTATCAATGTTGTTGGACATTTCCCTCGATTTGTAACCGAAGAAGAGGCAGAAGAGCTCAACTCACCTGTTACTTCTGGAGAACTGGAGGGGACTTTAAAATGGTTCAAAAAAGACAAAAGCCCTAGCCCAGATGGATGGTCAATTGAATTTTATCTTGCTTTCTACGAACTATTGGGGAATGACCTGTTAAAATTTGTGGAAGAATGTAGAACATCTGGATCCATCTACAATGTTGTCAATACTACTTTCATTGCCCTAATTCCAAAATCTGATTCCCCTCCTCTTTCAATGACTTTAGGCCTATTCCTTATGCAACTGTTTGTACAAGATCATCTCTAAAATCATTGCAAACTGGATTCGTCCCATCCTTTCTCGCCATATTTCTCCTGAACAATTTGCATTTCTTGAGCAGCGACAGATCCACGAAGCCATTGGCACGGCTCATGAGGCCATTCATTCGATATGGACCAAACACCTGAAAGGAATCATTCTTAAGATCGACCTGGCTAAAGCTTTTGACCGTGTCAGTTGGCTCTATATCAAGATGCTCCTTATCCACCTTGGGTTCCCTCATGCTTTCGTCACCTGGATTATGGCATGTATATCTACACCTACTTTTAGTGTTCTTATCAATGGATCCACCTCCAATTTCTTCCATGCTGAACGGGGCCTCAGACAGGGTTGTCCACTCTCTCCCTTACTCTTTTTGATTGTCATGGATGGGCTGAGCAGATTACTGGCCAAAGCCAAAAGAGATGGCAATCTATGTGGTCTCAAGATAAATGATTTCTGTTATCTTACCCATCTCCTATTTGTGGACGATGTACTCATTTTCCTTGATGGCAACATTCGTGACTCACTTACTTTCTCAAAGATCCTCTCTCTATTCTCGAAAGCTACAGGCATGTTGGCTAATCATGGGAAATCCACCATAACCTTAGCCCACACTTCCATTCAGGAGTCACAGTTGGCACAACAACACTTCCCTTACTGCACTATCCCTCTAGATCGTGGATTCAAATATCTGGGATTTTGGATAAAGCCCCTCAATCAAAAGATAGCAGACTGGGTCTGGCTAGTCATCAAGCTGGAAAAAAACTATCATTATGGAGCCACAGATACTTATCCAGAGCAGGCAGATTGGTGCTCATCAAATCCATTCTTGAGGCTACTCCTATTTTCTGGATGGCTTTAGCTTGGATCCCCAGGAATATACTGACTCGTCTTCAACAGCTTTGTAGCAGATACCTATGGAATGGCCAACAAGATAAAAATATTTTTGCATGGGTCAGCTGGAACAAGATTGCTTTGCCAAAAAAATGGGGTGGATGGGGACTCAAAGACCTAGCTCTATTTGCACAAGCCCTGGCTGCAAAAATGGGCTGGATCCTATTGACTGGGCAGAATTTATGGACTAATGTCACATACTACAAGTACATTTGGCCACACCAAATTATGGATTGGATCTGTTTGCCTAGCTAGCCAAGAATTGGTATATCATCTGTCTGGAAGGCTTTACTTCACTCTTTGCCCAGCATCAGGAACAACCTTGTGTGGAGAGTTAATGACGGTTCAAAAGCTCGTATAGGACTGGACCCCTAGACTGGAGGTGGTGGAAGACATAGGCTACCAAGAGATCTCATCCAGCACCTAAACTCTCATGAGATAAAGGTCTTGGCTCACATTGCGGATCAGACAAATACTACTATATTCTCACAAGGATGGAAATCTGCCCTACAACTTGATATTCCCCCTCATTGGCACTAGGAATGGCTAGAGTACATAAATGCTCTGAGTGAATCTCACATCAGTATAAAAGAAGGACCCGGTGAACTCATCTGGGACTTAGCAGAAAATGGCATTTATATGCCTAAGGCTGACTATCTTCACCTCATATCACACAAACAACCGGAGCAGACAGTACTGTGGTGGAAAAATATTTGGCAGCTCATTTTGCCTCCGAGAACTAGACTATTCTTTTGGTGTGTTCTCAGGAACAAAGTCCCCACGGGGGATACACTATCACACCACTCTTTCCATGGCCCACACTGGTGTGTACTCTGCAAAAACTCCACTGAATCAACCGAGCACTTATTCCTTCACTGCGAAACTCTGATCAATCTCTGGCTAAATGTCACCTCCTCGCTGCAATTAACAGGGAAATGGGAGGGTGAAAATTTATGTCGAGCCTGGGAAACCTAGTGTAATCAGCATCATGGCACAAAACTTATATGCCTTCCCTTACTTATTTGCTGGCATATTTGGCTGGCCCGGAACCGAATCATATTTGATAATAGGGTGGCTAGCTGGCCGCACATAACAGCTCAGATTATATCAGCATTCCACGAGCTGCCTGAGCCCAACAGACCTCGGCCTCGTAGGCCATCTGCACCTGCACCTATTGATAAAACCACTCCTTGGGCCTTTTTTGATGGTGTTGCACAGCACCATGGATGTGGTGGTGGCTTCATATTATATCTTACTGAACATCACTACTATAAGGTTAAAATGGGACTTGGAGATGGAACTAATAATTATGCAGAACTGATTACACTCCGTCATTTGCTACATTTTTCATTGAGGCATAACTGCATGGATCTAAACATATATGGCGACTCAAAAATTATCATAAACTGGTTCAATAATATTACTGTTTGTCACTCACACACACTCAGTAATATTTTGGATGAAGTTACTCTGTTCAAAGCACAGTTTAATTCTATCTCATGCCAACATATTTACAGGGAACATAACTGTTGTGCTGATGGGCTTTCCAAGGAGGCCACGGTACTTCCCCAAGGAGAGTGGATAATACAGGAGCTAAGAGGATCGGATGCATTCCAGTACTACCACAGGCCATACAATGATCAAAATTACCACAGGGCTGATAGCCCAAATGCTTGAGTTATTATACTTTCTGAACTCATTTTTGATACTTTTTTGTCTCAGAACTACCTATATGTATATATTTATATGACTGTTTATATCATCATGATAATATAAAGACATCACCCTGCATGGTGTATGAAAATATCAATAGTTGATATGTTTTTATAGTTTATTCTACAAAATATCTCTAGAAAGTGACTGAGCACCCTAAGTGGTGATGGATGATATATGTACCTATTTTGAAAATCTATGAACCTTTTTTTGAACATGGCCACAAAGATGGCAAGGGATAAACACAACATATGTTGAAAAGCATCTACAACATGTAATTTTTCAATCATAAATGAAAGATTACGATTTTTCCAGTGGAAAAAATTAGTTACGATTTTATATAAAGGCGATGTCTCACCGAAAGGCTTTAAAATTGACGCTCGTATACACCTTTTTGCCTTTTCTAGCCGTCAAATATAGGTTATTTCAAAATATACCTGTTATTATTAACTTGTGAATAATTTATAAAAATGTCATAATGATTGGCACATAATAAAATCACAAGTTGTGCACGTGTGTGTGTGTGTGTGTGTGTGTGTGTGTGTGTGTGTGTGTGTGTGTGTGTGTGTGTGTGTGTGTGTGTGTGTGTGTGTGTGTGTGTGTGTGTGTGTGTGTGTGCGTGTGTGTGTGTGTGTTTAAATTTTATACCAAGTTGGCATTACCCAGAGTCAGTGTCTCTTAAAATGCAGTATTGTTGAACAATTAATGGCTAGATCATCTTGTCTTGGCAGTAGATCCAGATTCCAATATCATTAAGGCACTTAAGCACACATAAATTTAGTTAAAATGACGGAGTTGACCACTTGCACAGTGGCACTGAGTCACTGACCAGTGAAATATTTAACGCATTAATTGAGGAAACATTGGCATTGGTTGGTAAGGCATTGATTATGGAGTTCAAATATTTTTTTGAATCAAATAAAAGAGCAATTATTAAACGAATCTAAATGAAAATTACTTTGTCCATAGTGTGTCTGATCAACAAGACCTTCTGCTACATTAAAGAATTCAACACAAGGCATTAATGGAAGCACCAACTTCCTCTAACATTCTTGATAGGGCCCAGTCGCTTGAGGTTCCGAGGTCGGGATGGAATCTCAAGTATTTATGAGAATTATGGTTGTGTTGATGACTCATTCATGTTGTACAACTATTTCATCTTCCTTTTTTTCTATCTGATCATACATCGATCTCCAACAGATTTTGTCCCATTTCTTCTATCATAATCTCAAATCTTATGTGGTGGAGGATTTGGCAATATTATGCAATCAATGCCCATCATAGTGTTGGAGCTTACTTGTGTGGTAATAATTATGATCTCTCAGTTTCACAGTTTTCTCAATTTTGTAGAGGGAATACATGATATTGCAGAGTCTACAAAAGAAAAAAATTGGCCAGTGGCGAGTCACAAGTTCGCAACTACTCAAGGTAAGATCCTCCCCTATACTTTCCTTCTGCATTTTTTTTAGGTATGCTATGTTACCATAGTACCCTGGTCCCTGCTTTTCTTTCAATTTCAACTATATTATAAATAGTTTTTCATTATCCATTTAGAATGATATAGCAGTTCCAAGAGCCATGCAGTTTATAGATGAAACAAACGTATTAGGAGTGCTTATATTCTCCTTGAGACGTTATAGCTTATAACTTATATATTTTCTTCCTCAGACTAAAATTCAAATTGGAAAAAATAGTGGCAGACTAGCATAATCCATACCATTTCTAATGTACAAGAAAATGTATGCTTATTCATTCCAATATGATTAAACTTGCTCAATCATATCCCAGAGTCTCAATTAAATTTGGTCCTCTGCAATTTTTCTATCATTCTTGCCCCAAGATTCACCATGGCAACCTAGCAGCCAAACACATTGTCCGTTAGAAATTTAAATAGATCTACTTACCACAACAAAAATTTGAAAAAATAACAGAACATATGTCACAACTTACAATAGATGCTTAAAAATAAACAGTTATTTTTGGTAACTCGACACTAATTCTATAACATATATTTTGATTTCCATGCAAAATTTTACCATCAATAGCTTGAAAATTATTAAAAGTGAAGGTAAAATTGAATCGACTGTGTAGAGAGATCAGCTTAAAAAAAAAAAAAAAAATGGGAGAAAACATGAGCATGTGTCCAAAAATTTAAACATTAGCTTAGAAAAATGTTAAAATGTAAAAGATCTAAGTAATAATAAAAAAATCCCAAATGTAATTTGGGGTTTCATGTATTTATTAAATAGAAAGAAAAAAAAAAGGATAGATTAAAAAACTTGGAAAATTATTAAGTTTAAATATGAATTAAAGATAATATTAAAAAATAATAATTTTGTTAAATGTAAGATTTTTTATAATTAAATAATAACTGAAATATGAGAAGAATTCAATATAGAAAATGATAACATAAAAAATATTTAGATGAATTAAATATTTAAAAGAATTAAAACAATTAAAACAATTAATATAATATTTAGAATTATCTAGTTAGTAGATAATTATATTAAAACAACTCCTCTCGCGATGCGCTCTCCCCCTGAGATCGCCCCCAACTCTTTATCTGTGTTTTTTCTCCATGGCCCCTCTGGAGTCTGATCCGAAGGGGGCTCGCCCTGATGTTGTGCCCCCATCTAATGATGCTACTATGGCCTTCCATAGCCTCATCTCCTCCCTGGGCCTTGCAATTGTCTGGTTGTTTCTAGGTTTATTAAGAAGCTTGCAATCATTCTAGAAATCGTGTTGCCTCCCTTGTTGCCTAGTAAAGAAGCTCTTTCATTATCTGAAAAGGGATTGGTTGGAAATTTTACTGGGCTTTGGCCCTCTCCCAAAACTGTGCAAAAATGGGTTGAAAGGAACTAGTCCAATTCCACTCAAGGGAAAATCTCCATTCGTTTTTTTGGAAGAGGTTTCTTTACCTTTTATTTTGAATCTTGAGAAGACAGAGACCTCATCTTCAGAAATGGCCCCTAATTGATGGATCCCAAAGGCTTATATCTTAATAGATGGACTCCAGACTTCGATCGTGAGCTCGACGTCCCTAATGCAGTTCCAATCTAGGTACGTCTCCCTCACCTCCATCTCCATTGTTGGGGGGAGTGATCATTGAAAGTTATTGGCAACACATTTTGGAAATACATTGATTGAAGAACCAAAAGAGAACATGCAGGCTTTTGCTCTAATTTGTGTTGAAGTTGACCTGGGAAAGGATCTACCTGAAGTAGTGAAGATCAAGGTGGACAACTGGACTCACATTTAGCAGCTGGATTATGAACAGCTACCCTTCGAATGCAAGGTATGTCACGAATACAGCCATTTTGCTAATAGATGACCAAAGAAGGAAACAGAAGAATCTAACAACTCTCAAGACCCTCAATGGGAACCGGTATATATATATATATATATATATATATATATCTATATATATATATATATATATATATATATATATATATATATATATATATATATATATATATAGATATAGATATATATAAGCCTTCAAAGCCTTCTGCTCCCTCCTTTGTTGCCCCTCCCTCTTGAAATGTTCCTCCTCCCCCCTCTCCCTATCGAATCCTTGATCCTTTCTCCCTCTGCTCCTCCTGTCCCATCCCCCCTTCCCCCTCTCCTTCCTCTCCCCTCTTCCCAAGCTCCCCCCTAGTCCCCTCCCCCCTCCTCCTAATAGAATTTTGACTAGAAACCAACCAAAAGATTCCCTCCTCCCCTATGATAGTCATAAGAGGTATGGTCGGAAAACAAATAAGGATATTAGGGATGAAGTTGCAATGAAGGAAATTTCCTTGGGAATGCAGCAACCTATTGAAACATACATTAAAAAAAATCATTGGAAACAAAGAAAAAACAAATCAGAATGTGAGAGGAAAGGGCCTCTTCGCTCCTTCAATTAGTAAATAATGAATCTGGTCTCCTGGAATTGTAGAGGCCTCAGGCACTTATGGAAGGTCAATATGGAAAAAGACCTTATCAATTTGGAATCCCCTAACTTATTTTTATTACAGGAGACCAAATCCTTGGAACAAGAGATGACCCAAATAATCAAAAGAATAAATAATTTTGCAGGAACAACAACAAATGCATCTGGTGCTTTAGGAGGAATATGTACATTGTGGAATCTCTCCACATGGGAGCTAACATATCAGCAAAAAGAAGTGCACTGGATTAAAACAGAATTTAGAAACAAACTTGCAAATTATCAAATCTATCTTTTTAATATTTATGCAGCTTCTCATTTTAGGGAAAAGGAAATGTGTTGGAATTATTTGGTTGGATGCATGGAGTAGGAAAATGGAAAAAAATACATTATATGTGGAGATCTCAATCTGATTATGAACACTAATGAAAAATGCGGTGGTAACTTTCAAACAAACCCCTTCAGAGACAATTTAGAACTCATCATGGAAGTAAACAATTTAATAGATATTCAGCCCAGAAATGGGAAGTACACCTGGAGTAATAAAAGGTTAGGACCAGGAAATATAAAGGAACGATTGGATAGATTTTTAATCCATGATAGTATCACTTTATATTTCAATTCAGTGACCTCAAAGATAATCCCATCTGCAGCTTCAGATCACAAGCCAATAGCCATAAAATTTGGGGATAGTGAAAATTTCGGCCCTCTTCCTTTTTGCTACAATCCCCTTTGGATAAACTCTGAAAATGCTAGAAGCTTGGTTGCAAGAGCTTGGAAACAAAGCATAAATGGTTCCCCAATTTTTGTTTGGGAATCAAAGTTTAAAAATGTCAAAAAATCACTTAAGTATTGGTTTTGATTACATTACAAAGAACCTCAAAAAAGGAAAGAAGAAATGCAAAAAGAAGTTAGAAAAAGATCAGAAAATTATTGAGGAAGGTGGAGTAACAAGGGAGGATCAGCTAAGAGAAAAAAAAAAAAAAATCATTGGAAATTTACAAGAATAATAGAAATGAGGAAGTGACATGGAGAATAAAATCAAGCTACTTGTGGATACATTTCAGCAACAAAAATACCGTCTTTTTCCACAACACCGCCAAAATGAGATTTCTCAAAAATCGCATTGAGTCAATCATTTGAGAAGGGGGTGTTGATATAAAGGGCCAAGAAGAAATAAAAAGAGAAAGATATCAGCATTTCAAGAGATTGCTTTCTACAGATCAAGAGGAACAAAATTATGAAGACTTCTTAAGGCACATTCCTAAACTAATCACAGAAAAGACAAATGGTGTTCTAACAAAAGAAGTGGATGAAGATGAAAGTCAGCAAGTTATTTGAAGTCTACATCTGGATAAATCTTTGGGGCCTGATGGTTTCTCCATCTCCTTCTATCACTACTTTTGGCAGCTCATTAAAAAGGACATGTTAAAGATGATCTGTTGCATTTTCAAAAAAAAAGAAACTAAATGGAAACACCAACTCCACTTATCTCACCCTCATCCCCAAAAAATCCAAGCCTTCCTCTTTTAACCGTTTCAGGCCCATATCCCTTTGAAATTCCTCTTATAAAATCATCTCCAAAATTCTGGCCAATAGGCTTAAACCCCTCCTCCCTAATATGATTTCCAAAAACCAAGGAGCCTTTGTTCCCAATAAGAAACGCATGGATAACATTACGTTGGTTCAAGAAGCCATTCGATGCAGCATGTCTAGAAATGAAAAAGCCTTCATCTTAAAATTAGACATGGCCAATGCCTTTGATCGAGTCTCTCATTCTTTCCTTACTGTTGTTCTCCAAAATTTTGGGTTCTCTTTTGACTTCATCGGTCACATCACATCTTGTATAAAGGGACCTTGGATAGCCCGTCTTGTGAATGGAAGACCAGGGGAATTTTTCCAAAGTTCAAGAGGTATAAGACAAGGATGCCCTCTCTCTCCTTTTCTCTTTATTATCATGGAAGATTCTTTAAGTAGAAGCTTAGAACATAGCAAGAAGAATGGCACCATAACAGGCATATATTACAGTAGGGGTCTCAAAAGCATCAATCACTCACAATTTGCGGATGACACCCTTTTTTTAGGTGGGGCCTCATGTATAGTTTCGAGAAGAATTTAAAAAATCTTGGACATATTTATGGAAGTCTCAGGCCACGATCTAAATAATGATAAATGTTGCATCTATGGTTGGAATACTTCAGCAAGAATCTTTGAATGCATTTCACAAATATTTGACATCCCCTTTAAGGAAAATTTGGGTCATTTCAAGTATTTGGGACTTCCAATCTTCAAATAAAATGTGAAGGCAGAGATATGGACAGTTTCCATTGGCAAAATGAAAAAAAAAAAAAAAAAAAAATCAAAACTGGGGAATGCAATGGCTCAATCTAGTCAGAAGAGTCATCTTGATTAAAGCAGTCTTATCAACCCTCCCTCTTTACCAATTTGCAATTATTCAAGCTCCTATAGGAATTCAAGAGCAAATCAAACTTATTATAATAAAATTCATTTGGAAACGAGGTAAAGTTGAGTAAAAACAATTAGTCTAATAAACTAGAAACAAGTGACAGCACCATATGAGAATGGTGGCATCTCCATTCAACTCCTGAGGTTGATGAATATATCTCTTAGAGAAAAAATATTGTGGAGATCCATAACAAGATATCCATCTTAGTGGAAACAAGTTCTTGAAGCAAAACACTTGATCTCTTCTCGTCAACGACTTCTAGTTTCAAAAATCTCTATCAAGCCTTGTTCGCACATTTGCAAGCTTATCAGGAAAGCTCTTCCATTAATAAAGGATTATACTTCTAGAGTTCTAGGAGGAGGAAAAGATATCAATTTGTGGAGAGATGGAATCATAGGATCTCCCCCTCTTTCAGACTTTCAAGAAATCCACCCTCTTAAGACTTGGATGTAAAATAAAGGAATAAATACTCTTGATCAAATTTCTTGCTGGAATCATGAAGATAATTCATGGGATGGTTGGCTTCCCCCAGCTTTCCCTTTCGACCTTAAACAATCAATCGAAATTTATCACCACAAACCTTAAGGGAGTAGCGCCAATAAGTCTTCGAACCCAATATAACTTCAAATGGAACCCAACTGGAGGGGTTTATACAGTTAAGTCAGGGTATGTGAAGCTCCAAGAAAACCTTGGTCTGCAATTTTGGCCTCAATGGAAATCTGTGTGGAAAATAGAAAGCTTACCAAAAATCAAATTCTTTGTGTGGACAATGCTCGAAGGCAAGAATCTTATAGCCTACAATCTCAGAAAAAAGGTATTCATGGGCCTTCTAGATGCCTGTTGTGCTGTAAAAATGAAGAAACAATCCAACATATTTTTTTAACTTGTAACTTTTCTAAAGACTATAGGTTGAAGCTTATTCATTCGATAGAGGCCAACATCAATTTCAATCTCTCTCTCTCTCGAAATTCTGTGATAATTGGAAAGCATCCTATCTGTATTATTTTAAGAATAAAAATTTGATTAAAATATTTTGGAGTTGTCTCCGTTCTTTCCTTTGTTGGAAAATATGGCTTGCATGTAATAAGAAAATCTTTTAAGACAAAAAGCCTGAAATTAGGAAAATTCTAGCCAAAGCTTGGGGGCTCGCTTCAGAATTTATTCATGCTAAAGGAGAAAAGAATTTGGATCTGAGAATTCTCGAGCATGAAGAGAAGGCATGGATCAAGTTGATCCTAGATAAACCTCAAGTTAGGAACTATCCTCATCCTACTTTTAGCAAGCCAAAAGACTAGAAAATTAGATTGAAAGAAAAGGACTTTCTAATGTGGATAAATTCTTTGAAGCATCCATGTCTTTTCTTCGATGGAGCTTCAAAATATAATCCAAGAAAAGCAAGAGCAGGTGGTTATATTCTTGAACAAGGAAATGCAAGTTCAATCTCCTTTGAATGGGGATTGGGTATAGAAACAAACAATAAATCAGAAGCATACGGGTTTCTCCTGGGATCCAAAATTCTAAACAAAAGAGACTATATGAATCCATTCATTATTGGGGATTCCTCAATAGTAATCCAACAAATGGTTTCTAATACAAATCCAAAAAATGTTGAACTCAGCCAGATTGCTTCTTGTATTCAACATCAACGAAAAAAATTGCAGAACATCTCTTATTTTCATATTTTAAGAGAGCATAACAAGGTTGTTGATAAACACGCAAACAATGTGTGCGCACTACCTTTGGGAGAATTCAATATCAATGATGAAATTCATTACAAAGATATTCCATAAATCAGCGAATTCTCCTCCACTGAATTTCATGTGAGCATAGATGAGGGGATAATCCTCCTAGAGATGCATTATTCAGGTTCGTATATCTTTTTTAATCCTTTGAGCAATCTTATCCCTTTTTCTAAGTCGAAGTCAATAACCCAGTTGCCACGTCGTGGGAAAGGGATGCTCTCTCACAAATCTGAGCTCCATGTCCTCTCTGTCATAAGTGTAATCCTCTCAAAATCCACAATGTCCTCTCTGCTTTGGCCCAGGCCATTTTTTGAATTTTTGTCTCTCATTCTACTCGTGATGTTATCCTACATGCTCCTCGATTTTCCAAAGATACCTACTCTCCTCCTTTTATATCCCTTCTCTTCTCTCAGTTCCTCCCATCTCTATTTCAACCTCCTCTCCTTGAGTTGTAGAGCGCTCTCCTGTTGATCCTTTCTGCTCCTTTTTCTATTCGGGACTGGGAAGCGACCCATGTGTTTGGTATTCTTGTGTCTTGCTTGCCTTCTATGTTTCAGAGCAACCCTTTGTGTTGTCTTTTGCATCTTCTTCTAACTAAACCAAAGTCTTCCACTTCCACTTTCTGTTGTCCGCCGACAAAGGTTCTTCATTACCTCATTGCACAAATGGATCCTCTAGAGCGCTCTTCCAAAAATGACTCTTGCATTCATTGAAAAGCAAACAAATTTGTAATAATCTATTAAGGAAGACAATCATGAAGATTCGTTGTCAAACAAGAACAGAGAACACATATCTTATGAATTGTCTCAATGATCGGCGTTCAAAATTTAGACTTTGAAAAATAGATGCTCTCCTCTTGAAAACTTTGTAACTTTCCTCTGAGAAATCACCACCAACAAAACTAGAGAAAACTCAATCACGGTGGATCAAAGTAGCAGGAATAAAGACAAAGATGAGACTACAGTGAATCAATAGTAGATGGTCCCTGCTCTCAGTTTGTTTTAGAATTTTCTTGTTGTTGTACAATTTGTCTCAGCACCAACTTTAGTTGTCCCTTATCTAAGTGATAGTTTTTATTATGAAATGTAAATGTAAGTTTTTATTACAGTGGTTTGTAAGAATTTACAAGCAAGATGTAGTAGGGAAATTCAAAATCTATGATAATAGGATAGTAGTTGATTTTGGTGGAGCAAGTCTCTCGCTTTCTTCCTCTCCCTAGCTAGGTTCGGAAATTTTGTAATGGGAGTTTGCTCCCTCATCTTTTTGAAAATAATACCAATATCTGAATTTTTTAAAAACAAAAGTATATGATTATATTCATTAATAGAACTTTTATTTTCATTACTAAATTTATTTTAAAAATGAAATTATATATATATATATATATATATATATATATATATATATATATATATATATATTCAAAATTTTATAAATAAAATAATTAATTGAATTTACTTACTCATTACGTTAATTATTAACACATTAATTTAAAAATTAAATATAAATTTAAAATATTAATAAGATTTAATTTATAAAAATCTAAATTAAGAGAAAATTGTATATCTTTTTACAAAACCATGTGAAGACATCTTTCACTTATGTGTTTAAGATTACTTTTGAAAATATAATTTTCAATTTGATAAATCATTGTTTTTTTTTTAAGTTTTATATTAAAGATTAATTTTGAAAAAATAATTTTCAATTTTGGGAAATCATTGTTCAAATGTTTTAACTTATTTTTTGTATTTAAAATTACTTTATTTATTTTACCTATTTTAATTTTGCCACAATTTTGAAAGGTTTTATCTATTTGTTAATTTTGAAATTCAAACATATTTTAAAAACCATGAGATTAACACCCATTTTCTATGATATATTTTTTTGGTAATTTAGTAAGTTTGTGCAAGATATAATTTTTTAATATACTTTTAACTGATGAATTGAAATTCATATATATTTAATTAATTTATTTTTATTATATAGGTATTATATATCAAAAAATGTCTTAAAAAAAGGGAATCAGCTTTCTATCAAAAAGTTTTTTGGATGGTCTACTACATCTCAAGTTTCATCTCCTTGTGATTGTAATTTTGATCAGAATGAAGATTTATATATCTAGGGGCATAACAAAGAATTTGATATATTGGGACATAATGAAGAATGTGATGAAGAATGTCAAGGGGAGTAGCACCCAAATGAAAAGAAAAAAGTAAAAAGAGAGTTCTGTGAGCAATGGAAAATTAAGTATAAGTGGTTGAGAGAGGCAAAGTGTGAAGGAAAAATAGTTATGAAATGCATACAATGTGAAACACATAAGGCAGCGGGGCCATGGGCAATTGGCACTAGTTTCTCTACCTTGCAAAATAATTTTATAGATGTTCATGCTAGTTCAAGCATCCATAAACTTTCACAAGCAAAGTGGATATGTGGAAATGAGAAGAAAGTGAAGCCTATTACAGAACATGTTGCATGCATTGATGATAGGAACAAAGAAAGAGTCGTCACTACTATGAAATTAGTGTATCGGATGGTACAAGAGGATCTACCGCTCTCAAAATATGAATCTCTTCGTTTGTTTGCAATGTCTTTACAAACACCAAATATGCCAAAGAATAAATATTTTACATCCTACACAAATCACATGGCTGCAAAAGAATTCCTTTTTTCCATATCCCAATATCTTGAAGAGCTACAAAGTTCAAAAATGCTAGATAGCCCTTTCTTTTCATTGATGCTAGATGAAAGTACATATCGTAGCTTAAAGAAATATTTGGTGGTTTATGCCATGTTTTTAAACTCAAAAGGATTGGGGCCTCCAATTTCACATTTTTTAAAGCTCATAAATGTTTTTGATGGAAGAGGGAAAACAACTTATGATGCAATCAAACATTTAATGGAATCAAGGGGTCTTTCAAAAGAAAGATTGATAGGAGTTTCCACAGATGGTGCTTCTTCAATGGTTGGTAATGAAAATGGTCGTATTATTTTCTTGAAGAAATATGTATCTAATCTTAAAGGTGTTCAATGCATTGCTCATCGTGAAGATTTATTTGCGTTAGATGCTTCAAAAATAATACCTAAATTATTGTTTCTTGAGAAATTAGCAAATAAGGTATATTCTTGGGTGCAAAATTCTACAAAAATAAATAGTCAACTTATTTCTCTGTAGGAACTTATGCAACTTGAAAATATTTAAACTCTTCAAATCCATGGAGTTAGATGGCTTTGAAGGGGATAGGTCATTGAAATACTTGTTGTACTTATGCGTCCCATATTAACATTGTGGAAAAATGAAAGAAAAGACTCATGGTATGATAAGGCAAAGATCTTTTCAGTACAATTGTGTTTACATATGCTTGTAGATATAATGTCTGAATTAAACAAGTTGAACAAGCAATTCCAAGAATAGTACAATGATGTCACCTCTTTAGGGGAAGCCATATATGTCACTGTAAACACTTTAAAAAGGTGGTTTTTAAGAAGTGACACATTTGTAGATGGCACATGTTATTTATCTAAATTTTTAGATGCCTCTAAATTTGGCTTTCTAGAAATTTGTGATAAGGAGGGGCTTTTTCACAGGCATGAATTACGATTTGTAGCAATTCCACATGCATATGGTGATTGTGTTGATATACAAAAACAATCATGGAAACCTTGTATTGAAGGTTCAATAGAGAGTTGCAAACAACTTGAAAAAGATTATGTTCAAGCTCTTGTAGAGAGTTTGAATGGAAGATTCCCTGATCTTGAATTTTTCAACTCAGCAAGGTTGTTTAGCCCTTGCCATTATTTAGAGGATGTTCATGGCAGAGAATGAAATTCAAAACGTTGGATTGAAAATCTTTTTCAACACTTACAACATTCTTATTGTGAAAGTGAAGAAAACAAAACAACATTTGATTTTGAAGCTTGTTTGAAAGAGTTGCATCCATTTTTTGACACTCTTCGCGTTAACTGTGAGGGATAATCCATGAAAGATGCTTGGAGTATTTTTTATGTTAAAGAGTTGCTTACAAAATTTCTAACATGTCAAAGTTATGGCAGAAAATACTTACTATTCTTGCAAATACAGTCGCATGTGGGAGAGAATTCTCAAGACAAAACATAATAAAGTATGTCCGAAGAACAAAAATTTCATTAACTGCATTGGATGGCTTGATGAGAGTGTCCCTAACTGGGCTTGATTCATCAATGGTGGAATGGGATAGAGTGTATGGCGTCTGGAAAGATGTTAAAGAAAGAAGAATCTTAAATATTTAAAGTTTTTTCTTTTATGTTTATGTTTTTAATGGTATTGTGTTTTAACAATTACCTCTTTTGGTGAAATTATCCAAATTTTAATTTGTTATGATGATATTGAATGTAATTTTTGAACATTTACGTAGTTCATACACATTATGTATTATTATTTTTGGTTAGAAACTTATTTCATAAATATTGTTCTTTTAATGGGGACACTTCTAACACTAGTGAAGAATGCCATGTCGGTCAGTTTCGAGTACAAATCATTTATTTTTTCACAGAGCTACCAAGCAAGTCCATGGAAATTTGGGATGAAAGGTTTGACGGAGTTTAAATGAGTGTTGAAATGTGGAACTTTGGGATCAAAGGTTTGACGAAGTTTAAATGAGTGCTGAAATATTTAAGGTTGGATGTTGAAGGTGAGTTTTAAATTTCTTATGCCACTGGAATGGTCAACACAGTTAAAATTGTTTTATAAAATTTTTCACACAAGTGTGTACATCACACAAAAATATAACCATATTAAAAATAATTTATTTGTCTTAAAGGTTACTCACAGTCATAGTGGATAACTGGATGAAAAAACTCTGGGAGGAGAGCTTGCGGAGCGCTGGAGCGAAACCGGAATGCTACGCATCGTCTTCCATGGATCCTTCCTGTCGCGCCAACAACCAATCCATGCTCTGCAAGTAGCGACCGTCACCGACCACTTGGCGCCCATGCGCATTTGACGTTCAGCCTACAAGAAGACTCCGCCACCCTCACATGCAGGTTTTTGCCCTCAGAATAATGAACGTCGCCATAGCAAATCTAACTTTGTGCCTCTGCTCTCGCACCGAACTGGGCCACCTGCAGTTCCTTCCCTGAATTCATAAGCAGCCTTCTCTCGTTTAAATGCTATAAATCCTCGCCTAAGCCAGACTTCATCCGTCTTTTCCCTGCTTTTCCATTCCTCTGGCCTTCCTGCTCAACGGTTTCCCTGGTTCATGGCGGACGTGCGGTTCGTGCATATGGGTTTTTGCTCCAGGTAAGTCTCTACAAAACGCTTGCTTGCATTTTCATATTTCTGTCTTTAGCAGGTTTTACAACTTCCTCAATAGTATGTGCTTTCGTATGGTGTTTGCGGGTATACATAGACTCTAGTTCCCTCCCATCTTGCCAGAAGGATGTTAAAATCTTTCCTCTGCAAGCTTCGGAACCACTTCATAATTTACAAGCCCTGCAGTGATGTCCGCTTTAAAATTGGTTATTGGTGGTGTATTGTAAAAGTCTACTGTTGTTGCATCCTTTGTGATGAACAGCCTCAGTAATTTCTGCTCTCCACAGTCTTAGTCCTCTGCTCATCCTCTGCAAGCTCCCTTGGAGCGAATCGAACTAGGGTCCCCTGAAAATTTTTCCGATTGTTTCTCTAGCCGTTTTTCATTTTTCCGGTACCTGCATGCATCTAGGCATTACTCTCTGTAGCTACCCTTTGTCTGATAGATCCGTTTCAGGATTTCGAATTGTCCTTCGTACAATCGAAGACCGTTCCTCTGTCCTTTTCCTCTATTTCACTTGCTGGAACATTTATTCCTTCCATACGCTGGAAGTGATTGGTGGTTGAGCCTTGTCAGAACCTTCGACTTTGTCCATTTTTTTCTTCTCCTTTGTACTTCCTCCTCGGTTGTGCCCCTTTTGGCGGTGCATGGAGGAAGCATACGGCTCCATTGCATTAGAGGACCTCATCAATGCCACCGTCAATGCGGAGAACGCGTGGTCATCTGCCACCCTGGCAACTATGAACAGTCTGCTTGTCAATCCATCTTTGCCTAAAGCAACTCCACGTCACAGGAATATGGATCGCGGGCCCAAAAGGCAGCTCAACGCCGCGAATACTTCCTCCCCTCCACGTGCGATCCGGATCGACATCGCACAAAAATTATAAAAATTGTTTTATAAAAATTTTCACACAAGTGTGTACATCGCACAAAAATATAACCATATTAAAAATAATTTATTTGTCTTAAAGGTTACTCACAGTCATAGTGGATAACCGTATACTGAAAAACAATGTAATTACCAGAAGGTCAACTAACATAATCATCAAACAATTATATAATGTTTTGTTTTCTAAATGTAAGTTTCGGATTTATTTTGACCATTGTCTCTACTTCTGCCATTGGAATCGATCAACACAATGAAATTTGTTTTATAATTTTTTCAAGTATGAATATTATGGTATGGATGGATATACTATTTTACGCCCTCGCCATCCTATTTTACTCCTTCGCATCAGTAAATTAATGACTTCTTGTGGGGTTGCTCATAATGGTTATACTATTTTACTCCCTCGCAGTTATCTGTCATCATCGTATAAGAAACGCAAGAAGTTATGTATTATATATATAATAAAACTTGAAACACAACAAGATATATATATATATATAAACTTAAATTCATGTATGACAAAGATCTCTGAAACACCATAATCCTTTTCACCCAACAGGTCGAGAACAGTGTTCAAATTTGAACACATCACAGCACTTCCGAAGCTTTCTGCCAGGTCAGAGAAGTGCTCAACAAAATTTACTAGTGAAAAGAAATTTAAATTTTGATTTTTAGAAGTTTTACCAAAAAATAAAATAATATTATAAAATGCCCAATGAAAGGTTGCGTGTTCGTAGGACATTTTTAAAAATTCCAATTTTTTCACTGATGTAACACTTTAAAGTCTGCAGGAGATTCTGACAACACTCAAGAAAGTGCAATGGGACGTAATGGAGGTTGTTCATCCATTCCCATGCCATCAGTGATAATGGTAGCACTGATAGAGTTAGCAGTAATGATATGAGGTTTATGTTCGCATTCGTTGATAATAGAGATTTCTTTTCACATTCATTGATAGTAGAGGAGAAATAGCTATGTATTGGTATCCATGAACACGCATATTTTGAAGATCTCGGAGATTTAGAAGAAATAAATGACAAAAGACAGAATTAACAATGACTGAGGTAGATTATTCTGAGCCTGTGAATCTTGCCTGCATTGATTTTTCCAATCCCAACCTTATTGCCAGTGTAGCACAAGTTCGCAAGGTTTTTTAACTCTCAGTTATAGTTTTGAACTTTCATTTCCCTGACCTTTCATTCAGTTCATTGATTTAGGCGGAACCGATTAAAATTATTATATATGGAATGGTTGATTGATCTTTATATAGTCATGTGTAGCACAAGTTAGCAAGGTATTTTAACTTTCAGTTTTAATTTTCAACTTTCATTTCCCTGGCCTTTCATTCAATTCATTGATTTAGGCAGAACCCATTAAAATTATTATGTATGGAATGGTTGATTGATCTTTATATAGTCATGTGTAGACTCTGTATTTTTTTTATATCATCCATCATGTCATCGATGAAGATTTTTTGGACTAAGTCTTTGAGCAAATTCAACGGCCTTTTTCCCTTCCTGAGGAGGAAACGATGAAATTGTTGTGGAATGAGAACCATCAAGGTTACACTCCATATCAAGCAGAATCTCTCAAGGTTACACTCCATATCAAGCAGAATCTTTCCATTCAACTCGAAGGTTTGATGTGGATTTCTGTATCCTTATATTTACTTCTGCGTGTAATTACATTTTTCTCTGCTCAACTCTGAAAAAATCAATCCATTGAAGTATTTCACTTCATATTTTTTTCATATATTCGTTTTTCCAGGGGATTGGAATGGGAGTTATGAAGTTTTTGAAGCGTCGATAAAGGCAAGCAATTTCACTATCCCAATCAATGGCCTTCAACAGGTATGCAGTTCAGCGTTTGAAATGATATTTTTCATACTTGTCCAGCGCTTAAAAATAGATTAAAGTGACAGTTTTGACATTTTTACATCATAACCACATACTACATTTTTTGTGGTATCTTCATTTTCTTTAATTTGTAAAATTTTATTCTTTCTTGTCAACTCACCATTAACACAAGATTGTTCAATTATGAAATTACCCCATTAGATGGTGGTAACTACGCTTAGTGATTCGAACGTTTTTTATATTCTTGTAAATAATTACTACCATCTCTTTTCTATTTTTAGATGATTCCGTGACTGACAACCATAATGCTTACAAAAGCCTAGCATTGCTGCCATTTGAACTTACTGTAATCAAGCTTACTATTAAGCCTAGCATTTGTAAAATCAAACTTCATTTAAAACCCCGTATTTCTTCTCTTATCTTAAAAAACCTTTTTCTTTATTAACTCTCTAGTTTTTGAAAACATAGAAATTAATGCTAAAAAAAAAAAATTGAGAAATAATAAGTGTGCTTCCCATAAAATTATGTAGAGTTTTGAACTGGGGAGAAGTGTTAAAATGAAACTCCAGGGCTCTATTAATAACCACACAACATAAGATTGGTGTGCTTACACGGCTACAACTTAATTTTCTTTTTCGGGTTGGTCTTCCCAAAAGATATAGAATGCCAATAGCTATCCATACAACTACTATTGTGTACTATTGTGTCTCCCGCTTCATTCTCTCCATTCAGCATCTAGGAAATGTGCGGATGTCCATGTACATTGTCTTCTCCTCTACAATTTTATGAAATTTGCTAACATATATGCTTTCATGCTTAGTGAGAGTATGTCCCATAGTCCAATGGTCACTATTTCCATTTGTTGTTTTGTTGAAGTTTCTTCTTTAAAAAAAATTAGCATTGCAATTATCCCAATCCACTGCAAGTGACAGATGTTTCTTGAAGTGTGAAGCACTAGTCAGAAGCATAGTTGCCAAATTTGTACGAATTGGGCCAAAAAAATATGAAAATTCGCCAATTCGATATGAATACGATGTTATTCGATGAAATTCGATTCAATTTTGAAGGGTAAGTGGTTAAATGATGAAAGAGATGCCTCAAAATCAGCAATATACCTAGATGGAACAGGTTGTTCATTCACCACTAGAGAATGTTAATGGTGGAACAGATAGTGGTAGGATGGCGTCCAGAAGAAAAGAAACTGGAAAATCACAGTGGGATAGGAAAGTTTATAATTTTCCAATTTCATTATTACTTTTATGGACTTAAAAAGCCAAGAAAATAGGAAAGGGAATAATATGTGACATTGTGAATTCATAAAAGTTTGTTAATTTGTAACTAGGAATATATTTTACAAATGACTGATTTTCTGAAATTTTAGATAGGTTTTAAAAATGTCTATATTGATTATGAAGGATTTTAGATAATTAAGTTTTGAAATTAGGAAAATATTTTAGATTTAAATTTGGAAAAAAGAAGTCGTAAAGAGAAGTGGTGAGCTCGGTTTTTTTGGTGAATTGTATTTGTAAAGTTACTTTAAAAGAAAAATTGAGTGGAAAATATTATTGTTATTGTCATGAAAAATCTAAAACCCACTGAGCCTTGCAAATTGGAAACAAACTGCAACCTCCATGCTTTCCAAATGAGGAAAAATATAGCATGAAATAAATTATAAACCTGTCTTGTTTAGCTACCAAACTATTATTTAAGTTGCCAAATTGTTGTGCACGCTAGACATCCCTGAAGTGTCTTATTTCAAAGGTCAGAATCCAATCCAAAGCAACCTTTAGGCTTAACTATTAAATGTAAGTGTCGCCAACGTATGTTTTTCAATTTTTTTGAAAATTATTTCTCATCTTGAAGATCAAAACAATGAAAACAGCACAATGCGAGCATTGGAGTGCCGCAAAAGGCATGTATTAATAATGTAGAGGAAGATACTATGAGTATATGGAGATTTAATTGTCAATGTTTATCATTAAAGGTCGAGAAGTTAAAAGATAAATCCATGTTTTAACAAGCTATATAGTAGCGAGTGTTTGTTGTTTAATTTAAATATATCTAAATTAAAGTAAAAGACTATAAAGATTTGGAAAAATGAAAACTTATATAAGTGCATGCAAAAACTGAAATCAAAACTAAAAGAAAAAGAGGTAAAATTAAAAAATAAGAGATTAGAAAAAAAAGAGGGAGCTATATTTAATTATACGGAGTCAAGTTATGCAATTTGTAAATTCTAAAGATTTTTATAACAAATTGTTAATTATTTTCCCTTCATTAATATACCCCATTTTATGAATTTTCTTTTATTTCAAATATTGGTGATAAGCCATCATGAATTGGTGGATAGCAGTGAATAAGGAATATTCTAGCAGCCAATGACGACTATTCAATTGTTAGTTTATGATATGTTTTCCCACTGTGAAAAACAAAGAGAAATTAACGAATGTGGATTTGGAATTCATAGATATTTAACCTAAATTTTAGAGATGGATAGTTTGTATAAGATTTTACATATTATAAACTTGGATCAATTTATGTAGTTAACAACATATATTTTTTTTAGATTCTATATCATCATTCTAATGATTTTTTTTAATTTCTTTTTTGGTCTCTTTAAAAATCATAAAATGTAATTGTTATAGCGACTACAACCACCCTCCAAAATTTTGCCTGTGCTTTGATTTGGGAGCCTTCCTTCTTATCCACAACAACTCATCTCGCACTGATCCAGGTATTCATGCTTCAATTGAGACTTATATTTTCATTTTCGCTTGTGTTTGTTCACTTAGTTGATTCTTCTAAGTCACAAGTTGATTTCCCAACTTGGTCTCACAGCGGTTTTGGGCTTGCCTCTAGAAACTGCACAATCCTGAGGGAAACCAGCGTTGATGATGGGAACTTCAAAGTCCTAACTACCAGTGAGCCTTAAGCTCATAAACTACGCAGTCATGTCAGGAAGCCCAAAAAACAACCCTCACTGAGCTCAGAAACTGCGCAGTGCACTGAGCCAAAAAGTTGCCTAGTTGCGCAGTCTTTTCCAACAGTGTGCATGGTAAGTTTCACCGAGAAAAAAAAAAAGAGTATCCGTAAAAATAGGGATATATTTTTAGTATCCTGAAGGAGGCACTTGCATTATTTTTAAAAACTTCCGCCAAGTGTCACTTTTTCCTTGATTTTAGGCCTTTGCGTCATAAACCCTAATTTGTCCAAATCTATTTAATCGATGCTTCTAGAGCTCATTTTTGCATTCAATCTTGGATCTCTGTCATTCCCGAAGAGATCAAGGAACCTTCGATGAAATTGTCGACGCTTTTTCGAGTGAGTTTTGCTTCTGTCATCTTTTGCCATTTTTTCTATTGCTTTTTGTTGTTTTGCTTGTGCGAGTGTTGTTTCACTTGTTTCTCTTCATGGTTGCTAGATTTTTGACTTGTTTTAAATTGTAGAAGTGTTGTTTTAAGTTTTAGATTGTCTTTCCCCATTGTCGCATTAGTTTTCATGTTTTTTCACCAACAGTCGTCATCGCGACGACTCTCCTCACTTACTTCATTTTCCTTCCTTTTGATTAATTGTTGCACTTGATTCACATGCATTTACTTTCACTTAGTCAGATCTGCAATCAGCTTCACACCATCTCCCATAACTTTTTGTTTTCACACTTCCCTTGAGCAAATCTAGATTTCCCTTGGCCGATTTTCACTTTTCCGAGCTGGAACTATGCAATATGAGGCTCAAGACACAAGCTTGGCCTCTCAAATTTCACAGTGCGCAATCTAAGCCAGCTCCAACTGCGCACTGCATAGTTCTAGGATCCATCCTTTCATCCTTGGCCACTAAGACTGCGTAATGTGCAGTCTCTCCCAGGCCATTTCCGAGGCTGAACTACGCTTTGTGTAGTTTCAACCATCAAGATTCCATCCTGGTTGATGGAATTGTGCAATGCACAGTTCCCACATGCACGTAGTCCCTCTTGCTAGAGAAAATTACGCAATCCTCCCCATCTGATGCCCGGGTTGCTACTTGAACTTACCTTGTAAGTTGTTTTGCTTAAGACTGACAGTTGCATGCCATGAGTGTCCTTTCTGTCCCGCAGGTACAATAGGTGTTGAGAACCTCTCCAATAGTCACTATTACCATTTTATCTAAGAGAGTTGCATCAAAGGGAACCACTGAGAGAAGTATTGGGGATGTATTTGATCAAACATCAGTTGATTTTCTTGTGTATGCAGATACTCAGTTGTTTATAGAGAAGGGATCATCACTGACATGACAACATATTAAATATGCTTTTGCAAAGGTACTTTGAGGCAGACTTAGAGGATCGGCAGGTTTATCTCAGCATCTAGCAGTTAGGTATATACAAGTTTGCATGCAGGTATCCCGCCTTCTTGTGTGCAGATATCATCAGTTGGATTGTCTCACACATGGATGAGAAAACCATGACTTGAGCAGTGCTAGCGGGTAGAAGCTTGCCACCTTCCAGCCAAAAGACTTTCAGCAAATGTATCACTTTCCCGAGCCAGTGGATCACGTGGACTCACTCTTCTATTCCACCCACAGCAATTTGAACACAAGAGACATTGTCAAACGTTGGTTGAAAGAGCCATCGAAGTTTCAACATACACCCACCCATGTGTACATGACAAAGTCCCTCAGGAAGTCTTACCAATTCTTGGTTATATTTTCTTATAGAATCCATCGTCAAGAGAGCACTAAAACCTTTCCTAAAGGGCAGGCAGTCTTATTGGACCAGTTTGTGAACGATGGGAGTGGTCAGACCTATTGGCTCAACATTTGAAGTGTGAAAATTTGGTGATCCTGAATCCTACTTCAGTAATTGATAATATTTCTTCTATTTGTTAAATTACTTAAACAAATTATTTGCAGTTTTCTACGGACAATATCAAAATACATACACTGGATCCTTCACAAACAAAATTATGCAGAAATTAAATACAAGGAAAATACAAGCACATATATAACCACAGTGACACAGTTATTTTTGGACAATTGTCTATGGAAAAACCCAATGTGGGAAAACCGGTGCAGCAGATGAGGGTTCCTTTTATTAATCTTCAACAATAATTTGTGTACAAGACAAAATAGAAGAAGAGTCACTAAGATAAATTTACTGGTGAATTTCTCACACTCTACAGTGTTTCTCTGACCCCGAAGAGGACCTCTGGCCCCTTTCGTTGGCCTTTCTGCATCACCCTCTGCGCAGTGATTGTGTATGCCCTATGTCAACCCTTATGCATTGTTGATATGTGTCTCTCCTCTGCGTTTCCCCCTCTAGATTTTTCCTGCACTCTCAGACTATGTTTATGCCCTCTCTCTCTCTCCCACCTGCAACTCACTCTCTGATTTGATTTTATCTTTCCAAACTTCAGCCACCGAGAAAATCAATCTACTTGAGCAACTAAGTATCTACGTTGGTGTATTCTTCGTCTACCCATCGACTTCTTCTTATAATATTCTGTTGGAGCACCAATGACCAAGATTAAAACATAATCAATCGCTAAGATTAACTAGAAACCAATCCATGTCTTCTTATAGAAGATTCACAACTGATTTAATTAATACCCTTTAATTAATCAGATTTCCTAAGTTTAGACTTAGGGAACCATTTTAAAAAATTAATTAATTTATTTAAATCATCTCTAGGTTGAATTTTCCCAAATGATTTATGGGTTATACAAAATACATGTATTCTAGCCTCTCCACAAAATTTGGTGGCTAGAACGCACCCAATGCTACAAAAATCAACATGAAGGCCCATGTAGCACAAGCTCAAAATCCTCCCAAGGGTGAGTGAGCAAGGTTCTATATGTTTGCATACTTACTCGATGCAATCTGTGCACAACAGTAGTTCCCTGGAATGACCTAAGCATGGACACCGTGAGAATCTACCATGCACATTTATTGCAAGTTTCTTTCGGAATGCAGTTATCGAGGAGTAATGGCACGACTAACTGACCACTTCATCATCTCGTTGTACAAGCTTATCTTTGAAGAAGATCCACCTTGCATGTCACGAGAAGCAATGGAGGCAATAGTAGACATCGCAAATTGGTATGCCTCACCAGGTGGCACCTTCATTAGAGTGTTTGGTGGAGAGAATCCTCTGCATGTCTTACCAAGGTATGCCACTAACAAATTGATCATGCAAGAAGTATCATACCATCTCGCTACAGGGTTTTCAGCAGCGTTGCACAGGAAGAAGAAAGCACCATGGCCCACTCTTCCTTTGCAGATTGGATTATACGAGATAAAGAACTTGAAAGTCGCAAATGTTGAGGCTAAGGAGATAGTGAAATTTGAATTCGGAACTAAGGAATTTAATCTATATGAACCCCGCAGTATTTGCAAGGACCATTGTACGAGAGTTTACTTTTCATGGATCAGCAAGGGAATTTCATTGGCTAAGGGAGGATCCTTATAGGTACTGCTACAATTCCTCCAGACTCTATGAGTCGGTCAATTTAGAAAGGACTTCACAACATGCTCCACAGATAGTAGCAGCTTCGAAAGCAGCAATAGGAAAAGGTAGCCATGCCGTGCAGGATAAGAGAAAGAGGAATATTGTTGATAGTCCAAAGGGAGGACAAAGTTGCAAAATGAAAGCAAGTTCTCCTCTCATGAATGTAGTTTTGGTAGCAGAAGCAAAGGATGCAGAGAGCAGAGCAAAGAATGAGAGAAAAGCATAGGTTGTAGGAAGCAGAACTGAAGTTGCAGGAAACAGAGTAGAAGTCGAAGGAAGAATAGGAGTTGAGAAGGAGAGAATGAGAAGAGAAGTAGAAGCAAGAAGAAGAACAAAGTCAAGGTGCAGTGACAGAGGAAACAACATCGATACAGGTTGAAAAATAGGAATAGGAACAACCAGTAGCTGAGGAGGAAGGTGAATAGGTGCAGGATCAGGAGCTTGCTCAGCATATTAAGAAATTGATTGAATTGATGGACATGGAGATGGAATAGGAGCTGCAGCATGAATATGTTGATCTAATGCCGAGAGAACCATAGGTCATCCCTCAGTCTCAACCACCTCCAGCAGCAAAGCCAACCTTGAGTGAGCAAGGGGATGTTGTTCTCCTTGATGATGTTCTGGTACTAGATGTGTACAATCTATCATTCGAAGAGTTCCAAAGGAGGATTGTACAAGCATGGAGAAATCACTTTCTATATGATCACGCATCACCTACATTAATTAAAGAAATGGTGATAGTGTCAGATACCTGGAAGCATCCAAATGCCATTGTCGAAGCCAACTTGTCCTCTGTAGGAGCAACAAGATCAAATGTTCAGTATTTGACGGCTGAGAATGACCAACTAGCAGATAACTTGCAGGTTGCCAGGAAATAGGCATAACAACTCCAAGAAGCAGTGCAAAATGAAGTTTCCGCATTGGAGGAGATGAGAGGAGTGATACTTGTTGAAGTATCAACACTTGGAGAAACCATGATGAAGCTCTATGATGGATTTTTCACGGTAAATAAAGCAATTGTCTGTTTGCATGGATTACAACAACATAGAAAAGAGTTTGTTAAAACTCTCAAAAACATACAAGCTTCCATTGCCTATGTGCAAGAGTGGACAATGTGGTACAAAGGGGCCCCTCTTGACTTAGTGACGAAAATGAAGCCACAGAGAGAGCTGGAGAAAGCGAAGGTTCGAATTTTGATTCAGAACAACAAGAAGCTCACCTCATTCATTAGAAGCATTCAAACCTCATATGTATGGTTGTACAATAGTTTGGATGTCTTCGTTAGAACACACCATATCCCATCAGTCGATTCCATCATCAAAGTTAAACCCAAGAACCAAGTCCGATAGGAGAATGAAGAGTACTTAGAGCAGCTAAGACAGAATACCACCAAGGAAGGCTTGGAGTTGAACACACAGAACATGCAAAATTTTATCGTTGGTCCTATCAAAGTTAGAAAAATGCTTCTCATGCTTCAGAACGAGTTGGACACGGGTTCCAAGATAGTGTCCCCGGATGCCATGGAGGCTAGAGTCTGCTTTCAGAAAAACACCGTTAATCAGTTTGGGGACACCATCACACAATACCAAGCTTGGCACCAATATGTGACCGAGAAGTAGCAAGTGGAGGTTGTTGAGTTAGACTTCTCCCAAACTCCGACATCATAGTTTTGTGTCTTGTTAGGTTGTAAAGTTGTCTCTACCCTATTTTGTCCTATATGGGTACAAGTGTAAAATGTAATATTATTTGTAATTATGTTGGAAGTGAAATTCCAAGTGTCAATATTGGAGTATGAAAATTCATCATGTAATGTAATGTGTTATTTTATGAAGAAGTTGAAGAGTCGTGAGGGTAATCTAAAGGTCACAAAAGGGAGTTGAAGAGTCACCCCCTCTTGTTATAAATAGAACCTCATAACACATGTAACAAGCTTTTGGGAGCCAATATTTTGGTTAGGATTAGGCTTAGGAAGAGCTTGGGAGTATTGTGAAGAGCCTTGGCTTCTCCGTAGCGTAGAGCGAGTATAATTCTTTGGAGGATCAGGTGTTCTTGATTGTAATGTTCCACTATTGGGGCTAGTGATCATCAATGGGGTATGTATGAATGGAATTTTCACGTATAATAATAAAATAAGAGCCAACACACTTTCATGCATATGTTGTGAATATAGCAGGACTATTCTTGTTGTATTTGCAATGTATGTCATTTAATTTATAGTTATGCTTATGAACTATTTTGTTTGCAATTGTATGAATCTTGTTGAATGTGTGTTGTTGTATTAACTCATCACTTTAACTTGTGGACTATTCTGCATCTTAGCTTGTGATGTCATTTCACTCGTGTGTTCCTTTCAAGATGCGTACTATTACAGGCCTCCAAGGGGCGTGCTTCCTTTTCCCTTCGTGTGTTGGAACCTTCATGCATCGTACTTCAATCTCCGTAGGGTCACACACTTTCTCTCACCCAAAGCTATCATACTTCTATCTGCGTGTTTCCACAGTCAAGGCAAAACATTACCACCCACTGCTGGGACTCCTACTCCAAATGTTGTGATGTCTAGTTGGGACTTCATATCGAGGAGATCCGCTAAATGTTGGTGGGTCCAACACCATCAACAACAATTTAAAAAAAAAACAAAACAAAACAAAAACAAAAAACCTAAATTATACCCTAAAAAAAATTCTATTACAGCAATATTGATTGTTGAAGATGGGCGTACGTAGTGTCATATTTGAAGCAACATCGTTATGGTGACTTTAATCAACAAATTTTACTCAAATTTGAAACTACTAAACAATGAGAAGTTGTTGAATGCAAACTAGATTGGTTGGCGTGTGTAGATTTAGGAAATGTTATGGAGTTCTTACATTGAGAAACCTTTCCATTGGGAAAAGTTTGAGAAACATTTATATTTTAAGGGGATGCCAAATATAGCTAAATTAAAGTAGTTGTTTTACTTTGATGATGGAAACCAATTGCTAATTACTAGGATGACCCTCAAGCATGTGAATTCAAGGGTTTAGATTAGATATACTATATATGCTTCCCTTATTCTTGGCATAGGACATGGTTATGACACTAAGCAAAAATATGATGTGCAAGGATATGGTATTCTTCTACTAAGCTTGCTTAGATATGATTCCCTTGTTACTTGTAATTATCATATACATTTTAGAAATGTTTTTGTATATAAAAGATTGTTGAGTTTGTTTTGTGGGTAGTAGTCTTTTCTTATATTTTATATAAATTTAAGTTAAAATATAAAGATATAAATTAAAAATAAATCAAATTAAACATTTTAAATTATTAAATGTTTAATTAATAAATATGTAATTTAAAAATTAATTTAATATATATTAAAAGTTTATGTAAAATATAAATTTAATCATTTTTATTAAAAAATGAAATTTAAATATTTAACTTATAACTATATAATTTCAATAAAACTTTTAAGTTAAACTAAATTTTATATATATATATATGGATGGGAACCCGCTTGACACAGGCTAGGGTTTTTCTGCAGAGAACTTTCTGCTACACTTTCCCTTTCGCTTTCGATCAGCTCTGTCACCCTGTTGTCGTACCCCTCGGACGTCATTCACCACACCTTCCGTTTCCCCGTTCGTGATTTTGTTTTACCTTCCCCCTATGACTCCATCATGCCCTTCTCCGCCTCCCCCATCTGCTCACGATTTATAGCGACAATTTTCACAATTTACGGTGGCAGCTGGCGCGTAACTCCCAGATCAGTTATGGAAGTAGACATGGTATATTACTCAGTTGTCCCTTTAGAGGGTGTATCCATCTGGACATCCCCCCACGCTAACACGGAAGGACTGCTCCCTTATTGCAGTGAACTATCGGAAGCTATCACACCCTTGCCCTCGCTCTCGGGACCCTCATGTTTGGTAGTAATCCTACCTGAGACCAACACCTCCTGGTCGTTTCTCGCTACCCCTCCCTTGTCGCCATCCTCCCTACATTTTGCGACCGATTGTATAGGCCCTAACCCTGTTGCTTGCTCCTTGGGCTGTCCACCTTTTCCTCCGTCTGTTGGGTCACATTTCCCTTCATTTTCTCCCCTCGGTCATAGCACATGGTACCCCTCTTGCAGCTTCGCTAACATCTCCCCTCTCTGGTAGCTACATAGGAATCCCACCTCTCTTGGACACCTTCCCTTATGGGCCTTGTCTGAATCCTGCAAACCCTCAACTAAACCCTCCTCTCAGCGGAACTCCGAAGGACACCACCGACGCGAGCCACAAGCCAGGTAAAAAACAAAAGTGTGTCAAATCTAGAGCACAAGACGTCATAATTCGTTTGGGGGAAGATATTCAGTGGGGAGACACGATGGATACAACTGATCGTGTTTTGGTTGGTAGGGTTCGAGGAAGGAACTACACAATGGCACGGCTCAAGCAATGGATGACAGAAGTCTGTGGGCAACATTTGGTTGAGCTTCCTTTCGTGAAAACCTTTGTTCAGGGGTGGTTCACATTGAGATTCGCCAAAGCCGAGCATACAAACTGGGTTCTGTCTTCATTCTGGCACATTGAACAGACCCCCGTACTCCTGCGTCGATGGAACCCTCTCTTTGACCCTGAAAGGGAGAAAATAAGCGTTGGGCCTCTATGGGTTTGTCTTCCAGGATTTCCTCTTCATTTCTAGTCTGAGGACATCTTCAGGCGTATAGGTAACTCCCTGGGCACTTACCTAGAGCATGACAAATCGTACCTCTCCACTGGCATCATGGCATACGCAAGGATTTTGGTCCACTTAGATACCGGGGAAGGGTTACAGGAACATATCACAATGCTATGGAGGAATTTCTCACAGACACAGATCCTAGATTATGAGGGGGTCCCTTTTCGGTGCAGGAGGTGCCATAAGGTGGGTCACCTATTTAGGGATTTCCCCCTGAATGGAAAATCAAGAGCATGGGATCAAGGAAAGACAATCCCTACTAAGGATCCTTAGGCACATGTGAATAAACCCTCTTCTGAAGCAGCAGCAACCCATACCGCCCCTGAAGCAACAGTGGATACACCAGCCAAGGAGACTCCGAAGAAGTGTGGCAAAGCACCATATCGACCTCCCTCTCCTCCTTTGACTAGGGCAAGGCAGTTGCGGAGGCTGCGCTATCTTCGGGTATGTCCTCTTCAAAACCCTGCTCTGTTCATCTCTCTATTTCATCTGATAGCACAGATTTATCTTTTGTTATTCACCAGGTCTCTGCTTTCATGCCCCCGACCCCCATTACTCTGGCATGCTCCCTACACCCCCCCCCATTTTTTTTCACCCCCCCATCCATCCTAGAGGTGACCCTTGCCATATCCCATGACTCTGCACAAGGGCCTCTATCCCCTAGATACCCGCTTCGATCTCAGGCTCAATCACAAGCTCCTAACTCCACTGGAATTGGCCTTGTATCCCCCACCATCCCCCTGAAGCCACCACAAGGCAAACCCTCCTCTCTATCCAAAGCCAAGATGCAGGCAGGAGAGGAGATTGGCTCTGGGAAGTAGCACACTATCGACAGGGTTCTTAGAGCACATAACACCCTGGTCTCTCCCCCTCCATTAAGATGCTCTCATTTAACTGTCGAGGGTTAGCTATCCCTAATAAAAAACTAGCTTTCCGTAGACTTCTTAGGACTGATCTAGTCAATATCATATTCCTTCAAGAAACGTTGGGCCTAGCTAATGCAATCACACACCTATTAGAATACATGCTTCCTGGCTAGTCTTTTCAAGCCCTTGATGTCAATGGTCGCTCGGGAGGCATTGCCATGGGTTTCAATTCTCGAAATTAAACTCTGTAACATATGGGGAGTCATTGCACACATAGGAGCGATATATTCTCATCCAAACTAGGCACTGACATTAAACTTATCGATGTATACGGGCCATGCCAACACCGTGAAGAATTCTAGGAACATTTACTGAACTCCAATCTACTGCAAAAGGACAACATAATCCTTGGGGGGGATTTAAATTTCTCCATTGGCTTCTCAAAATCACGGGGACATCATCCCTATATTGACCCCCTATCTGATTACTTGGAGAATATCCTAGAGAATCATAGTCTTATTGATATTCCATCAGTGAAAATACAACCTACCTGGAGGAATAGAAGAATTGGAGAGGACAATCTCGCTAGAAGACTAGATCGCTTTCTCATCAAGGAGGGATTGCTGAGCATGGGATATAACTACAGATAGTGGGTCGAATCAAGGGGTATATCATACCATTTGCCGATATACCTTGAAATAAGAGGTGGACTGAACAAACCAAAAGCCCCTTTCAAATTCAACTCCACTTGGTTGAGGGATGCCACCTATACCCGAATGGTATCTGAATTTTGGAAGACCCACCCTCCTGCTACTAGTGGGAATATAGCTGAAGGACTTACACGTAACCTAAAGGAGCTGAAGCGATTATCTAAAATCTGGGCACACAACAAGAGAGAATAGGATGATCAAACCCTGAGGGACACTAAAGCGGAGATAATTGCCTTGGAAAATGAACAAGGGGAGTTTTCACCTCTAATGATCAGAAGTAAAATCTCACAGCCCTAATAACTAAGCGAAGTAAAAGGACCGGGAAGAAACCTGGAGGCTGAGAAGTAGAGCAATATGGATGCTTGAGGGAGATGATAATACAAAATTTTTCCACAAATTTGCAAATGGTCGTAAAGCTATCAATTCCATATGGCAACTAACAAATGAACAGGGGAATACTGTGAATACATTCCCACAATTAGCATCCCTAGCTACAACCCACTTCAAGCAAATCTACAAGGCACCTCCAAATGCCACTCTTGCTGAATTCACTCGTGTAGCACAACTATTTCCTCGGTTTGTGGACCAGGAGACCGCCATGGAGTTGAATAGGGAGGTCTCAATGGGGGAACTTGAGGCTACCTTGAAATGGTTCAAGCGTGACAAGAGTCCAAGACCAGATGGTTGGTCAGTGGAGTTTTACACAACATTTTTCGATACTCATGGAGAAGATCTTCTTAAAGTCGTTGAAGAGTGTCGGATCAATGGTAAGATGTATGAGGCTTTCAATACCACCTTCATCATCCTCATCCCCAAATCAGACAACCCAGCCTCCTTCGATGACTTCCGTCCCATCTCCCTGTGCAACTGTATATACAAAATCATCGCCAAAATCAAAGCCAATCGCCTCCGCCCCATTCTATCCACACACATATCTTCTGAGCAATTTTCCTTTCTGCAAGATTGACAAATCCATGAGGTTGTTTGAATTATACAAGAAGTATTGCACTCCATCCAGACGAAGAAGATGAAAGGTATGATCTTAAAGGTAGACCTCTCAAAAGCCTTTGATCGTGCAAGTTGGTTGTACATCAGAATGCTCCTAACTCATCTAGGTTTCCCTTATGAATTTATAAAATGGATTATGTGTTGCATATCAAATATATCTTTTAGGGTCCTTGTCAATGGGGCGGCATCGCCCTTCTTTCACTCTGAAAGAGGTCTCAGGTAGGGTTGCCCTCTGTCCCCATTATTATTTTTGCTCATCATGGAAGGGCTCATCAGACTTATAAAAGAAGAGCATAGCCGAGGAAGACATAAAGGAATCAGGATCACTAACAAATGCATTCTGACTCATCTAATTTTTGTGGATGATGTGTTGATTTTCCTAGATGGGGGAATTGGCGATCTGATGATATTGCAGAACACAATATCACTATTTCAAATGGCTACAAGTATGATCATCAACAACACTAAATCCACCATCACAACCACTGGATGCTCCCCCCATGAGATTCAGTATGCACTTCATAGATTCCCTTTTACACTTCTGCAGATGGAGGATGGCCTTAGATATCTGGGATATAGGTTGAAGCGCCATGGTTACAAGATTGTAGACTGGATATGGTTAATCTCCAAGATGGAAAGACGGCTCAACATCTGGTATCATAAGTACCTCTCCAGAGCAGGAAGACTCGTACTCATTAAAGATGTTCTTAAAGCCACTCTGGTATATTGGATGTCTCTGTCTTGGATACCCAAAGGTATTCTATCTAGCATCAAAAATCTTTGTTGTAGGTTTCTCTGGAAGGGAAATCAGGCATGGAGAATATTTGCCTGGGCCAAATGGGAATTGCTTACACTTCCAAAGAAATAGGGAGGTTGGGGCATTAAAAAGTTGGATGACTTCTCCTCAGCACTAGCGTCCAAGCTTGGCTGGCAATTGATCACTTCAAATAGCCTTTGGACCATGGTGGCCTCTTCAAAATACATAGCCCCACTAAATCTGATGGATTGGCTTCGACAGCCACACTGGAACAAAACAGGGATATCAGTCATCTAGAAAGCTGTGTTAAATTCAATGTCCATTATCCGGCAAGGAATCACCTGGAGAATTCAATCAAGCACATCAGTGCACATAGGTCTAGATCCTTGGATTGGATGCGGTGACACCCACATGCTTCCCGAAGATCTTAAGCACCATCTTAGAAATGTGGGTATCACTCATATCAGCGACATTGTAGACATGCGGTGCTCCACCTTCTTACAGCAAGGCTGGAAAATAGCTCGCAGCCTAAATATCCCTCAACACTGGCATCAACATTGGGCGAATTATATGGCAGCACTAATAGAATGACATATCAGAATTGTTGAAGGGGAGGATGAGTTAATTTGGGCGCATGCAAAAAATGGGATATACTCCCCCAAGGAGGGATATCTCTGTTTAGCTAATATTCATAGACCAAAAGCTATCGAACACTGGTGGAAAAACTTGTGGAAACTAAAAGCGCCCCCCAGAACCCGATTATTTATGTGGACAATTCTCAAAAATAAGACTCCCACTAGTGACAATCTAATCAAGCAAGCTCAGCATGGACCTTTTTGGTGTTGATTATGAAAGAACAGTACCGAATATTCACACCATCTTTTCCTCACCTGCCCGGCCACTGAGGACCTCTAGAACTCTATTTTAACGGTCATTCCCACCCAGTGCAATTGGCAGGGCCTGACAGTCATAGAAGCTTGGTCCACATGGTGGATTTCTGCAACCCCGGCCAAGGCTCGAAACCTACCTCTTCTCATCTATTGGGCAATCTGAATAGCCCGTAATAGATACACCTTTCAGGACACCACTCCTCATTGGCCATCCATCATTTCCCGCCTTCTGGCAGACTATCACACCATTCCTGATGATGAGTAAAATCCTCCCCCAGACACATTGTCCCTGAAAACATCAATCACTCTCATCCTTGGGCTTATTTCGATGGTTCAGCACAGGAAGATGGGTGTGGGGGCGGAGCCATTCTATATCTTTCTGAATCCCACCACTTCCAAATCCAAATGGGCCTGGGGAGGGGCATAAACAATTTTGTTGAACTGATTACTGCAAAATATCTCATTCAATTTGCTTTGGAAAAACACTGCAGGAATCTCCAAATTTTTGGGGACTCAAAAATTGTATGCAACTGGATAAACAAATCTTCTAACTGCTTTGCTTATACACTAAGACCTATACTGGACGAGACTCACAGGCTCATCACATATTTTGATTCTTTTGCATGTCGTCATATCTACAGGGAATGCAACACATCTGTCGATCAGCTATCCAAGGAAGTTGTGATCCGGCCTCTTGGCACATGGCTGATCCAGGAGCAGAGGGATGGTGCACACTATCAGTACTACCACTGACCTTACATGGATATTACAGTCTAACTAGCTCAACAAGAGCTTGATTTTTTCTTATGTTAATATTATGTTTTTTCTTTTAAATTATCAGATGTATATAAATGACAGTCATACTTACTCTCTATGTAGAGTTTTTTTTAAAACATTGATATGAACAACACTGAAGGCAGCGCCTCCCTGTGTGGAGTGCACTATGCTAATTTTGTTTTCTCACTTGATAAGCATTTAGCCTCACATACAACATATGTGTTTCACATCTACAATATGTAATTTTCCTTTACTAATGAAAATTACGATTTTTCCAAGGGGAATATATATATATAATTAAAATTTTGTATCAAATATTATATGTAAAATTACAATTAGATATTATTGGTATATCTATAATTTTTTTACTTAAATTTGAAGTAATAGTTAGAATAAGGAATTAGTTTATTTGTATATAACTTTTTTTTTATTATAAATACATTTCACACTACAAAAATATTTAAAACTAAAAAGTTGTTATTCAAAAAATAAATTAATTATTTGAACTTTAATATATAAAAATATTTTAAAAATAAAATTTTATCGAATAACATATCACTTTTACACAAAATAATAACGAAAATTTTTATTAATAAATAATATTTAATAATTAATATATAAATTATAATTAATTTAATTTATTACAATTAAAAATAAAAATATAATCCCCGGATGCGGGTGACACGACAGCGGAGAAGGCGGTGCCACATGGTCACCATGGGCAGCCCCATGCATAAGACGCGCATTAACTGCGATCCGCCGCCATGGAGCTCAAGCGTGGGTGCAGAGGCGATAAGGGACGGCAATTCATTGCTGCGTCCGGGGTTCAATCGAGCATTCAGAGTGCAGTTATGGCTTGTGGAGATCGAGGAAGAGCAGAGGCGCATAAGAATGGTGAGGCATGGGAAGGTCAGGTGTTGGGTCGAGTTCAGATTTCGGGAGTGGGCTTATGGTCGACGGCTCACAGAGCTGGAGCTCACGTCGCCCCTTTGGCAATTGATAGTGGTTTCAGGTCTGAGAAGGGGGTTTCAGGTCTCAATTTCTCTGACTCCTCTTATCCTGCTCTGTTTCGTTTTCCTGCTAACAGTGGCATCATGGTCAAGCCCCGACAGCGCCTCCTCAGCCGTCGAGGCACTAGCAGAGGCGGGTCCTCTCGCCCCTCAGTGGCAACTCCCCCCTCCCGCTGCTGTAGATGTCTATGCCACCAAGTTGCCGAGGCTAATCCAATCCAGTCGAGCCACTTCCTGGACACCAGCAATCCAGATCCGGATTCAGCTCCGCTACCTGCGTTTGGAACCGCAGTCTTCTCCTTCAGCAATTCTCAGGGCAATTCTCGCATCAACGCCCATGTCTCGGTCCTTTTTCTTGAAGAACCGAAGGAAGAGGGCGAGGAACAGCCCAGCACAAAGCCGCACCAAGCTGGAAGCTCTGGGGTCGCTGAGGGTTTGCCAGAGGACCGCCCAGAGCATGCTGACATTCCACCTTCGACTCAGGCAGCACCTCCGCCATCGACTCAGGCAGCACCTCCGCCTGAGAAGGACAAAGCCGCATGGGACCCTCTCCCGGAAGGAATGTGCTGGATCATCGAGGAGGAACCGGACGAATAGTAGTCCGTTCGCTCCGGTTTTCCCCTTCAGGCGCTGCTCAGGTTCTCTTATGTTTTGCTTCGTTTGTTATCATGGCCCTCTGTTTACTGTCGTTGTTCCTGTGTGGTTCGAGAATTTTCATGTTCAATGTTTGTCAATGCCCATGCAAGGGCTCCATATGATAGTTTTCTTTTTCCTTTTTGTGCCCCTGCGTGGGATGTCAATTATCGCTTTTACTGCTCCTAATCGGTTTATCGCCCCTGTGTGGGTGTTCTGTCTCAGTGGTGGCGCCCCTGCGTGGGTGGTTTTTCTCAATGGTGATACCCCTGCATGGGTTTTTTGTCTCAGTGGTGATGCCCCTGCGCGGGTGAATTGTCTTCGTGTTAGGGCCCCTGCGTGGGTGATTTGTCTTGATGCTATGGCACAGGGGTGGGAGGTTTTTCTGATTACTATCAGTCCAGAATGCCATTCTTGGCCTCTGGCAACATGACCGCATGTCTGTAACTGTTTTCCTGTTTATGTACATAATAGAATAGCATAGTCTTAACGAGAAAAAAAAATATATATATATATATAATAATTACGCAACAAAAAATTATAATAGTCATATATATTATATATATGCCAAAATAATATTCTTAAAATAAATAAACATGGACTTTCATTCCATGAGGAAAATTATATTGGTATGATAGAATATTTGTATAAAAAATATGAAATATTAAAAAAGGCAAAACACAGATATATAATTTATATGGATTTGTACAATACATTAAAAGATCCAACTTCAAAGAATAAAAAATCATGTAAATATTAAAATGATTATGAGGTCACTTAAAATTCTACATGAAAATACTTTGTGACAGTGTAGTGTTGAGATGGGACATTGGCTTGGTATAGATAAATAAATAAAAAGATTAAAAGGCAGAATAAAAAAACCAAAGCGGGTTATAACCCTCTTAAACTTGGTTATTCAAATTGCAAATTTTGTAGGATTTTTTTAAATGGACAAAACTCAATTAAACTCATTGTGTGTGGTAGAACTCATTATAAAACAAACAAACAAAAACTAACATCTAAGTATAATAAGTAACCAACCCAAAATATTAATTTATATGCTTTATTTTTTTAATCAATTTATTATTAAAAAAAAAAAAAAAAATTCCTTAAAACGGTGGATAAAACTTGTCTTAAAAACTACCTAATTTTATATTATTTTTACATATTATCTAAATTACAACAAAACATAATAGGAAAATGTTACTCCCTAAATTAAAAATATATAACTACTATATATTTTCTTTTTTTAGAGTGTCACATATTTCAGTGGTGAAATAGGCCGAACCAAATATTTTCTTCCAATGTAGTTTGGTCCACAAACTTAGACCCCTTTTGAACTTAATTCTTTGTTTCTCAGTTCTATAGTCAAAGGTTAGTTGCCCAATATATTGGTCCACAAACTTAAACCCCTTTTGAACTTATTTCTTTCTTTCTCAGTTCTATAGTCAAAGTTTAGTTTCCCAATAAGAATGTTCGTTTATCCTTGTAGAGAAGATTATGCGCTCGAACTCATTGGGTATGGGACACGTCACACCATTGTTGAGTTCAAACGGGTGGGTTTTACATTAATAGTCAATTCATGGGCCATTGGAAAATTAAATGCCTCGGTGCTTGTGCTTAGAGTGTTAACATTAAAAGTATAAAACATAAATGATCAGGACGTCCTTGACATGTGGTTTCAATAATTAATTTCCCAACCTGGATCCTATTAAGAAAGCTACTCTAGGTTTGCTAAGTTGTTTTCCTATCTTAAGGCTGTAGAATTTTATATTTACGCCGTAAGGCATTCCCTCTGAAATGAACTCCCCTCTCTGCCCACCTGTCATCCTCGTATGCCATAGGATCCTATGTTAGACGATTGCAAAAGTTTCAACCGTTCGATCAGGATGGTTACAAAATGACAAACCTGTCGAAGATGGAGGGGCGGATTGCCTCGAGTGGTTAGATAAGCAGCCGCCTTCGTCGGTTCTCTTCGTTTCTTTCGGAAGCGGAACCGGTCTCCCAAGGGCTCAGGTGATCGAAATCGCCTTGGGATTGGAAGCAAGTGGCCATCGCTTCTTGTGGGTGCTGTGCAGTCCGTCGAGCAGCTTTCTGTCTATCGAGGAAATAGAGATTTCTCAACTCTTACCCGAGGGATTCGAGAGCCGAACCCAAGACCGAGGACTTGTTGTTGCTTCATGGGCGCCTCAGATTCCTGTTCTCTCTCACCCATCCACCGGCGGTTTCCTTTTTCATTGCGGTTGGAATTCTACACTGGAGAGCATCTCACATGGAGTGCCCATGATCTGTTGGCCTCTTTTTGCGGAACAGAGGATGAACAGGCTTCTACTGGTTGATGAGTTTAAAGTGGGGATCCCAGCAAAGATGGAAAGCGATGATTTCGTAAAGAGAGGAGAAGTGGAGAGAGTTGTTAGGGAGTTGATGGAAGGAGAAGGTGGGATGAGGGTAAGGGCGAGAGTGAAAGAATTGAAGGAGGCCGCCGTGAGTGCGTTGAAAGAAGGGGGTTCTTTGTACAAAGCCATGGCCGCTGCAGTGTCTGAGTGGGCAATGAACGCAACAAACCCAGCAGCCACAGCAACCAAAGCATGGCTTCCATTCGAGACGAACAACCTCTAGATAGGAATTATGTATGTCGATGGTTATTATCAATTCAAATTTTACATCCCTTGCCTTTCATATTATGGCCGTTTTAAAAAATGGAAATGGAGGGAAAAAAGATCAGAGTTGTGTAAAATGTTTCACGCCACCACATAAAGGCCACCGACGGAATGAGTTGTGAACCCATGGCAAATTAGTGGTGTTGTGTTGTTTTTTCTATGTTTTCATATTTCATAATATGACTAGCTTTCCATTTTTATATGATAGTTTGTGATGAATATATATTTTGGCTTATCAATGTACTCATCATTCACCGTTTGTTTTAAAACAAGCATTTTTCAATATCTTTGCTGTTGCAATTTCTGGGATTGTGGATGATTTAAACCTACGCCCATAGTTTCCAAATGGATTGAAAAATTGGCATGAAGTTGATATTTCTGGTTTGTATCACCATTATCCTTACCTAACTGCTCAGATTTTGCATTACCAATATTGTGATTGGGAGGGAGATCACACATACTCAAGGATCTATCACATATGGCAATTGTATCACCTTCATCCTCTAGATTGGGGGGCGTTCCAATTGTCAACAGAACTTTGATACATCAAAATTTTGGATACCCTTTCTTCATTTTCTATGTAAAGCTTTATGAACTTGTTTGAATGCAAACCCCAAAGAATATGTGCACCCATAATTTATCCACTAGTCAACACCATGCCTCGAATATACTTACTGTTGAATAGCGATTTGTCCCATGCCTGCGATCGATGCTTGTGTTACTATGCCTTCGCCCTCAAGGCCACCTCAACGTCCCGTGCTTACGCCAATCAATAAACTTGCCTCTTTCCAGGTGTGAGGATGCGTTCCAGCCGTGGGATCAGAGTATGCAACCTGTGTCTATCCCAATGCTCCCTATCTCTTGTGTCGCGCTTCACCTCCACGAATTCCTTGTCCTCAGACCCCGCGCGATGGTTCTCTTTTCTCGATCTGGAGCTGGGCAATATACCGCCCTAATTGTTGGCAGCCACCTCGTGATTCCTCCACCAGATGCGATCTCTGTGGAAAATTTATGCAGCGTTTGCAATACTAGTCCCAAGATGATATGAGACCTGCAATAACACAAGAATTTGTTCCCAGAAACAATCCCCACGAAACCCCTTTCCCAGAGAAGATTAAAATTGCACCAGCAATGGGTTGCGGGTTGCTGGCAAGGGTGAGACTGGCTTGGGTTGCGGGTTGCTGGCTAGGGTGAGACTGGCTCTCCCCGAATCTAGTGAGAGGATCTCGCCTGAAATTCTCAGAGACGAAAAGCTTTCCTAAGCTCTGGATCAAAATCACCAGAGAAAGATTCAAAATTCTTCCCATTCCCTTCTTGATTTCCTTCCTCCTTTTAAAGCCCTTACACTCCTTCCTCATTTTAAAGCCCTTGAAAACTACTGGCAAATACCAGGGCATTTAGTTCCTTTGGGAAAATACCATATGTTGTCTATTTATTTATTTATTATTTTTTTTGTTATCAGTTGGGGATATTAAATAATTTAGAGTTGCCAACAGTTCTCATGGGACCTAGGCTACAATCTATCACATGAAGTCTGTCAAGAAATATCCCTTGTAATGATGCTTGTCATAAAAAAATGGTGGCCCATCAAAACATAGTATCCTCAAAATTATCCTCTTCTAGATTTTTGGTACTTTCTTTAATGGAACCAGCAGCAAAACTATCTTTAAATTTAGGGTTGTCCTGAAAATGCTCTTCATTGTTGGCATCACTATCTTCAAGGAGTGGAACAGGATCATTTTCTATAACTACATCTTTGTCATAATCAGTCCTCCTTTTGTAGGGCTGCCAATAAGTCCTGGCACCATTGTGAATGTGTTGATTAGTCACCATGGCAACTCCATTGTTAAAAGATACAAATTGTAGTTATTATAAAATTTAAATTTTCATGGTGGAAATTGTATGGGTGAAATATAGCCCCTCAAGATTTGCATGAATTGTTTTTTTTGTTGGACATTGAGAATATCCCTCGATACCAAATAAGCCTCTTCCAAAAAATGATAAGAAGCCTCTAAATTTCAATGGTGATTCTTTTGCGATGTTCTACATGTCTTAGCATTTATGAGTTCTATTTCAAAATTGAAGGAAAGACATGAAGATGCCATCATAAAATTATTTCTTGACATTTATGAGGTCTATTTCAAAATTTAAGGAAAGACATGAAGATGCCATCATAAAATTATTTCTTCTTTGTTTGGAGTACAAGCAGAAAGACGGGTTCAAGCACTTATGCATCTTGAAGAGCATATCTTCTATGATAGCTCTCATTGAATGTTTTCTCAAATGTTGGGGTCCGGAAATGCATATTTTGGAGACACCCACCAACACTTATTAGCAGGCTTAGAAAAGGAAGGTCGTCTTGCTCACCTTGAAGGAGACTATTGGAAAACCTCCTTGTGATAAATCTACTACTCTGAAGGATAACATAGGCCCAAAATTGGGACTGAACAATGTTGTTTGCTCTAGGGATAAATATTCTACAAGAAACTATCCCTCACCATCTTGAAGACAATAATGTGCTAGATCCAGGAGGAAGCTATTAGGGTTGTCTTGCTAGTGAATGTGAACATAATGAAGAATCTGATTGTGAATCTCATATCTTTATTTTGATGGACAATTAATCTTTCATCATGCAATCTCTATGAATTCATTGTATTCAACTTAAAGAAAGGCCCCTTTGTGTTTCCTGATGAGCACCCGTTTTATGATGCAGGCAGAGAACATGGACATGTTGCAGATTTGGAAAGGGGCTTCAAAATTCTTGATTTCCTTCCTCCTTTTAAAGCCCTTGCACTCCTTCATCATTTTAAAGCCCTTGAAAACTACTAGCAAATACCAGGGCGTTTAGTTCCTTTGGGCGAATACCATATGTTGTCTATTTATTTATTTATTATTTTTTTTGTTATCAGTTGGGGATATTAAATAATTTAGAGCTGCCAACAGTTCTCAGGGGACCTAGGCTACAATCTATCACATGAATTCTGTCAAGAAATACCCCTTATAATGATGCTTGTCATAAAAAAATGGTGGCCCAACAACACATAGTATCCTCAAAATTATCCTCTTTTGGATTTGTGGTACTTTCTTCAATGGAACCAGCAACAAAACTATCTTTAAATTTAGGGTTTTCCTGAAAATGCTCTTCATTGTTGGCATCATTATCTTCAAGGAGTGGAACAGGATCTTTTTCTATAACTACATCTTTGTCATAATCAGTCCTCCTTTTGTAGGGCTGCCAATAAGTCCTGGCACCATTGTGAATGTGTTGATTAGTCACCATGGCAACTCCATTGTTAAAAGGTTCTGAATAGCGATTTGTCCCATGCCTGCGATTGATGCTTGTGTTACTATGCCTTTGCCCTCAAGGCCACCTCAACGTCCCATGCTTACACCAATTAGTAAACTTGCCTCTTGCCGGGTGTGAGGATGTGTTCCAGCCGTGGGATTAGAGTATGCAACATGTGTCTATCCCAATGCTCCCTATCTCATTTTCCGCGCTTCACCTCCATGAATTCCTTGTCCTCAGAACCCGCGCGATGGTTCTCTTTTCTCGATCTGGAGCTGGGCAATATACCGCCCTAATTATTGGCAACCACCTCGTGATTCCTCCGCCAGATGCGATCTCTGTGGAAAATTTATGTAGCGTTTGCAATACTAGTCCCAAGATGATATGAGACCTGCAATAACACAAGAATTTGTTCCCAGAAACAATCCCCACGAAACCCCTTTCCCAGAGAAGATTAAAATTGCACCAGCAATGGGTTGCGGGTTGCTGGCAAGGGTGAGACTGGCTTGGGTTGCAGGTTGTTGGCTAGGGTGAGACTGGCTCTCCCCGAATCTAGTGAGAGGATCTTGCCTGAAATTCTCAGAGACGAAAAGCTTTTCTAAGCTCTGGATCAAAATCACCAGAGAAAGATTCAAAACTCTTCCCGTTCCCTTCTTGATTTCCTTCCTCCTTTTAAAGCCCTTACACTCCTTCCTCATTTTAAAGCCCTTTAAAACTACTGGCAAATATCAAGGCGTTTAGTTCCTTTTGGCAAATACCATATGTTGTCTATTTATTTATTTATTTATTTATTGGTTATCAGTTGGGGATATTAAATAATTTAGAGCTGCCAACAATTCTCAGGGGACCTAGGCTACAATTTATCACATGAAATCTGTCAAGAAATACCCCTTATAATGATGCTTGTCATAAAAAAAATGGTGGCCCATCAAAACATAGTATCCTCAAAATTATCCTCTTCTAGATTTGTGGTACTTTCTTCAATGGAACCAGCAACAAAACTATCTTTAAATTTAGGGTTGTCCTAAAAATGCTCTTCATTGTTGGCATCACTATATTCAAGGAGTGGAACAGGATCTTTTTCTACAACTACATCTTTTTCATAATCAGTCCTCCTTTTGTAGGGCTACCAATAAGTCCTGGCACCATTGTGAATGTGTTGATTAGTCACCATGGCAACTCCATTGTTAAAAGGTACAAATTGTATTTATTATAAAATTTAAATTTTCATGGTGGAAATTGTATGGGTGAAATATAGCCCCTCAGGATTTGCATGAATTGGTTTTTTTGTTGGACATTGAGAATATCCCTCGATACCAAATAAGCCTCTTCCAAAAAATGATAAGAAGCCTCTAAATTTCAATGGTGATTCTTTTGCGATGTTCTACATGTCTTAGCATTTATGAGTTCTATTTCAAAATGAAGGAAAGACATGAAGATGCCATCATAAAATTATTTCTTGACATTTATGAGGTCTATTTCAAAATTTAAGGAAAGAAATGAAGATGCCATCATAAAATTATTTCTTCTTTGTTTGGAGTACAAGAAGAAAGACGAGTTCAAGCACTTATGCATCTTGAAGAGCATATCTTCTATGATAGCTCCAATTGAATGTTTTCTCAAATGTTGGAGCCCGGAAATGCATATTTTGGAGACACCCACCAACACTTATTGGCAGGCTTAGAAAAGGAAGGTCTTCTTGCTCACCTTGAAGGAGACTATTGGAAAACCTCCTTGTGATAAATCTACTACTCTGAAGGATAACATAGGCCCAAAATTGGGACTGAACAATGTTGTTTTCTCTAGGGATAAATATTCTACAAGAAACTATCCCTCACCATCTTGAAGACAACAATGTGCCAGATCCAGGAGGAAGCTATTAGGGTTGTCTTGCTAGTGAATGTGAACATAATGAAGAATCTGATTGTGAATCTCATATCTTTTATTTTGACGGACAATTAATCTTTCATCATGCAATCTCTATGAGTTCATTGTATTCAACTTAAAGAAAGGCCCCTTTGTGTTTCCTGATGAGCACCCGTTTTATGATGCAGGCAGAGAACATGGACATGTTGTAGATTTGGAAAGGGGCTTCAAAATTGAACAAAATAATGAAGGCTATTGGGGATGTAGTTTAATGAAATCCCTGACTCACAATGAACAAGTCATCCCTAATAATGTCATATGAATTATTTTATTTTTTAGAATGATAATATTATTATTTGAATTGGTAAATAAATTATATTTTTTAATATTATCACTAACCAATTCATTCATAACAACTTATCTTCAACCTAATATTATTATTTAAATAATATTAATATTATATAAAATAATTATCATTTTAATCGATAAATATATTAATTAATTTTTAGATTATTTTATCTTTTACCTAACTCACATTGAATAGGTCAACCCTAATAATATTATTTTATTTACATTTTCGATATGAAATAATTAATTATTACATATCGGCTATTTTCTAACTAAATAATTGTTATTTTAATAAACTTCTTATCACTTAATAATTCTTCACCAACGGCTATTTTTTGAACGGCTTACCCTGAACATTAATGCATCCTGCTATTAATTCTCTCAGCTTCATTGGTTTCTCACCTTGTCCTGAGGATGAACAACATTAGTTGGTTCGAAATTTTGACACAATCCTTACATGTGATTAATCCGAAAGACTATTCTCTACATCATGGATCACAAAAGTCTTAGTTCCTCATTATTATTTATAATATTTATTTATATATAAGAAAATATTATTTAGCAAAATGGTCCATTACTTTTAATAAATTTAAAAAATCCCACCAATTTTCCGAGGATTTGAGATTATTCCAATTATAATAAATTCCTCCATAATAAATTGGTCATTAATATTTATAACATTCATTTATAATTTCTCATTATTATTTTTTATGCTGTAAGGCATTCCCTCTTAAATGAACTCCCCTCTCTGCCCACCTGTCATCCTCGTACGCCATAGGATCCTATGTTAGACGATTGCAAAAGTTTCAATTGTTCAATCAGGATGGTTACAAAATGGTTACAAATTCGTTTGGGAAATGGTTTGTGCACTGGTCAGCATAACCGATTTCAGCGTGGTATCTCATTACTTTTGGCCTTGCAGTGTCCGCAAAGCGCAGGAGGAGAGCATTGGTTGCAGAGCGTAGGAGGCATAACCAATTACAGCGTGATATCTCGTTACTTTTGGCATCACAGTGTCCACAGAGCGCAGGAGGAAAACTAGAGTTGTGACGCCCGACAAGTACAACGACGCAATTTTCTGGGTGTACATTTCGGACATTGGCGTTTATGTTTCTTCCAATGTTTCTATTTCTTCCAATGTGTTTCAAGCCAGAGCTCTGGTTAATTGTGGAGGAAGAGTTTTTAACGTGCAGTAAAAAGCTAAAGTTTGAATGAGATTTACAGTTTATTTCTATAAATTATGTGCAGTATCATCCCATTGATTTAGTATGTATTATGAGTTGTTTACCATTTTCATTTGAAGCTGAGATTAGATGAATAAAAAACATTAAGAAACATCTAACATGGTCTAAGAGATGTGAATATACTATAATGCCTTCAGGACATATGTATCTCTCGTACCGAAGCAGAGAAGCCAAAGCTTTGGGTAGCTTATACCTATGGAATGGCAAAGCTGGTAATGGTAATGCGATAGATAATATCGGATTTGAAGAGACCAAAAGAATATGTGGGCAAACATTCGAGGATGGGGAATGCATACTGAAGACAAGTAATATATTTATGCATCCTTGATTGATTCCTACATCGTCGAAATAGATCAGGGAACATAAAATCCTTCACTGCGTTCCTCAATCCACCAGTCTTACTCTCATCAACAAGACGATCATTCATAGTCACTTCATCAGACGCTATTGGCTTCTCCAGATCTTCAGTATTCGTTTTATGCTCATTTACTATTTCCATTACACTGTAACAAGCTCTTCTAATGATAATAACATGTGGGTGGAAACTCTGCTCAACATCAGATATAACTATTTTACGAGTCACAACACTAGATTTAATTATTTCAGTTCCACTGCATTTTTAGATGCAATTGGAAAAACAAATTGTTTACTAAACTATTCAGATTCCTCGACAAAGTACCATTTTCGTTACAATATAAGTTTCCAGATATAACTGGAAAAACAAATTTTTCACTAAACCATTCAAATGCCTCACAAAATACTTGATATTCAGAATAACATGGAGAAAATAAAATTATATAAAAAAATTTATGTAAACAAGATATTATTAGGATTAGGCATAAAGAAATGGCAAAGATGAAACAGAAGCAGGCGTAATCATTATTAGTCCCTGCATTTTAGGACTGGATTATTTTATTGCAAGCTCACTGTTTCCATTACAAGTTTGATGAACTCTTGTCAGAAGTTTCAACTGTCATCAATTGGGACATACAAACACTAGTAGACTCAAGCCAATGAGTTCAAAGACAAATAGGGTTTTTTTAGTTACATTGCATTCATTTTTAATCGAAATTCCTGTTTTCATAAATTTTTGGGATGCATGCATTACTTTCTATAATTTTTTAGGTGCAATAAAGGGAAATTAATTGTTTCTCTATATTTTCATTAAAATAATTAATGATAGTTTTTAATAATGTATTAATGGTGATATAAAGTAAACTCCATACGGGACTGTAATATATTTATATGATAGAGTTACAGTGGATTTTTCTCAGATGCTCTTGGAATTTTCATTTCCTATATTGTATTAATGGAAATACCGAAAAATTAATCACATAGGTTCCTTGCAAGCCGGAACAGGTCTTGCTTAAACAAATACAAACTTTGTTCCTGGTGAAACTTCAACAAGAGTCAAACCCTGGTAGGAGAACCCAGTACGCCAAAACGTTGAAATTACACCTCAGGCAAGAAGGAGATGCCATCGAACTTCGGACAGGAGGGGAGCCTTACAAGCTTACCCAGATAAAACCCTAGAAGCGCAAGCCCCGTAAGGATGAGGTAGAAATCTTCAAGAGGATTTTCCCTCAATGAGGTCAAGAGCCCTTGCCAAACCTGCGGAGCATAATTCCAAATATTAGCAAGAAAACTAAAATCAATTCTTGAGCTGACATTAACAACAATGTTATTTAGAAAATGGGGTAACCTCACCTGGGTAATTCCCTAGAACTCCCTAACTTGAGCACAAAACCCTTAAGCAGCTCACGGAACGATCCAACCGCAACAGGAGACAGAGGTTCCTTACAAGCCTGAACAGGTCTTGCTTAAACAAATACAAACTTCATTCCTGGTGAAACTTCAACAAGAGTCAAACCCTAGTAGGAGAACCTAGTACACCAAAACGTTGGAATTACACCTCAGGCAAGAAGGAGATGCCATCGAACTTAGGACAGGAGGGGAACCTTACAAGCTTACCCAAATAAAACCCCAGAAGTGCAAGCCCTGTAAGGATGAGGTAGAAATCTTCAGGAGGCTTTTCCCTCAACGCGGTCAAGAGCCCTTGCCAAACCTATGGAGCATAATTCCAAATATTAGCACACAAAAGAAAACTGAAATCAATTTATGAGTTGGCATTAACAGCAACGTTATTTAGAAAATGGGGTAACCTCACCTGGGTAATTTCCCAAGAACTCCCTAACTTGAGCGCAGAACCCTCAAGCAGCTCATGGAACGATCCAACCGCAACAGGAGACAAAGGTTCCTTGCAAGCCAGAATAGGTCTTGCTTAAACAAATACAAAATTTGTTCCTGGTGAAACTTCAACAAGAGTCAAACCCTGGTAGAAGAACCCAGTACGCCAAAATGTTGAAATTACACCTCAGGCAAGAAGGACAAGCCATCAAACTTAGGACAGGAGGGGAGCCTTACAAGCTTACTCGGATAAAACCCCAGAAGCGCAAGCCTCGTAAGGATGAGGTAGAAATCTTCGGGAGGCTTTTCCCTCAACATGGTGAAGAGCCCTTGCCAAACCTGTAGAGCATAATTCCAAATATTAGCACACAAAAGAAAACTGAAATCAATTCCTGAGCTGACATTAACAACAACATTATTTAGAAAACTGGGTAACCTCACCTGGGTAATTTCCCAAGAACTCCCTAACTTGAGTGCGGAACCCTCAAGCAGCTCACGGAACGATCCAACCGCAACAAGAGACATGCTCGCAGCGTAAGCACCTCCGCCATGGACTGGAAGCAGAGCCAGCACAAGGAGGAATGGGTAGAATGAGATGCGTAGCTAGACCCTGTAGAGGGTAAAACACTTAGAATATCCCAGAGCCGTCAGATCAGTGACCGAAAACCTCCACCATAGATGAGACAGATGATCTCGAGGTTCACTGATAGCACCACTGCATCCATTAACACTGATGGTCTAGAGAAGTGTATGACAGTGGTAACCTGGTCACGCCAAGCTCAAGATAAGACCTGAAATCCGAGTTGGAGGGGTGGGGCAATAAATCAAAGAGGATAAGGACTTTTCCTCCACTATACGGAAGATAAAACCATTTACAAATTATTAATGAATGAAACTCGGGTCTCGTGTATTATGTGATTCACAACCGGCGTTGAAGTTAAGAGCTAATGTTTTGTTGCATAATTACAATGCTTAGTTGTAACACAGTAAATAAACCAAATGTATGTGTATTGTTGTGAATAATTAGAGGGTGAACTTTTATATTTAATTACCATAAAAAATTTATCTCAGCTATATTGTATTATTCCTTGTATATAGGGGTGTGACATAGGCATAAATAAAGGGCAAAGATGAAACAGAAGCAGGCGTAATCATTATTAGTCCATGCATTTTAGAACTGGATTATTTTATTGCAAGCTGACTATTTCCATTACAAGTTTGATGAACTCTTGTCAAAAGTTTCAACTGTCATTAATTGGGCATACAAACACTAGCAGACTCAAGCCAATGAGTTCAAAGACAAATAGGGTTTTTTTAGTTACATTGCATTCATTTTAATCGAAATGCTTGTTTTCATAATTTTTTGGGATGCATGCATTACTTTCTATCATTTTTAAGGTGCAGGAAGGGGAAATTAATTTTTTATCTATATTTTCATTAAAATAATTAATGATGGTTTTTAATAATGTATTAATGGTGATATAAAGTAAACTCCATACTGGAATAACATCCTAGAGAAGATCCTACAGAACTAGAGAAGACCCCTTTGTGTAAGTCTAATCAAATTACTCAAATTATCAAATTTTTTTTTAAGCATGCAATTAGAACGAATGAATTCCATTTCAAACTCTGAGAGAAGGAGAAGTTCATAATAACAAAGTACATAAAACAAAAAATGATAATATGCACAGTTAAATATTGGTTCAGACAACCGATGGAACGGAATTCATGGACTTTACAAACGAACATATGCAATGGAATTCATGGAATTTACAAACGAACATATGCTGCAAAATAAAATAAGATGAGACAAATAGGTTTTTTTAGTTACATTGCATTCATTTTTAATCTAAATGCTTGTTTTCATAAATTTTTGAGATGCATGCATTACTTTCTATAATTTTTAGGTGCAGGAAGGGGAAATCAATTGTTTCTCTATATTTTCATTAAAATAATTAGTGATAGTTTTTAATAATGTATTAACAGTGATATAAAGTAAACTCCATACTGGAATAACATCCTAGAGAAGATCCTACAGAACTAGAGAAGACCCCTTTGTGTAAGTCTAATCAAATTACTCAAATTATCAATTTTTTTTGGAAGCATGCAATTAGAACGAATGAATTCCATTTCAAACTCTGAGAGAAGGAGAAGTTCATAATAACAATGTACATAAAACAAAAAATGATAATATGCACAGTTAAATATTGGTTCAGACAACCGATGGAATGCAATTCATGGAATTTACAAACGAACATATGCAATGGAATTCATGGAATTTACAAACGAACATATGCTGCAAAATAAAATGAGATGAGATAATAATATTTACATTGCTATGCATTTAAACTTAAATTTCCACCCCCGACCTACCAAGTACTGTCAACTGTCCATGTTTTAGCTTTTTCATCTCATGGCTTAAATTGGATTAAGCTTTAAAATGTTACTTTAATTAATATTTTTCAATATAAATTTCTCATTTATTTAAAAAATTAAATATTTGCATTCTTCAATTTATGCCTTACGGCGTTTCCTTTGCAACATCTGGTGCAAATGCTAGTTATAATCAACTCAAAATTCCATATTTCATTCTTTGTGATCACTGCGATGTGTACTACACAAGTTCTAGAATTGTTACAGACTTGTCTAATCAATGATTGCAGAAAATAATTTTAGGCTACCCTATTGTTGATCTATGCATTTATATGTTAAAAAAAATATAGTTACATAGCCTCAAAACATGACCACTATATGTTTGAAGAGGGTGATCACTGAATTTAAATGGTGAATTAATGCTAGAGAGTGATAATGGAATTTAAATGGTGAATTAATGCTCATTTGTACAACCAAAGATTTGAATGTATAATCAACAACAACAAAAAGGTAAAGGTAATCATTGCAAAATAAGAGGGGAACTAATCAAATTTCAAATAAATATATTAAAATATTATAAAATAATAATAAAATTTAATTTCTAATGTTAAACTATTTCTAATTTTAGCATGTACATTTGGTTTTTTTTCTCAATACTACTTTGTGTAGGTGATTAAGTTATAGCTAGAGGTGCACTACAACAATGTTACATTTAAAAATAGCAAAATAATACTTTAAATTAACAAGTTAGAGATACTAATAACAAAAGAAATTAATGTCAGCCATAATTAAAATACTTCAACTTGCATCTTAATTTTTAATAACTTTGTATATAACTGAAAGTTTTTTATTTTTTTAAATACTTTTTAGTATGAAGAAGAAATGTAATTTCCTCACTACTTAATATGGAGATGAGTAAAAAATTTACTTTTTAGTACAAAGAAATGTAATTTCTTCATTACTTAATATGGTGATGACATAGTATTATTGATATTACATGATGTGTAACTCATTTTACATGTGATATTTAAAACAAAAAAGTATTTTACCATCAATATCCATATTAAATAACATAATTTTATATCTATTTTATATAGAGAAAAAAAAAAAGTAATTTAAATTTTAAAATATATATATATATATATATATATATATTATAATCTTATATTTTCACTTTCCATAACTAGGAAGATGTGTAATTTACTTCATTTTTAATATGGATTTGATATATAAGATTTTAAAATATCAATAATAAAGAAAAGTCTAATGTGGGTTATAAATAAAATATTTCAATAAGGTTGAGTAAAATATTGAGAAAATGTATGAGAGATATTTGTAATTCTTTTAATGCTTACTATGGATTTGATATGTAATATTTTAGAGAATATTAATAATAAAAATAATTAAATGCATGCATACAAGAGAATATATGAGGGGGGATCTTTTAACATTTTAATATGGAGAACATGAATTATAAATAAAATATATCAATGTCAAGTACATATGTATTATACCAGTCTAGATCCATTTTAACTCCAGATCTACCAAGCCCCTAGAGGGATCATATCTCTTTTCACTCTAAAAGATATTTGCATCTCAAGTGAAAAGAGATTTGATCCCTCTAGGCTCTTGGTAGATCCAGAGTTAGGATTGAAACTTATTATTATTATTATTATTATCATCATCTTGATTTAGGGTGATTTGTGAATCTAGTATGTTATTAGTAATTCTTTATTTTCCATTTTGGAAGAGAAGTCATAATTATGTCGATAAGCATATCTATTTTGAAATAGGACTTTCACATTTTTTTTAATTATCAATAATTATTAGATAGATGGTCAAAATTTAACCTTTATAGAATATGCATAAAATATTTGTATAGTAGTCAAGATAGAGGGTTGAGATTTATCTCAAAGGTAGTTATGCACTTTTTTCTTTTCAAATTTATTTAATTGTTTTAAGTTAATTTGTATTACCTCAGAATAGCAAATTACAACATTTCATTTATCATCAATATGCATAGTGCACAATACTACATTTACAACATTCCTGGTATTATATCCCATGATTGACCATGGATTTTTCCTTTTTTTCCTTTTCCCTTGCAGATTTCAATCCATTTTGTGGAATTGTCTTAAACAACTATAGATGGGACAATGACATCATTTCTTTGAGACAATTCCATTACTGAAGGATCTACCATATTTGTTGTTATCTAAGTGATCCCACTAGTGGGTACATTTTTTTCTTACTCATTGTCGAAGCCATAATTATCGTTGAACCTCTTTCATTTTCATTTCAAGGATGGTCCTCCTTTGCTGAGGAATGAGATGGTGCCATGTGGGTTGAGTTGAGTCTAAAGAAGTTGATTTGGCAATAAATGTCTTCTATTGATGTGGGTTGTTAGGATTTTGACCCGAACTATTCTTAGACCCTTTTGCTCCCTTTAAATGTTGTCATCCACGACTCATGTTCTTCAAATCCTGGGGGGGAAAGGCCCCTTGTGAAAAGGGGCATGAATTTTGAAGATTATTGGGTTGTTAACAAATCCTACAATGCAAAGTAGTATTTTTATAATCCAACGGATGCAATAAACCCTACCACACCACTTGAGTAAGATTTTATCCAACAACCTTTTGTTGAGGTTCACTTCAACATGTATGCGAACAAATGTGAGAATTCCTTGTGAAATCCTTTTCATATTGATTTTGATGAAGTGGCCTATTAAATCTGCCACGTCTACTAAGATATTAGGTTGTGTCAAATGGATGGACAGGTTAGGAAGTGTTACCTAGACTAAAGTTGCCAGAGTCGTCATGGTAAGGGGATTAAAATCAAAAAATCATGGTTGCATTAAGAGACCAGAACAACCCCAAAACTAGGGCCCCTAGTCAAAAACCTTCTGTCATTCCTCTAAAATTCTGAAGAGCGCCACAAAGAATCATTTTGAGTGAAAATACGGCTCTGTTTTCTAAGACCAATTTTGGTGTACCCATTCCCAAAGGGAAGATGTAGAGGGACAAAATCTATTAAAATGGAAAATAATCACTTTTCGTTCATAATCTATAGCCATGAAGTTGGTTATAACGTTTTTCACTTCAAGAGATGGATTATTTGTTGCCTAATCCACAATGAATGTTGGACTTGAGAAATCTTTGGGGTTAGAAGGTGAATGTCCCAGATTTAGGACCTCCTTAAAAGACCTTGGTTGGGAGGAGGAAGGTACCCCCCATCCTTTGGCTCCACCTCTCAATACAAAGACTAAATAAATAGAGCCATCCTTGGATAAGGGATTTTAATTCCTGAAGCTACCTTTCTCCATATAATATCTGAAAACTGCCAGAGGAGATTCACAGTTGATCCTGAGTTCTGGTCATGAGTGAAGAGATGAGATTTGAGACTTTGACCAACATGCAGAAGGAACCCCTGAGAATGGTCTCACAAAGACCGAAAAGTTCATGAGATCTTGAATAAAAACCCCATCTAGGATGCAAGGAAGACTTTGTAGCAAATAATATTTTCTCTAATTAGCTAAATCTTGAGGTTGGGCGGGTTTCTTCCGACCCTCATTTAAAAGCAAACTAACATCCTCCAAATTAATATATATTAGCAGAGACGAAAATGACATTGACATCAAACCCTCCAAGAACATTTCCTTTTCCACAAACCTACAATTCTCCTACGACACCATCAATGGACACTAGATCAAAGGCATTAGTGGAAGATCAAGGAATGGCCATGACAATGAAAGCAACAACAGTGGCATAGGTCAACTTGAAAGTTTCATTGATGGGGCTAGGGTTAGCCACGACAATGGTGGCCGCATTCGCATCAGAGACTAGCTTGAAAATCTTGTGCAACGTCATGACCTTGCAAGAAAATAAATGGTTCTTGGATATAGCGGCATCGACATAATCTTTTGAGTTAGGATGGAAGGCTAAAAATTGGCTACTGTGTGTATGGGGTTGCCATGCTCGCGCAGAGAACTCCACCTTCGCTTTTCATTAAAAAAATGTTAAAAAAATAAAGTAAAATAAAAAAGTATATAAAATATTTTGGGAAATGAGTTATAGTTTTATGGGCCTGCGTTATTGATAAGCCTTGGTATTGTAACAAAGCCTATTTATAGGTTAATAATCCCCATCATTAAGAATCTTGTTGCGTGTTTTTTAAAATGTGTAAATATTTAACTTAATATTAATCATTTTTATAATTAATAATATTAGTAATTTAAAATAAAGTTCTAATTTAGGTCATTTTTATGATATTTTTTAACTTTTGCAATGTGAGATGTGCCATGAGTTAAGTGTTTTAATGCCTATCATGGATTGATTCTTATCAACGTTCATCAACCATTTAATTTATATCGCTAAGCGATTGGTTACAATTATGAAATCCTTATATATCATATATGTTGTCTTAGGTTGAAGATTTAATGGACCAAAACTTAGCTACACACAAAGCAATTGTTGAATTGCCAATTGGCTTGAGGGGTGAGGCTTGTATTGGATTCAACTTGGACAAGTCTTATTTCCTTGGGATACAATTATCATTTAAAGCCTCACCTAAAGCTTTGTGAGAGGTGGTGTTTTATAGTATTGAGAATGAGGTGGACAAATGGAACACAAAAACCATGGGCCTTTCATTGAAATTCTAAATATACACTAAGGTGCTCATTGCCACCCATGTACATTATTTCTCAAGTTAAGTTCTCTTCAAGAAATCCATATCAAAGGTTAGTAAACACTGTTAGTAATGTTTTGTGGTGCAACATTTATGGGAGGCAAGGCTTTCAAAGGGTGATTTGGTACTTGTGTTACACCCTAAGAGATTGGGAAGCCTTAGGTGTTATAAAAAGTTGCATGTAGAATTGGTTTATGTGTGAAATGTGTCATCTGAGTCATGGAAGGTAAACAACCATGGCAATTATTATTTAGGAACAATGTCTTTTTGGTGTTCCTTTGGGAAACATGTCTTGTCAAGGTCTTACAATCCAAACATTCACAACTATCATTGCAATGATGAAGGTAAAAAAACTCCCACAATGTTTGGAAACCTTGGGAAATCGTCATGTCATATTCAAATTGGAAACATTGGTCATCAAGATGTAGGTTTTCTTTTAATGTCCAATTTCTTTAGTGGGTTCCATTTCTAAAAATAGGTTGGCATACCCTAGGGTGAGGTTCACCAGTGCTTGGCCCTCAAGGTCCATGGTAAAGGAACCACATAAACCAAAGATCACTTTGATAACTAATGTAGGGACTGTATTTGTTTGCATAAACATAAAACAACTTTGATTTCTCCAACATAATAAGATTATGTTTGATAAGTTTTGAAAACTAATGTAGGGATTGTATTTGTTTGCATAAACTTAAAAATAGTTTTGAGTTATACTATGTTTGATAACTTTAATTTTAATCCTTGATGTTCTCTCCCTTAAAATAACATTTCAACTCCACTTCCATTAAGTGCAACACTAAAAGTCTAACAAATTTAAAAAACTCACCAAATATAAACCCATAAATTACTATAAATGTTGTGAAGAAGGTTAATACTTGATGTCCAGTTAAACAATCTACAGAATTTCAAATATATGCAAAAACAATATTTGTTTAGATTGCCCACTTAGTGAACATCCATTTTGGAGTCCAAAAAATCAATATTTAGTGTCTTTGTAAATAGGTGAATCATTAACCTAATGATTCAAAATCTAAATTGTAGTGTAAGCATCTTGAGATGTTACAATACATTTTTCTTTTTGGTTTTGTTTTATCTCTTTGTTGAGTGTACATGGGGTTTCACTAAGCCTTTATGTGTGGTAAAATCCTCCAAATCACTTTCTACTTGTAGAGAGATAAGGTGAAAAATTTTAATGATTTAGGTTTTTATTCATGTTGAAATACATTTCCTTGTGGAAGAAACAAAATGTTCTTACTTTTAATAAGAGATGTCATTTTAAATATTTTTCATGTGTTAATAACTTTCTACTATGTATGGGCTTGCTTCAGATATGGAGAATGGGGGATATGAACCACTCAATGTGTATGACATTGGATACATAACTTACAGACATCTATGTATGTAATGTAAATCTAATGACATACACATCTAAAGGCAGAGATTGCATAATTTAAAGAAATCAATGACATACACATTAGTGTATACGCATATTCAACAACATACATTATAACATACACATCATAATGTACATTCAATAATATACATATTGATATGAACATATAAGCATCCAACATCACGAATAAGGATACATAAAAAACAAAACAAAAAAAACCAAAAAACAAAAAAACAAAACAAAACAAAACAAAAACAAAAAACAAAACAAAAAAAAAAAAAACAAACAAACAAACAAACAAACAACAAACAACAACATATATATATTAAATTCAAAAACACACACGCACACATATTCAATGATAACATATATATATAGTAATGTACCTCTAATGACTGGACACCCTGAGCATCCAACTACATATAATTTACATACATACATAATCATTTAGACATCCAATGACATACAATATGTATGCACATTGACATATATACCATAAATCCAATGACATACATAGTGACATATACAAATCCAACTACATACACATTGATGTGTATCAACATCTAATGGCACACAAGTGATATATACATGGTAGTGCATATCTAATGACACAAATATCCAAAAACATATTGTATAATGCAATAAAATCAATGACATACACATGACATACATAGTGACATATACAAATCCAACTATATACACATTGATGTGCATCAACATCTAATGACACACCTAGTGATATATACATTGTAGTGCACATCCAATAACACACATATCCAAAAATAGGTTGTATAATGCAATAAAATTAATGACATACACGTTAGTGTATATGCACATTCAACAACATACATTATAACATACACATCATAATGTACATTTTAATTAATGTGTGTATATCCAACTTTATAAATAATAATATATAAAACATAAAACCAACTATATATATTAAATTCAATATAACATGCACGTGCGTGCACACACACACACGTGTATATTCAATGATAATTATTTCAATAATGTTGGGTGTGGAGCCTAATTATCTTCTTTATCAGAGGTATTTCTGCATTGGACCCCAGTTCAAATGTGGCGGCAATGTCGCCCGTAAATGTGCACTGCCAAGGGGGAAATAGATATAAAATTGCCTTGTAAAATGTTCTAATTTCGTAGTCAATCTGGGACGTTCATTATGCAGAAATCTGATGGTAGAAGTTATGTTTAATTTAGGGTTTTTTCCCTAGAAGGCAACCCCTCACTATATATGAGGGAATTGTATTGCGTCTATGTAGATGTGTATTCTAAGCGAGGAAGAGAGAGGAGATTGAGAGCGAAGAGGGAAGAGGGAATTACAGTGGATCTGTTGTAGGTTGTATCTCTTCATTTTGCTAGATAATATAAAAGGAAGGACTGGTTGTTTCTCTGTGGACATAGCCCAAATTGAGTGAACCAAGTATATTTGTGTCTCTATTATTTTATGTGTTTTCTGTGTTTATATTTCTACAATATTTTTATGTGTTTCATTGCTCTGTAATATATAATTTTCTAACATATAGGTGTGTTTATTTTGGACTAGTGCTTCTAGAATTTTAATTTAATCATCCATAATTATTAGGTAGATGGTAGGGATTTAACCTCCAAAGAATATTCTAGAATATTCATAGTAGTATACACAAATCAAAGATTGAGATTTATCTCCAAAGTAGTTATGTCCTTTATGCTCTTTTAATTAAATTAATTAATTAAAAAAAATGTTATATGAAGTGAGTTATAGTTTTTTGGGCATGTGGTATTGATAAGTCATGGTATTGGTTCATTGGATTGTAACAAAGCATATTTGCATATTAAGGATCTCCATAGTAAAATGGGGGAATATATATATATATATATATATATAATTTATGCACTTTGCATTACATCAAATGAGGATTGCATAGACCAAAAGTTTTCTACTATTGGTATGCCCAAAGGGAAACCAGACTAATAACATAAGTTCAAAGCCTTGAGGTTACTTAGATCTAGTCTAACTAGAGCATATTGTAAATAAATAACTATAAAAATAGGTTGGTTATGCCATACCGGGACATACATCGACATGAGAAGACGAAAAATACTACTAGTGTTGCAAGAAAAAAAATCAGAGGTTTATAACAACTATTGGGCGGAATCTCTAGGTATTTGTGTTCCCTGGTCACTACTCATCCGAGGAGAAGGATATGTTGGTTAATTCCCTAACTAGAATGGTTAGCTTGCAGTCTATACTATCAATTTTTTCCTCCAACTCTACCAATCTGATAGAATTATCCTATTGAGTCTTGATGTACCTCCCTATGTTGCCTACAATATTCAAATGGAATTTAACCTTATGTCAGCTTCAAGACATAATCTATGAAGTGATGGGAGCGCATGCAATGCACCAAGTATACTAGGAGTTGTGACCCCCTTTCGTGTGAGTTGGAATCATATCAAAGCAAGGGGGGAACATCCGCTCCTAGGCACCTTCCTTAGGGGATAAGGTCCTTCATAGCCAAATCTTGATAGTGATTTCAAATAGATTCTGGAATGTCCTCACTCCAATCCAAGTCTAGGGGATAAGTTGTTATGCTGAGACCAAAATTGGCTAGCTTGTTAGTTAGTTTGTTACCTTATCTGTAAACATGACAGAGGAGGGGAGCTGTGATATTTGCTATGTTTTTTGTGGTATTACCTATTCGAGATTCCAACCTCCAACTCTTAAAGACTTTGGAAGGATCTGGTCCACATTGGATTTCGCAAAATATATTGATAATGGTCTTGGAATCTCCTTCAATCATAAGCTTGTGAAATTTTTTATGGATAGAATTGAAAGACATTTCTCTAGTGCCAAGATTTCAGCAACATTATTAGTTTTGAGGCTTATTTCACCTACATAAACATGTAGAATCTTCCCATTAGCATCACGAAAGACTCCACCATAAGTGGCTTAGACTGGATTTCCTTTCGATGCCTTGTCAATGTTAAGTTTGATGAAGTCCTCCAGAAAGGGGGGCCCTAAGGAAGGGTTGGAAGGGGAGAAATTTGGGACAAAGGGAGTTTCCACAAGGAATAAGGGGAGACACTAATTTTGGTTAGAATGACTTTTTTAGGTTAATTGCATTCGCAATATTTGGAGGACCAACAAAGAAAAGCATTTGTTTCCTTTATTTTATTTAGGATAACTTGCCAAATAAATTTTGTGGAGGCCCCAATATTCTTAAATTTTAATTTGTTAGACTCCTTCTAAATCTCCCTTAGGATGAATCTTAGGAAGAGTTGTCATGCTCTATTGACAATGGGATTAATAAAAGGGGAGTCATGCTAGAATTGTAAAGTTGAGTGGACATTATTTTGTATTTTTTTTGTCTATCAAAGGAACGTAGCAAGCTCATCCTATATAGAAGAAAAGATGTTGCAGTAGCTGAGAAGATTAATGACATTTTCTGGATTGGAGAAACAAAGACGACATATTGAGGGGACTTGAAAACCATGAATTTGAATCTTGTCTCATGTCAAATTTTTGTGCCATAATAGAAGCGACAAAAAAAAGAGTTATTTGGGGCCATGTTTGAGATTCCATATTTTATGCCATTTTCCATGATCATCCTCCTTATTATTTCTTGTGAAAAGACTGCAAGCTTTGGAGAGGTTAAAATTTCTTGAAGGATGATAACCACAAAAAATAATATTGTTGCCCTCTTGAACCACAATTATTCTATTTGTTAATTCATGCTTGATAATTGTGATTTTATTTTAGGAGGTAGGATCAATCCATTCCTTGCATGAATTCCATTTGTAACATTGGGAATTGCATGGGGATGATTCCATGTTGGAAGGGCCTCTATAACAACTCACCCCACATTTACCCATGTTTACAAGCCATAGTTACAAGCTCACTAGGTTAAACATCAGATGAAAGTTAATATGCATGACCCAAAATCCAATATGCACTTATGGAAATGGGGCCTAACTTACCAACTTGTACTTACTACAACACTAGAGACACCAGATCACCTAGATGTTAAACACTTTCAACTGGTGACCTTTCCTCTGAGTTGGAACAACTTTCAACCAAGATTTATAGCCCAGCAACACGCATGCAGTCTTGTCCATGTGACCAGAAGGCTCCATCTGCATGTGCAACTCTTCCTCCATGTGGCTACAACTGAGATTTCTCAGTTTTCTGCCTACAACCATGGACTCAGTTCCATATTTTCAGGGATAGCCTATTGGCCAACTGCTTATGTCTGCTCAGAACTTTCCAGAGCCCTATTAATGATAATCAAAGGCCTACATAATATATTCTTAGGCTCATATCTTGTCCAAGATTGTCCAACACACATGAACCGTTTATACAAACACATTACAAACATTATTATCATTAGTTTCTTCAAAGGTTCATCAAGAAGGTTTATTGCCCTATCAAGCTAACTACAACAAACACTTGTTAGCTCATGCATTCATATAACCATTCAATGACTTATAAAATCATGAACAATATCCATAACAAGAGCACATCATATAATAATAGTGTACCATGCCCATAATCAACATTTAGCTGAAAGTAATCCATGACAAACCAGTCATAAAATCAATAAAATAACCAATACGTGTGCTCATTGATCTCAATAAGAAATAACACATACTAACATATGCATAAAACCAACCAAGTAAGGGACTTCCACGTACCATCCGAGCGTAGATTGGGTTGAACCAAATCTTTCCTTCACCCAATCACCTTTGTGCCATATTCCAAGCATGAATGTGGGATCATATGGGATAAACCAAAACAAAACCAACCAGGGAATCCAAAGGTTAAACCACCTCCACCCTCAACCACAATGATTTAACCTAAACTGGTTTAGAAATCACCAAAGCCAATACGAGCTCGGATACCTGACGAATTTTTTACCATACCTAGAGGAATTTTCCTATATCCACCCACCTTTCAAGAGCTTCCCGGATTAAACCATTTCCACACTTAACGCTTGGGATTTTCCTGAGATCACCTCAACCAAATTTGAACCCACCGATAATCCAAATCTCAACCAAAATGAAAACCCACTATACCATGACTATCTAAGAAATGGAAAAGGAAAGGTTGTACACCACTGTCAATCCAGGAAAATCCCATGCCAATGATAGAAAAATGACCAATAAACCAAATACATGAACCATGCATTCAAATCCCAACAAGATAAACATGCATGTAACATATTACCTCCAAAATCCTCTTGTTGGTTACTCTTTCTATGCTTGATTTATGCCCTTGCTTACTGCTATCCAACTTTCTTCTTACGCTCCCTTGCTTGTTCCTTGCTTGCTTTTTGGCCTATGCCTTCCTTGCATCTAAGTGCTTGTTCTCTCTCTCTTTCTCTCCTCTTCTCTAAGTGAATTCTAGAATATCCAAGAGTGTTTGAGAATGCTCTCTCTCCTTTTTCTTTTCTTTTTCCTTTTTTTTTCTTAATTTTCCCTTGCATGCATATTGTTTTCTCTTCATCTCCATTTTTTGTTATTTTCCTTTATTTCTTGTATTAATTTTCATTTATTTCCCTTTTCCTTTTCCAATTCCAATGTCAATTTCCATATCCAATAATAAACCAAAATGGGATCCCAATATAATGTGTTCCCCCTCATTCAACTTGGAATACATGTCCCATGACCTTGGCTTTATTTTTACCTTTTATAATTCCCATTTATTACATGAATTTTAACCTGGGGTTGTTACAAACCCATCCCCCATGGGGGAACACTCTCATCGGTGTTCTATGACACGTATAACCAACCAAAACTATTGAACCTAAAAAACATATTGCTTATGAAGCTTTATAACCCGGTGCAATGCAATATGTACAATGACAAACTGTTTAAAACATTACTAACATGCTACTTATTAGATATTTATAAACACAGCTCGATACAATATTTACAATCACACACACACACATATACCAAAAATAATTTTCTTCAACCAACAAATAAAGAAGGATATAATGCCCACATCTGATTAGTCATCTCCCATATAGCTTCATCAAGCCCAAAATTTTTCCCCTACACTTTAACTTGTTCTATTGCTCAGTTCTGAAGCATGAGTTTTTTCCACTATAGGATCATTGAGGCTCTAGCTGGAACACTCCTTCTAGTTCCACATGCAATCAAACCAATCAACCACATGATCAACGTCCCGTACATATAGTTTAAGCAATGAAACATGGGAAACATCATGGACTTTCACTGATGGCGGCAAAGCAAGTTTGGAGACCATTGGTCCAATCCTCTCAAGGATCTCAAAAGGCATGCAATACCAAGGTGCTAACTTGGCACATGATCCAATATTCAAGGATCTCTTCTTAGGCTTGATACACAAGTACACATGCTCTATAACTTGAAACTCCCTGAATACCCTATGTTGATCTGCATAGCTCTTCTGCCAATCCTGTGCTACCTTCAAATTCTTTCTGATAACTTGCATCTCTTGTTCCATGTCTCTCAACATATCTGGTCTAATCAACACCCTGTTTGTAATAGCTTTGGGTTAAAAGTTTATGTAATAAAGTTAATAAAGGAAAAATAAAACCAAGGTCATGGGACACGTATTCCAAGTTGATTGTTGGGAAAAACATCCTAGTGGGTGTTCATTTGGTTTATTATGGCTAAGGGGAAATCGGCAAAGGCAATATCAAAGGCTTTGAAAAGGAAAAGAGGCATTAATTGGAATTTTTGTTTATGAAATAATGGAAAATAGGAGAAAAGGAAAGTGAAAAGTCACGGGTTGCACGTGAGGAGGAAATTGAAGTAAAATAGAGAAAATTGAAGGAAATAGAGGCCTCGTTAATAAAAAGACTTTTAAGGATCAGTTCACAGCTTTTTGTCAGTTTTGGGTTGGAGTTCTCTCTCATACTCTTGCACACTTAAAGAATTCTTGGAGCACTTTAGCATTGGAGAAAGGAAGGTAAAAGAAGGACAAGAAAGCAAAGGAAAGCAAGGATCAGGCAAGGAAATATTGGATCAAGCCGCTACAGCTAGATTGCTTTACAGGTATCGAGTTCAATGTGTGATTTCCTTACTATCTTTGTCATGCATGATACATGCATGTGTGTATTTGGTTCTCTTGCTATCATAAGTGTGATAGTGGTTTTAGCCTTGCCTTGCCATTTCTGGAGAGCCATGGTGTGATGGGGTTCTTTCATTTGGTTTAGCTTCGGAGTGCCAGATGGTTTTGGAACTAGGTGAGGTGGTCTTCGGAAAATTCCCAAGGGCCTAGGAATCCCTTGACTGGTAACGGCAAGATACACAGTAAAGCCTGAGGATGGATATGAGAAAATTCCTCAAGGTATTGATGAAGAAATATGGAGGCATCTAGGCTTGTTTAGGCCTAGTAATCCCTTGACCGATAATGTTGGGATTGTGGTAAATCCTAGTAGTTTATGTTTCTTTGTTTGGGCCTAGGAATCCCTTGATCAGTAATGGCGGGATGCATTACAAATCCTAGTTGTATAGATGAGGGTTTTGGGACTAGAAATACCTCGACTAGTAATGGCAGGATATGCGATAAATATTGAGTAAGCCCTGGTTGTTTTTGTTGTGAGTCCCACATTCATGCTTGGAATATGGAACAGGAGTGATTGGATGAAAGAAATATTTGGTTCAGCCTAATCTATGGTCAATTGGTACGTGGAAGTCCCTTAATTGGTTGGTTTTTGCATATGTTAATAAGATCTCTTTTTCCCTTTGTATTTCATGAGTATTTATACTTGTTATTATGTGGCTTTTATGGTTTTTCTATCATTGTTATTATTCTAGTTATATGTTGGTTATAAGCATGGTTTTATGACAGACTTTAGTTATGGCTCTCATCATGTTTTGATTATTAAATGAATGGTTAATGAATGTATGACCTAATAGATGATAATGCAACTATTGTGAGAGGTCATTAGACCTTCTTGATAATTCTCAGATAAATATGAGACCCCTATGTTCATATATGTAATTATGACCTGTATATTACATGTCCATGGTGTGTTTGACGAAATGTCTGTCATGATTAGGATGGATCAGGTTAAGTACTTGATCAAGTTTTGAATTAAAGGCTTTTTATTTGTGTCATTTATCATTTCTAAGAGTTTCATCAAGTTCTCGGCAGAGGTCTGGATCCTATCCCTAAAAAAAGTGGCTCAAATCTCGGGGTCACTAGCCCAGAACTGAGTAATTTAGTCTACAATCGTTGGGAACCAGGATCATGGGAGCAACTGGAGGGTTATATTCGTTGGCTTGCCTTGTCATGGGAGTGACTAGAAGTCCAAATCATTAAAAATTCAAGTTAACTCATGGGTTGGGCACCTAGAGTGGTTGGTTAGCTTCTAGGGGTCATGTAGTCCCTAAGGGTAGTCAATAAAGTTTTGGTTGGATGATTCCACTTCCTTAACTATATTTAGGAGGTTGATTCATATCATAGTAACTCTTCGTCACATACTTACCTTGGTGAACCATTGAAATTGGGTAAGTGTGGGATGAGGGTGTTACAGGGTGGTATCAAAGTAGGTTTCACTCTCTTTAGGTGATATCTGACACCAAAAAGTGGTGTCATAGCATGGTTCAACTGTTGAAAATGTAGCAAGAAAAGTCTCAATGTTTTTTTCCTTAATCAAATTGAGGAAAATCGAAATTCCACATCAATGAATAACTTGGAGGAGTTAACTGAGGTGACATGGATCTTGTCACTCAGTTAAGAACACTCAATTTGAGTTAATGAGTTGAAGTTCAGTTTGCCTGATTTGATTCCTAAAAGTAAGAGTCTAATTCAGTTAATTCAAGTTAGGGGCATGAATTTCAGTTTTGTGCAGTGATTCCTAAATTTTAGGAGCCTAGGTTGAGTTAATTTTAGTTGTAGCAATTTAATTTAGTTAAATTGAGTTATGATTAGTTAAACTAGTTCTCATTGTTGGAGGAACTAGTGGAAGGTCAAGTTGTGGAAGTGTGACTTCAACCACACTCAGTGATCATCCAGATAAGTGATCAGTCAACTGAAATTTCTCGTGCATCCAAAGAATTCGAGTTACCCAGTTAAGATGGAGATTCCAAGGTAGTGTACTATCAGTTGTATACCTTTTTGGAAGTGTATAGGTGGTGCATGCAATCAAAGGATGATCCTAGAGCAATTTCGCAATCCAATTGAGGGAATTTCCTAATTATTAGGGGCCTAATTCCTCAATGAATAATGCAAGGAAATAGGAGCTTGGAGGGATTGAAAATTGGTTAAGTGTTGGCCAGAGTCAGCCAGTCAGGTAGAGAGATAGACTACACACTTGCATGTTATGTGTAGGCTTGAGCAAGCATATGTATTCATCTCTATTCTTTGATTAATGCAATATAGATAGGAAGGGGTTTTGAGCGGTTTCTTTCCCCTAGATAAATATTTGTGCATGTGTGATGTTTCCTTTTGAATGTCTACAATTTGTGTTCTAGATTGTGAATTAATGTCTGCAGAGCAGTAGAGTAGCTTCGAGTCTTGTGATTTAGTAAATTTCATGAGAATTTTTGAATCTACATCCTAATTTCTACATGGTATCAGAGTTGGATTCATAATAGAACAGGAAATTCAAAGTTGGGTCTCAAAGGTTTGAATTTGAAGATTAGTGCAGCAGGATTTCTTCATAGCTGAGAAGATGGATTTCAATGGACTAAGGCTAGAGTATGCCTTGGAAGACACCTCAAATTTTGTTGCATGGAAGGACCACATGGAGTCAGTATTGGATGACAATGGGTTGCTACAATACATCAAGATAGATGTATCAAAACCTCAAGCATTTGATGCTCATAACATTGCTCAGTGGAAGAAAGATGTAGCCAAGGTGAGGAGAATCATCTTGGAGGGAGTATGGGATCATATTATCTCGAATATCCATCGAAAATAAACTTCATTCATGATGTGGAAATCACTGATAGAATTTTTAGAGAATAGTAGTGACCATAGGAAGTTGGCACTCAAGGATAAACTTTGAAGTATCAAGATGCAGAAGAATGACACAATTCTGCAGTATCTGAGCAAGTTTACACAATGTCGTGACGAACTTGGCATGGTTGGTGTTAATGTCGATGAAGAATACTTGTCATCTCTAGCCCTTCTATGCCTTCCCAAGAGTTGACATAGCTATCAAGATACAGTGAATGGGAGGGAGAAACCACCGAGTTGGGAGCGCTTATGGTCCAACCTGGTACAGGAGGAAATAAGGTGGAATACTAGTGATGGGACCTCATCCAAAGAAGAGGAAGAGGACTTTGCATTAGTCAGCAAAGGAATGAATGCCAAGGGAAAGAATTCCTAAGGTTAGGTTGAATCGAGGCAAGGGGGAAAGAAGAAATACTTTCCCAAATTAAGTGTTTCAATTGTCATGAATTCGAGCACTATGCCACTAAGTGTCCACACAAGAAAGCAAGCAAGAAGGAGCCTACAGTAGAAATGGCAAGTGAAGCCTTGGCCTCATAGTTCAAGCTTGAATTCACTATCATCGCATGCACGAAGAGCATAGTAATGGGGAGTGTGTGGTACTTGGACTCAGGTACCTCGTTCCATATGACAGGGAATAGAGAATTTTTCAGTGACTTGGAGGAGAAAGATCTCCATATGAACATTGAGTTTGGAGATGATGGAAGGTAAAGCGTGACCGAGATTGGCACAATCACCTTTCAGAGGGATTTGGGCTCCCCCTAAGGCTCAAGGATGTCATGTTCATTCCAAGACTAAAGAAAAATATCATCTCTATTGCAGTTTTGGAAGACTATGGTTACGATGTCGTCTTCAGGAAAGGGAAAGCATTCCTAAGACACATAGCCACGGGGAAGGTGAAACAGATCGGTGCTCGATTTAATAACTTGTATGCACTTCAAGTATAATATGAATGCAAAAAATTGAGGAGTAAGGCAGAGACTAGAGATATGGTGGTTGAGAGGAAGCAGGTTAGACCTATCAACATGCAGCCTCATAAGAAGCCTCAAGAAGTTGTGGAGCAACAACAAATGGAGAGGCATAGAGGAGGAAGTGTGGACACATCCACTAAAGCAAGGACCTCTAGTAAGGCGACAGTTCAAGCCAAGTGGGCATAGGAAGCACATGTAGTTATACCTCCAGGAGTGAAGTGGAGCAATGTAGATCCTTGGTCCAAGAGTCGCAGAAATTTGGGCAGGGTCCATTGAGACATTCTCCTCATGAATCATTACCTTGCTACGGGGGGGGCACAATATTTAGTAGCAGGAGGATTAGTGTTATTTATATATTCAGAAGTGCAAAGGAATGTTAACAACAGAGCGAAAGGCTCAGTAAAAAAGTCAGCAGCAGCACATTTTTCCCAGTAAATAATTGTAGACACAATTGATTCAATGTTTTTTTTGGATGCTACTCAGTTGTAGGTGTTGTAGGAGTAGCAATAGTAGTGAGAAGGATTGCATGCAGTACATTCCACTTGTGCAAGATAGGGGTGGGCGATAATCCCTTTCTTCCTGAGAGGGAGTGTTGAAAATGCAGCAAGAAAAGTCTCAATTTTGATTTTGCCTTAATCAAATTGAGGAAATTCGAAATTCCACATCAGTAGAGAACTTGGAGGAGTTAACTGAGGTGACATGGCTCTTGCCACTTAGTGAAGAACACTGAATTTGAGTTAATGATTCGAATTTCAGTTTGCTTGATTTGATTCCTAAAAAATAAGAGTCTAATTTAGTTTATTCGAGTTAGAGGCATGAAGTTCATCTTTTTGCAGTGATTCCTAAATTTTAGGAGCCTAGGTTGAGTTAATTTTAGTTGTAGCAATTTAATTCAATTAGATTGAGTTATGGTCAGTTAAACTAGTTCTAACTGTTGGAGGAACTAGTGGAAGGTCAAGTTGTGGAAGTGTGACTTCAACCGCACTCAGTGATCATCTAGATAAGTGATCAATCAACCTCTATTAGCTCATGCATGTAGATAATTCGAGTTGCCCAATTGAGATGGAGATTCAAGGGAAATGTACAATCAATTGTAGACTATTTCGAAGTGTACAAGTGTTGCATGCAGTCAAAGCATGATCCTAGAGGAATTGCGCAGTCCAATTGAGGGAATTTCCTAATTAATAGGGGCCTAATTCCTCAGGGAACAATGTAAGGAAATGGTAACTTGGTGTAACCACCCTCCTCCCACATCTACCCAAGTAACTAGCCAACCGGGGTAAACATGCAACGAGAGAGGCCACTATGAAAGGATTCAACCTCCTTAGTGACCTTAAGGAAATGGAATCGACGGAACACATCAACCATACCTTCCACATCAAAAACAACACCCCCAAGAGACATCTCAGCCACTCAAGCATCCTGCCCTTGGGTCCCACTGATTGTTTAGACCTCTTTACCTTTGGACGCTCTCATGCTATGGGCGGGCCAGCATCTAGGGACCTTTGGACACTCTCACAAGCCTGCAAGCCAATGTCCAAGGACTTTTCACAGCAGACCTGTGACAACATCCACGGAATTTAAGGCACTTTTCTAGCCTAAAATTCCGGCCACTACCCAGAACTTATTGTAACTTTCAAAATCCATCAAAGACATGATGACAAGACTAATAAACCAAAAATCAACCTCAATACTAGGCCTGACCATCCCCAACTGGGACTCACATTTTGACAAACACTTGGCATCAATGAATTCTACAGGCCTAGGATACAAGGCAGAGCATGGATGACTGAAAACGCTTATTAAAAATGACAAAAGGATCACCACCTTCTCCCTTAAACTGTTATAACATCAATTAGGTCTTGCATCCATAATTTTAACAATTACAAGAAAATACATGAAATAACCATCACATGAACTAGTCAATTAACCATGTTTATAACCAGCATAAAACCATGTAAATAATAGAGATATAACAGCCATTAAATCCACATATACACAAGTGAAAAATCAAGAGAACTTAGCTTACATTAGTCTTACGAGAATCCAACCAAGTTCGAGACTTCCACGTACCACCCAATCGTAGACATAGCTAAACCAAATCTTTCTTTCATCCAGTCACCCCCGTGCCATATTAAAATCATAAATGTGGGATCTCATGGATAAACCAATCCAAAAACAACCAAGGGAATCTAGAGGTTAAACCACCTCCACCCTCACCAAACCGTGATCACACCCAAACTGGTGCTCCGATCACAAAACTGAACCGAGCTTGGAATGCCATCAAGAATCCATCACTATCCTTGAGGAATTTTTTGTATCCTTGTCTCTTAGGATTTACTGCAATCCAATCCAGGATCAGTAGGCCCTAAACCAAGACAAGTCTCTCAGGATTTACCGCAATCCAAACTCAGATCACTAGGCCCTAAACTGAGACTGCTCCCTCAGGATTTAATGTGTATCCCACAAAACCGGTCAAGGGATTCCTAGGCCTTTGGGAATGAACCTTGAGACCGTATCTACCCTGGACTCTGAAATCCATCTAGAAAATCCAAATCTCAAAACCAAGATGAACATCCCAACACACCATGGAATCTGGAAAAGGCAAGGTTAGGCTGAAAACCACTATCGTAACCCGACAAAACCATGCCACCAACAACAAGATAACCATACACCAATATGCAAATCCATGCATGTCAAAACCAGTTAGGAAGTCACACATGCAATATGTTACCTGCAAGTATTCTTGTTGAAGTTTATTTATATTGATCTTCCTTGCTTAATCCTTAGTTTCTTTCCTTTCCCTTTGCTTTTTTTTCTGTCCTTGCTCCAAAGCTATAGTGCTCCAGGAAAACTCTAAGTGACCAAGAGTGAGAGAGAGAGAGAAGACTGAGAGAGCTCCAAAACTTGAATTGACAAAAGGTTACGAACTGATCCTCAGAAGCCTTTTTATTAATGAGGCCTATATTTCCTTCATGTTATATTATTTTCCTTCAATTTCCTCCTAACGTGCAACCTGTGACATTTCACCTTGCATTTCTCCTAATTCCTTTATTTTCATAAATAAATGTGCCAAAGTTCCTTTTTTCCTTTTAATGTCTTTACCTTAGCATTTTCCAATTTCCTTAGCCATAAACACATCCAGTGATGCCCACTAGGATATTTTTGGCCAACATTCAGCTTGGAATATGTGTCCCTTAACCGTGGTCTTCTTTTTCCTTTATTAACTTTTATTACATGAAATTTTCACTAGGGTTGTTACATAACCCTCCCACTTAAGGAACACCGTCCTTGGTGTTAAACCACACCAAGACCTCAGAAAAATCACTGAAAATAAAACATACTTCCCATGGAGCTTTATAACTTAGCTCATTGTGGGGTATTGCTTTCCTTGGTCTAAGCGAAAATGGGGTTTCGCACAGGGTTGAAACCCTAGGTCGGATTTTATGGCAGTGAACAATATGGGTGAGGTCGGCGTTTATGGCGATGTACAGTATGGTTAACCCATTTACCCTGGCGAGGATAGGAGAGTTTTTTACCACTACTCCAGGAGATGTTAAACAATAAAACAGGGTGGGTTATGGAGGAAAATCGTTGGATGGACTGACCCTTCAGGTTTTTTGCTGCGGAGATTATTGGCAGTATTCTTGGACCTACATGAGTTTAGGGTCAATAGCAAAGGTTTGAATGGTGGTTTTGCAGTTTATTGAGTTGGGGTCAACAGTTGTTGGGGGATTAAGAACAACAGCTCGGAACAGTAACTGGTGAGCAGGAAACAGCGTTTGCATGGATGAATAATTAGTTGATTATTCATCTGATACCATGGATTCATCACAAATATGGGTCGAAGAGACACATAAGTCACGAGGAGGGGTTCCATCAGATTCGCACCTATCACCAGAGGCCCAGGTAGTTGATTTTAATGTGGAAATGGAGGTTATGGAGGCTACCCTAAATGGTTTAGGGTTTTCACAACCAAGCTCGACAGTTAATTAGGTCTTAATCGACCTAAGGGAGGAACAAACCCAACCTTTCTTAAATATCCCTTCGCCTTCAGAACTACAGTACTAGGCACATGAGTAGTAAGGATTCGTGTTGAATTTATAGGGTGTCTCATGCATGGCAGATGGATGCGTGAGTGGTGCGGGTATTGACACTTTTGGCGGGGTGAATATGACTTATAGCACACTTAGTGCATTCGGTTCCAACCCCCAAGGTTCAAGACTTCCTCCTATCACTTGCATCTCTGAATGTTTTGATGGAATCACTCAGCAAGATCTGGGTCTTGAGGACAATAGGGCTTCGGAATCAGGTGAAAACCAAGAAGCGGAGGATGGACAAAAACCGGTAGCACAAGCGCATAGGTCTGGAGGGAAAAAAAATCCAAGTGCTCAAAGGTGCGTGAAAGGGGGTGTCTGTTGGTTTTTGGAAACGGTATAATCATGACCCAAGCTGCTCTCACGGAAAGCACGGTGTTGGTGGGAAGAGTCTGGGGCCGAAACTACTCCCCGATGCGTTTAAAAGGATGGACAGTGGAGATTTGGGGTCACTTAATGGACTAGTTGCCAGCAGTTATTACCATGACCCGAGGATGGTTCACACTCATATTCTAGTAGCCGAAACCAGTAAGCTCGGTTTTAACAAGATTCTAGCACATTGAGATGACTAATGTGCTTCTTAAGAGATGGTCTCCCCTTTTCGACCCAAAGAAGGAAAAATTGGGGGTAGGGCTGATTTGGGTAAGGCTTTCAGGGTTGTCGCTACAATTCTGGTTTGAGGAGATATTTAGATGCATTAAGGATGACCTAGGAATCTATCTGGACCACAACAGTTCGTACATTGATATAGTTATCTGGCCATTTCTAGGATATTGGTGCACCTGGACACGCATGAGGGTCTGGTGGAGATTTATTGGCTCCCACTTGGGGATATTATACATTGGCAGATTCTGGACTATGAGGGGATACCATTCCATTGCAAAAGGTGTCATGAGGTGGGACACCTGTATAAAGAATGCCCTCTTATCACTAGGAATCATCTTGAACCCCTGCAAATATTTGTCTATGCGGGTACTCAGACTACTTCAGAGGTCAGAACTACTCCTGTAGCGCACCCAGAGGAACCCCGGTCGAGGCGAAGAATGGATGTGGAGGCATATCAACAAGAGGGCTCCCGGAATCCTGATGCTCGGGTCACACGCTCACAATCAAGGGGCCCTAAACTATTTCCGGGTACTCTAAATTCCTCTCCCCCCCTCTTCTCAAAATTTTATGAATACGGAAATTGCATTGTCATCATTAGTTGTTTTGGGATTGGGTATTGATGCATGTAAATTGATTTTCCTTCACTGTCCTATGGTATCAGCGTCCCCCTCTACGTTGAACTCTGTTCCGACCATTACCTTGGACTCTCTCACAAATCCCCCTAGGGAGGATTCTACCTCTAGTTCCTCCCATAGATACAATCTGCGATCACTACCCCTTCCCCAAACCCTCACTTTCGAATTAGGTGAGGACCTTATTCCCTCTAAAGCCCTCAAAATGCCCAGGGGTATACAATAATATTTATCCAAATCCATTCGGAGGGTGGGTATTGAGGTGGTGATTGGTATTCAGACTCCTAGCAAGAGGAAACCCTGATAGGGTTACCCCATGAAGTGCCTCTCTTTCAACTATAGGGGTTTGGCCAACCCGGACAAGAAGCTGGCTCTCAGAAGGCTATTAGGATCGAATAGGATTGATGTTTTACTAGTACAAGAGACTTTGGGTGATGGGGTATGTTAGAGTCGGTCTTGTCGCCCTCCATCAGCGATCAAAACTCTTTGCATTTTGCATATGTAGGTGTCTCATCAGTGTCAATTTTTGCATCCCATTAGGCATGCCATAACCCTGATGGAGGAGCTGGTATATTTTACCCCTCTTGGCATTGCTGGATTAGGTCATTTCAGTCATTAAGCTCTTTCAAAGCTTGTCTTGTCTTGTCTTGAGGTCAATTTCCTAGGTCTAGGGTTTTGGTCAAAAATGTCTACAAGGTCATGTTTTTGAAGGTCAATAAGTGCTCAGCAAGCCAGAGGGATGATTGTAAAGATGTTCATTCGAAATTTTTTATCTTGTACAGTTAATTTTTTACCTTGGATTTAAAAATTTTGTTTTTAAACCCAAGGTCATGTTTCAAATGTTTGTAAAAAGTGATGAAATTTCAAAAGACTTCAGTGGACAGTATGCAACCCTGGTCCCCTTGCCAAGATCCCTCAGATGATCTACCTGCAAAAAGAATCAAGCAAAAGCACTCAATGAGTCAATTTCAGGACAAAGGAAACCAAAAAAGTCAGTTTTATAAAGTGTCAAAGAGAAACATTAGAAAATGGGTTTGAGCATGAAATTTATTCAAATGGAAATTATAAAGACCCAATCTCCCTCCTTTTACTCTCATTGTGCATCCAAAATACTTGCAAGAGAGATTGGGCAAGCTTCCAAGCGAATTTGGGCGAAACTGGTCGAAATTGGGAGCAAGACAGGCGTGCGACCCGTGAGGCCAGGCGCGCGACCCGTCAGAGGGGCGCGACCCGTCAGGAGGCTTCCCGCAGTTCAAATTTTCAACGGGCGCGACCCGTCAGGCCCGCGCGACCCGTTGGGCGAGGTGCGCAACCCGTCAAGCAACCTTCCTCCCAACTCATTTCAAATTTGCTCAAGCACCCCCTAAATCATCAAATCGCTTGAGGTAGGTTCTCTAAGCTTGGAAATGGTTGCTGGTTAAGTTGAAAAATATCATGAGTGTGTTTTTAATGATCAAATTGTGCAAGAAAAACCACTCCATATGGCTGTATGTAAATTTGTAGAAAGATGTTAGGGTTTATTGTTGTTTCATTGTTTTTCCCCTTGTAATTATTCTCTTCATTCCCATTTCATTTTCCCTATATTTCTATGTCAATTTCCCTTTTTAAATTTGTAAAGAAAATAAACCCTACCCCTTTCCCTTTAAAAATAAAAAATCACATCCTAACCCTACCTCTCCTTATGCCCATGTAAACATATGAATTTGATGATGTATATGCAATGATGTTTACAGTGTATTTCCCTAAATTCCTTGTTGTATACATGTTTTCCCATTTTCCTTGTAAAAATGTCCCTCCCCTAACATTTCCCTCATGTTCCTTGTCCCTTTGAAACAGCATATAAATCAACTTTTTACAGGCAAAAACAGCAGTACAGTTTGTCCACTTTGCTCTTTAAACAATGTCAGAAACCGAAACTTATGAGCAAAGTGATGACCAGTCATCAGCTTCAGAGATTGAGGTACAGAGGAAGCCTCATAAGGGTGGAAAGGGTGGACATCATAAGCGAGAGGAGCCCACCTCTTTAGCAGAGTTACAGGCCTGTCCTATGGCAGTCACATGTTTCCAGTATATGTCTTGCTACGAGTTTTGTGAGAGAATCTCTCGGATTCAGCACCACAGAGAGTTGGCTCGCTTATTTGTTTTACACTTGCATGATGGACATGTCAACCTTGCAGGGGTGAACTTTACATTGACACCCGAGGTGATCTCACATGCTACAGGGATACCTAATGTTGGGGAGGTGTGGAATAAGTGCAAGGTGCTGGATAATGTTCACTTTGAGCCTTTTTTCCGGCCACCATTCATGAGACATTTGGCAGGTGTGTTTCCATTCAGGTTTCTCAGGAGTGAGTATGCTCCCATGATGAGGCTCATAATGCACTATTTTACCTGTGAGGGCAGATTTCACAGGTATATTCATATCATATTCGCCTCCTGATGCACTTCACCCGAGTGAGGATGATGAACATCCCTGTTTTCTTTTATCAGAACATTCAGAGGATGGTGCCCATGTTGCAGAGGAAGAGCCCAACACAGCAGTGTAGGAGCTTGTACCATTATGGTTTGATTCAGCTTGTAGTATTGCATCAGTTGGCTCAGCAGGGCATCTCATGGGAGGAGTTCATCTCTCGTAAGCTTTTCACAGCACCATCACTGCCACATCCCGAGGGTATTCATGAGGAGGGAGGACCATCCCAGCAGCATGACATCCCTATCACTAGACATGTCAGCTCCTCACCTCTGGTTACCTATCAAAAAGGCCCGAGGGCCTTATTTGCAGCAGCTCGGCGAGTACTATCTCCACAGCAGGTGGAAGGGGTCTCGCCTTCATCATCAGCTCAGCGAGTGTTATCTCCACATCAGGTGGAAGGGCCTCGCTTTCTTCACCAGCACAGGTACCAGGGAGGGGCAAGCAGCCCATGATTGATGAGGGGCCATCAGGAGTTCCAGATATTGAGCTTGTTGATCTTGAGACCATTTCTCCGAGCCAAGAGGCAAAGGAGGTCATTCAACATCTCAGAGCTGAAAATGATGCCTTGCAAAGGACATTAGAGGGTGCACAATGGACCATCACATACCTGGAGCAGCGCAACAAACAGTTGGAGGAGGAGAAAGCACTTGATGAGCTGTGGAGGATTCGTAGTGACCGAATCTTGAACCGAAGAAGACCCGGTGACCCATTGCCCGCTGACCAAGAGTCCATGCTCATCCAGGTAAATACACACTTGGAGAGGCTGTTGGCTAAGGCCAACCAAGAGAAGAAATTGCTGAGGAACATGAAAAACCATTACTGGGCAAGAATGCATGTATGCAAGGCAAAGATGAAAATGTTTCAAAGGCGGTTGACCGAGGCACTAAAACGGAGAAAGAGGCCAAATCCCCTCCGTATCTTGGCTGAGGCTTCACTCAAGGATCAAGGCACTAAATAGCCTAGCCACAGCACAAATCCCAAGAAATTTTGAGAATTTTGGGTGAATTTTGGCATTTTTTGGCAATTTGCAGGTTTTTCCCATTAACGGGTCTCACCCCCCGCGCGACCCTTCATCATGGCAACTCCTTTTGACCAAAACTCAGCATTTCCAGATTTTTCATGCAAAGTTACATATGCTCATGGATGGACTTGATATTTGGCGAAGTTTTGGGCCTCCAGAAAGTCAAAAAACTAGCAAAAAATGACTTTCTGCCACTTTTTTGAATTGCAGAAAGCAGTCTTGAAAGATTTGATTTTTGACAGGGCAAATGAACTCCAAATCCAAAAATTCTAGTTGGGTTGGAAAGTAGACTCATAGACCTTTCCAACAAGAATACTCTTACCCAATTTGGCCACCTGCAAGTGCCCCAAAGATGGCTCCAAAGGCGCGCGACCCGTCAGGCAGGGGCGCGCGACCCGTCAGGCAGAATTTTCCAAAAATGCACTGTACAGCCCAGAAAACGCAGATTTGACTCAGTTTGACTTTTTGGGGTGAATGATGATTCTCTTTGATGTAATTATGGTACTTTTTAGACACTTTTACTCTTATGTAACATTTCTAGAAGATTCATTCATGAAAAGGGTAAATATTAAATGAATGAATTGGTTTCCAAGTTTATAGAGGCAAGTTGTTTTGACTGCCTAGTTTGTAGTGCTTAGTTTAGAAGTGGTTGAAACAGCTCCTAGGATAGTGAGCTCGACCCATGGAGGCAGGGAAAGAGGTTAGATCATCTATATTATGTACTTTCTTGCTCATTTTCATGGTTGGACTCTTGAGGGAGAAGCTATCATTGTATTATTTCACTGTATCTCTGCAATTTTTGGCTAAGGAAGACCAGGGTTTTGCAGTCCTCTTTGGGATTCTTGTGGACTCATGTGTTGATGGTGTGTTTCTCAATGTACTTGTAAGCTTTTTATGTGACTCATTTCCTTTCTTTTACTTCTGCACATTAAACAAATGAAGTGTTAAAGTAAGAATTCATGCCTGCCATGCTCTGCTTTTAAGTTTGTTTAATTTCAATGTTTTCTACTGTCTAAAGAGAATTCAAAGTTATTGTTTGCTCTCTTTAGCTCCTCACCCTTCATTCCTGACCATTCACCTCAATCAAAGGCATCAACATTGTTTCCTACCTCGCCCCAAGGAACCCCCTGCAGAAACTGTGTCCAATCCCCGCACCCAAAATTGCCCTCTCCTCAATTTGCCACCAAAAAACCCAAAAAACCCCAAATCAACCCTTTTGATCAGTTTACTAGCCTAATATCAGTGTTACCTTATTGTTCATCTCATCTATTGAAGATTTTACGAGATAGACCGGAGAGAGCCTTCTCCTGCCCCGTAGGGCTAGCTACGAGGCTAAATGGTTTGATGTTGCCTTGAGGTTTACCTTTCTCAGCCTGAGGTGAAATTTCAAGCACTAACAGGGTATCCATCAATAATATTCTACTGAACATGCTTCCGGACTGGAAATTCCACACATTGGATGTAAGAGGGAGATCCGGTGGATGTGCCTTGGGTTACAACAAAAAGACTATAAAGCTAGACAATATGTGGGGGGGAGAAGGATATTTGGGGGCTGATTTCAAAGCCATTGATATCGATACATACCTAATACTGATTAATATATATTGGCCCTACCATAATAAGGAGTCTTATTGGGACAAGCTCATGAGTGAAGATTTCATGCAGGCAGACAATATAATCATTGGGGGAGACCTAAATTTCTCTTTGGGGCAGATTGAATCCTGGGGAAATAGAGCATAGACTGACCCTTTGACGTCTTATTTTGAATATCTAATGGACTCCAATAATCTCATGAACATTGACTCGACCAAGATTCTGCCGACTTGGAGGAATAGGAGAACTAGAGAGGATGTTATGGATAGAAGACTGGACCATTTCATGATTAAAGCACCTCTGCTAGATAATCTAGACTAAATTCGACAATGGGTGGGATCAGGGGACAAATCTGACCATTCCCCCATCCTTATGGAAATTATGAACTCCAATCATAAGCCAAGCTCCCATTTCAAATTTAATGCCACTTGGCTGGCTAAATTTGATTTTCATAAGTTAGTCATGGAGTCTTAGACTCACTGTGGACAAGACAACAGAATCTCACCGGCTAAAGTGATTGCAAGCAATTTAGCTCGTATCAAACACAAAACCATTAGATGGGCCAAAGAAAAAAATCAAAAGGATGAGGCCACCATTTAGAAAATTGAATTTGACATTAGGGAGCAGGAAAATTTGGGTAATGCAAGTTACGTAAACATTGAAACTAGGGACCATCTAATAAGATTGGAAACTGAAAAGATTCACCTCTTGAGATAGCAAGAGAAGTCATGGTGATTGAAGAGCCGAGCGATATGGTTAAAGGCTGGGGAGGAAAACTCAAAGTTTTTTCAACAATGTGCCAGGGGGAGGAAAATAATCAACACCATCTGGACATTAAGGGATTAGACAGGTAGGAAGGCCAGCACCTTCAACCAGCTTGCAGATATGGGCATCAAACATTTCTCAAAATATTCAAAGCGCCTAGGGAAGCTGCCATTTCTGAGATCCTTAACATTTTGAATTGATTCCTAGATTTGTGGAGGCTAATGATGCATAGACTCTAAATGATCTGGTGAATCTGGGGGAAATTGAAGCAGTCGTGAAATGGTTCAAAAGAGATAAGAGCCCCGAACCTGATGGCTGGCCTATGTAATTCTATCTTACCTTCTTCGACCATATTGGGCCTGATCTCCTATTGGTTATTGACGACTGTAGACTATCTGGCCAAATGCATGAAGGATTCAACTCGAACTTTATTGCTCTCATTCCCAAAGCCAATCACCCTCAATCATTTGATGAATATCGTCCCATCTCCCTATGCAACTATATATACAAAATAATTTCAAAAATTATTGCTAACCGCATTAAACCTTTTTTATCCAAGATGATTTCCAAGGAACAATTTGCTTTCCTAAATCAACGCCAGATACATGAATCCATTGGGAGAGCACAAGAAGGGATCCATTCGATCAAGATTAAGAATATTAAGAGTATCATACTAAAAATTGATATATCCAAAGCTTTTGACCGAGCAAGTTGGACATATCTTTAGCGTATCCTTACCCATATTGGTTTCCCTCACTCTTTCATAAATTGGATCATGTGTTGTTTCACATCTGCATCATATAGCATTCTCATCAATGGGGCTGCATCTGGGTTTTTTCATGTTGAACGTGGTCTGCGACAAGGATGCCCATTATCACCATTGTTATTTATTTTGATCATGGAGGGGCTAAGTATACTATTAATAAAAGCCTGTGTTGAAGGGTCATTGGGAGGAGTAAAGATATTTGATGTTTCATATCTCTCACATCTATTATTTGAAGATGATGTTCTTATTTTTTTAAATGGCTCTATCTGTGATACCACTTGTTTCAAGAAAATTCTATCCCTATTTTGTAAACCTACAGGTATGGAGCCCAACTTCAAAAAATCCACCATATTGTTGGTGTCTTTCTTACAAAATGAGAAAAGACATGCTATACATCACTTTCAATTTGTTAGGAAAGAATTGGAGTCTGGTCTCAAATACCCAGGATTCAAGCTCAAGCCAAATGGTTATCGTATTGCAGACTGGACTTGACTCTTTGCAAAAATTGAAGGACGTATTAACATATGGCAGTAGAGATGGCCCTCCAGAGCGGCCAGGATCACCCTAATCAAATATGTACTGGAGACCATCCCAGTATATTGGATAACCCTTGTCTGGATACCAAAAGGCATAATCAACATAATTCAAAAAATTTGTAGTTGTTTCCTATGGCGGGGGAAAAATGTTGGGAGGACATTTGCCTCGCTTCGCTGGGACAGAATTGGGAAACCAAAAAAATGGGGTGGATGGGGTATAAAGGATCTACATTTATTTGCAAAGGCACTCACTGCGAAGTGGGGTGGCATATTATCACATCGGATAGTCTATGGAAAGAGGTGGTTTTTTTATAAATACATTCACCCTCTATCTATCATGGATTGGATTCACAGGCTGCCCTAGGGCATTACAGGAGCATCTATCATCTGGAAGGTTATCTCGCAGTCTATTAGTGTCATTAAGGAAGGACTAGCTTGGCACATTGGTAATCGTGAGCAAGTGTGACTGAGTATCGATGCCTGGTTTGGTTTCAGTAATGCACACATACTACCACTGGATCTTCGTCAATTCCTTGCAACGGAAGGTATCACCTAGCTCTCTTATATTGCAAATGTTAGAAATCCAAATTGGATCTCCCATAAATGGTTTAATGCATTGGATCTTTGGATTTCAAGCAGATGGAGCAGGGTGTGGCATCGTTTTATTAGTGCATTGGAGGAAGCTAATATCATGATTACTTTACAGGAAGATGAAATCATATGGGAAACTTCACTACATGGTCAATATAACCCCAGGGAAAGATACACATCACTTATTAATAACCTAGATCCAGTGGAGATGGGCTGTTGGTGGCACCCGCTTTGGAAGCTTAAGGCCCCTTGCAAAACTCGTCTCTTCATGTGGTGTATATTATCGAATAAAGTCCCCACGGAGGTCAATCTAATGAGTCGGCCATTTCATGGTCTGTCTAGATGTTGCCTCTACAAGGAAAATACCTCCAATATTGATCAACTATTCCTTCATTACCCATTGGTTGGCTAGGTGTGGTTTCAGATCACTACCTCCCTCAACATTGTGCTCATATGGGATGGGCCACATCTATCTAGTGCCTGACAAAAATGGTGGAATGCTGCTGTTACACATAAAATCAGAAACCTCCCTTTGATTGTCTGCTAGGGTATTTGACTGACCAAGAATCGCATAATTTTTCAGGATGTAGTGACCCATTGGTCAGCCACTTGCAAACGTATTGTTGCGATTTATAATTTGATCCCTTAGGACTCTAGTCACAACCCCTCCAGGGTCATCACTCTAGAAGTAATTGATAAGAATATCCCCTGGGCTTATTTTGATGGGTTGGCACAGATCACAGGATGTGGGGCAGGATGGGTAGTTCTTCACATTAATGATTCAAATTACTTCAAGGTCAAAGTGGGACTAGGGAGAGGCACCAAAAACTATGTTGAACTTAATTGTCTCAAATACCTTCTCATTTTTTCTCTAGAACAAAACTGCCACAAGATTCAAATCTATGGGAACTCAAAGCTTGTTATAAACTGGATCAACTCTGCATATCATTGTCACTTGCACACACTCAAGGGCTTACTGGATGAAGTCATCACTCTAAAATCACATTTTGATTTTATTGTATGCTATCATATATACAGGGAATTGAATGTGGTCGCTGATTTTCTTTCCAAGGAGGTCACACCACAGATCAGGGGGCAATGGTTGATTCAATAATTCTGAGATCTGGAGTTCTACCATTTTTTCCGTCGACCATTCATTGAGTTGGATGGAATTATGTTTGAATGATCTACATAGATCATTCGTCATTTTTTTCTTGGTTTCTATACCTATGCACTTATTGGACAGTTACGCTTTTACATATATATGTAAATATTATGATTTTTATTGCAAATATTATGATTTTTATTGTAAATATTTAACTATATGACATTGTTCTGGTTTGAATGGTTTTGATCCGGATTTAAACAGGGACGCAACAAATTACATATATAACCTTAAATACAAAGATGCAGTAGAAATAACACTTCATTTCATTAATATCAAATACTAAAATATTCTTACAAACAAAATGGAAATAAGACTAGCTCGGGCGATGGTATCTTATCTCTGAGAAGAGATGTGGCAGATACATGCCTTTGAACTGCGTTACAATGAGGCTCAAGGGCCCTTTTATTATTGAACAATAAGAGAAAACCCTAAACAACCAAAACCCTAACTTGAGGAGATGTAGCACCAAGAGTTTATGGGCCCCATTGGGGTTAGTTGGACAGCCAACTTCCTGGGGTTGCGACTTGGTCATATTATCTCTGTTTGACGCGCATGATACCTTGTTGGAAAGATCTCTCTAAGGACTTCGACGGAAAATATGATTTTAGATGGAAAATCATTGGTACAAGATTGCCAAAAAAAACCCCGTTTAGGGCCTCAAAATGGCTCCAGAGGTTTAGGACCCGAAAATACTGCTAAAAATAGTAAATTGTGCTACAATTAAGGAAACTGAAAAACTGAAGGAAACAATGATGGGGGTCCAAGTGGAATTGGCGGGTGGCCACCAATATCCACATGGATTATGTTTTTCCATTTACTGGTGATTTCGACATTTCACACATGCTAAATATACAATATGTAATATTATTATTATTAATGAAAATTGCGCTTTTTTCATAGGAAAAAAAACTTAACTCATTGTAGTATTTACAATGAAAGACCTGCTTAAAACAAAACATCATGAAAACATGACAGGATAAAAACCATACTGCTTATTGCAGCTTTATAACTTAGCTCATGGTGGTATTTACATCCATATAAATACATATACCAAAACATCAACAAAACATATGCCAAACATATACCAAACATCAAGCCAAAGATGCTTTGCCTCAACCGGAAAACAATGAAGGATACATGGCCCTCATCTGATCCGCCATCTCCCATGTAGCTTATTTGGGCCCAAAGTGCTTCCACTACACTTTAACTTTCTCTAAGGCTTTGTTCATGAGCATGAAATGCTTATGCTGCGATATGCACTAAGGCTCCGGCTGGAACTCTCCTTCTTTCTCCACCTACAATACAAACCAATAAATAACATGATCAACATCCTTTATATACCTCTTAAGAAATGAAATATGGAAAACTTCATGGACTTCCATTGTTGGAGGCAGTGTAAGTCGACAGGCCACTGGTCCAATCTTCTCAAGGATGTCAAAAGGCCTAGAATACCGTGTGCCAACATGGCACATGAACCAATCTTCAGAGAGCTCTTCTTGGGCTTGATGCACAAATACACATGCTCCCCAACCTGAAAATCCTTGAATACCATGTGTTGGTCCGCATAACTCTTTTTTCTATATTGTGTTGCCTTTAGATTTTTCATTATAACCTGCATTTCCTATTCCATGTCTACCAACATAACCAGTCCAATTAGAACCCTGTTCACTGGATCACTCCAGTTGATCAGAGTATTACAACTCTATCCATACAATGCCTCGAAAGGACTCATCCTCAATGACTCTTGATAGCCATTGTTGTAGGAAAACTCAACTAATGGAAGATACTCCTCCCATCTCCTCTACTGGTGCATCACATACATCCTCAGCATATCCTCCAAGATCCTGTTGACCCTCTCTATTTTCCCATCTGTCTGTGCATGATAAGTTGTATTGAAGGCCAACTCTGTACCCAAACCTACAAATAGCTCCTTCCATAACTTGGAAGTGAACTTTGCATCCCTATCCGACACAATCTTCTTCTGAACACCATGTAATCTCACTACCTCTCTTATGAAAACTTATGCCACCTCACTAGCTGAATATGTAATCTTCACTAGAATGAAGTGGGCTACCTTGCTCAACTTTTCAACCACGACCATAATAGAATAATGTTGTCTCACTGTCCTCAGAAGACCTGTAATGAAATCCATTCAAATAACCTTCCATTTCCATTCTAAAATCGCAATAGGCTGTAGTAGACCACCTGGATGATTACATCATGCCTTTACCTACTAACAATCTAAACATGTAGCCATGAACTCTACCACTTCCTTCTTCTGATTCGGCCAATAGTAGAACTTCTTCACCATCGTCAATGTCTTTTGATATCCTGGGTTACCCGAGTATGGCTTCACATGAAACTCCCTCAAGATAAGCTTCTTGAGTTCACTACAATTCAGCACATAGATCTTGTCCCTGAATCTCACCAAACCATCTCCTGTGAGACAATAGTCTGCATCCTGATCACCTGTACATGTGCATGTACCTATACCTATACCTATACCTACACCTTCAATTGTACTTGTACTTGTACTCTATTGTAACTTGTGCATGATCTCCATGTACTTGTCATCCCACGGTCCTACCTGCGAGATCCTCTTTTGTAACTCTATCCCATAAGAGCTCATGGCTGCTATATGATTTACATGTGCATTCCTACTAAGAGCATCCACAACTTGGTTCCCCTTTCCTTTGATGTATCTGATCTTGAAGTCCAACTCACTAAGGGTGGCCAACCATCTAGATTATGTGGCATTTAGATTTAGTTAGTCAAACAAATACCTCAACCCATTGTGATCACTCATCAATACAAACCTCCTACCAAGAAGATAGTGCCTCCACATCTTCAATGCATGTATGACCACTGCTAGCACAAGATTATGCGTTAGATAGTTATGCTCGTGCTCCTTAAGTTTTCATGACTCATATCACACTACATGGCCTTCTTGCATGACAACTAAACCAATTCCTCTCTTGCAAGCATTTGTACACACTACAAACTCCTTGTCCGGATCTACAATCTTAAGCACTAGTGCATGTGTCAACAATTGCTTGAGTTGCTCAAAACTAGCTGCACATTCTTTCATCCATTTGAAATTATTACCTTTCCTCTGCAATGATGTGATGGATATGCAATGCATGAGAAGTTCCTGATGAATCTCCTGTAGTAACCCGCCAATCCCATGAATGATCTCACCTCATCCACATTCTTAGGAGTTTCCCACTCCATGATGTTCCTTATCTTTTCTGGATCTATTATTATGCCTTCCTTGGAAACAACATGTCCCAAGTAATACACCTATGTTTTAAAGAAGATGCACTTGCTAATCTTAGCATACAACTGATACCCTCTTAGCAATCTCAACACTGCTACCAAAGGCTCAACGTGTTCTTCCTTATTTTTACAATATACCAATATGTTATCAATGAATACAACAACAAACTTGTCCAGATAAGGACGCAACACATTATTCATCAAAAACATAAATGTAGCTAGAGTATTAGTCAAAACAAATGGAACTACAACAAAATCAAAATTCCCATACCTGGTCCTAAACGCAGTCTTGAAGATATCCTCTTCCTTGATGTGTACCTGATGGTATCCCGATCTCAAGTTGATATTAGGGAAAATTGTTTCTCCCTTCAACTGATCAAACAAATCATCAATCCTCGACAGTGGGTACTTTTTCTTGATTGTTACCTTATTCAGTTGCTTGTAATAAATGCACAATCTCATAGTACCATTCTTCTTCTTTACAAACAACATTAGTGCACCCCAAGGCAATACACTTGGTCTAATGTATGGCTTGTCAATCATCTCCTTTAATTGCAATTTCAATTCTGCTAGCTCCAAAGTGCTCATCCTGTAAGGTTCCTTCGATTCTAGTGTTGTCCCTAGTACCAACTTAATAGAGAAATCCACTTCCTTGTGAGGAGGTAAATCTGGAATCTCTGCTGGAAACAGATCCTGATATTGCTGCAATACAGGGTACCTCTTGAATATTTATGCATCCTCAATATCTTTTCCCTTGTCACTAGATATATGCACTGAAAACATCACACGGCCTTTTTTACAACTACGTTTAGCCTTCATAGCGGTAACCGTCCTCACTAATGTAGGCTTCTTCTTTCCCTGCAAAGTTCTCTTTACCCCACTATCATCCGCACACTCAATGGCCTTGTCAAATCAATCCACTTTGGTCCAGTGAAGGTATAGCCAATCCATACCCAAAAGAACTATGTACGATCCCAATAGTATTACATTCAAATGTGTTGTTGTAGGCATACCATTTAACTCAAATGCACAATCTCTTACCCAATGGTGAACTCTCTTCTTTGTACCTGTAGCCAACTGTACCAACCAAGATTTTGCATGCACTTCTTTTCTCAAACCGCACTATTCCACCAGGTTAGGACTAATATAACTATAGTTAGATCTAGGATCAATCAAAATAGTAACAACTTGATCACAAAGCATACCGCCTATCTCAATCATAGATGCTTGATGATCCGCCTTCTTGTTGTCCACAACTACATAGATCTGATGAATGCTATGACCAATATCACCAACTATATGTGCCTCTTGAGCACTATATATTTGGGGTCTACCACCACTTTGATACTGCATACAACCCCTCTTACGATGATCCTTACCACATATCCAACACTGCAACTGTTCTCTACCACTGCCTCTAGTATGTTTCTCTCCATGTCCCCTCTCAGTTGTATTTAAATTCTTGTAAGGGACTACATTGTCTTTCTCACTTGCATCTTGAGGCTTCCTCACTTTTGTGGCCATTTTCCTTTATCTTTCTCATTTCCTTTCAAGTCACGCTTAGGCTCAACTTTATGCTTTGACTGCTCATAATAATTTTTCAACTTTCGGATGGCCTCCTCCAACAATCCAGGCTCATTGAACTCAATCGGGTATTTGTATGCTACTAGTAGTCCATTGATGAATCTCTGAACCTTAGCCTTATCCTGCTTGAGGTAAGGTACATATCTCAATAGCTCCAAGAACCTATTAATATACTCATCAACTATCATGGAACCCATCCACAACTCACAAAACTCCTTAACTTTGTCATTAAAGTATCTCTCTGACAAATACTTTTTCTTAAAGAGCCTCTCAACTCATGCCAAGTTAAATCATCCTCATGTATACCTTTAACATTCTTCACATCTTCCCACCAAAAATCTTCTTTACCTTTGAGACAGAAAGTTGATATCTTTGCTTTCATGTTTTCTAAATAATCATGCAATCTGAAGAACTTCCTCATACCAAGCAACCATGCCTCTGCATCTTGTGATTTCTTCATCTCTCCATCAAAGGTAGGTGGCTTTTCCTTCTCAAACTCATCTGGCAAGTATCCCTTATCTCTCCTCCTGTATGGATGATAATGATGACGATCATGATGCCTACTCGAACCAGAACTGTAATAGTACCTGTGTCCATCACCTCTCCTATCTAGAGTGTCCAACAACCTTCCATCTTTGATCATGTCATCTCTATCCGACTTGTGACCACCATAAGACCTGCTACCATATACCCAATTACTTTTGTCCTCCTACTTATGGTTGATCTGAAGTGGTCCTTGTCAATACAATTCTGACAAACTATGAAGTAGTATTGCATTAACCTCTTCTTGTTTCTCTTGTGCTTGCATGATTTTGTCATTGTCTGCCTTACAAATCCTTATTTCTTCCTTCAAGCTTCTCAATGTGCATTCATGGATGACTAACACATGTGCAACCGACATGAATTCATGACAAACACATTGACTGAAGGACAGTGAAACCATGCTCTGATACTAATTTGTAACCACCATCCTTCCACATCTACCCAAGCAACCGGCCAATCGGGTTAAACATGCAAGGCGAGAGGCCACTGTGAAGGGATTAAACCTCCTTGGTGACCTTAAGGAAATGGAATTGATGGAACACATCAACCATACCTTCCACATCGGCAAAAACACCCCTAGGAGACATCTCAGCCACTCAGACATCCTATCCCTGGGTCCTACTAATTTTTTAGACCTCTAGACGCTCTCATGCTATGGGCATGCCAGCATCGAGGGGCCTCTAGAAGCTCTCACAGGCCTGCAAGCCAGCGTCTAGGGACTTTTCCCAGCATACATGTGTTAGTGTCTATGGAATTTAAGGCACTTTTCTAGCCTAGAATTCTGTCCACTACCCAAAACTTGTTGTAACTTTCAGAATCCATCAAATACATGATGACAAGACTAATAAACCAAAAATCAACCTCAAGACTCAGCCTGACGATCCCCAACCAGGACTGACATTTTGTTAAACACTTGGCATCAATGCAATCTACAGGTCTAGGTTACAAGACAGAGCATGAATTACTAAAAACTCTTATGAAACATTACAAGAAGGATCACCACCTTCTCCCTTGAACTATTATAACATCAATCAGATCTTGTATCCATCATTTTAACAATTACAAGTAAATACATGAAATAACCATGACATGAACCAGTCAATTAACCTTGCTTATAACTAGCATAAAACCATGTAGATAAAAGAGATATAATGTACATTAAATCTACATATAAACAAGTGAAAAAATAAGATAAATTAGCTTTCATTAGTCATAGGAAAATCCAACCAGGTTCGAGACTTCTACATACCACTTGACAGTAGACATGGTTGAACTGAATATTTCTTTCATTCTGTCACCCTCATTCCATATTCCAAGCATGAATGTGGAATCTCGTGGATAAACCAATACAAAAACAACCAAGGGAATCCAAAAGTTAAACCACCTCTACCCTCACCAAACCGTTATCACACCAAAACTGGTGCTCCAATGACAAAATCGAACCGAGCTTGGAATTCCGTCCGGAACCCATCACTATCCTTGAGGAATTTTTTGTCTTCTTGTCTCTTAGGCTTTACCGCAATCCAATCTTGGATCACTAGGCCCTAAATCGGGACCAGTCTCTCAGAATTTACCACAATCCAAACTCGAATCACTAGGCCCTAAACTGACACTCCTCCCTCGGGCTTCACCATGTATCCTGCCAAAACCGGTCAAGGGATTCCTAGGCCTTTGGGAATGAAGCTTGAGACTACCTCTACCCCAGATTTCGAAATCCATCCAGAAAATGCAAAGCTCAAAACTAAGATAAACATCCCAACACATAATGACATCCGTAAAAGACAAGGCTAGACTAAAAACCACACTGTCATACCTGGAAAAACCATGCCACTGAAAACAAGAGAACCATACACCAACATGCAAATCCATGCATGTCAAAACCAACTAGGAAATCACACATGCAATATGTTACTTGCAAGTATTTCTACTGAAGTTGCTTGATCTTGCCTTATCTTGCTCTTCCTTGTTTGATCCTTTCTTTCTTTCCTTTCCCTTTGCTTTATTTTTCTTCCTTGCTCCAGTGCTAGAGTGCTCCAAGAAAACTCTAAGTTACCAAGAGTGAGAGAGAGAGAGAGAGAGAGAAAAGAATGAGAGAGCTCCAAAAAACTTGAACTGACAAAAGGTTACCAACTAATCCTCATAAGCATTTTTATTAATGAGGCCTCTATTTCTCTCAATTTCAATTATTTTCCTTCAATTTCCTCCTCACTGCAACATGTGACCTTTCTTCACCTTACTTATCTCCTAATTTCATTTATTTTTATAAATAAATGTGCCAAAATGCCTTTTTTCCTTTTAATGCCTTTGCTTTAGCCTTTTCCAATTTCCTTACCCATAAACACTTCCAGTGATGCCCACTAGGATATATTTTCCCAACGTTTAGCTTGGAATATGTGTCCCTTAACCATGGTCTTATTTTTCCTTTTTTAACTTTTATTACATGAACTTTTCACGAGGGATGTTACACTTGGAGGGATTGAAAATAGGCTAAGTGTAGGCCAGAGTCAGTAAGTTAGGCATAGAGATAGACTATACACTTGCAGGTTGTGCTCAGGCCTTAGCAAGCATATGTATTCATCTTTATTCTTTGATTAATGCAATACAGATAGGAAGGGGTTTTGTGCAGTTTCTTTCCCCTAGATAATTTTCGGTGCATGTGTGATGTTTCCTTTTGCATGTCTATGATTTATGTTCCATATTGTAAATTAATATGCGCAAAGCAGAAGAGTATCTTCGAGTCTTATGATTTAGTAAATTTCTTGAGTGGTTTCAAATCTACATCCTAATTTCTACATCAACACTTGGACTGGATGGGTTCAAGATATCCAAGCCACCTACATTTGATGGAGGGTTGAAGAAACTAGAATATGTAGAGGCATGGTTGCTTGGGATGAAGAAGTTCTTTGAGTTGCATGATTACAAAGAGAACATGAAGGTCGAGAGAGTTATTTTTAGCCTTAAAGGGAAAGAAGACATCTGGTGGGAAGATGTGAAGCAGGTTAGAGACATCGGGATAGAGGAGTTGAGTCATCGGGATAGAGGAGTTGAGTTAGCATGAATTTAAGAGACTTTTCATGAAGAAGTACTTGTTAGAGAGGTATTATGACAGTAAATCTAAGGAGTTCTATGAGTTGAATATGGGATCAATGACAAATTAGGGGTACACAAATAATTTTCTGGAGTTTTTAGGTATGTACCATATCTTAAGGTGTATAAATTTCTCTATAGATCAGCTACCTCTGATACCATGTAGAAATTCTACAAATTCTCTGCAAATCTCCCTCTGAGATCTCTGTAGAAAATCTGATTGTAGATTAACTCGATAATGCAGTATACCAAAGCAAAATACTATAATCTACTTCTAGTATCAATTTTCTTTGTGGAAGCTTAAAGATTGAGCAAGATCGAGCTGAACACATATAACCAAAAGAAGAAGAATCAATGCACATGAAACATAGAAAATACTTAGGGGAAAGCCTCAGCTAAAAAACCCACTATCTGTATTATCATACAAGGTGGAAATACATCAGAATTATACAAATCCTTAGCTCTCATAGCTAGCCAGCTCTCAGTACAATCCTCCTGGATGCTCACAGGCAATCAAAGCTTCTCACAAGCCTTCTCCTCTACCCTCCAAGCTCCTATTTCCTTGCACAGTTACCTCTGGGATGATCTCCTTCACCCAGTGTAACATTGCTCTCACACACTGCTCTAACACACTGTCAGAACTGTGCAATCCTCAAGGAACCTTCCCTTGACTGCATGGATGAGTTTCCTTTATAAGAAAACACATGCAACTGATAGTAACCTGTCCTTGACATTTAGCTCAACTAGGTCTTTCTTTGAATAGACATGCATGAGTTACTGATGAGGGAATCTTCAATTATCTGGAGTACACTGGTTGAGTGCATGCATGCATCAACTGACTGATAACTCACAACTAGTTCCTCAAACAGTTTGGAACTAATTTAACTGGACTTAACTCAGTAAACTAAGCTAACTAATTACAACTCAAATATAACTCAATATTATCTCCTTAATTAAGGGATAATCTCCTTAATTTAAGGGATAACTGTTGCATGACTTCAAAAAGACTTCTAACTTGAATTTCTCCAACTAATTAATCCATAATGAATTAATTAATTAATTCCAAGCAGCTAGTGAGACTAAATTTGAATTTAATTCACAATTTTAATTCAAGGACAAATTAAAATTGGAATATTCTGGATTCTATTTTTATCATTTCTTGTTGCTATTTTCAACACTCCCTCTCAACAAGAAAGGAATTCAACTCGATCCCGATCCTGAACCTTTGGAATGTTCTGCATGCAACACTTCTCTTGAGTGTTGTAGCTCCAACAACTCCAGAAACAAAAAAAACATCCAACCTGAATCAGTATGATGCATCTATCATCAAAGTCTCTGACTGTTATTGCCTTTGTCTACTGAAAACTTTGTGCTTCGGCTAACTCTACCTTTCTGCACTGTTGTCAATCCTTCTCTGCGCTCTTCAGTATCTGACTGTTCTAGCCTCTGTCACTTTGATCTCTCACTGCATCAATCTCACAGATTCCTCCTACTACAATGTACTTTGGGCTCCCATAGAAAGGTACGATCCATGAGATAAAACCTCTCAATGGACCCTGCCCAATTTCAGCCTTCTTGGGACTATCACTCCACATTGCCCCACCTCACACCTGGAGGTATGGCTGCATGTTATCCCTCTGCTGACTCTAATTTACTCTCCCTCTCAACCACCAAGTCTCTAACATTTGCCTTGCTCCTCAAGCCTTTGCATGCATCTTGAACCTCAAGAGCATACAAGTTCTGACTCGTGAACCGATCTGTTTCACCTGTCTCATGGAGATGTGTCTAAGGAAAACCTTTCCCTTACTAAAGACAACATCGTAGCCTTTGTCCTCCAACATCATGACAGATACCAAGTTCTTCTTCAGTCCAAGCACATACTTCACATCTGTCAAGGTGATAGAAGCTCCATGCTCCCTCTAAAAAGCAACCGTGCCCACTCCTGAAACACTAAACCTTTCGTCGTCACCCATCTCTATGCGCATCTTGAGGTCTTTCTCCTCCAAGGTACTGAATAAAGTTTTATCACTGGTCATGTGGAATGAGGCTCCACTGTCAAGATACCAAACACAACCCATCATCGATGACACCATGCATGTGATGAGGGTAAAGTCCATTTCGAACTGAGAGGCTAATGCCTCACCTTCTGATCCTTCCAAGGATCCCTTCTTGGACTTCTTTGATGGGCAATTAGTCGCATAATGTCCCATCTCGTCTTTTTTTTTTTTTTTGAAGTATGATATGAATTCAATTTACACCTGCAACCCTGAACTTCAAACTTTGAATTCTCTTCTTCGTATACTATTCACAGCTCCGATAAACTTGGCTCTGATACCATGTAGAAATTTCTCTATAGATCAGCTACCTTTGATACCATGTAGAAATTATACAAATTCTCTGCAAATCTCCCTCTGAGATCTCTGTAGAAAATCTGACTGTAGATTAACTCGATAATGCAATATACCAAAGAAAATACTATAATCTACTTCTACTATCAATTTGCTTTGTGGAAGCTTAAAGATTGAGCAAGATCGAGCTGAACACATATAACCAGAAGAAGAAGAATCAATGCACATGAAACACAGAAAATACTCAGGGGAAAGCCTTAGCTAAAAACCCCACTATCTGTATTATCATACAAGGTGGAAATACATCAGAATTATACAAAGCCTTAGCTCTCACAGCTAGCCAGCTCTCAGTACAATCCTCCTGGATGCTCACAGGCAATCAAATCTTCTCACAAGCCTTCTCCTCTACCATCCAAGCTCCTATTTCCTTGCGCAGTTACCTCTGGGATGATCTCCTTCACCCAGTGTAACATTTCTCTCACACACTACTCTAACACACTGTCAGAACTCCGCAATCCTCAAGGAACCTTCCCTTGACTGCATGTATGAGTTTCCTTTATCAGAAAACACATGCAACTGATAGTATTTTGTCCTTGACATTTAGCTCAACTGGATATTTCTCTGAATAGACATGCATGAGTTACTGATGAGGGAATATTCAATTATCTAGAGTACACTGGTTGAGTGCATGCATGCAGCAACTGACTGATAACTCACAATTATTTCCTCAAACAGTTTGGAACTAATTTACCTAAACTTAACTCAGTAAACTGAGCTAACTAATTACAACTCAAATATACCTCAATATTATCTCCTTAATTAAGGGATAATCTCCTTAATTTAAGGGATAACTGTTGCATGACTTCAGAAAGACTTCTAACTTGAATTTCTCCAACTAATTAATCCATAATGAACTAATTAATTAATTCCAAGCAGCTGGTGAGACTAAATTCAATTTAATTCACAATTTTAATTCAACGACAAATTAAAATTGGAATATTCTGGATTCTATTTTTATCATTTCTTGTTGCTATTTTCAACATAAGGATGAGAAAGCCAAAGTTCAAATATTTGTCAGTGGATTACCATTAGCATTTAAGGAACAAATTGAGTATGATGAGCCTAGGTCACTTGAATAATTTATTGGAAAGGTTGAGCATTGTTATGAGCAATCAAAGCGTAAGATAGAGTCTCAGCAAGGTTGGAAAGGGAAAAACAAGACTCGGGGTAAATGGCCACCAAAGAAACCAAGACCTCAGATTTAGTTGTTTACAGGTTTGGTTGTTTATAGATTGTTTACAGGTTATAGGTTACAGGTTAGTGTGGTTGGCTACAGGTACTAAGAACAGAGTTCATCATTGGGTGAGAGCATGTGCATTTGAGTTTATTGGTATGCCTACATCAATGAATCTAAATTTACTTATGTTGCTATCATACAGTATGCTTTTGGGTATGGATTGGTTGTATCTTCACAAGACCAAAGTAGATTGTTATGATAAGGCTATTGAATGTCTGGATGACAATGGAGAACATAGATTCTTGCAAGGTAAGAATAAGGCAACATCAGTTGGAATGGTTACAACTATGCAGGCGAAGCACAGTCGTAGGAAAGGGTGTGTGTTATTTGTAGTACATATTTCTAGTGATAAAGGTAAGGATGATGAGGATGTTGAAGTCTATAAGAAGTATCCAGTCTTACAGTAGTTTCAAGATGTGTTCCTAGTAGATATTTCAGAGTTGCCTCCCCAGAGGGAAGTGGAATTTTCTATTGAGTTGATACTAGGGGAAGCACCTGTCACAAGGAATAACTCGATCTTGCGGACAAGATAGACCTTCCTAGAATCTAAAGAAGACCTAATGACAAGCAAACCAACCCGACACTATCTTTCTCTAAATATGCTTTGATAAACTATGGCAAACAAGTGTTTTTAGGGCCTTCCTTAGGTCCAACGCAAGCTTGTGGATGCCCTCGCTCCTTTGATCCAAATGAGCTCCTTTTCGCGAATCTACAAACAAGGCAAACAAATTAAATAGCACCTAAAAAGCCAATTGCATAAAACATATTTAACATGAAAGTCAAGGAGTCCATGAAACAAATAACATAAGATACTTGTTGAGAAAAATGAGTTTGATTGTATTAATTCAAAAGAAGAAGAACTTTACAACCTTTGTCTTGACGCTGTACAAGCTCCTCCCAGGGTCCAGCAAGAAGTCTCCTCTACTTTGACAAGTTTCACTCACTCCCCAATGAAGCCAAAAAGATGTGTGATCTCTCCTCTTAAGCTCAACTAGGAAGTCTTGATTTCACCAGCATTTACCCTCAAAAATGTTCAGCTTTTAACCTCCCTAGCAACCAGCCCAATGCCTGTATTTATAGTGCAATGGAGGGAGGTTACTAGGTCCTCCTTCAAAGGGATAAAGCCCTCCTTCAAAGGGATAGCTCCTCTCATCAAGGGATTAGCTCCTTCTCTTTTGGGATGCATGAACCACCTCAGAGCGAACAATCCACGTCAAAATTCCTTCTAGAAACCTCTAGAATTAACCCAAAGTGAGTTTTTTAAGATAAAACTTGCGCCTTTTGACTTTCACAGGGGTCCGCACCTACATCGTTAGGGACAAAGTGGGCAGGTCCGCAGTTTTTGTACACAGAAGGTGTGGGACCGCAGGTGACAATGAGAGAAAGTGCAGAACCAGAGTTACATTGATTTTTAATGTCTTTCTCCCATTTCCAAAGCTTGAATTGAAGAGCTGAGGTCTGAGACTTGCTTAGGAGGACAGTACAAGTGATGATAGACCCATACTGACTGCAAATAATCATGGTGACGATATTTTTGTGTAACAGATTGCCCCCTAAAGTGCAAAGTCTGTAGTAGATGAGGATTTCATTGATCATTTAGGAAGAGTGAAGTACTTTATCATTTCGAGGATCATCTTGTGGAGAGCCCGATTGGAACCTGTAAAAACATTCAATGCAAGATATATATATGAGATCATATCATCGCTGAGGTAGGCATTCCCATACTTAGATCAAAACTGACTAGAAAAACTAACTACTGCTCTGATATAGGAATGATTTTGTAAAACATCACAAGTATAGACTCAGGTGGACACAGTATGGATGCAGCCACCTGTTTATGAATAGTCCATTTATATAATGAATACAAAATTCTTCGTAGCCTGGATTGTGGAAACTAGATCCAGGGTCTTCATTTCTACTTCCCAAAACAGTAAGATTCTATCCATGCGAATAAATGTGTTGATGTCGAACATGGTAGAAACCACTTGATTACCAGTCAATGATGTAAACTGTTAACAAGTGTGAGAGAAACCACCAGTGATGTCAATGGCTCTCAAAGTACCCAGTACAATCCATGAGATGCGAATAAATGTGTTGATGTCGAACATGTCACGGAATCCTTTGATCGAAGGTCAATGATGCAACCAGTCGTCAAAGGCGAGAAACCTACCATTGAGGCATGCAGATCTCAAGGTACTGACGATTTCTAGATCATCTTTCTAGATAATGAGTTGATGTCGATAGAAAGCGATCCGTCGTAGGCAAGCCCACAATAGGAAATCATAGATCAAGTCAAAGAAATTTAGTTGCAAGGACTGACTCAGGGATGGTCAAGATGACAGATATTTTGCAAATGAATGGCTTATTGGCAGTGACCTCTTGAACACATAATGACACGATAGATGGTTTGGTGACAATTGACCCAAAGTTAATACCCAGAAACCGGCTGAAGACTTTCAATGTGGTTTGATCAACTGTTAGGCAAAGGATTTCCCAACCCATGTGAATAAAAGTGTCGTGTTCAAGAGTGGTTACAAAGTATGACAAACAGGCTCATTTTTCTCTCTTTTCCCCCACCATTTCTGGAAAGAACCTCTTTATTTTTAACAAGCTTGAGGAGGATAACATTTGCTTGATTATAAGCTCATCCTTCGAATGAGTCCAACTTAGTTTAAATTCGAACCCTAAGAAGGAGTGGTTCGTTCCTGTTTGTAATTGAACAGGTCCTTTACTGTGAAATTTTAACAAGTCCAGTATAGGAGAAACTCGGCGTTTTTCAATTTTAGAGAGTCTGAAAAAACTTAAGAAAACTCCAGGGTTGACCTTTTTCGTAAATTTGTGTCTCCCAAGCCCGAAAAAGTATAAAATAATACTTAAGAGAACCGCTTGACCTTTACGACCAAGGAGTACTTTTCGTAATTAGTGCCCCTGATCCGAAAAAGTAAAAAAGCGATCAATGACACGTCGTTTTATAACCAATATTGAATTTGAAACGACAAAAATCTGGCAATCTTTTCATGTTTTTACGGTCAGGAAAAGAGTTATAAGTGGACCGTCTTTTTAGTTCCGTTTTAACGAGTTTAAAAAGAAAAACTCGGCGATCTTTTCATGTTTTAGGAGTCAGAAAAGAGCTTAAAGGTGACTTTAAGGTTTCATTTTTTCGTAAGTTTTAACGAGTTCGAAAAAATGATAAAAATATACTCATAGTTTTCACTTTTTCGTAAGTTTTAATGAGTTTGAAAAAATGATAAAAATGTACTCATATGGCCGACTTTCAATTTAATTTACGAGCAGAAAAGACAGAAAGAACTCGGCATTTTCATTTGTTTTACGAGAATGAAAGATAGCAAAATAATCTCGAGATTTTCATGAGTTTAACGAGTCTTGAAAATAACTGAAATTGACTCGGGATAGGTTCCATTTTTACAAAAGCTTGAAACAGAGAAAAACTATGAATCAAAGTAGTTTCATTTTTACACAAGCTTGAAACAGAGAGAAAACTGTGCTTGATGCCCCTAAGCATAATTGTTAGAGCACATGCCCCCCAACCTCATTTCATTTAACCAGGTGGATGAAATGAAGGTTCAGTTACGAGATCATTTCAAAGACTCGACCTAAAACTGTAAGAAAATTATGCAAAAAACTGAAATAACTAACCTAAATATACAACTTAACATTTATGAGATCTAGTCAAACTCTCGACTCAATTTGAGGAGGTTTTGTTTCATTTTTTAACGAGCTTGACACAGGAAAAGAACTATGCTCGGATTCAGTTTCATGTTTACGCAAGCTTGAAATGAAAAACTATGCTTGTTATAAGTTCGCATGCCCCCAGCATAATGACACCAATCGAGGTACATGCCCCCCCAAGCTTCATTGCATTCAACGAAGTGGATGGAATGAAGGTTTACTTTCGAAATCTTGGAAAGACTCGTGGGAGTTGTTCAGTTTTTAGTGAGGTTGACACAGGAAAAGAACTATCCTCAAAACCCTTGTTTCATTTGTTAACGAGTTTGACACAAGACAAGGAACTATGCTCATAACTACTCTCTACAATCTACCTATATAACCTACCCTTGTTTCATTTTTTAAAGAGCTTGACACAAGACAAGGAACTATGCTCAAGGCTCCTTGTTTCATTTTTTAACGAGCTTGACACAAGACAAGGAACTATGCCCCAGAAGTTCGCATGCCCCCAGCATAATGATGCAAAGCGAGGTACATGCCCCCAAAGCTTCATTGCATTCAACTAGGTGGATGGAATGAAGGTTTACTTTCAAGATTTAACTTGAAAAGGGAGTTGTTTCATTTTTTAAGGAGGTTGACACAAGAAAAGAACTATCCTCATACTTGATTCATTTTTTTTAAATGAGGTTGATACAGGAAAGAACTGTCCTCATACCTGATTAATTTTTTAACGAGGTTGAATCAGTAACAGGAACTATCCTCTGACCAACTGATTCATTTTTTAATGAGGTTGACACGGGAAAAGAACTGTCCTCATACCTGATTCATTTTTTAACGAGGTTGACTCAATAACAGGAACTATCCTCTAACCAACTGATTCATTTTTTAACGAGGTTGACACAGGAAAAGAACTGTCCTCATACCTGATTCATTTTTTAACGAGGTTGACTCAGTAACAGGAACTATCCTCTGACCAACTGATTCATTTTTTAACGAGGTTGACACAGGAAAAGAACTGTCCTCATACCTGATTCATTTTTTAACTAGGTTGACTCAGTAACAGGAACTATCCTCTAACACCCTGTTTCATTTTTTAACGAGGTTGATACCGGAACAAAACTATCCTCACGGACACCTGTTTCATTTTTTAACGAGGTTGGTACAGGAAAAGAAACTATCCTCGCGGACACCTGTTTCATTTTTTAACGAGGTTGGTACAGGAAAAGAAACTATCCTCGCAGACACCTGTTTCATTTTTTAACGAGGTTGGTACAGGAAAAGAAACTATCCTCGCACTCACTGATCATGGCTTCCAACTGGAAGAAAGACATGTCAATGGACACACCTTGATCATGGCTTCCAAAAGGTCTTCATCAGAAGGAAGAATAGTTCTTTGGAAGGAACACATGTCAAGGGACTCAAAAGTGATAAGAACATCGTGTTCAAGTAATCCCATAGAGTTTTCCATGTCAATTACCGGATCTAAATCAAAGGAAGATGAGCAAACAGTGAGAGGCCCACTTACATCGGTAACTGAAAACATGGGACCAGTTGCCACATAATTAACCCGTGGCGGGGTAGATACCATTTGAGAATCAGGAACATTTAGGGCTGTCATGTTATTGGTAGTTGAAACAAGACTAGGGAACGAAAGCTGGTCTACAGTCACAATATTTCCATTGTGAGGGAAAGACATCACGCGAAAGAGTGTCGATACGACAGCTTTCATTGCATAAACATAGTCTCGCCCAAGGAGTAAATTGAAATCCAAGGGACCTCGAACTACCATAAGATCAATACAGACAGTTTTACAGGTAATGGAAAACTTAGGAAGGATCCCTAAAGGTTCACTAATGGTTCTGTTAAAAGCTTTCAAATTCTGCGTAATAGGCGCAAGCTAAGGGGAACCCAAAGCTTTCCAAGCAATTGAGGATAAAATACTAACAGAAGCACCTTCATCTACCTGTGTGCGATGCATGTCCCTACCACCAGCCTTGACAATGATTTGGAAAGGGATGGAGGAAGGAAGACGAGGTTCTGTCAGTCTATTCCAATCAAAGGAAAAGACCTCAGTACTTGGAGGGGGTTTTGCAGAAACAGGTGAAATGCCCCCCAACATAGAAGAATCTGATGTAACAAAAAGAACCTGAACGGTATGAAGTTCACTCTCTAAAGGGAAAGTGGGATCGATCGAATGTGAAATTGAATCGACCACTTGATCAACTAATGGATCATCAACCTGAGTGACATGAGTTTCACTCTCCAATGGAAGAGTGTGATCGGATGTACTTGAAATTAGATCAATCACTTCGTCAGTTGACGGTAGGTTGGGAGAAAGTTTACGGTAACCAGTTGGAAATTCTTGCTGTGGAACAGTAAGGTTTTCCAACAATTTCGAGGCTTCATCCATGTGAGGGCAAATGTGAGTTTGATGACTCCCTTTGCATAACTTACAAGGAAACCTAACTTTACCCTTTTTCCCAGGAACCTGACTATCATTGGTTGATGGATCAATGGAAAGTTGATGAGATTTTTCTGACCATACTTCCAAGACCTTTGGAATACCAGGACAATTGATAAGGAAGTGGTCACCCTTACAAACCCTGCAAGGGTATTTGGGTTTACGATGCATGTCGGAGTTTTCCTCAACACAACTAACACTTACAGTCGTGGTTGGTTGGTTGACTTCTTTCTTATCTTGCTTCTTCTTCTTCTTCTTCTTCTTCCCTTTCTTCTTCTTCTTAGCCACCTGGTTACTAGAATCAAGGCTTTTACCAAGCGAAGAGGAAGAAATGGAGGAAGAAAAATTAGGCGAAGAAGGTAAAGGGTCAACAGAAGGTTGGTGATGTTGAGATGGTGAACTCTATTGAGGTGAAGCATTCGGTTGAGGTGGAACAATTGGAGTATTTGGGGCCAACGAAGTTGAAAATAACCATATCGGTAAACCTATTGTAAATCCAGGTAATGACAAAGTAGCCATATAAGGAGGACCAACATTTCCAAAATAAGGAAAGGTACTAGGATTCTCGTTAAGAGGGGTTCCTTGGTGGGTAAATTCCGGAACATTTGCCATTATATTCAACTTCAGTGAATTTTATTAACAATTTAAGACTAAAATCAACAATTCACAATTCACACCTATGGTCTCTAAAAGTAAAAACAAACAAATTAACACGCACTATCAAATCTAGGAGTCAAACCACACACAAACAGTAACTTTCTGTACCGAAAACACTAGTTGGTGATGAAATCCAACGTCGCAGAATCCAATACAGAAATGGCGGTTGGAACAGTTACCCCGAAAACCTGCTTAATGAATAGACTAGCACAAGTTTCTCCACTAAACCGTCTCGAGTGAAGAGAACCCCCTAGAAAATCCAAGTGAGTCTAGTCAACGTCTGCTCCAGGTACAGTGGGATCTTCCCTCCACCGTCACCTTAGGAAAGAATCCTATAGAATATGGTCACTAAGGTTACCAACGGAAACAAATATACCTAGGGGAACAGTCTACGATCCGATATGCACGCAAGGGCAGAGTAACAAGCTCAATCCCCTTGAAGGCTCCTTGACATAATCCAAGGTTTACCAACAAGTGACCCCAGGCTCCTCGACAATGGTTAATCTGAGGTTTACCGTTTTTAATACGTGAATATCTTCTATCGTTCCCAATGAGGAAGGATTGATTCCCACACTGGTTCAGATATGATCTCGTGCTTCTCCTTTAAGAGGAGCTTTCCCAGAGCATAGATGTAACAATTGGAATTTCTCCCTACCGCAAGATCGACTACTTGTTTGTTTTACTGTCTTGGAGAGTTAACTAAAACCTATTCCAAGACACTAGCCTAAGCTAGATTGGTGGAAAGAGCCCTAAAAATATAAAAATTACTAGATGAATTTTAATTAAGTGTTGTGTTATTTAGGTTGTTATTACTCAAAGGGGTAAATGGATACGAAACCAATGGTGTTATGACCCGACTCAAAACTGAATGCAATCGAATATGATAATGCAATCCTTTCAATTCGATGAATCCTAACTAAAGTAAGGAGAGAGTTTCCATTCACTTCCAACAATGCAAAAAATTGATCACTAAGAGAAAATATAACAAATTCTCTAATGCACTAATTTCATCAAGAAAAATTAATGCAAATCAATCCCAAAATAGTTTTTTTTTTTTATTCTTTTTTGTGTAAATTCAAATCAAAGAAAACTGATCTAAATCTACGATTGATTTTTCAGAATGTAAACTATGCAATTGTAATCTATGCACAATTCACTTGAAATTTATGCAAATGTAATCTATGCACATTTTTCATTCATATTCTGAAAATGAGAATTCTAATTATGCAAATGTGATCTATGCAAGAGAATTCTCAAACACAAGATGAATCTAATGTAATCTAAGAACCAATCAAGTGCAAGTCAAGAAAATTGGGTGAGAGTTCCAAAGATCAAAAAATAAAAACCTCAAAGGCAATTAACACTCATACACAATTTAGCCCCCCCCGGGCGAATGAGGGGGAAATTTTTTTGCAAAAACAAAAGCAAAAAGATACAAAATTGCGAAAAGACTGAGACAAACCTCCAAGTAATGACCAAAGGAAATCAAATTAAGAATTTCTTAAAAAAGAGACTCAAAACACCCAATTGATAAAAGCTTAAAACAGGAATGCCAATGGAATTAACCTAAGAAAAGTTCCTGACAAGTCACGTGCAAATCTGGGCAGAGGCTAAAAACATCTAAACAAAAACTAAATTGACTGACAGAGGAAATCTTAGGTTTTTCAAAATTTTGACAGGGTCCGCAGGCCCACAGTTAACACAGGTGCAGTCTCGCTCTGTGCTAAAAGCAAAGGTGCGGATAGGTACGCACTGTGTCAAAAGGCTAGGGTGTGGTCCTCTCCCAAAGATATGAAAAATAAAAAATAACCCTGGATCTACAAACTCTACCCAATTTTACACACAACAAGCCAAAAACAGAAACAAAAACACTATTTCTCGGGTCAAAGTAAAAACAAGGAAAACAATCAAGTCCCCAGCGGAGTCGCCATTTTGTCACACGGAATAAGTCGATCTTGCGGACAAGATAGACCTTCCTAGAATTTAAAGAAGACCTAATGACAAGCAAACCAACCAGACACTATCTTTCTCTAAATATGCTTTGATAAACAATGGCAAACAAGTGTTTTTAGGGCCTACCTTAGGTCCAACGCAAGCTTGTGGATGCCCTCGCTCCTTTGATCCAAATGAGCTCCTTTTCGCGAATCTACAAACAAGGCAAACAAATTAAATAGCACCTGAAAAGCCAATTGCATAAAACATATTTAACATGAAACTCAAGGAGTCCATGAAACAAATAACATAAGATACTTGTTGAGAAAAATGAGTTTGATTGTATTAATTCAAAAGAAGAAGAACTGTACAACCTTTGCCTTGACGCTATACAAGCTCCTCCCAGGGTCCAGCAAGAAGTCTCCTCTACTTTGACAAGTTTCACTCACTCCCTAATGAAGCCAAAAAGATGTGTGATCTCTCCTCTTAAGCTCAACTAGGAAGTCTTGATTTCACCAGCATTTACCCTCAAAAATGTTCAACTTCTAAACTCCCTAGCAACCAGCCCAATGCCTGTATTTATAGTGCAATGGAGGGAGGTTACTAGGTCCTCCTTCAAAGGGATAAAGCCCTCCTTCAAAGGGATAGCTCCTCTCATCAAGGGATTAGCTCCTTCTCTTTTGGGATGCATGAACCACCTTAGAGCGAATAATCCATGTCAAAATTCCTTCTAGAAACCTCTAGAATTAACCCAAAGTGAGTTTTTTAAGATAAAACTTGCGCCTTTTGACTTTCACATGGGTCCGCACCTACACCGTTAGGGACAAAGCGGGCAGGTCCGCAGTTTTTGTACACAGAAGGTGCGGGACCACAGGTGACAATGAGAGAAAGTGCGGAACCAGAGTTACATTGATTTTCAATGTCTTTCTCCCATTTCCAAAGCTTGAATTGAAGAGCTGAGGTCTGAGACTTGCTTAGGAGGACAGTACAAGTGATGATAGACCCATATTGACTGCAAATAATCATGGTGACGATATTTTTGTGTAACAGCACCAACATCAAAAACACCATACAGGATGAGCACTCTAGAGTTAGTGGAATTGAATTTGCAGTTGAAGTAAATGCTTGACGAGGGATACATAAGGCCAAGTGTATCATTATGGGGTGCACTAGTATTGTTTGTGAAGAAGGATGGTAACTCTTAGATTATGCAATGATTACAGATAGTTGAACAAGGTAACCATCAAGAACAAGTATTCGGTGTTGAGGATTGATGACTTGTTTGACCAGTTGAAGGGAGCAGCAGTGTTCTCAAAGATTGATTTGAGATCAAGATATCATTTGGTAAGCATCAAAGAAGAAGACATATACAAGAATGCTTTCCAGACTAGGTATGGTCATTATGAGTTTGTTGTAGTTCTTTTTGGTTTTACTAATGCTCCATCTACTTTCATGTGCTTGATGAATAGTGTGTTGCGTCCTTCTCTAGACAAGTTTGTGATTGTATTCATTAATGATATATTGATATATTATAAGAATGAGGAACAATATTGAGAGAATCAGTTGTATGCCAAGCTTAGTAAATGTCATTTCTTTTAGACAAGGTACATTACTTGGGACAAGTGGTTTCCAAGGAAGGCATAGCAGTGGATCCGAAAAAGATCAAAGCTATCACAGAATGGGAAACTACTAGGAATGTGGATGAGGTCAAATAATTCATGGGGTTATCGAATTACTATAGGAGGTTCATCAGGAACTTGTCACGGATAGCCTATCCTACCACATCATTGCAGAGGAAAGAAAATAAATTTGAATGGACAAAGGAATGTGCGAGAAATTTTTTGAACAGTTGAAGGAGTTGTTGACAAATGTTCCAGTTCTCAAGATTGCAAACCTGGATAAATATTTTTTGGTGTGTACAAATCCTTGCAAGAGAGTACTTGGTGGATTCCTGATGCAAGAGGGACAGGTGGTATGCTATGAATCAAGGAAACTAAATGAGCAAAAGCAGAACTATGTGACACATGATCTTGCATTGCCAATGATCATTAATGCATTGAAGATGTGGAGGCACTATCTTCTTGGAAGGAGGTTTGTATTGATGAGTGGTCATAGTGGATTGAGATATTTATTTGACCAACCTAGTCTGAATGTCAGGTAAGCTAGGTGGTTGGCCACAATCAGTGAGTTTGACTTTGAGACTAGGTATATTAAATGAAAATAGAATAGGGTTGCAGATGCTCCTAGCAGCAGAGTATAGGTAAATCACGTAGAAACTATGAATTCATATGGGACAGATTTATAGGATCAAATCTTAGAGGTAGGACAACGGGATGATAGGCATAGGGAGCTTAGGCATAGGTTACAACAGGGTACATGTGATCAGGATGTGAACTATTGCCTTACAACATATGGTTTAGTCAGATTTAGGGATAGGATCTATGTGTTGGACAACAATGAGCTCAAGAAGATTAACTTGAGGGAATTTCATGTTAAATCGTATTCAGGTCACCCATGATATCAGAAGGCATTGACAGCGGTGAAGAAATTCTACTATTGGTTGAATTTAAAGAAGGAATTGGCTGAGTTTATGGCTAGATGTTTGGATTTCCAACAAGTAAAAGCAGAGTGCAAGCATCCGGGTGGTCTACTATAGTCGATCTCAATTCCATAGTGGAAATGGGAGGTCATTTCTATGGATTTCATTATAGGTTTGTTGAGGACATCTAGACAACATGATTTTATTATGGTTTGGTTTTATAGGTTGAAAAAGGTAGAACACTTCATTTAGTGAAGTCTACTTATTCATCTAGTGATCTAGCACAAGTTTTCATCAGAGGGATAGTGAGGTTGTGTGGTTTTTCGAAGAATATTGTTTCAGAAAAAGATGCTAAGTTCACTTCCAGGTTTTGGAAGGAATTATTTACAAGTTTGGGTACAGAGTTGGCCTTGAGTACAACTTATCATCTGCAGCCATATGGAAAGATAGAGAGGGTCAATAGGATTCTGGAGGATATGTTCAGAATATATGTTATGCATCAGCAGAGGATGTGGGAGGAATATCTTATACTGGTAAAGTTTTCTTACAACAATGGGTATCAAGAGTAATTGAGGATGAGTTCATTTGAGACACTTTATGGGCAGAGTTGCAATACTCCCATGAATTGGAGTGATCCAAAGAACAGGGTGTTGATTTGACTGTAAATGTTGGCAGAGATGGAACCGGAAATGTAGGTTATCAAGCCGAACCTAAAGGCAGCACAAGATAGGCAGAAGAGTTATGCAGATCATCACAGGGCATTTAAAGAGTTTCAGGGTGGGGAACATGTGTACTTGCACATCAAGCCTAAGAAGAGATCCTTGAGGATTGGGTCATGTGCGAAGTTGGAACATCGGTATTGCGAGCCTTTCGAGATCCTTAAGAGGATTGGATTAGTGGCCTAGATACTTGCACTACCTCCAACAGTGAAATTCCATGATGTTTTCCATGTTTCATTTCTTAAGAGATATGTAAAGGATGTTGATCATGTTATTGATTGGTTTTTATTACAGGTGGAGCAAGGATGAGAATTCCATCTGGAACCTTGGTGCATTTTGCAGCGGAAACAACTCATGCTCTGGAATCGAGCAATCAATCAATTTAAAGTGTAGTGGAAGCACTTTGGGGCCGATGAAACTACATGGCAGATGGTTGATCAGTTACGGGCTATGTATCCTTAATTATTTATCGATGAAGGCAAATGAGTTTTGGTATATGTACATATTTATGTATGGTTGTTATTGTAAATGCTGCAACGAGTTGTGTTATAAAGCTCCAATAAGTAGTATGGGTGTCATGTTGTTATGTTTTTCATGTTGGTTTGCTTTTTAGCAGGTTCATCATTGTAAATATTGCATCGAGCTAAGTTATAAAGCCCCATGGCTAGTATATTTTTCTTTTCAGTGGTCTTGCTAGTTGTAGGTGTCATAGAACACTGAGGACGATGTTCCCCTAAGGGGGAGGGGTTTGTAGCAACCCCGATTTAAAAGTTCATGTAATAAAGTTAATAAAGGAAAAATAAGACCAAGGTCATGGGACACGTATTCCAAGATGAATGTTGGGCAAAACATCCTAGTGTTACACAGTATTTTGTCATGCCTCCTACACTTCCCTGTGACATACCCTGAAGTGCCCGAAACATGATCATTATACAGTATACTCATCCATGTATACAGCTCAGATCCCTCCTTTAACTTTGCTTGGAAAATCTCTGGAGCTTTCCCTGAAGAAATAGCTCTTAAAACCCTAAAATGAGGGTCATCGCTCTTATGAAGCTCAAAACTGCGATGATCGCATGTTGCACCATGTTTGACCCGTGATGGCATCACTTTGTTCCCTGTCATACCCACGATGATCCCAAAAAGGTAATTTTCCCAAAGAGGATGAGAAGCTTCGTGATCTAGAAGCTTCCAAAGCGGCGAGCTGGAGGTGGTTTCGCATAGATGAGGTCGAATCCTCCTAACTTGACCTCTTTGTCTTATCCCTATGAGCTACCTCCTTGAGATGTGGGCCTAGTCCTATATTTGGAGGATTCATAACTCCCTCTCCCAGCCTATAAATTCATCTTCTCCCATTCCCAAATGGTTGATCTATGTCCATTTGCACCCCTATGTTGAGCTCGTGTCTCCAATATGTTCAAGAGAAGTCCAATTTGCGGTTATTTACCTATACATTGTTTGAGTCATTGCTATAGTCTTGAATATAATACCACTTTATTCCTTGTTTCGTGTCAATGATGGGGTATTCATCATTGACCTTTCGACGAGTCACTTATATTTCCACCAACTTGGGCATGCTCATCCTATAAGCTGCCTTAGATGTTAGTGATGCTCCTAGAATCAACTCAATAGAGAAATCCACCTCTCTATGAGGAGGAAGCTCTAGAATGTCTACAGGAAACACATCTTGAAACTATTGCAAGACAAGATACCTCCTCAGGACTTCATCATCCTCATCCTCCTTCCGTTTGTCACTAGAAACATGTACTACAAACAATAAACATCATTTCCTACGGCTATGCTTAGCTTGCATGGTTGTAACCATCCTCACTGATGTAGGCTTCTTCTTTCCCTACAAGACTCTCTCCATCCTCATCCAAGCACTCAATGGCCTTGTCATAATAATCTACCTTGGTCTTGTGAATAAACAACCAATCCATACCCAAAAGCATGATATATGAACCCAAAGGAAGCAAATTTAGATATGTTTTTGTAGGGATGTCATTAAGATAAAATGCACAAGACTTCAGCTAATGATGAACTCTTCTCTTGGTCCCTGTATCCAACTACACCAACCAATATTATGCATGCACTTCCTTATTCAAATAACACTAATCCACCGATTCGGGACTAATATAGCTATAATTTGATCTAGGATCAATCAAAATAGAAATAACTTGATCATGAAGCTTACCTTACATCTTGATAATGGATGCCTAGTGGTATGCATTCCTATTATCAACTACTGCATAGATCCAGGGAATTCTCTGAACTACATCCCCAACTTGCGCCTCCTGAGCACTATAGATCTAAGCCCTGCCACCCTAATACAAAGGAGAATCCTTCTTGTGATGATCTATACCACAAATCCAACACGTCAATGGTTCTATTTGTTGCATTGAACTTCTTATGGTCCTTTCTCAGTTGCAGTGAAATTATTATGAGGTGACACATTTTGCTTATCACCTGCATCGTGAGATCTTCCTCGCTTCTTAGGCATTTTCATTTATTCTTCTCGCTACGTTTCTAGTCACGCTTGAACTCAGGCTTTCTCTTTAACTATTCATAACAATTCTTCAACTACCTGATGACTTCCTCCAGTGATTGAGACACATCAAATTCAATCCGGTCTTTGAATGATAATGGAAATCCTTTGATGAACATTTGGATCTTTTCTTTCTCATCCTTGAGATAGGGAACATATATCAATAACTATAGAAATATGGTTGTGTATTCTTCATCTAACGTGGAACCCATATTGAGCTCATATAATTACTTAGCCTTTCCATCATAATACCTCTTAGGCATGTACTTATTCTTGAAGAGCCTTTCAAATTCTTCCCAAATCACCTCCTCTTCTTATTGCCTCTGACATGCTTGACATCTTCCCACCAAATATTTTCTTTTCCCTTAAGATTAAAGGTAGCTATCTTTGTTTTCATATTCTCTCAGTAATCATGAATCCTAGAAAATTTCCTCATTCCGAGAAGCCATGCTTCTGCATCTTTTGAATTGGTCATCTCACCATCAAAAGTAGGAGGCTTGTCTTTCTTGAATTCTTCTGGAAAATACCCCTTCTCGCTCCTCCTATAATGATGTTGGCGATGACAGCGATGATGTCTCCCGAAAGCAGAGTTAGAATAAAATCCATGAGTATTAGACCTCCTTTCAAGGGTATCCAAGATTCTACCACTCTACACTGTATCACCTCTATCCAACCTGTGCCTTTTCTGATACCTCCTTCCATCAGCATCATTAGTCCTTTCTTCATGTATGTCTTCATGAATGATCCACGGTTGTCCCTGCTTTTGCAAATCTAAAAGAATTTGAAGGATGATTGCATTAATCCTAGATTTCTTTTCTTGAGTGCAAACCTTTCATGTGCTTCAATCGACCTCTCATTATCTTCCTTGCAACTTACAATCTCTGCCTTCAAGCTTCTTAATGTATCTACTAGATCAGGAGAGTCTCCCCCTCCCTGTTTTTCTACTGACATATCCCATCCCACTAATTTCTCTTATGTCCTACACGAGGAGTCATATGAATTGTACTCAATTATTCTTCTCTTCATCTCTTAGCCTTCTATTTCCTGTAATATATCACTATTAGATCAAATAAAAGGCCTCAACTTATTGTTGGGGAGGTTATTTCATCTGCACAGATAAATCCAGATTAGCACGAGACAACATCACAAGCATATCAGATCATACATGGATACAATAATAATAATAAATATCTAACATGCACGCATGGTAAACATATAGGCAACTGACATGTATGCATAACAATCTGCATTTACCCCGAGGTCTAGTGTTGTGAACATGCTCTGATACCACTCTGTAACACCCTACCCCACATTTACTCACTTTTACAAGCTCACCAGGGTAAACATGAGTTGAGAGTTACTATGCATGACCCAAAATCCAAGATGAAGTTGTGGAAATGGGGCCTAACTTACCAACTTGTGCCAAACCTAATACAACACCCAGAGACACCAGATCACCCAGATGTCAAACACTTTACACTGGTGACCTTTCCTCTGATATGGAACCACTTTCAACCAAGATTTACAGCCCAAACACATGCATGCAGCCTTTTCCATGTGACCATAAGGCTCTAGTTGCACACACAACTCTTCCTTTGTGCGACTATAACTAAGATTTCTCAGTTCTGTGCCTACGACCACAGACTCAGATCTAAATTTTCAAGGCTAGCCTATGGGCCCATTGCCTACGTCTGCTTAGAACTTTCTAGAGCCCTATCAATGATAATCACAAGTCCACATAATTTATTCGTAGGCTCAAATCTTGTCCAAGCTTGTCCAATACACATGAACCATTTATACAAACACATTGTAAACATAGAACATGTGGATCATGAAAGCATAACTATTCATTGTCTCATTATTTTCATCAAAGGTTCATCAAGAAGGCTTACTGCCCTCTCAAGCTAGCTGCAACAAACACTTGTTAGCTCATGCATTCATATAACCATTCAATAACTTATCAAACCATGAACAAGATCCATAACAAGAGCACATCATATAATAATAATGTACCATACCCATAATCAACATTTAACCCGAATTAATCCATGACAAACCAATCAGAAAATTAATACAATAACCAATGCTTGTGCTCATTGATCTCAATAAGAAATAGCACATACTAACAAATACATAAAATCAACCTAGTTAGGAGCTTCCATGGACCACTTGACCATAAATTGGGCTAAACCAAATATTTCTTTCAGCCAATTACCCCCATGCCATATTCCAAGCATGAATGTAGGATCAGGTGGGATGGAACACAACAAAACCAACTAGGGAATCCAAAGGTTAAGCCACCTTCACCCTCAACCACAATGATTTCACCTAAATCGATACAAAAATCATGAAAACCTACAAGCTCGGATGCCTCGAGATTTCTTCACCATACCCAAAGGAATTTTCCTATCTCCACCCACCTGTCAAGAGTTTCCAAGAGAAAACGATCTCCACCTTCAACCCTTGGAATTTTCTTGATACCACTTCAACCAAATTTGAATCCACCTGTAATCCAAATCTCAACCACAATGAAAACCCATTATACCATGACTATCCAGGAAATGGAAAAGACAAGGTTGTACACCACTGTCAATCTAGGAAAATCCCACGCCAATGACAACAAAATGACCAATAAACAAAATGCATGAACCATGCATTCAAATCCCAACAAGATAAACGTACATGTAATTTGTTACCTGCAAAATCCTCCTGTTGGTTTCTCTTTCTCTTCTTAATTCTGCCCTCTCTCACTGTTGTCCAACTTTCCTCTTACGTTCCCTTGCTTGTTCTTTGCTTACTTTCTTGCTTATGCCTTCCTTGCATCCAAGTGCTTGTTCTCTTTCTTTTGCTCTCTTATTCACTAATTTAATGCTATAATTTCCAAGAGTGTGTGAGAATGCTCTCTCTCTTTTTCTTTTTTCCTTTCCTTTTTCTTCATTTTTCGTCACATGCATACTTTTGTCTCTTCATCTTCCTTTTCTCTTATTTTATTTTATTTATTATATTAATTTCCATTTATTTCCCTTTTCCTTTTCCAAAGCCAATGCCAATTTCCATATCCAATAATAAACCACAAGTGGATCCCAATATTATGTTTTCCCCTCATTTAGCTTGGAATACTTTTCCCATGAACTTGGTTTTATTTTTCCTTTTATTTCCCATTTAGTACATGGAACTATAACTCGAGGTTGTGTATTATAGATAATATGGAAGGATTAATGTGGTGTGCTCGTGATATAGTCCATTCTGGATGCATGTGAAGGCTCTGCCTTCAACACTGGTTGTGTTGTCGTTGGTACTAATTCTGGGACTATAGCAATATTAAAATGAATTTTGTGCGAACCTGCAAGAAGAAAAAAAATGAATGAATCTACATGGAGAAAAGATCGAGAGGATTAGTTAGCAAACAGAAGCATGTCAGAGAAGATGCTCCAGAAATTTTATCGAGGAATTTTTAGGTTACATGAAAAATCTCGATTGCTCGTGGTTTGAATCTCACAAAGATCTGTAAATTTAATTGCACGTGGAAAATGTTTGACAAGCCTGCACAAAGAAACCATCAAAAGAGAATGAAAGAATATGGTGCTATTTTGGTATGTCATTGGTACTCCCATCCTTCTAACAATTTTCAATTATTTATCAATGAAAATGCAAGCATGATAGTCAAATTATTATCAAAATTTTGAAGAAAATTCATGTCAACTTTGACTTAATAGTAGGGCCAATTTATCACTCGTTTAATAAGCAAATTCTCGGAAAAATCGGTGCATCCAGCTAGCTGGTGATGTTCGACTTTCGATCACTGGTTCACTGATACATGGCTAATTAAGTTGAATGAGAATTGATTTTTTTAGTTTCATGTCAATCACCAAATTCGATGTTGTTTGTGAAATTTTATTTCTCCACAATCTCATATATTACAAATATGAATCATGTGATGTGCTGAAAAAAAAATATGAATCATGTGAGGCGCTCGATCATATATCATACCTGCAAATTTTGTGACTTTCGGCCTAGCATTGGAAGACATATTAAGCTGAAGATATTTGCAATTGATAACTAATTATAGATGTCCATCAACCACGGTTGGAATCCCATACATGGTAATGATGTGACAAGGTGAGTTTGTGGATATAAATCCATAGCATTGTGGATGGATTGATTTTGAATTAAATCATGCAGGACTCCGTAGTACAACTTTGATAAAGCTAGCAATTGGTCGTGTCATTTATTGATTACTTCATCCTTAAAATGGAAAAGTATTAAAGTGTTACTTCATTTTTTAAATTTTAATTGTTCCTTTCAACTTGTATGTAGTTCCATTATTTATGTGACTAAATAAAAGCATATAAAGTATGCCAAAGGCATCTTGTGTCAATAAACACTGACATATGAAAGAAGTCGGCTAATTAGAAGTATGTTGGTAGGAACTGAGGTATGAAAAAGCTAACTAAAACATCGATTAAGAATGTAAATGAAGGATTATTATGGGACTAATGGATTGATTTATGTGCCCTGTGGATATGTGAACTTAGGATGAATTTTTTTTGATATAGTTGGGTTTATTTTAACCATGGTAGAGCTGATTTCAAATAACCAATGGAGGACTCGACTTGTACAATTAAAGTCTTGCAACGACTTGGTCAACTGTTGGAAGAGTCGAATGTGTTGGTCGACTTGGTCCATGGGCTCCATTGACTGGTTAGACTCGACTCATTAACATTATATATATATATATATATCAACTTCTCATGTATGAACCACCTAAATTGTCCATTTGGTCCTGTTAGTGTCGGTATCTTCATCCCTCCATCAGTGATCAAATTCTCTTGTTGCATTGCATGTTAGGTGTCTCACTTGATCAGCTGCATTCCATTAGGGTCATGGATCATCTGATGGTAGTGGTATATTGTACATTTTCCCTCATGTCCTTTACCTGCTGGCCCATTTTCATACATCTGGATCATTTACAATCAATTTTTGTCTCTAAATTTACAAAAGTCATTGTTAGGGTTTTAGGTCTCATTAGGTCTAGGGTTTCGTCAACAAGGTCTTCAAAACACTCAATAACGGTCAGCGAGCACATGAGGAGGTCAAATAAAGTTTCAGCAACAATAATTTCCATAATCACATGCTCAATGATTGATTAGGAAAAACAAAGTTTTTTATCTTTTCATGTACAAAATTTGATGTAATTTCATTTGTTCCATATGTAATAACTTCAGAGGCAGCACTGGTCACCTTGCCAACCCTATACAACTTCACCACCTGTAAAGCAAAACAAAAATTCAAATCATTCAGTCCATCAAAGGCAAAAATAAAGCAAACTGCCCAAAAACAGAGTTTTAAAGCAAGTTAAAAGCAAACATTAGAAAAGTGGGTTTTTGTAAATGAAAAATTAAAGCTATATGTATATAAACTATTTTCATGTTTAAAAAGCTCATTTGTATCCTCAAGACAAAGAGAGCAAGTGTATTGATCATCCAAGAGCCAAGAGAGTGAGTTTGTGCTAAAAGCAAGAGAAAAATCAAGGCACATCGCACTAGGTCGTGGGCGCGGTGCATTCAGAAGGCGCGGTGCATTGGGCAACGCTCTGTAGTGCACAATTATAACGGGCACGGCGCACCTGTGAGGTGGCGTGACGCACAGGGGTATAAGGCTCGAAACACTCCTAATCTCTTCCAAATTCACAAATTTGCCAAATCCTCACTTGTTCAAGTAAGTCAACATCCCTCCATTACAAATGAATGAATTTCTCTTGGTGTTTATGGTGATTTATGCAGAAGGAACCCCTGAGAATGGTCTCACAAAGACCGAAAAATTCATGAGATCTTGAATAAAAACCCCATCTAGGATGCAAGGAAGACTTTGTAGCAAATAATATTTTCTCTAATTAGCTAAATCTTGAGGTTGGGCGGGTTTCTTCCGACCCTCATTTAAAAGCAAAATAACACCCTCCAAATTAATATATATTAGCAGAGACGAAAATGACATTGATATCAAACCCTCCAAGAACATTTCCTTTTCCACAAACCTACAATTCTCCTACGACACCATCAATGGACACTAGATCAAAGGCATTAGTGGAAGATCAAGGAATGGCCACGACAATGGAAGCAACAACAGTGGCATAGGTCAACTTGAAAGTTTCATTGATGGGGCTAGGGTTAGCCACGACAATGGTGGCCGCATTCGCATCAGAGACTAGCTTGAAAATCTTGTGCAACGTCATGACCTTGCAAGAAAATAAATGGTTCTTGGATATAGCGGCATCGACATAATCTTTTGAGTTAGGATGGAAGGCTAAAAATTGGCTACCTGTGTGTATGGGGTTGCCATGCTCGTGCAGAGAACTCCACCTTCGCTTTTCAATAAAAAAAATGTTAAAAAAATAAAGTAAAATAAAAAAGTATATAAAATATTTTGGGAAATGAGTTATAGTTTTATGGGCCTGCGTTATTGATAAGCCTTGGTATTGTAACAAAGCCTATTTACAGGTTAATAATCCCCATCATTAAGAATCTTGTTGCGTGTTTTTTAAAATGTGTAAATATTTAACTTAATATTAATCATTTTTATAATTAATAATATTAGTAATTTAAAATAAAGTTCTAATTTAGGTCATTTTTATGATATTTTTTAACTTTTGCAATGTGAGATGTACCATGAGTTAAGTGTTTTAATGCCTATCATGGATTGATTCTTATCAACGTTCATCAACCATTTAATTTATATCGCTGAGCGATTGGTTACAATTATGAAATCCTTATATATCATATATGTTGTCTTAGGTTGAAGATTTAATGGACCAAAACTTAGCTACACACAAAGCAATTGTTGAATTGCCAATTGGCTTGAGGGGTGTGGCTTGTATTGGATTCAACTTGGACAAGTCTTATTTCCTTGGGATACAATTATCATTTAAAGCCTCACCTAAAGCTTTGTGAGAGGTGGTGTTTTATAGTATTGAGAATGAGGTGGACAAATGGAACACAAAAACCATGGGCCTTTCATTGAAATTCTAAATATACACTAAGGTGCTCATTGCCACCCATGTACATTATTTCTCAAGTTAAGTTCTCTTCAAGAAATCCATATCAAAGGTTAGTAAACACTGTTAGTAATGTTTTGTGGCACAACATTTATGGGAGGGAAGGCTTTCAAAGGGTGATTTGGGACTTGTGTTACACCCTAAGAGATTGGGAAGCCTTAGGTGTTATAAAAAGTTGCATGTAGAATTGGTTTATGTGTGAAATGTGTCATCTGAGTCATGGAAGGTAAACAACCATGGCAATTATTATTTAGGAACAATGTCTTTTTGGTGTTCCTTTGGGAAACATGTCTTGGCAAGGTCTTACAATCCAAACATTCACAACTATCCTTGCAATGATGAAGGTAAAAAAACTCCCACAATGTTTGGAAACCTTGGGAAGTCGTCATGTCATATTCAAATTGGAAACATTGGTCATCAAGATGTAGGTTGTCTTTTAATGTCCAATTTCTTTAGTGGGTTCCATTTCTAAAAATAGGTTGGCATACCCTAGGGTGAGGTTCACCAGTGCTTGGCCCTCAAGGTCCATGGTAAAGGAACCACCTAAACCAAAGATCACTTTGATAACTAATGTAGGGACTGTATTTGTTTGCATAAACATAAAACAACTTTGATTTCTCCAACATAATAAGATTATGTTTGATAAGTTTTGAAAACTAATGTAGGGATTGTATTTGTTTGCATAAACTTAAAAATAATTTTGAGTTATACTATGTTTGATAAGTTTAATTTTAATCCTTGATGTTCTCTCCCTTAAAATAACATTTCAACTCCACTTCCATTAAGTGCAACACTAAAAGTCTAACAAATTTAAAAAACTCACCAAATATAAACGCATAAATTACTATAAATGTTGTGAAGAAGGTTAATACTTGATATCCAGTTAAACAATCTACAGAATTTCAAATATATGCAAAAACAATATTTGTTTAGATTTCCCACTTAGTGAACATCCATTTTGGAGTCCAAAAAATCAATATTTAGTGTCTTTGTAAATAGGTGAATCATTAACCTAATGATTCAAAATCTAAATTGTAGTGTAAGCATCTTGAGATGTTACAATACATTTTTCTTTTTGGTTTTGTTTTATCTCTTTGTTGAGTGTACATGGGGTTTCACTAAGCCTTTATGTGTGGTAAAATCCTCCAAATCACTTTCTACTTGTAGAGAGATAAGGCGAAAAATTTTAATGATTTAGGTTTTTATTCATGTTGAAATACATTTCCTTGTGGAAGAAACAAAATGTTCTTACTTTTAATAAGAGATGTCATTTTAAATATTTTTCATGTGTTAATAACTTTCTACTGTGTATGGGCTTGCTTCAGATATGGAGAATGGGGGATATGAACCACTCAATGTGTATGACATTGGATACATAACTTACAGACATCTATGTATGTAATGTAAATCTAATGACATACACATCTAAAGGCAGAGATTGAATAATTTAAAGAAATCAATGACATACACATTAGTGTATACGCACATTCAACAACATACATTATAACATACACATCATAATGTACATTCAATAATATACATATTGATATGAACATATAAGCATCCAACATCACGAATAAGGATACATAAAAAACAAAACAAAACAAAACAAAAACAAAAAACAAAACAAAACAAACAAACAAACAAACAAACAAACAAACAATAAACAACAACATATATATATTAAATTCAAACACACACATGCACACATATTCAATGATAACATATATATATATAGTAATGTACCTCCAATGACTGGACACCCTGAGCATCCAACTACATATAATTTACATACATACATAATCATTTAGACATCCAATGACATACAATATGTATGCACATTGACATATATACCATAAATCCAATGACATACATAGTGACATATACAAATCCAACTACATACACATTGATGTGTATCAACATCTAATGGCACACAAGTGATATATACATGGTAGTGCATATCCAATAACACAAATATCCAAAAACATATTGTATAATGCAATAAAATCAATGACATACACATGACATACATAGTGACATATACAAATCCAACTATATACACATTGATGTGCATCAACATCTAATGACACACCTAGTGATATATACATTGTAGTGCACATCCAATAACACACATATCCAAAAATAGGTTGTATAATGCAATAAAATTAATGACATACACGTTAGTGTATATGCACATTCAACAACATACATTATAACATACACATCATAATGTACATTTTAATTAATGTGTGTATATCCAACTTTATAAATAATAATATATAAAACATAAAACCAACCATATATATTAAATTCAATATAACATGCACGTGCGTGCACACACACACACGTGTATATTCAATGATAATTATTTCAATAATGTTGGGTGTGGAGCCTAATTATCTTCTTTATCAGAGGTATTTCTGCATTGGACCCCAGTTCAAATGTGGCAGCAATGCCGCCCGTAAATGTGCACTGCCAAGGGGGAAATAGATGTAAAATTGCCTTGTAAAATGTTCTAATTTCGTATTCAATCTAGGACGTTCATTATGCAGAAATTTGATGGTAGAAGTTATGTTTAATTTAGGGTTTGTTCCCTAGAAGGCAACCCCTCACTATATATGAGGGAATTGTATTGCGTCTATGTAGATGTGTATTCTAAGCGAGGAAGAGAGAGGAGATTGAGAGCGAAGAGGGAAGAGGGAATTACAGTGGATCTGTTGTAGGTTGTATCTCTTCATTTTGCTAGATAATATAAAAGGAAGGACTGGTTGTTTCTCTGTGGACATAGCCCAAATTGAGTGAACCAAGTATATTTATGTCTCTATTATTTTATGTGTTTTCTGTGTTTATATTTCTGCAATATTTTTATGTGTTTCATTGCTCTGTAATATATAATTTTCTAACATATAGGTGTGTTTATTTTGGACTAGTGCTTCTAGAATTTTAATTTAATCATCCATAATTATTAGGTAGATAGTTGGGATTTAACCTCCAAAGAATATTCTAGAATATTCATAGTAGTATACACAAATCAAAGATTGAGATTTATCTCCAAAGTAGTTATATCCTTTATGCTCTTTTAATTAAATTAATTAATTAAAAAAATGTTATATGAAGTGAGTTATAGTTTTTTGGGCATGTGGTATTGATAAGTCATGGTATTGGTTCATTGGATTGTAACAAAGCATATTTGCATATTAAGGATCTCCATAGTAAAATGGGGGAATATATATATATATATATATATATATAATTTATGCACTTTGCATTACATCAAATGAGGATTGCATAGACCAAAAGTTTTCTACTATTGGTATGCCCAAAGGGAAACCAGACTAATAACATAAGTTCAAAGCCTTGAGGTTACTTAGATCTAGTCTAACTAGAGCATATTGTAAATAAATAACTATAAAAATAGGTTGGTTATGCCATACCGGGACATACATCGACATGAGAAGACGAAAAAGACTACTAGTGTTGCAAGAAAAAAAACCAGAGTTTTATAACAACTATTGGGCGGAATCTCTAGGTATTTGTGTTCCCTGGTCACTACTCATCCGAGGAGAAGGATATGTTGGTTAATTCCCTAACTAGAATGGTTAGCTTGCAGTCTATACTATCAATTTTTTCCTCCAACTCTACCAATCTGATAGAATTATCCTATTGAGTCTTGATGTACCTCCCTATGTCGCCTACAATATTCAAATGGAATTTAACCTTATGTCAGCGTCAAGACATAAGCTATGAAGTGATGGGAGCGCATGCAATGCACCAAGTATACTAGGAGTTGTGACCCCCTTTCGTGTGAGTTGGAATCATATCAAAGCAAGGGGGGAACATCCGCTCCTAGGCACCTTCCTTAGGGGATAAGGTCCTTCATAGCCAAATCTTGATAGTGATTTCAAATAGATTCTGGAATGTCCTCACTCCAATCCAAGTCTAGGGGATAAGTTGTTATGCTGAGACCAAAATTGGCTAGCTTGTTAGTTAGTTTGTTACCTTATCTGTAAACATGACAGAGGAGGGGAGCTATGATATTTGCTATGTTTTTTGTGGTATTACCTATTCGAGATTCCAACCTCCAACTCTTAAAGACTTTGGAAGGATCTGGTCCACATTGGATTTCGCAAAATATATTGATAATGGTCTTGGAATCTCCTTCAATCATAAGCTTGTGAAATTTTTTATGGATAGAATTGAGAGACATTTCTCTAGTGCCAAGATTTCAGCAACATTATTAGTTTTGAGGCTTATTTCACCTACATAAACATGTAGAATCTTCCCATTAGCATCACGAAAGACTCCACCATAAGTGGCTTAGACTGGATTTCCTTTCGATGCCTTGTCAACGTTAAGTTTGATGAAGTCCTCCAGAAAGGGGGGCCCTAAGGAAGGGTTGGAAGGGGAGAAATTGGGGACAAAGGGAGTTTCCACAAGGAATAAGGGGAGACACTAATTTTGGTTAGAATGACTTTTTTAGGTTAATTGCATTCACAATATTTGGAGGACCAACAAAGAAAAGCATTTGTTTCCTTTATTTTATTTAGGATAACTTGCCAGATAAATTTTGTGGAGGCCCCAATATTCTTAAATTTTAATTTGTTAGACTCCTTCTAAATCTCCCTTAGGATGAATCTTAGGAAGAGTTGTCATGCTCTATTGACAATGGGATTAATAAAAGGGGAGTCATGCTAGAATTGTAAAGTTGAGAGGACATTATTTTGTATTTTTTTTGTCTATCAAAGGAACGTAGCAAGCTCATCCTATATAGAAGAAAAGATGTTGCAGTAGCTGAGAAGATTAATGACATTTTCTGGATTGGAGAAACAAAGACGACATATTGAGGGGACCTGAAAACCACAAATTTGAATCTTGTCTCATGTCAAATTTTTGTGCCATAAACAAAAAAAAGAGTTATTTTGGGCCATGTTTGAGATTCCATATTTTATGCCATCTTCCATGATCATCCTCATTATTATTTCTTGTGAAAAGACTGCAAGCTTTGGAGAGGTTAAAATTTCTTGAAGGATGATAACCACAAAAAATAATATTGTTGCCCTCTTGAACCACAATTATCCTATTTGTTAATTCATGCTTGATAATTGTGATTTTATTTTAGGAGGTAGGATCAATCCATTCCTTGCATGACTTCCATTTGTAACATTGGGAATTGCATGGGGATGATTCCATGTTGGAAGGGCCTCTATAACAACTCACCCCACATTTACCCATGTTTACAAGCCATAGTTACAAGCTCACTAGGTTAAACATCAGATGAACGTTAATATGCATGACCCAAAATCCAATATGCACTTATGGAAATGGGGCCTAACTTAGCAACTTGTACTTACTACAACACTAGAGACACCAGATCACCTAGATGTTAAACACTTTCAACTGGTGACCTTTCCTCTGAGTTGGAACAACTTTCAACCAAGATTTACAGCCCAGCAACACGCATGCAGTCTTGTCCATGTGACCAGAAGGCTCCATCTGCATGTGCAACTCTTCCTCTATGTGGCTACAACTGAGATTTCTCAGTTTTCTGCCTACAACCATGGACTCAGTTCCATATTTTCAGGGATAGCCTATTGGCCAACTGCTTATGTCTGCTCAGAACTTTCCAGAGCCATATTAATGATAATCAAAGGCCTACATAATATATTCTTAGGCTCATATCTTGTCCAAGATTGTCCAACACACATGAACCGTTTATACAAACACATTACAAACATTATTATCATTAGTTTCTTCAAAGGTTCATCAAGAAGGCTTATTGCCCTATCAAGCTAACTACAACAAACACTTGTTAGCTCATGCATTCATATAACCATTCAATGACTTATAAAATCATGAACAATATCCATAACAAGAGCACATCATATAATAATAGTGTACCATGCCCATAATCAACATTTAGCTGAAAGTAATCCATGACAAACCAGTCATAAAATCAACAAAATAACCAATACGTGTGCTCATTGATCTCAATAAGAAATAACACATATTAACATATGCATAAAACCAACCAAGTAAGGGACTTCCACGTACCATCCGAGCGTAGATTGGGTTGAACCAAATCTTTCTTTCACCCAATCACCTTTGTGCCATATTCCAAGCATGAATGTGGGATCATATGGGATAAACCAAAACAAAACCAACCAGGGAATCCAAAGGTTAAACCACCTCCACCCTCAACCACAATGATTTAACCTAAACTGGTTTAGAAATCACCAAAGCCAATACGAGCTCGGATACCTGACGATTTTTTTACCATACCTAGAGGAATTTTCCTATATCCACCCACCTTTCAAGAGCTTCCCGGATTAAACCATTTCCACACTTAACGCTTGGGATTTTCCTGAGATCACCTCAACCAGATTTGAACCCACCGATAATCCAAATCTCAACCAAAATGAAAACCCACTATACCATGACTATCTAAGAAATGGAAAAGGAAAGGTTGTACACCATTGTCAATCCAGGAAAATCCCATGCCAATGATAGAAAAATGACCAATAAACCAAATACATGAACCATGCATTCAAATCCCAACAAGATAAACATGCATGTAACATATTACCTCCAAAATCCTCTTGTTGGTTACTCTTTCTATGCTTGATTTATGCCCTTGCTTACTGCTATCCAACTTTCTTCTTACGCTCCCTTGCTTGTTCCTTGCTTGCTTTTTGGCCTATGCCTTCCTTGCATCTAAGTGCTTGTTCTCTCTCTCTTTCTCTCCTCTTCTCTAAGTGAATGCTAGAATATCCAAGAGTGTTTGAGAATGCTCTCTCTCCTTTTTCTTTTCTTTTTCCTTTTTTTTTCTTAATTTTCCCTTGCATGCATATTGTTTTCTCTTCATCTCCATTTTTTGTTATTTTCCTTTATTTCTTGTATTAATTTTCATTTATTTCCCTTTTCCTTTTCCAATTCCAATGTCAATTTCCATCTCCAATAATAAACCAAAATGGGATCCCAATATAATGTGTTCCCCCTCATTCAACTTGGAATACATGTCCCATGACCTTGGCTTTATTTTTACCTTTTATAATTCCCATTTATTACATGAATTTTAACCTGGGGTTGTTACAAACCCATCCCCCATGGGGGAACACTCTCATCGGTGTTCTATGACACGTATAACCAACCAAAACTTTTGAACCTAAAAAACATATTGCTTATGAAGCTTTATAACCCGGTGCAATGCAATATGTACAATGACAAACTGTTTAAAACATTACTAACATGCTACTTATTAGATATTTATAAACAGGGCTCGATACAATATTTACAATCACACACACACACATATACCAAAAATAATTTTCTTCAAACAACAAATAAAGAAGGATATAATGCCCACATCTGATCAGTCATCTCCCATATAGCTTCATCAAGCCCAAAATTTTTCCCCTACACTTTAACTTGTTCTATTGCTCAGTTTTGAAGCATGCGTTTTTTCCACTATAGGATCATTGAGGCTCTAGCTGGAACACTCCTTCTAGTTCCACATGCAATCAAACCAATCAACCACATGATCAACGTCCCATACATATAGTTTAAGCAATGAAACATGGGAAACATCATGGACTTTCACTGATGGCGGAAAAGCAAGTTTGGAGACCATTGGTCCAATCCTCTCAAGGATCTCAAAAGGCGTGCAATACCAAGGTGCTAACTTGGCACATGATCCAATATTCAAGGATCTCTTCTTAGGCTTGATACACAAGTACACATGCTCTATAACTTGAAACTCCCTGAATACCCTATGTTGATCTGCATAGCTCTTCTGCCAATCCTGTGCTACCTTCAAATTCTTTCTGATAACTTGCATCTCTTGTTCCATGTCTCTCAACATATCTGGTCTAATCAACACCCTGTTTGTAATAGCTTTGGGTTAAAAGTTTATGTAATAAAGTTAATAAAGGAAAAATAAAACCAAGGTCATGGGACACGTATTCCAAGTTGATTGTTGGGAAAAACATCCTAGTGGGTGTTCATTTGGTTTATTATGGCTAAGGGGAAATCGGCAAAGGCAATATCAAAGGCTTTGAAAAGGAAAAGAGGCATTAATTGGAATTTTTGTTTATGAAATAATGGAAAATAGGAGAAAATTGAAGTAAAATAGAGAAAATTGAAGGAAATAGAGGCCTCGTTGATAAAAAGACTTTTAAGGATCAGTTCACAGCTTTTTGTCAGTTTTGGGTTGGAGCTCTCTCTCATACTCTTGCACACTTAAAGAATTCTTGGAGCACTTTAGCATTGGAGAAAGGAAGGTAAAAGAAGGACAAGAAAGCAAAGGAAAGCAAGGATCAGGCAAGGAAATATTGGATCAAGCTGCTACAGCTAGATTGCTTTACAGGTATCGAGTTCAATGTGTGATTTCCTTACTATCTTTGTCATGCATGATACATGCATGTGTGTATTTGGTTCTCTTGCTATCATAAGTGTGATAGTGGTTTTAGCCTTGCCTTGCCATTTCTGGAGAGCCATGGTGTGATGGGGTTCTTTCATTTGGTTTAGCTTCAGATTGCCAGATGGTTTTGGAACTAGGTGAGGTGGTCTTCGGAAAATTCCCAAGGGCCTAGGAATCCCTTGACTGGTAACGGCAGGATACACAGTAAAGCCTGAGGATGGATATGAGAAAATTCCTCAAGGTATTGATGAAGAAATATGGAGGCATCTAGGCTTGTTTAGGCCTAGTAATCCCTTGACCGATAATGTTGGGATTGTGGTAAATCCTAGTAGTTTATGTTTCTTTGTTTGGGCCTAGGAATCCCTTGATTGGTAATGGCGGGATGCATTACAAATCCTAGTTGTATAGATGAGGGTTTTGGGACTAGAAATACCTCGACTGGTAATGGCAGGATATGCGATAAATATTGAGTAAGCCCTGGTTGCTTTTGTTGTGAGTCCCACATTCATGCTTGGAATATGGAACAGGAGTGATTGGATGAAAGAAATATTTGGTTCAGCCTAATCTATGGTCAATTGGTACGTGGAAGTCCCTTAATCGGTTGGTTTTTGCATATGTTAATAAGATCTCTTTTTCCCTTTGTATTTCATGAGTATTTATACTTGTTATTATGTGGGTTTTATGGTTTTTATATCATTGTTATTATTCTAGTTATATGTTGGTTATAAGCATGCTTTTATGACAGACTTTAGTTATGGCTCTCATCATGTTTTGATTATTAAATGAATGGTTAATGAATGTATGACCTAATAGATGATAATGCAACTATTGTGAGAGGTCATTAGACCTTCTTGATAATTCTCAGATAAATATGAGACCCCTATGTTCATATATGTAATTATGACCTGTATATTACATGTCCATGGTGTGTTTGACGAAATGTCTGTCATGATTAGGATGGATCAGGTTGATGGTGGGCTCCAGTATTGTAGCAATAATGCTACAACTCCTGGAGCTTCCTATCTCTAATTTTATCAACCCGGTAGTTCGTAACAAACTTGGAAGCGACGGTGCTGTATGCACAAGTACTAGCTCTTGTCGCAGCTGTCACTTGGTCAACTGGCACAAGTCCGCTAAGGATCAAGCCAACTTCTATATGTTCTCAGAAGAAGCTTTCTAAATGATGGACGAAGGCTATCTCAAAGGAAATTAACCTACTTTGCAATAATGAACTGAAAGCCAACAAAACATGAAACCCTAGTAAACCCTAATCTGACTAGTCTAATCTCTATGATGCAATGGTGGGAGTGCAACCTTCTAGAAATGATGTCATTACTTCTAGTGATATGAGATGCATGAATTTAAACTACTTCTACTGAAAAGAACATTGTTTTTATATTTTTGCTTAAGTGGTTGGAGTTATTATGATTTTGTTTCTTATTAGGGTTTGACTGTGCAGGGGTAGTTCGAAGGGAAAGAAAGCTTGGGAAAGGTCAGGAGGGCTAGGAGAGGTTCCAGGGGATCCCTAACATCGTTCCACAGAAGTCCACAACGTTCAGATGCTTGGCAACCGAGGTTACAGGCTTCTACAGGATGTCTGCAGGGGATCCTACAGGAAGCTCGGGATTTCTACAGGAAGTCTGCTAACTTCTACAGGATGTTCTGTGGTTGGAGTTTTGGGTGATGGAGGAGTGGAGGAGTCGTATGGGTGGATAGGTAGGATGGGAAGGGAGCTTATGATGGCTCAGGGACAGAGATATGGGATGAGGAAAGAGTGGGTACAGTTGGTTGGTGGATAGAAGGGTGGAAGCAACGAAAGGTTAAAAAGATGGAGCTACGTGAACAGTAGAAGGGTTGGAAAGCAAATGAGCTGAACAGAGGTTGGGTAGGTGGCTTTAGGCACGGTTGAGAAGAAGAAGAAGATAACAGAGTGATGCAACGCAGTGTAAAGGAAACAAATCTGCACCAAACCGAGAATTCATCAACCTATCCTAACTGTGTTATTAAACCAACGAACAGCAATGTAAACTTTAGAGAAAAATCGTGCGTGGAGTTGGAACGAAGGAGTATTTCTCAAGATCATAATGCATGGATGGATTTACAATTGAAATGACTGTGTTGCAGCTTGCATGAACGTATAAGACTGCGTTTTTTTGGTGGTTGGTACGGTCTACACCCCCAATCTCTAAACAGAGATGGCAGTGAGTGCACTGTCAACCTTTTCTTGGAGCTCTAATGAATGCTGATCCTCCTACTCTAATCTAAGCAACTAAAAGCACTTGAACCGTAAACTAATCCTACTCAATCACATAAAAGAAATCAAATCAGCAGACTGTAATTTCCAAATGCATGTCAAAACAGAGGAATAAAGTGCTGAAAGGAAAGACAAGTAACAATACAAGGAAAAGGAGGTCTATTGCTCTCAGGTTGGGCCCTAACCTGAGAGCTATAGCTCCCTTAAAAACTCAGAATTGAATCCAAAGCTGCCTGCCTTTATTGAATAATCATGAGTCTAACATCATGCCAAAATTGGCTTACAAAAAGCAAAAACCGAGCTATAGCTCGTGCTTAGAAATTGCAACAGTGGTTCAAAAGTTCAAAAAGCTCCCATCAAAGGCCACGGCCTTAATATTTATACATGATGAGGATCAAGCTGGCTTCCTCAATTAGTGGAGCTCGGCTGTCCAACTAAAAGTAAACTGTTGTAAACTGTTGTTCCTGTAGAATCCGTTGGCTGCCTTTAAGCTCGGTGGGGAAAGCTGTTGGAGCTCGGAGTTAGGGTGGAGATCACGAGGGAGGTCATTTAAGGCTGTAGACAACCTCCCTATAAACCTGCAATGCCACCTTTGTTGTCTCCTTGTCTCCTTCTGCGTGGTCTTTGCTCCCTTTAATGCCAAAAAGCCTGAAATCATCATGTATTAGCCACATAGTTATAATGCCTGCCCTTCTTCCTACAAATAACACGAATATACTAAGAAATGAATGCATAAGTGATAAAAGATGAAGGGTTGAGCAAGGTAAGTAGGCCAAATGAGCCCAAATTGTTACCAAAAATTGGGGCTCATCATCACCCCCCAGCTAAAATATTTGCTCATCCTTGAGCAACTTAGTCCAAATCTTCATCCTTCATTGCTTTTACTGCTACCCTTACATCCCAAGCCTCTGTGGTAGTGTCCTCCTTGTTGATATGAAACCCAGCTTTCCTGTTCACCTCTTCCCATTGTTCACTGTCATCCTTCTCTGTGCTGCCTTCAGTCAATCCTAACAGCAGTGGTGGGCTGAGTTTAAGGCCAATCTAGCTGGCCTGGAGGCTTTGCATGGATTTCTTGTAAAGGTCTACCCTTACCAAAGCTTCCCTCATCCGAGTTGGGGTATGGTACTCTCGGATTTTCAAACTGTGTGCCAATGTATTCCACCTACGTGTGCATGCTTGGGCAGCATTTTCTCCTAACAGTCTTTCCATGTTAGATATCATTTTGGGATTCAACTGCGTTAAGTAAGATCATTCACATATGATCATTTCCATGAGAGGTAGTCGTAACTGACTAATTTCTCATGATTTTTTGAATAGTTCACTTAGCACTCATTGCATCGGGTGATGCTCACAGGGGTGAAGAAGTGGGATTGAAACTAGTGAAATGTGGAGAACGAATCACATAGCATCAATCATCACTTCTGGGGCTTGCACCCGGTAACCAGGACTTCCCAGGAGGTCACCCATGTCTTCAAAATGAGCTATGGCTTGGGCCTGTTGATCCATATATCTTAATGAAGCTGTAGGATCAGTAGACAATTGTTGGTGTGTTGAGATGAGTGCAACTGGATCCTCTGATTCTACTCGAATGAACAATGGCTCGTTCAATTCTCGGTTCATGACCGATTTTGCTTATGCTGCTCTTTGATCCTCATGGTTCAACCATGAAGCGAACGCCATCAATTGCATATCACCCAAGGCAGTATTGGGATCCCAGGAAACTACATTAGGCAAGGCCAAATTGTGGAGGTAGAACTCCGCTAATTTAGCCTTATCCTCGGACGAACTAGTACTGCTCAATTCAGAAAATTGCTGTGGGTCTTGGATCTGAGAAATACCTCTTTGTGCCAAGGTATTTATTTGGAACTGCAGCCATTGGTCTTTCAAGTACAAACCATAGGATTTTGCAGGTTGTCTGCACTGTATTGCCTCCATGGCCCAACTGGCCATGCAGGCCAATTGTGCTTCTTTTTGCTGCAGCTGTTCTTTTAGAGCTTGCACTTCAATTTGTGCTTGCTGTTCTGCTTCCTGTAGAGGTGTCATTGGCTCCTTAAGACCGGTGGTCAGCTCCTTTTTGCCTTGTTGTTCTTCTGTGATGTCTTTGGAGGATGTACCTGCCCCTGCCCTCAGCTCCTGTAGCTGCAATCTTAGCTTCTGGTTTTCTTCCTGTAGGTACACTCTTTGGCAATTAGCCACATGTTTAGCCATGGCTAATTCACTCCTGACCTCCTTGAGTTGCTCTTGTAAGGGACCTATGTCCGCCACACCCTTTGACTTGGCGAGCTTCATCCACGTGTGTGTACGGACTCTTTCTTCCTCTAATGCAAAAAACAAGGGTACAGTAAATTTCGGCGGTATGATTTTGCCCGCCTCTAAAAAGGTGTAGTATGAACTCAGACTAGGCTGAGGGCTGGGCTCTGGTATATGTTCTTTTTCTGCCTCTTTAGGTGGCTCTACCTCACCCTCCCTTGGTGGTGATGAGGGTCCTTCTCCTTCCCTCTTCTCTGTTTCCTATAGCCGGGCCAGAGTTTCCTGTAGAACATTTTCAGCCTCTTGTAGCCAAGCTTTTTCAGTCAACAGGTCTAACTTTTCTTGCCACGTAGTTTTCTTTGGGCTCCCCCTCTCATAGGTGACTGATATCCTCGAGGGGGACGTTTCCTTGGGCGATGTAGGGGCATCTTCAATAATAATCGGGCTGCTGGACGGAGGCTGTGGCTTGCCCGTTTTTATCCTAACACTTCTTCGAGCTTTAAAGTATAGAGGGGTCTTCCTCTTTCTCTTCTCTTTTGGCTTAGGTGGCGTGTTGAGGGCAGCCAGCACAGCTGCTGCCTCCCTTTCATGAATATCAGCTTTCTTCTCCTTGGGTTTCACTTTTTCAGGGCTTCCTGTAGAAGACCCTGTTTTAGTCAATTTCGGGCTTCCTGTAGAAGACCCTGTTTTGGTAATTTTCGGGCTTCCTGTAGAAGACCCTTTTTCAATAATCTTCGGGCTTCCTGTAGAAGCCTGTTTCTGCTTTCCTGTAGACACAGGTGTCACCACCTTGGCTTGCTTGGTTGCATGAGGTTTGCTTTTTGGTTTGGTTGCGGGTGCTGATGAGGTACTTTTGCTGATGTGGACCTTCTCAGCCTTGTCCACTCTGCCTTGCAACCTTTTCTCTCTTGCTGTCAAGATGGGTGTGTCATCTTTTTCTTTGTCGTCCTTTTTCTCGTGCTTCCTCCTTTGTTCTTTCTTCTGCACTGTGGTCGGGGTCTTCTGGCCTGTTTCTTTCTTTCCCGTGGCCACTGATTCTTTTTCCTCACTGCTGGAGGAACCACTTTCTTCAGTCAACATCCTTATGTCTCCATCTCTTGTCAAATTTCTGAATGCTTCCCATGAGAGGGGAACCTTATATGAATGAAGCGCATCCTCCACAAGAAGTTTGATCAATCCATGATGGGCTACCTGATCTGGTATGCCTTCTTTTAACTTTGTGGCACACTCAATTAGAGACTGTAGCAGGAAATAAGGGATGCTCAGTTTATTTTCTACAGGAAGATCAATCTGGTGCCTCAATTCAGTGAGCAACCTAAAGTGATACCCGTACACAATGCTAAAACGGCCTTCACAGGTTATATACTTCATGATTTTCAGGCTAACTTCATTCCATGGTGGCAGCAAACTGGTTCTACGCACCCCATTTTTGTCCTCCGAGAATTCCTCCTCTGGGGGAAAGAATTCTTTCTTGGCCTGTTCGCTCAACTTCCTTTCTTCCTTATCCCATGGCAAACCCATTGGAAGTTCAGTAATTCGACTGATATATTGCGGGGTGAGCTTGAGGCTTAGGCCCCTGAAGTTCACGGTGGCCAATGTTTTAGCTTTCGGCCTCAGAGCTTGTAAAAATTCTTCTGCCACTTCGTCGTCATAACCCTGCAATTTGTCACAGAAAGATATCCATTGCACCCGTGTGAAGAGCTCCACCACCTCCTGGTTTTCTCTTAACTTTGATGAATCAGTGGGTTCCCGTCTAATAAACCCACCCGGCATGATAAAAATTGTTGCTAGAGGTGGCGAATGCGGAAGAAATTTGGCCTACTGAGACAGAGCGTAGAATTACGCTTCTGTCATGCACATAATCCACGAAACTTATCCCTGAGGACCTTAACACAGTTTAATTACACTGACATCCTGTAGAACGACAGTTTATGCATGGCAGACAACAATTGCAACCATTTCCTACGACCAGACTGTAGACGACGATTCTGCCACCTTTAAAAACCAATTGCATGGAGAGTTCAGGGTTACCTTTTTATCTGCCACCTTTTTACGTGAGGAACCCGCCTTCCTATAGAAACAGCTTTCCTGTAGGAGCAGCGCGTGATTCCTGGGGAAGACTGCAGTTGGTCTGCGCTCTCGGTGTTGCTTCACAGACGTTCTGATAGCCAAAGGCTCGGAGTTTCGAACTGCAGAGGGATCCGAATGTTCACTCGAGTTTCAAACGGTGAATGATAAATGCATGCGGGCAATCTAGCCGATTAGATTTGAATCGGCGGAATCCGTGGCGCGGGGGTGAGCTGTCCCCGCCGGACCGTTGGATGACGTCGTTCCATCATTTGTCTGCGAGTTCACTTACTACCGCATCATCCCTCCAGCAGATCCGCCGCCGTTTCTTCTGCTAAATCTGTTTTTCCCGACGGGGATTGCTCTCACGTGTGTGCTGCCCATTCCTTTTGTCACGGCCGCCACCCAAACATCCGACTGGACCATTAACCGGTCGACGTGGCCAGTCAACTGGCCATACAGCCGCTCAACCCATTCACTTCACACTTTGCAAACAATTCAAAGTAAAATTCATGCAATCTGACGGAAGAAAGGGTCGAGACACTTACCTGCGCAGCTGCAACACGATTTTTCGGGTTTTGGACGATGATGAATGGATCTATCTGCTGCTGGTGAATTTGCACAGGCCCGGAGGTTCACGTTTACAGGCTGCCGACGATGGATTTGATGCTTGGCTGCATGCGTCCGCGTTTTCATTGCGTATGGCCAGCGCTGTGAATAGTATACACTCTAGCGGGCTTAACTATTACAGGACTCCCGCGGGATGTCTTGTAACAGTTCTTCCTCCTTGGGTGCATGCTGCACGACGAAGGATCTGGCCTCCCGATCACGCTCCCAGGGCTTCTGGATGACTGGGATGGACATGGTATGAGATCTCAGCGTTTTTTTATTTAAAAATTGCTTTTTCTTGATAACTCATCGATCTGCTTTGCTGGTGAGGGTAACTTCGTTGCATGTCGACAAGGATGGCAGGACGAGGTGACAACAATGTGCAAGGGAGATAACAATAGCTTGCATGCGTCCAAACCGATCCTTAGTCGTTAGATCTCCTCATAAAATGGATTTTGGGCCGTCTGGAACTTCTACAGGAAGTTTCCTGTAGAAATACAGAGCTTCCTGTAGAAAGTTTTCGTTTCCTATAGAGAGTCTGCACCTTCCTGTAGAAAATCTGCATCTTCCTGTAGAAAATCTGCGTCTTCCTGTAGAAGACTCAAGCCGTGATAAAATTGCACATACCTTGGAGAAAATGAGTATTCTTGGAGGAGGTGCTGGTGAGGTCTCCTGACAGCATGATAAGGATCCTTAGCTTTGAGTTGAGAGGCTTCCTCTCCTCCATAGTACACCTGCAACCTGCATGCAACTTTACATTATGAATTTGCTGACCTTGTTTTTTTTCTTATTGTTTTTTTTCTTTTTTTTTTCTTTTTTTTTTCCCCTGTTTTTGAAAGATAACAAGGGTGCCTCAATGAGGTTTTCACCCTTGCCATCTGCCTTAAGCGCCTCAGAGAGGTTTTCACTCAAGGATCTTTTTTCAAATCTTTTTTTTTTTTTTTTTTTTTTTTTAAAAGACAATTGGGGCGCCTCAATGAGGTTTTCACCCTACCACCTGCCTTGGGCGCCTCAGAAAGGTTTTCACCCAAGGATCTTTATTATTTATTATTATTTTTTTATTTTTTTTTTCAGATCTTTCAGGGTATGCCCAAAGGAGAGGCAGAACCCTTCTCTATGACCAACACTGATTTCTCCATAGTTTTGATGAACTCTTGTCTTGAGAGAGGCTTCCTGTAGATCTTCAATCGATGCCCATTGACAAGCATGGGGATGGCTTCCTCATCAATGGTCCGAATAAGAACAGATCCATTGTCATGACATTTTTCCACTGCATATGGTCCTAGCCATCTGGTTCTCAGCTTCCCCTTGAAATCTTTGTATCTGGAGTCATACAACAAGGCCCAATCTCCCGGCTGGAATTGCTTGTCATGGAGATGTTGGTCATGCCACACCTTTCTCTGAAGTTGAACCACTTCTGAGTGAAGGAGGGCCTGCATCCGGTGCTCGTCCAGTCCATTCAGCTGCAATAACCTTTCTTATTGTGCATGGCTGAGATCTAGATCTAGCTGAGCTGCCATCCTCAAAGTGTTGTACTCGAACTCAATGGACAGCAAAGCTTTCTTCCCATAGACCAGCTCATAAGGTCTGAAGCCGGTGGTGGTCTTCCAGGTTGTGTTGTAAGCCCATGTGGCCTCAACCAGGCGATCTGCCCAGTCCTTTCTGCTGTTGCTCACCACCTTAGTCAAGATCCCTTCCAATGCTCTATTGGTGACTTCCACCTGTCCATTTGCTTGAGGGTGATAGGGGGTGGAAGTCCTATGCTTGATCTTGTGATGAGCTAGTAGGTCTTCAACTAGGTTGGATGTGAACTGGCTCCCTTGATCGGTGACCAGCTCTCTTGGGTAGCCAAACTTGTAGAAGATGTTTTCTCTTAAGAACTCGGCCACCTTTTCTTCTGTTGCTGCTTTGATTGCTTTAGTCTCTGCCCACTTTTTCAGGTAGTCAGTACACACAATGATGTAAGACCTTTTCCTCGAAGGAGGGTTGATTGGACCCACAAAGTCCATACCCCACTTCTCAAATGGCTCAAGAGTCACTTGAGGTTGGAGAGGCATCTCATCCCTTTGAGTCGGTTTCCCCATTCTTTGGCATTGGTCACATTGGCTGATATATCTTCTGACATCTTGATGAAGTGTGGGCCAATAGTAGCCTGCCTGCAGGATCTTGAAGGCAGTTCTCTTTGCTGCAAAATGTCCTCCACAAGGCCCATCATGACAGGTGAGGAGGATATCAAAGACTTCCTCCTCCCTTACACAATGCCTTAAGATCTGATCGGGGCCAAGCTTGAACAGATTGCCCCCGATCCAAGTAAATGAGGCACTTTTTCTGATGATTCTGCTCTTCTCTCTTGAAGATAGGTGCGGAGGGAACTGTGCTGAAACAAGGTAGTTTGCTATATCAGCAAACCATGGAGAGAGTGCTGAGATAGCAAACAGATGTTCATCGGGCATCTGGTCATCCACGGTTCCATCCTCATCTGCAGACAAATCCAATCTAGATAAAAAGTCAGCAACAACATTTTCTTTACCTGGTTTGTCAACAATGGTCAAATCAAACTGCTGCAACAAAAGTAACCATCTAATAATACGAGCATTCACATCTGGTTTATTCATTAAATATCTAATTGCAGCATGGTCAGTATGTACAAATGTTTGATAGCCAGTGATATAGTGTCGGAACTTGTTCAGTGCATGGACCACAGCCAAAAACTCTTTCTCAGTTACAGTGTAATTCAGTTCAGCTTTGGACAAGTTTTTACTAACAAAGTAAATGGCATATGGAAGTTTTTGTTCAACTTGTCCTAAAGCTGCATCTATGGCTTTGTTCGAGGCATCAGTGTGGATGTGGAAAGGTAGGGCCCAGTTTGGACCTCTCAAGATTGGGGCTGACACCAACTTGTCCTTCAATTCATTCAAAGCCCTCTGACAATCATCAGTCCACTTAAACTCCACATCTTTTGCCAACAGGCCAAACAATGGCGAGGCTAGCTTGCTGAAGTCCTTAATGAATCTCCTGTAATACCCTGCTAATCCTAAGAAACTCCGAACATCCCTTACCTTTTGAGGAGGTGGAACCTTCTTGATGAGAGCAATTTTGTTAGGATCCACCTGTAACCCTTGGCAAGAAATGGTATGGCCTAGCACGGTCCCTTCAGTCATCAGGAATTCACATTTTTCAGGACTAAGGGACAGGTTCATCTCAATGCATTTGGTTAGGACTTTTCCCAGATTGGACAATGCTTCCTGGAAGTTGGCCCCATAAGGAGTGAAGTCATCCATATAGATCTCCACTGCATCATGGACCAGCTCCGAGAAGATGCTCAAGACAGCTCTCTGGAAGTTAGCAGGAGCATTGCATAGCCCAAAGGGAAGAACTCGGTAGGCGAAGGTACCCCAAGGACAAGTGAAGGTGGTCTTATCTTGGTCTTCCGGGCTGATTTGAATCTGGTTGTACCCGCTAAACCCATCCAGGAAAGAGAAGAACTTCTTTCCTGCCAGTCCATCCAACACTTGATCTATGAAAGGTAGAGGGAAATGGTCTTTCTTGGTAGCTTTGTTCAGTTCTCGATAGTCCACACAGATTCTCCACTTCCCATTTTTCTTGGGAACCAACACTAGAGGGGACACCCATTCACTATCTGAGATGGGGTAAATGAATCTGGCATCCAACAGTTTTTGCAATTCTTCCTTGACAATGTCTTTAAGGGCTAGATTCATTCTCCTCTGAGGTTGCCTAACCGGTTTACAATCCTCCTTGATGTATATGTGATGGGTACAGACCGAAGGATGGACTCCTTTCATCTCCTTATAGCTCCAAGCAAAAGCATCTAGGTGACTGGCCAACAGGCTACACAGCTCCTTTTCCTGGGACGGAGATAGGGAGGAGCTGATCTTTAACGTTCTCTCAGGGCCGAACTCCACATTCTTGACTCTGGGAGTGATAGGGTTGGTTGTACAAAGATCCACTAAGGTGCTGGCTTGGGCATCCTCCACCAATTTCTCTAAGGATAGTGCACTGGAAGGTGGATTCTGGATCAAGGTCTCAATCAAGTCATCCTCGGTTGGGGGGTCTCTTCTAGTGGTATCTAGGGTGCACAAAGGTGCTGAGTACACTTCATCCTCTTCTCCTTCCTCCAACCAAAGTGGTAAGTCATGCTCTAAGGAAGGTTGGGCAGGAGGGTATAGGACTAGCTACTTGGACATAGGACCATTCTTGATGGTCATATTTCCTGCACGACAACTTATGTAAGCATCTGCAGTGGCTAACTAAGGCCTTCCCAAAATAAGAGGATATCCAGTAAGCTTTGCCTTGGGTTGCAGAACCAAGAAATCTGCAGGGTATTCCCAAGAGTCGACAGAGACCAAGACATCCTCCACAATCCCTTCGGGAGTCACAGTGGAGCGATCTGCAAGTTGCAGAACTGTCGAGGTCTTCCTCAAGGAACCCTGAAGATTGAGTTTGAGCATGGTATCCCTGGTCATCACATTAATGGCAGCCCCCAAATCAATCAGAGTGTGAGGTATGATGGTGCCATTGATGTGGACATCTACTACAGGACTCCCAGGATCTAGATACTTTGGGCAGATGACTTGTCCTAACATAAGGTCAGACAGTTGTCCTAGGACATTGATGGTTGAAGCATCTCTCTTTCGCCTGCCTGGGTGTTTGAAACACTTTTCCTTAACCAGTTTGTTGTATATAGGCACATCCTTGATGGCTTGGAGAAGTGGTATTTTCACACACAACTGCTTGAGCTCACCCAGGAGCTCATCCTCCTCTGGGTTGGGTTGTGTGGTGGCTGTTAGTCTCTCAGGAAAGGGTGGAATAGCCTTTGGTTCACTTTCCTGTTTATCTTCCTCATCCTCTGGGGGAGGAGGTTGGCGATCTGGAAGAGTCTTTCCAGATCGAAGATTGATCTCCTGGATCTCCAAAACATAAGTAGGGCATGATGTTTCCCCAGTGTATACCTGCTGGGCCTGTCTATTGTTGGGGTTCGGGTTCGATTGAGCAGGTATTTGAGGTTGCCTTGGAGGAGCAGGAGATAATGGTTGAGGTTGAACTGGTGGTGGAGGCAAAATGGCAGGAGGAGTGTTGTACTGGGGCCTCCACCCCGACTGAGGTGCATTCCACTGAGGCTATGGCTGGGCATGTGAGTGATAAGAATGAGTAGTGGGTTGAGTAGGGTACTGAGGTGGGTAAGACCATGGAGGAGGCATAGACCAAGAAGGATGAGCAGGGGGACCCCAGGAAGGCATAGGAGTCGATTGGTTGGGGTTGTAATAAGCTTGAGGTGCCCCTTGCATCCCCTGCTGGTAAGGTCTAGGTCCTTGTGGCCTCCTTTGGTTGAGGTAATAGAGAGGTTCAGTGGGAGCTTCTGTCCCTTGGTACATGGCTTTAAATCCAGGTAAGGTTGGACATTGGTTTGTGGGATGGTCCTCCTCACAAATGAAACACACTTCAACCGAATGCAATGGACATTCGTTCTTAGGGTGTCTCCTGGTACATCTAGGGAAGAAGATAGCCAAGGCTCTCTCAGCTTCTTCCTTCTTCTGCTGGATCCTGAATGTGTCCAGCTGCATGGCAATGGTCTGTCTCACCTCACTCTTAAGATCTTCCAATTGATTTGCAAACTCATGTTTGGAGAAAGGGACACCAGTTGAGAGGAGGTTTCCTCTACCTCGTTTCCGAGCTACCCTGGAGTGGTTTCTAAACACAGTCTTGATGTCCTCATAAGGCAGTTGGTAAATGTCCCCCCCAGCTAACATGTGAAGGGTGTCTAAGAGGTCTTCAGGGACTCCTCGGAGCAGGACCAACTTGAGGGATTCAGGGTCAAGTGTGCACCTGGCCCGCTTATAGCTAAGCTGGAACCTCTCCTCATAATCCTCTAAGGACTCATCATTTCCCATGGTCATCCGAAAGATTTCTCCCTTGGTTTCCTTGGACCTACAGTAGTCCCGGTATTTGGTATTGAAAGCTTGTTGCATCTGAGCCCAAGTAGTGATACTATTCCCAGGTAAGCCCATGAACCAGCGTAATGCTGCATCCTTAAGAGTGGAAGGGAAGAGTTTCAGCTTCTGCTCATCTTCAGTATAGTCATAGGATCTACAAAGGACAGCAAACTCAAACAGGAAGGTATCAGGATCTTCAGTAGTCAGTCCATGGAAGTGAGGTAAAGCGGAGGGGCTAATGTTCTTCATTTTCATCTCTCCATTGGTCTCTCGGATGGGGAAGGCACCTTCTATTCTCTCATCTTCTCTTCTATTGTCAGCCATAGCTTCAGATGGGATGGTCTCTAATTCTTCTTCTGCTATAGGATCTTCGTATATCTCAGGAGGTTCACCTATAGGTTCTTCTGGATCACTGTCACCGAAGAAGAGAGAAGGGTGACTCAGTGATGTGGTGGGGGTGTTGGGTAAGAATTTGCCTGTTTTATCTCGATTCCTACGAGGCATGAAATGGAAAGACTTTTTTGATTGCTTTTGTTTTTTCTTTGGTACCTGCAAAACTGAAACAGATTGATCTACAACTAACTATCTTACTGAAATAAAAATGCCGAATTGAAATGAAAGCAGGAAAGAACTAATCTACTTTACTCAAATGAAATTGCAGGAATGGAAATGCTAGTCTACGCTTGCAGAATTGAAAGGCTAATCTACGCTTGCAGAAATGAAATTGCAGAATTGAAATGCTAATCTATGAAAGCAGGAAATGCTAATCTATGAAAGCAGGAAATGTCTATGCTACTTTTGCAGAATGGAAATGAAATAAACTACTTAGCAGAAGGCAAGAGTAAGAAAATAGAAGAAAAGCAACAATTACTAATACTCTGACGCTTCCCCGACAACGGCGCCAAAAAGATGGTGGGCTCCAGTATTGTAGCAATAATGCTACAACTCCTGGAGCTTCCTATCTCTAATTTTATCAACCCGGTAGTTCGTAACAAACTTGGAAGCGACGGTGCTGTATGCACAAGTACTAGCTCTTGTCGCAGTTGTCACTTGGTCAGCTGGCACAAGTCCGCTAGGGCTCAAGCCAACTTCTATATGTTCTCAGAAGAAGCTTTCTAAATGATGGACGAAGGCTATCTCAAAGGAAATTAACCTACTTTGAAATAATGAACTGAAAGCCAACAAAACATGGAAACCCTAGTAAACCCTAATCTGACTAGTCTAATCTCTATGATGCAATGGTGGGAGTGCAACCTTCTAGAAATGATGCCATTATTTCTAGTGATATGAGATGCATGAATTTAAACTACTTCTACTGAAAAGAACATTGTTTTTATATTTTTGCTTAAGTGGTTGGAGTTATTATGATTTTGTTTCTTATTAGGGTTTGACTGTGCAGGGGTAGTTCGAAGGGAAAGAAAGCTTGGGAAAGGTCAGGAGGGCTAGGAGAGGTTCCAGGGGATCCCTAACATCGTTCCACAGAAGTCCACAACGTTCAGATGCTTGGCAACCGAGGTTACAGGTTTCTACAGGATGTCTGCAGGGGATCCTACAGGAAGCTCGGGATTTCTACAAGAAGTCTGCTAACTTCTACAGGATGTTCTATGGTTGGAATTTTGGGTGATGGAGGAGTGGAGGAGTCGTATGGGTGGATAGGTAGGATGGGAAGGGAGCTTATGATGGCTCAGGGACAGAGATATGGGATGAGGAAAGAGTGGGTACAGTTGGTTGGTGGATAGAAGGGTGGAAGCAACGAAAGGTTAAAAAGATGGAGCTACGTGAATAGTAGAAGGGTTGGAAAGAAAACGAGCTGAACAGAGGTTGGGTAGGTGGCTTTAGGCACGGTTGAGAAGAAGAAGAAGATAACAGAGTGATGCAACGCAGTGTAAAGGAAACAAATCTGCACCAAACCGAGAATTCATCAACCTATCCTAACTGTGTTATTAAACCAACGAACAGCAATGTAAACTTCAGAGAAAAATCGTGCATGGAGTTGGAACGAAGGAGTGTTGCTCAAGATAAGAATGCATGGATGGATCTACAATTGAAATGACTGTGTTGCAGCTTGCATGAACGTATAAGACTGCGTTTTTTTGGTGGTTGGTACGGTCTACACCCCCAATCTCTAAACAGAGATGGCAGTGAGTGCACTGTCAACCTTTTCTTGGAGCTCTAATGAATGCTGATCCTCCTACTCTAATCTAAGCAACTAAAAGCACTTGAACCGTAAACTAATCCTACTCAATCACATAAAAGAAATCAAATCAGCAGACTGTAATTTCCAAATGCATGTCAAAACAGAGGAATAAAGTGCTGAAAGGAAAGACAAGTAACAATACAAGGAAAAGGAGGTCTATTGCTCTCAGGTTGGGCCCTAACCTGAGAGCTATAGCTCCCTTAAAAACTCAGAATTGAATCCAAAGCTGCCTGCCTTTATTGAATAATCATGAGTCTAACATCATGCCAAAACCGGCTTACAAAAAGCAAAAATCGAGCTGTAGCTCGTGCTTAGAAATTGCAACAGTGGTTCAAAAGTTCAAAAAGCTCCCATCAAAGGCCACGGCCTTAATATTTATACATGATGAGGATCAAGCTGGCTTCCTCAATTAGTGGAGCTCGGCTGTCCAACTAAAAGTAAACTGCTGTAAACTGTTGTTCCTGTAGAATACGTTGGCTGCCTTTAAGCTCGGTGGGGAAAGCTATTGGAGCTCGGAGTTAGGGTGGAGATCACGAGGGAGGTCATTTAAGGTTGTAGACAACCTCCCTATAAACCTGCAATGCCACCTTTGTTGTCTCCTTGTCTCCTTCTGCGTGGTCTTTGCTCCCTTTAATGCCAAAAAACCTGAAATCATCATGTATTAGCCACATAGATATAATGCCTGCCCTTCTTCCTACAAATAACACGAATATACTAAGAAATGAATGCATAAGTGATAAAATATGAAGGGTTGAGCAAGGTAAGTAGGCCAAATGAGCCCAAATTGTTACCAAAAATTGGGGCTCATCAGTTGAGTCCTTGATCAAGTTTTAAATTAAAGGCTTTTTCTTTGTGTCATTTATCATTTCTAAGAGTTTCATCAAGTTCTCGGCAGAGGTCTGGATCCTAGCCCTAAAAAAAGTGGCTCAAATCTCGGGGTCACTAGCCCAGAACTGAGTAATTTAGTCTACAATCGTTGGGAACCAGGATCATGGGAGCAACTGGAGGGTTATATTCGTTGGCTTGCCTTGTCATGGGAGTGACTAGAAGTCCAAATCATTAAAAATTCAAGTTAACTCATGGGTTGGGCACCTGGAGTGGTTGGTTCGCTTCTAGGGGTCATGTAGTCCCTAAGGGTAGTCAATAAAGTTTTGGTTGGATGATTCCACTTCCTTAACTATATTTAGGAGGTTGATTCATATCATAGTAACTCTTCGTCACATACTTACCTTGGTGAACCATTGAAATTGGGTAAGTGTGGGATGAGGGTGTTACAGGGTGGTATCAAAGTAGGTTTCACTCTCTTTAGGTGATATCTGACACCAAAAAGTGGTATCATAGCATGGTTCAACTGTTGAAAATGTAGCAAGAAAAGTCTCAATGTTTTTTTCCTTAATCAAATTGAGGAAAATCGAAATTCCACATCAATGAATAACTTGGAGGAGTTAACTGAGGTGACATGGATCTTGTCACTCAGTTAAGAACACTCAATTTGAGTTAATGAGTTGAAGTTCAGTTTGCCTGATTTGATTCCTAAAAGTAAGAGTCTAATTCAGTTAATTCAAGTTAGGGGCATGAAGTTCAGTTTTGTGCAGTGATTCCTAAAGTTTAGGAGCCTAGGTTGAGTTAATTTTAGTTGTAGCAATTTAATTCAGTTAAATTGAGTTATGATTAGTTAAACTAGTTCTCATTGTTGGAGGAACTAGTGGAAGGTCAAGTTGTGGAAGTGTGACTTCAACCACACTCAGTGATCATCCAGATAAGTGATCAGTCAACTGAAATTTCTCGTGCATCCAAAGAATTTGAGTTACCCAGTTAAGATGGAGATTCCAAGGTAGTGTACTATCAGTTGTATACCTTTTTTGAAGTGTATAGGTGGTGCATGCAATCAAAGGATGATCCTAGAGGAATTTCACAATCCAATTGAGGGAATTTCCTAATTAATAGGGGCCTAATTCCTCAACGAACAATGCAAGGAAATAGGAGCTTGGAGGGATTGAAAATTGGTTAAGTGTTGGCCAGAGTCAGCCAGTCAGGTAGAGAGATAGACTACACACTTGCATGTTATGTGTAGGCTTGAGCAAGCATATGTATTCATCTCTATTCTTTGATTAATGCAATATAGATAGGAAGGGGTTTTGAGCGGTTTCTTTCCCCTAGATAAATATTTGTGCATGTGTGATGTTTCCTTTTGAATGTCTATGATTTGTGTTCTAGATTGTGAATTAATGTCTGCAGAGCAGTAGAGTAGCTTCGAGTCTTGTGATTTAGTAAATTTCATGAGAATTTTTGAATCTACATCCTAATTTCTACATGGTATCAGAGTTGGATTCATAATAGAACAGGAAATTCAAAGTTGGGTCTCAAAGGTTTGAATTTGAAGATTAGTGCAGCAGGATTTCTTCATAGCTGAGAAGATGGATTTCAATGGAATAAGGCTAGAGTATGCCTTGGAAGACACCTCAAATTTTGTTGCATGGAAGGACCACATGGAGGCAGTATTGGATGACAATGGGTTGCTAGAATACATCAAGATAGATGTTTCAAAACCTCAAGCATTTGATGCTCATAACCTTGCTCAGTGGAAGAAAGATGTAGCCAAGGTGAGGAGAATCATCTTGGAGGGAGTATGGGATCATATTATCTCGAATATCCATGGAAAATAAACTTCATTCATGATGTGGAAATCACTGATAGAATTTTTAGAGAATAGTAGTGACCATAGGAAGTTGGCACTCAAGGATAAACTTTGAAGTATCAAGATGCAGAAGAATGACACAATTCTACAGTATCTGAGCAAGTTTACACAATGTCGTGACGAACTTGGCATGGTCGGTGTTAATGTCGATGAAGAATACTTGGCATCTCTAGCCCTTCTGTGCCTTCCCAAGAGTTGACATAGCTATCAAGATACAGTGAATGGGAGGGAGAAACCACCGAGTTGGGAGCACTTATGGTCCAACCTGGTACAGGAGGAAATAAGGTGGAATACTAGTGATGGGACCTCATCCAAAGAAGAGGAAGAGGACTTTGCATTAGTCAGCAAAGGAATGAATGCCAAGGGAAAGAATTCCTAAGGTTAGGTTGAATCGAGGCAAGGGGGAAAGAAGAAATACTTTCCCAAATTAAGTGTTTCAATTGTCATGAATTCGAGCACTATGCCACTAAGTGTCCACACAAGAAAGCAAGCAAGAAGGAGCCTACAGTAGAAATGGCAAGTGAAGCCTTGGCCTCATAGTTCAAGCTTGAATTCACTATCATCGCATGCACGAAGAGCATATTAATGGGGAGTGTGTGGTACTTGGACTCAGGTACCTCGTTCCATATGACAGGGAATAGAGAATTTTTCAGTGACTTGGAGGAGAAAGATCTCCATATGAACATTGAGTTTGGAGATGATGGAAGGTAAAGCGTGACCAAGATTGGCACAATCACCTTTCAGAGGGATTTGGGCTCCCCCTAAGGCTCAAGGATGTCATGTTCATTCCAAGACTAAAGAAAAATATCATCTCTATTGCAGTTTTGGAAGACTATGGTTACGATGTCGTCTTCAGGAAAGGGAAAGCATTCCTAAGACACATAGCCACGAGGAAGGTGAAACAGATCGGTGCTCGAGTTAATAACTTGAATGCACTTCAGGTATAATATGAATGCAAAAAATTGAGGAGTAAGGCAGAGACTAGAGATATGGTGGTTGAGAGGAAGCAGGTTAGACCTATCAACATGCAGCCTCATAAGAAGCCTCAAGAAGTTGTGGAGCAACAACAAATGGAGAGGCATAGAGGAGGAAGTGTGGACACATCCACTAAAGCAAGGACCTCTAGTAAGGCGACAGTTCAAGCCAAGTGGGCATAGGAAGCACATGTAGTTATACCTCCAGGAGTGAAGTGGAGCAATGTAGATCCTTGGTCCAAGAGACGCAGAAATTTGGGCAGGGTCCATTGAGATGTTCTCCTCATGAATCATTACCTTGCTGCAGGGGGGGGCACAATATTTAGTAGCAGGAGGATTAGTGTTATTTAGATATTCAGAAGTGCAAAGGAATGTTAACAACAGAGCGAAAGGCTCAGTAAAAAAGTCAGCAGCAGCACATTTTTCCCAGTAAATAATTGTAGACAATTGATTCAATGTTTTTTTTGGATGCTACTCAGTTGTAGGTGTTGTAGGAGTAGCAATAGTAGTGAGAAGGATTGCATGCAGTACATTCCACTTGTGCAAGAGAGGAGTGGGTGATAATCCCTTTCTTCCTGAGAGGGAGTGTTGAAAATGCAGCGAGAAAAGTCTCAATTTTGATTTTGCCTTAATCAAATTGAGGAAATTCGAAATTCCACATCAGTAGAGAACTTGGAGGAGTTAACTGAGGTGACATGGCTCTTGCCACTTAGTGAAGAACACTGAATTTGAGTTAATGAGTCAAATTTCAGTTTGCTTGATTTGATTCCTAAAAAATAAGAGTCTAATTTAGTTTATTCGAGTTAGAGGCATGAAGTTCATCTTTTTGCAGTGATTCCTAAATTTTAGGAGCCTAGGTTGAGTTAATTTTAGTTGTAGCAATTTAATTCAATTAGATTGAGTTATGGTTAGTTAAACTAGTTCTAACTGTTGGAGGAACTAGTGGAAGGTCAAGTTGTGGAAGTGTGACTTCAACCGCACTCAGTGATCATCTAGATAAGTGATCAATCAACCTCTATTAGCTCATGCATGCAGATAATTCGAGTTGCCCAATTGAGATGGAGATTCAAGGGAAATGTACAATCAATTGTAGACTATTTTGAAGTGTACAAGTGTTGCATGCAGTCAAAGCATGATCCTAGAGGAATTGCGCAGTCCAATTGAGGGAATTTCCTAATTAATAGGGGCCTAATTCCTCAGGGAACAATGTAAGGAAATGGTAACTTGGTGTAACCACCCTCCTCCCACATCTACCCAAGTAACTAGCCAACCGGGGTAAACATGCAACGAGAGAGGCCACTATGAAAGGATTCAACCTCCTTAGTGACCTTAAGGAAATGGAATCGACGGAACACATCAACCATACCTTCCACATCAAAAACAACACCCCCAAGAGACATCTCAGCCACTCAAGCATCCTACCCCTGGGTCCCACTGATTGTTTAGACCTCTTTACCTTTGGATGCTCTCATGCTATGGGCATGCTAGCATCTAGGGACCTTTGGACACTCTCACAAGCTTGCAAGCCAATGTCCAAGGACTTTTCACAGCAGACCTGTGCCAACATCCACGGAATTTAAGGCACTTTTCTAGCCTAAAATTCCGGCCACTACCCAGAACTTATTGTAACTTTCAAAATCCATCAAAGACATGATGACAAGACTAATAAACCAAAAATCAACCTCAATACTAGGCCTGACCATCCCCAACTGGGACTCACATTTTGACAAACACTTGGCATCAATGAATTCTACAGGCCTAGGATACAAGGCAGAGCATGGATGACTGAAAACGCTTATTAAAAATGATAAGAAGGATCACCACCGTCTCCCTTGAACTGTTATAACATCAATTAGGTCTTGCATCCATAATTTTAACAATCACAAGAAAATACATGAAATAACCATCACATGAACTAGTCAATTAACCATGTTTATAACCAGCATAAAACCATGTAAATAATAGAGATATAACAGCCATTAAATCCACATATACACAAGTGAAAAATCAAGAGAACTTAGCTTACATTAGTCTTACGAGAATCCAACCAAGTTCGAGACTTCCACGTACCACCCGATCGTAGACATAGCTGAACCAAATCTTTCTTTCATCCAGTCACCCCCGTGCCATATTAAAATCATAAATGTGGGATCTCATGGATAAACCAATCCAAAAACAACCAAGGGAATCTAGAGGTTAAACCACCTCCACCCTCACCAAACCGTGATCACACCCAAACTGGTGCTCCGATCACAAAACTGAACCGAGCTTGGAATGCCATCAAGAATCCATCACTATCCTTGAGGAATTTTTTGTATCCTTGTCTCTTAGGATTTACTGCAATCCAATCCAGGATCAGTAGGCCCTAAACCAAGACAAGTCTCTCAGGATTTACCGCAATCCAAACTCAGATCACTAGGCCCTAAACTGAGACTGCTCCCTCAGGATTTAATGTGTATCCCACCAAAACCAGTCAAGGGATTCCTAGGCCTTTGGGAATGAACCTTGAGACCGTATCTACCCTGGACTCTGAAATCCATCTGGAAAATCCAAATCTCAAAACCAAGATGAACATCCCAACACACCATGGAATCTGGAAAAGGCAAGGTTAGGCTAAAAACCACTATCGTAACCCGACAAAACCATGCCACCAACAACAAGATAACCATACACCAATATGCAAATCCATGCATGTCAAAACCAGTTAGGAAGTCACACATGCAATATGTTACCTGCAAGTATTCTTGTTGAAGTTTATTTATATTGATCTTCCTTGCTTAATCCTTAGTTTCTTTCCTTTCCCTTTGCTTGTTTTTCTGTCCTTGCTCCAAAGCTATAGTGCTCCAGGAAAACTCTAAGTGACCAAGAGTGAGAGAGAGAGAGAATACTGAGAGAGCTCCAAAACTTGAATTGACAAAAGGTTACGAACTGATCCTCAGAAGCCTTTTTATTAATGAGGCCTATATTTCCTTCATTTTATATTATTTTCCTTCAATTTCCTCCTGACGTGCAACCTGTGACATTTCACCTTGCTTTTCTCCTAATTCCTTTATTTTCATAAATAAATGTGCCAAAGTTCCTTTCTTCCTTTTAATGCCTTTACCTTAGCATTTTCCAATTTCCTTAGCCATAAACACATCCAGTGATGCCCACTAGGATATTTTTGGCCAACATTCAGCTTGGAATATGTGTCCCTTAACCGTGGTCTTCTTTTTCCTTTATTAACTTTTATTACATGAAATTTTCACTAGGGTTGTTACAGAACCCTCCCACTTAAGGAACATTGTCCTTGGTGTTAAACCACACCAAGACCTCAGAAAAATCACTGAAAATAAAACATACTTCCCATGGAGCTTTATAACTTAGCTCATTGTGGGGTATTGCTTTCCTTGGTCTAAGCGAAAATGGGGTTTCGCACAGGGTTGAAACCCTAGGTCGGATTTTATGGCAGTGAACAATATGGGTGAGGTCGGCGTTTATGGCGATGTACAGTATGGTTAACCCATTTACCCTGGCGAGGATAGGAGAGTTTTTTACCACTACTCCAAGAGATGTTAAACAATAAGACAGGGTGGGTTATGGAGGAAAATCGTTGGATGGACTGACCCTTCAGGTTTTTTGCTGCGGAGATTATTGGCAGTATTCTTGGACCTACATGAGTTTAGGGTCAATAGCAAAGGTTTGAATGGTGGTTTTGCAGTTTATTGAGTTGGGGTCAACAGTTGTTGGGGGATTAAGAACAACAGCTCAGAACAGTAACTGGTGAGCAGGAAACAGCGTTTGCATGGATGAATAATTAGTTGATTATTCATCTGATACCATGGATTCATCACAACTATGGGTCGAAGAGACACATAAGTCACGAGGAGGGGTTCCATCAGATTCGCACCTATCACCAGAGGCCCAAGTAGTTGATTTTAATGTGGAAATGGAGGTTATGGAGGCTACCCTAAATGGTTTAGGGTTTTCACAACCAAGCTCGACAGTTAATTAGGTCTTAATCGACCTAAGGGAGGAACAAACCCAGCCTTTCTTAAATATCCCTTCGCCTTCAGAACTACAGTACTAGGCACATGAGTAGTAAGGATTCGTGTTGAATTTATAGGGTGTCTCATGCATGGCAGACGGATGCGTGAGTGGTGCGGGTATTGACACTTTTGGGGGGGTGAATATGACTTATAGCACACTTAGTGCATTCGGTTCCAACCCCCAAGGTTCAAGACTTCCTCCTATCACTTGCATCTCCGAATGTTTTGATGGAATCACTCAGCAAGATCTGGGTCTTGAGGACAATAGGGCTTCGGAATCAAATGAAAACCAAGAAGTGGAGGATGGACAACAACCGGTATCACAAGCGCATAGGTCTGGAGGGAAAAAAAATCCAAGTGCTCAAAGGTGCGTGAAAGGGGGTGTCTGTTGGTTTTTGGAAACGGTATAATCATGACCCAAGCTGCTCTCACGGAAAGCACGGTGTTGGTGGGAAGAGTCTGGGGCCGAAACTACTCCCCGACGCGTTTAAAAGGATGGACAGTGGAGATTTGGGGTCACTTAATGGACTAGTTGCCAGCAGTTATTACCATGACCCGAGGATGGTTCACACTCATCTTCTACCAGCCGAAACGAGTAAGCTCGGTTTTAACAAGATTCTAGCACATTGAGATGACTAATGTGCTTCTTAAGAGATGGTCTCCCCTTTTCGACCCAAAGAAGGAAAAATTGGGGGTAGGGCTGATTTGGGTAAGGCTTTCAGGGTTGTCGCTACAATTCTGGTTTGAGGAGATATTTAGATGCATTAAGGATGACCTAGGCATCTATCTGGACCACAACAGTTCGTACATTGATATAGTTATCTGGCCATTTCTAGGATATTGGTGCACCTCGACACGCATGAGGGTCTGGTGGAGATTTATTGGCTCCCACTTGGGGATATTATACATTGGCAGATTCTGGACTATGAGGGGATACCATTCCATTGCAAAAGGTGTCATGAGGTGGGACACCTGTATAAAGAATGCCCTCTTATCACTGGGAATCATCTTGAACCCCTGCAAATATTTGTCTATGCGGGTACTCAGACTACTTCAGAGGTCAGAACTACTCCTGTAGCGCACCCAGAGGAACCCCGGTCGAGGCGAAGAATGGATGTGGAGGCATCTCAACAAGAGAGCTCCCGGAATCCTGATGCTCGGGTCACACGCTCACAATCAAGGGGCCCTGAACTATTTCCGGGTACTCTAAATTCCTCTCCCCCCTCTTCTCAAAATTTTATGAATACGGAAATTGCATTGTCATCATTAGTTGTTTTGGGATTGGGTATTGATGCATGTAAATTGATTTTCATTCACTATCCTATGGTATCAGCGTCCCCCTCTACGTTGAACTCTGTTCTGACCATTACCTTGGACTCTCTCAGAAATCCCCCAGGGAGGATTCTACCTCTAGTTCCTCCCATAGATACAATCTGCGATCACTACCCCTTCCCCGAACCCTCACTTTCGAATTAGGTGAGGACCTTATTCCCTCTAAAGCCCTCAAAATGCCCAGGGGTATACAATAATATTTATCCAAATCCATTCGGAGGGTGGGTATTGAGGTGGTGATTGGTATTCAGACTCCTAGCAAGAGGAAACCCTGATAGGGTTACCCCATGAAGTGCCTCTCTTTCAACTATAGGGGTTTGGCCAGCCCGGACAAGAAGTTGGCTCTCAGACGGCTGTTAGGATCGAATAGGATTGATGTTTTACTAGTACAAGAGACTTTGGGCGATGGGGTATCCATCAATAATATTCTACTGAACATGCTTCCGGACTGGAAATTCCACACATTGGATGTAAGAGGGAGATCCGGTGGATGTACCTTGGGTTACAACAAAAAGACTATAAAGCTAGACAATATGTGGGGGGGAGAAGGATATTTGGGGGCTGATTTCAAAGCCATTGATATCGATACATACCTAATACTGATTAATATATATTGGCCCTACCATAATAAGGAGTCTTATTGGGACACGCTCATGAGTGAAGATTTCATGCAGGCAGACAATATAATCATTGGGGGAGACCTAAATTTCTCTTTGGGACAGATTGAATCCTGGGGAAATAGAGCATAGACTGACCCTTTGAGGTCTTATTTTGAATATCTTAGGACTCCAATAATCTCATGAACATTGACTCGACCAAGATTCTGCCGACTTGGAGGAATAGGAGAACTAGAGAGGATGCTATGGATAGAAGACTGGACCATTTCATGATTAAAGCACCTCTGCTAGATAATCTAGACTAAATTCGACAATGGGTGGGATCAGGGGACAAATCTGACCATTCCCCCATCCTTATGGAAATTATGAACTCCAATCATAAGCCAAGCTCCCATTTCAAATTTAATGCCACTTGGTTGGCTAAAGTTGATTTTCATAAGTTAGTCATGGAGTCCTAGACTCACTGTGGACAAGACAACAGAATCTCACCGGCTAAAGTGATTGCAAGCAATTTAGCTCGTATCAAACACAAAACCATTAGATGGGCCAAAGAAAAAAAGCAAAAGGATGAGGCCACCATTTAGAAAATTGAATCTGACATTAGGGAGCAGGAAAATTTGGGTAATGCAAGTTACACAAACATTGAAACTAGGGACCATCTGATAAGATTGGAAACTGAAAAGATTCACCTCTTGAGACAGCAAGAGAAGTCATGGTGATTGAAGAGCCGAGCGATATGGCTAAAGGCTGGGGAGGAAAACTCAAAGTTTTTTCAACAATGTGCCAGGGGGAGGAAAATAATCAACACCATCTGGACATTAAGGGATTAGACAGGTAGGAAGGCCAGCACCTTCAACCAGCTTGCAGATATGGGCATCAAACATTTCGCACAAATATTCAAAGCGCCTAGGGAAGCTGCCATTTCTGAGATCCTTAACATTTTGAATTGATTCCTAGATTTGTGGAGGCTGATGATGCATAGACTCTAAATGATCTGGTGAATCTGGGGGAAATTGAAGCAGTCGTGAAATGGTTCAAAAGAGATAAGAGCCCTGGACCTGATGGCTGGCCTGTGTAATTCTATCTTACCTTCTTCGACCATATTGGGCCTGATCTCCTATTGGTTATTGACGACTGTAGACTATCTGGCCAAATGCATGAAGGATTCAACTTGAACTTTATTGCTCTCATTCCCAAAGCCAATCACCCTCAATCATTTGATGAATATCGTCCCATCTCCCTATGGAACTGTATATACAAAATAATTTCAAAAATTATTGCTAACCGCATTAAACCTTTTTTATCCAAGATGATTTCCAAGGAACAATTTGCTTTCCTAAATCAACGCCAGATACATGAATCCATTGGGAGAGCACAAGAAGGGATCCATTCGATCAAGATTAAGAATATTAAGAGTATCATACTAAAAATTGATATATCCAAAGCTTTTGACCGAGCCAGTTGGACATATCTTCAGCTTATCCTTACCCATATTGGTTTCCCTCACTCTTTCATAAATTGGATCATGTGTTGTTTCACATCTGCATCATATAGCATTCTCATCAATGGGGTTGCATCTGGGTTTTTTCATGTTGAACGTGGTCTGCGAAAAGGATGCCCATTATCAACATTGTTATTTATTTTGATCATGGAGGGGCTAAGTATACTATTAACAAAAGCCTGTGTTGAAGGGTCATTGGGAGGAGTAAAGATATTTGATGTTTCATATCTCTCACATCTATTATTTGAAGATGATGTTCTTATTTTTTTAAATGGCTCTATCTGTGATACCACTTGTTTCAAGAAAATTCTATCCCTATTTTGTAAACCTACAGGTATGGAGCCCAACTTCAAAAAATCCACCATATTGTTGGTGTCTTGCTTACAAAATGAGAAAAGACATGCTATACATCACTTTCAATTTGTTAGGCAAGAATTGGAGTCTGGTCTCAAATACCCAGGATTCAGGCTCAAGCCAAATGGTTATCGTATTGCAAACTGGACTTGACTCTTTGCAAAAATTGAAGGCCGTATTAACATATGGCAGTAGAGATGGCCCTCCAGAGCGGCCAGGATCACCCTAATCAAATATGTACTGGAGGCCATCCCAGTATATTGGATGACCCTTGTCTGGATACCAAAAGGCATAATCAACATAATTCAAAAAATTTGTAGTTGTTTCCTATGGCGGGGGAAAAATGTTGGGAGGACATTTGCCTGGGTTCGCTGGGACAGAATTGGGAAACCAAAAAAATGGGGTGGATGGGGTATAAAGGATCTACATTTATTTGCAAAGGCACTCACTGCGAAGATGGGGTGGCATATTATCACATCGGATAGTCTATGGAAAGAGGTGGTTTTTTTATAAATACATTCACCCTCTATCTATCATGGACTGGATTCACAGGCTGCCCTAGGGCATTACAGGAGCATCTGTCATCTGGAAGGTTATCTCGCAGTCTATTAGTGTCATTAAGGAATGACTAGCTTGGCGCATTGGTAATCGTGAGCAAGTGTGACTGAGTATCGATGCCTGGTTTGGTTTCAGTAATGCACACATACTACCACTGGATCTTCGTCAATTCCTTGCAACGGAAGGTATCACCTAGCTCTCTTATATTGCAAATGTTAGAAATCCAAATTGGATCTCCCATAAATGGTTTAATGCATTGGATCTTTGGATTTCAAGCAGATGGAGCAGGGTGTGGCATCGTTTTATTAGTGCATTGGAGGAAGCTAATATCATGATTACTTTACAGGAAGATGAAATCATATGGGAAACTTCACCACATGGTCAATATAACCCCAGGGAAAGATACACATCACTTATTAATAACCTAGATCCAGTGGAGATGGGTTGTTGGTGGCACCCGCTTTGGAAGCTTAAGGCCCCTCGCAAAACTCGTCTCTTCATGTGGTTTATATTATCGAATAAAGTCCCCATGGAGGTCAATCTAATGAGTCGGCCATTTCATGGTCTGTCTAGATGTTGCCTCTACAAGGAAAATGCCTCCGATATTGATCAACTATTCCTTCATTGCCCATTGGTTGGCTAGGTGTGGTTTCAGATCACTACCTCCCTCAACATTGTGCTCATATGGGATGGGCCACATCTATCTGGTGCCTGACAAAGATGGTGGAATGCTGCTGCTACACATAAAATCAGAAACCTCCCTTTGATTGTCTGCTAGGGTATTTGACTGACCAGGAATCGCATAATTTTTCAGGATGTAGTGACCCATTGGTCAGTCACTTGCAAATGTATTGTTTCGATTTATAATTTGATCCCTTAGGACTCTAGTCACAACCCCTCCAGGGTCATCACTCTGGAAGTAATTGATAAGAATATCCCCTGGGCTTATTTTGATGGGTTGGCATAGATCACAGGATGTGGGGCAGGATGGGTAGTTCTTCACATTAATGATTCTAATTACTTCAAGGTCAAAGTGGGACTAGGGAGAGGCACCAAAAACTATGTTGAACTTAATTGTCTCAAATACCTTCTCATTTTTTCTCTAGAACAAAACTGCCACAAGATTCAAATCTGTGGGAACTCAAAGCTTGTTATAAACTGGATCAACTCTGCATATCATTGTCACTTGCACACACTCAAGGGCTTACTAGATGAAGTCATCACTCTAAAATCACATTTTGATTTTATTGTATGCTATCATATATACAGGGAAATGTATGTGGTCGATGATTTTCTTTCCAAGGAGGTCACACCACAGATCAGGGGGCAATGGTTGATTCAATAATTCTGAGATCTGGAGTTCTACCATTTTTTCCGTTGACCATTCATTAAGTTGGATGGGATTATGTTTGAATGATCTCCATAGATCATTCGTCATTTTTTTCTTTTTTTCTATACCTATGCACTTATTGGACAGTTACGCTTTTACATATATATGTAAATATTATGATTTTTATTGTAAATATTTAACTATATGACATTGTTCTGGTTTGAATGGTTTTGATCCGGATTTAAACAGGGACGCAACAAATTACCTATATAACCTTAAATAAAAAGATGCAGTAGAAATAACACTTCATTTCATTAATATCAAATACTGAAATATTCTTACAAACAAAATCGAAATAAGACTAGCTCGAGCGATGGTATCTTATCTCTGAGAAGAGATGTGGCGAATACATGCCTTTGAACTGCGTTACAATGAGGCTCAAGGGCCCTTTTATTATTGAACAATAAGAGAAAACCCTAAACAACCAAAACCCTAACTTGAGGAGATGTAACACCAAGAGTTTATGGGCCCCATTGGGGTTAGTTGGACAGCCAACTTCCTGGGGTTGCGACTTGGTCATATTATCTCTGTTTGACGTGCATGATACCTTGTTGGAAAGATCTCTCTAAGGACTTCGACGGAAAATATGATTTTAGATGGAAAATCATTGGTACAAGATTGCCAAAAAAAACCCCGTTTAGGGCCTCAAAATGGCTCCAGAGGTTTAGGACCCGAAAATACTGCTAAAAATAGTAAATTGTGCTACAATTAAGGAAACTGAAAAACTGAAGGAAACAATGATGGGGGTCCAAGTGGAATTGGCGGGTGGCCACCAATATCCACATGGATTATGTTTTTCCATTTACTGGTGATTTCGACATTTCACACATGCTAAATATACAATATGTAATATTATTATTATTAATGAAAATTGCGCTTTTTTCATAGGAAAAAAAACTTAACTCATTGTAGTATTTACAATGAAAGACCTGCTTAAAACAAAACATCATGAAAACATGACAGGATAAAAACCATACTGCTTATTGCAGCTTTATAACTTAGCTCATGGTGGTATTTACATCCATATAAATACATATACCAAAACATCAACAAAACATATGCCAAACATATGCCAAACATATACCAAACATCAAGCCAAAGATGCTTTGCCTCAACCGGAAAACAATGAAGGATACATGGCCCTCATCTGATCCGCCATCTCCCATGTAGCTTATTTGGGCCCAAAGTGCTTCCACTACACTTTAACTTTCTCTAAGGCTTTGTTCATGAGCATGAAATGCTTATGTTGCGATATGCACTAAGGCTCTGGCTAGAACTCTCCTTCTTTCTCCACCCACAATACAAACCAATCAATAACATGATCAACATCCTTTATATACCTCTTAAGAAATGAAATATGGAAAACTTCATGGACTTCCATTGTTGGAGGCAGTGTAAGTCGACAGGCCACTGATACAATCTTCTCAAGGATGTCAAAAGGCCTGGAATACCGTGTGCCAACATGGCACATGAACCAATCTTCAGAGAGCTCTTCTTGGGCTTGATGCACAAATACACATGCTCCCCAACCTGAAAATCCTTGAATACCATGTGTTGGTCCGCATAACTCTTTTTTCTATATCGTGTTGCCTTTAGATTTTTCGTTATAACCTGCATTTCCTATTCCATGTCTACCAACATAACCAGTCCAATTAGAACCCTGTTCACTGGATCACTCCAGTTGATCAGAGTATTACAACTCTATCCATACAATGCCTCGAAAGGACTCATCCTCAATGACTCTTGATAGCCATTGTTGTAGGAAAACTCAACTAATGGAAGATACTCCTCCCATCTCCTCTACTGGTGCATCACATACATCCTCAGCATATCCTCCAAGATCCTGTTGACCCTCTCTATTTTCCCATCTGTCTGTGCATGATAAGTTGTATTGAAGGCCAACTCTGTACCCAAACCTACAAATAGCTCCTTCCATAACTTGGAAGTGAACTTTGCATCCCTATCCGACACAATCTTCTTCTGAACACCATGTAATCTCACTACCTCTCTTATGAAAACTTATGCCACCTCACTAGCTGAATATGTAATCTTCACTAGAATGAAGTGAGCTACCTTGCTCAACTTTTCAACCACGACCATAATAGAATAATGTTGTCTCATTGTCCTCAGAAGACCTGTAATGAAATCCATTCAAATAACCTTCCATTTCCATTCTAAAATCGCAATAGGCTGTAGTAGACCACCTGGACACTTACATCATGCCTTTACCTACTAACAATCTAAACATGTAGCCACGAACTCTACCACTTCCTTCTTCAGATTCGGCCAATAGTAGAACTTCTTCACCATCGTCAATGTCTTTTGATATCCTGGGTTACCCGAGTATGGCTTCACATGAAACTCCCTCAAGATAAGCTTCTTGAGTTCACTACAATTCAGCACATAGATCTTGTCCCTGAATCTCACCAAACCATCTCCTGTGAGACAATAGTCTGCATCCTGATCACCTGTACATGTGCATGTACCTATACCTATACCTACACCTTCAATTGTACTTGTACTTGTACTCTATTGTAACTTGTGCATGATCTCCATGTACTTGTCATCCCACTGTCCTACCTGCGAGATCCTATTTTGTAACTCTATCCCATAAGAGCTCATAGCTGCTATATGATTTACATGTGCATTCCTACTAAGAGCATCCACAACTCGGTTCCCCTTTCCTTTGATGTATCTGATCTCGAAGTCCAACTCACTAAGGGTGGCCAACCATCTAGATTGTGTGGCATTTAGATTTAGTTAGTCAAACAAATACCTCAACCCATTGTGATCGCTCATCAATACAAACCTCCTACCAAGAAGATAGTGCCTCCACATCTTCAATGCATGTATGACCACTGCTAGCACAAGATTATGCGTTAGATAGTTATGCTCGTGCTCCTTAAGTTTTCATGACTCATATCACACTACATGGCCTTCTTGCATGACAACTAAACCAAGTCCTCTCTTGCAAGCATTTGTACACACTACAAACTCCTTGTCCGGATCTACAATCTTAAGCACTAGTGCATGTGTCAACAATTGCTTGAGTTGCTCAAAACTAGTTGCACATTTTTTCATCCATTTGAAATTATTACCTTTCCTCTGCAATGATGTGATGGATATGCAATGCATGAGAAGTTCCTGATGAATCTCCTGTAGTAACCCGCCAATCCCATGAATGATCTCACCTCATCCACATTCTTAGGAGTTTCCCACTCCATGATGGTCCTTATCTTTTCTGGATCTATTTTTATGCCTTCCTTGGAAACAACATGTCCCAAGTAATACACCTATGTTTTAAAGAAGATGCACTTGCTAATATTAGCATACAACTGATACCCTCTTAGCAATCTCAACACTGCTACCAAAGGCTCAACATGTTCTTCCTTATTTTTACAATATACCAATATGTTATCAATGAATACAACAACAAACTTGTCCAGATAAGGACCCAACACATTATTCATCAAAAACATAAATGTAGCTAGAGTATTAGCCAAAACAAATGGAACTACAACAAAATCATAATGCCCATACCTAGTCCTAAACGCAGTCTTGAAGATATCCTCTTCCTTGATGTGTACCTGATGGTATCCCGATCTCAAGTTGATATTAGGGAAAATTGTTTCTCCCTTCAACTGATCAAACAAATCATCAATCCTTGACATTGGGTACTTTTTCTTGATTGTTACCTTATTCAGTTGCTTGTAATAAATGCACAATCTCATAGTACCATTCTTCTTCTTTACAAACAACATTAGTGCACTCCAAGGCAATACACTTGGTCTAATGTATGGCTTGTCAATCATCTCCTTTAATTGCAATTTCAACTCTGCTAGCTCCAAAGTGCTCATCCTGTAAGGTTCCTTCGATTCTAGTGTTGCCCCTAGTACCAACTTAATAGAGAAATCCACTTCCTTGTGAGGAGGTAAATCTGGAATCTCTGCTGGAAACAGATCTTGATATTGCTGCAATACAGGGTACCTCTTGAATATTTATGCATCCTCAATATCTTTTCCCTTGTCACTAGATATATGCACTGAAAACATCACACGGCCTTTTTTACAACTACGCTTAGCCTTCATAGCGGTAACCGTCCTCACTAATGTAGGCTTCTTCTTTCCCTGCAAAGTTCTCTTTACCCCACTATCATCCACACACTCAATGGCCTTGTCAAATCAATCCACTTTGGTCCAGTGAAGGTATAGCCAATCCATACCCAAAATAACTATGTACGATCCCAATAGTATTACATTCAAATGTGTTGTTGTAGGCATACCATTTAACTCAAATGCACAATCTCTTACCCAATGGTGAACTCTCTTCTTTGTACCTGTAGCCAACTGTACCAACCAAGATTCTGCATGCACTTCTTTTCTCAAACCGCACTATTCCACCAGGTTAGGACTAATATAACTATAGTTAGATCTAGGATCAATCAAAATAGTAACAACTTGATCACAAAGCATACCGCCTATCTCAATCATAGATGCTTGATGATCTGCCTTCTTGTTGTCCACAACTACATAGATCTGATGAATGCTATGACCAATATCACCAACTATATGCGCCTCTTGAGCACTATATATTTGGGGTCTACCACCACTTTGATACTGCATACAACCCCTCTTACGATGATCCTTACCACATATCCAACACTGCAACTGTTCTCTACCACTGCCTCTAGTATGTTTCTCTCCATGTCCCCTCTCAGTTGTATTTAAATTCTTGTAAGGGACTACATTGTCTTTCTCACTTGCATCTTGAGGCTTCCTCACTTTTGTGGCCATTTTCCTTTATCTTTCTCATTTCCTTTCAAGTCATGCTTAGGCTCAACTTTATGCTTTGACTGCTCATAATAATTTTTCAACTTTCGGATGGCCTCCTCTAACAATCTAGGCTCATTGAACTCAATCTAGTATTTGTATGCTACTAGTAGTCCATTGATGAATCTCTGAACCTTAGCCTTATCCTGCTTGAGGTAAGGTACATATCTCAATAGCTCCAAGAACCTATTAATATACTCATCAACTGTCATGGAACCCATCCACAACTCACAAAACTCCTTAACTTTGTCATTAAAGTATCTCTCTGACAAATACTTTTTCTTAAAGAGCCTCTCAACTCATGCCAAGTTAAATCATCCTCATGTATACCTTTAACATTCTTCACATCTTCCCACCAAAAATCTTCTTTACCTTTGAGACAGAAAGTTGATATCTTTGCTTTCATGTTTTCTAAATAATCATGCAATCTGAAGAACTTCCTCATACCAAGCAACCATGCCTCTGCATCTTGTGATTTCTTCATCTCTCCATCAAAGGTAGGTGGCTTTTCCTTCTCAAACTCATCTGGCAAGTATCCCCTATCTCTCCTCCTGTATGGATGATAATGATGACGATCATGATGCCTACCCGAACCAGAATTGTAATAGTACCTGTGTCCATCACATCTCCTATCTAGAGTGTCCAACAACCTTCCATCTTTGATCGTGTCATCTCTATCCGACTTGTGACCACCATAAGACCTGCTACCATATACCCAATTACTTTTGTCCTCCTACTTATGGTTGATCTGAAGTGGTCCTTGTCACTACAATTCTGACAAACTATGAAGTAGTATTGCATTAACCTCTTCTTGTTTCTCTTGTGCTTGCATGATTTTGTCATTGTCTGCCTTACAAATCCTTATTTCTTCCTTCAAGCTTCTCAATGTGCATTCATGGATGACTAACACATGTGCAACCGACATGAATTCATGACAAACACATTGACTGAAGGACAGTGAAACCATGCTCTGATACTAATTTGTAACCACCATCCTTCCACATCTACCCAAGCAACCGGCCAATCGGGTTAAACATGCAAGGCGAGAGGCCACTGTGAAGGGATTAAACCTCCTTGGTGACCTTAAGGAAATGGACTTGATGGAACACATCAACCATACCTTCCACATCGGCAAAAACACCCCTAGGAGACATCTCAGCCACTCAGACATCCTATCCCTGGGTCCTACTAATTTTTTAGACCTCTAGACGCTCTCATGCTATGGGCATGCCAGCATCGAGGGGCCTCTAGAAGCTCTCACAGGCCTGCAAGCCAGCGTCTAGGGACTTTTCCCAGCATACATGTGTTAGTGTCTATGGAATTTAAGGCACTTTTCTAGTCTAGAATTCTGTCCACTACCCAAAACTTGTTGTAACTTTCAGAATCCATCAAATACATGATGACAAGACTAATAAACCAAAAATCAACCTCAAGACTCAGCCTGACGATCCCCAACCAAGACTGACATTTTGTTAAACACTTGGCATCAATGCAATCTACAGGTCTAGGTTACAAGACAGAGCATGAATTACTAAAAACTCTTATGAAACATTACAAGAAGGATCACCACCTTCTCCCTTGAACTATTATAACATCAATCAGATCTTGTATCCATCATTTTAACAATTACAAGTAAATACATGAAATAACCATGACATGAACCAGTCAATTAACCTTGCTTATAACTAGCATAAAACCATGTAGATAAAAGAGATATAATATACATTAAATCCACATATAAACAAGTGAAAAAATAAGAGAAATTAGCTTTCATTACTCATAGGAAAATCCAACCAGGTTCGAGACTTCTACATACCACTTGACAGTAGACATGGTTGAACTGAATATTTCTTTCATTCTGTCACCCTCATTCCATATTCCAAGCATGAATGTGGAATCTCGTGGATAAACCAATACAAAAACAACCAAGGGAATCCAAAAGTTAAACCACCTCTACCCTCACCAAACCGTTATCACACCAAAACTGGTGCTCCAATCACAAATCGAACTGAGCTTGGAATTCCGTCCGGAACCCATCACTATCCTTGAGGAATTTTTTGTCTTCTTGTCTCTTAGGCTTTACCGCAATCCAATCTTGGATCACTAGGCCCTAGACCGGGACCAGTCTCTCAGAATTTACCACAATCCAAACCCGAATCACTAGGCCCTAAACTGACACTCCTCCCTCGGGCTTTACCATGTATCCTGCCAAAACCGGTCAAGGGATTCCTAGGCCTTTGGGAATGAAGCTTGAGACTACCTCTACCCCAGATTTCGAAATCCATCCAGAAAATACAAAGCTCAAAACTAAGATAAACATCCCAACACACAATGACATCCGTAAAAGACAAGGCTAGACTAAAAACCACACTGTCATACCTGGAAAAACCATGCCACTGAAAACAAGAGAACCATACACCAACATGCAAATCCATGCATGTCAAAACCAACTAGGAAATCACACATGCAATATGTTACTTGCAAGTATTTCTACTGAAGTTGCTTGATCTTGCCTTATCTTGCTCTTCCTTGCTTGATCCTTGCCTTCTTTCCTTTCCCTTTGCTTTATTTTTCTTCCTTGCTCCAGTGCTAGAGTGCTCCAAGAAAACTCTAAGTTACCAAGAGTGAGAGAGAGAGAGAGAGAGGGAGAGAGAAGAATGAGAGAGCTCCAAAAAACTTGAACTGACAAAAGGTTACCAACTAATCCTCATAAGCATTTTTATTAATGAGGCCTCTATTTCTCTCAATTTCAATTATTTTCCTTCAATTTCCTCCTCACTGCAACATGTGACCTTTCTTCACCTTACTTATCTCCTAATTTCATTTATTTTTATAAATAAATGTGCCAAAATGCCTTTTTTCCTTTTAATGCCTTTGCTTTAGCCTTTTCCAATTTCCTTACCCATAAACACTTCCAGTGATGCCCACTAGGATATATTTTCCCAACGTTTAGCTTGGAATATGTGTCCCTTAACCATGGTCTTATTTTTCCTTTATTAACTTTTATTACATGAACTTTTCACGAGGGATGTTACACTTGGAGGGATTGAAAATAGGCTAAGTGTAGGCCAGAGTCAGTAAGTTAGGCATAGAGATAGACTATACACTTGCAGGTTGTGCTCAGGCCTTAGCAAGCATATGTATTCATCTTTATTCTTTGATTAATGCAATACAAATAGGAAGGGGTTTTGTGCAGTTTCTTTCCCCTAGATAATTTTCGGTGCATGTGTGATGTTTTCTTTTGCATGTCTATGATTTATGTTCCATATTGTAAATTAATATGCGCAAAGCAGAAGAGTATCTTCGAGTCTTATGATTTAGTAAATTTCTTGAGTGGTTTCAAATCTACATCCTAATTTCTACATCAACACTTGGACTGGATGGGTTCAAGATATCCAAGCCACCTACATTTGATGGAGGGTTGAAGAAACTAGAATATGTAGAGGCATGGTTGCTTGGGATGAAGAAGTTCTTTGAGTTGCATGATTACACAGAGAACATGAAGGTCGGGAGAGTTATTTTTAGCCTTAAAGGGAAAGAAGACATCTGGTGGGAAGATGTGAAGCAGGTTAGAGACATCGGGATAGAGGAGTTGAGTTAGCATGAATTTAAGAGACTTTTCATGAAGAAGTACTTGTTAGAGAGGTATTATGACAGTAAATCTAAGGAGTTCTATGAGTTGAATATGGGATCAATGACAAATTAGGGGTACACAAATAATTTTCTGGAGTTTTTAGGTATGTACCATATCTTAAGGTGTATAAATTTCTCTATAGATCAGCTACCTCTGATACCATGTAGAAATTCTACAAATTCTCTGCAAATCTCCCTCTGAGATCTCTGTAGAAAATCTGACTGTAGATTAACTCGATAATGCAATATACCAAAGAAAATACTATAATCTACTTCTACTATCAATTTGCTTTGTGGAATCTTAATGATTGAGCAAGATCGAGCTGAACACATATAACCAGAAGAAGAAGAATCAATGCACATGAAACACAGAAAATACTCAGGGGAAAGCCTTAGCTAAAAACCCCACTATCTGTATTATCATACAAGGTGGAAATACATCAGAATTATAGAAAGCCTTAGCTCTCACAGCTAGCCAGCTCTCAGTACAATCCTCCTGGATGCTCACAGGCAATCAAATCTTCTCACAAGCCTTCTCCTCTACCATCCAAGCTCCTATTTCCTTGCGCAGTTACCTCTGGGATGATCTCCTTCACCCAGTGTAACATTGCTCTCACACACTGCTCTAACACACTGTCAGAACTGCGCAATCCTCAAGGAACCTTCCCTTGACTGCATGTATGAGTTTCCTTTATCAGAAAACACATGCAACTGATAGTAGTTTGTCCTTGACATTTAGCTCAACTGGATCTTTCTCTGAATAGACATGCATGAGTTACTGATGAGGGAATATTCAATTATCTAGAGTACACTGGTTGAGTGCATGCATGCAGCAACTGACTGATAACTCACAATTAGTTCCTCAAACAGTTTGGAACTAATTTACCTGAACTTAACTCAGTAAACTGAGCTAACTAATTACAACTCAAATATACCTCAATATTATCTCCTTAATTAAGGGATAATCTCCTTAATTTAAGGGATAACTGTTGCATGACTTCAGAAAGACTTCTAACTTGAATTTCTCCAACTAATTAATCCATAATGAATTAATTAATTAATTCCAAGCAGCTGGTGAGACTAATTCGAATTTAATTCACAATTTTAATTCAAGGACAAATTAAAATTGGAATATTCTCGATTCTGTTTTTATCATTTTTTGTTGCTATTTTCAACATAAGGATGAGAAAGCCAAAGTTCAAATATTTGTCAGTGGATTACCATTAGCATTTAAGGAACAAATTGAGTATGATGAGCCTAGGTCACTTGAATAATTTATTGGAAAGGTTGAGCATTGTTATGATCAATCAAAGCGTAAGATAGAGTCTCAGCAAGGTTGGAAAGGGAAAAACAAGACTCGGGGTAAATGGCCACCAAAGAAACCAAGACCTCAGATTTAGTTGTTTACAGGTTTGGTTGTTTATAGATTGTTTACAGGTTATAGGTTACAGGTTAGTGTGGTTGGCTACAGGTACTAAGAACAGAGTTCATCATTGGGTGAGAGCATGTGCATTTGAGTTTATTGGTATGCCTACATCAATGAATCTAAATTTACTTATGTTGCTATCATACAGTATGCTTTTGGGTATGGATTGGTTGTATCTTCACAAGACCAAAGTAGATTGTTATGATAAGGCTATTGAATGTCTGGATGACAATGGAGAACATAGATTCTTGCAAGGTAAGAATAAGGCAACATCAGTTGCAATGGTTACAACTATGCAGGCGAAGCACAGTCGTAGGAAAGGGTGTGTGTTATTTGTAGTACATATTTCTAGTGATAAAGGTAAGGATGATGAGGATGTTGAAGTCTATAAGAAGTATCCAGTCTTACAGTAGTTTCAGGATGTGTTCCTAGTAGATATTTCAGAGTTGCCTCCCCAGAGGGAAGTGGAATTTTCTATTGAGTTGATACTAGGGGAAGCACCTGTCACACTGAATAAGTCGATCTTGCGGACAAGATAGACCTTCCTAGAATCTAAAGAAGACCTAATGACAAGCAAACCAACCCGACACTATCTTTCTCTAAATATGCTTTGATAAACAATGGCAAACCAGTGTTTTTAGGGCCTTCCTTAGGTCCAACACAAGCTTGTGGATGCCCTCGCTCCTTTGATCCAAATGAGCTCCTTTTCGCGAATCTAAAAACATAAACAAGGCAAACAAATTAAATAGCACCTGAAAAGCCAATTGCATAAAACATATTTAACATGAAAGTCAAGGCGTCCATGAAACAAATAACATAAGATACTTGTTGAGAAAAATGAGTTTGATTGTATTAATTCAAAAGAAGAAGAACTTTACAACCTTTGTCTTGACGCTGTACAAGCTCCTCCCAAGGTCCAGCAAGAATTTTCCTCTACTTTGACAAGTTTCACTCACTCCCCAATGAAGCCAAAAAGATGTGTGATCTCTCCTCTTAAGCTCAACTAGGAAGTCTTGATTTCACCAGCATTTACCCTCAAAAATGTTCAGCTTATAACCTCCCTAGCAACCAGCCCAATGCCTATATTTATAGTGCAATGGAGGGAGGTTACTAGGTCCTCCTTCAAAGGGATAAAGCCCTCCTTCAAAGGGATAGCTCCTCTCATCAAGGGATTAGCTCCTTCTCTTTTGGGATGCATGAACCACCTCAGAGCGAACAATCCACGTCAAAATTCCTTCTAGAAACCTCTAGAATTAACCCAAAGTGAGTTTTTTAAGATAAAACTTGCGCCTTTTGACTTTCACAGGGGTCCGCACCTACACCGTTAGGGACAAAGCGGGCAAGTCCGCAGTTTTTGTACACAGAAGGTGCGGGACCGCAGGTGACAATGAGAGAAAGTGCGGAACCAGAGTTACATTGATTTTTAATGTCTTTCTCCCATTTCCAAAGCTTGAATTGAAGAGCTGAGGTCTGAGACTTGCTTAGGAGGACAGTACAAGTGATGATAGACCCATACTGACTGCAAATAATCATGGTGACGATATTTTTGTGTAACAGATTGCCCCCTAAAGTGCGAAGTCTGTAGTAGATGAGGATTTCATTGATCATTTAGGAAGAGTGAAGTACTTTATCATTTCGAGGATCATCTTGTGGAGAGCTCGGTTGGAACCTGTAAAAACATTCAATGCAAGATATATATATGAGATCATATCATCGCTGAGGTAGGCATTCCCATACTCAGATCAAAACTGACTAGAAAAACTAACTACTGCTCTGATATAGGAATGATTTTGTAAAACATCACAAGTATAGACTCAGGTGGACACAGTATGGACGCAGCCACCTGTTTATGAATAGTCCATTTATATAATGAATACAAAATTCCTCGCAGCCTGGATTGTGGAAACTAGATCCAGGGTCTTCATTTCTACTTCCCTAAACAGTACGATTCTATCCATGCGAATGAATGTGTTGATGTCGAACATGGTAGAAACCACTTGATTACCAGTCAATGATGTAAACTGTTAACAAGTGTGAGAGAAACCACCAGTGATGTCAATGGCTCTCAAAGTACCTAGTACAATCCATGAGATGCGAATAAATGTGTTGATGTCGAACATGTCACGGAATCCTTTGATCGAAGGTCAATGATGCAACCTGTCGTCAAAGGCGAGAAACCTGCCATTGAGGCATGCAGATCTCAAGGTACTGACGATTTCTAGATCATCTTTCTAGATAATGAGTTGATGTCGATAGAAAGCGATCCGTTGTAGGCAAGCCCACAACACGAAATCATAGATCAAGTCGAAGAAATTTAGTTGCAAGGACTGACTCAGGGATGGTCAAGATGACAGATATTTTGCAGATGAATGGCTTATTGGCAGTGACCTCTTGAACACATAACGACACGACAGATGGTTTGGTGACAATTGACCCAAAGTTAATACCCAGAAACCGGCTGAAGACTTTCAATGTGGTTTGATCAACTGTTAGGCAAAGGATTTCCCAACCCAGGTGAATAAAAGTGTCGTGTTCAAGAGTGGTTACAAAGTATGACAAACAGGCTCATTTTTCTCTCTTTTCCCCCACCATTTCTGGCAAGTACCTCTTTATTTTTAACAAGCTTGAGGAGGATAACATTTTCTTGATTATAAGCTCATCCTTCGAATGAGTCCAACTTAGTTTAAATTCGAACCCTAAGAAGGAGTGGTTCGTTCCTATTTGTAATTGAACAGGTCCTTTACTGTGAAATTTTAACAAGTCCAGTATAGGAGAAACTCGGCGTTTTTCAATTTTAGAGAGTCTGAATAAACTTAACAAAACTCCAGGGTTGACCTTTTTCGTAAATTTGTGTCTCCCAAGCTCGAAAAAGTATAAAATAATACTTAAGAGAACCGCTTGACCTTTACGACCAAGGAGTACTTTTCGTAATTAGTGCCCCTGATCCGAAAAAGTAAAAAAGCGATCAATGACACGTCATTTTATAACCAATATCGAATTTGAAACGACAAAAATCTGGCAATCTTTTCATGTTTTTACGGTTAGGAAAAGAGCTATAAGTGGATCGTCTTTTTAGTTCCGTTTTAACGAGTTTAAAAAGAAAAACTCGGCGATCTTTTCATGTTTTAGGAGTCAGAAAAGAGCTTAAAGGTGACTCTAAGGTTTCACTTTTTCGTAAGTTTTAACGAGTTCGAAAAAATGATAAAAATGTACTCATAGTTTTCACTTTTTCGTAAGTTTTAATGAGTTTGAAAAAATGATAAAAATGTACTCATATGGCCGACTTTCAATTTAATTTACGAGCAGAAAAGACAGAAAGAACTCGGCATTTTCATTTGTTTTACGAGAATGAAAGATAGCAAAATAATCTCGAGATTTTCATGAGTTTAACGAGTCTTGAAAATAACTGAAATTGACTCGGGATAGGTTTCATTTTTACAAAAGCTTGAAACAGAGAAAAACTATGCTTCAAAGTAGTTTCATTTTTACACAAGCTTGAAACAGAGAGAAAATTGTGCTTGATGCCCCCTAAGCATAACTGTTAGAGCGCATGCCCCCCAGCCTCATTTCATTTAACCAGGTGGATGAAATGAAGGTTCAGTTACGAGATCATTTGAAAGAATCGACCTAAAACTGTAAGAAAATTATGCAAAAAACTGAAATAACTAACCTAAATATACAACTTAACATTTATGAGATCTAGTCAAACTCTCGACTCAATTTGAGGAGGATTTGTTTCATTTTTTAATGAGCTTGACACAGGAAAAGAACTATGCTTGGATCTGGTTTCATGTTTACGCAAGCTTGAAACGAAAAACTATGCTTGTTATAAGTTCGCATACCCCCAGCATAATGACACCAATCGAGGTACATGCCCCCCAAGCTTCATTGCATTCAACGAAGTGGATGGAATGAAGGTTTACTTTCGAAATCTTGGAAAGACTCGTGGGAGTTGTTTCATTTTTTAGTGAGGTTGACACAGGAAAAGAACTATCCTCAAAACCCTTGTTTCATTTGTTAACGAGCTTGACACAAGACAAGGAACTATGCTCATAACTACTCTCTACAATCTACCTATATAACCTACCCTTGTTTCATTTTTTAAAGAGCTTGACACAAGACAAGGAACTATGCTCAAGGCTCCTTGTTTCATTTTTTAACGAGCTTGACACAAGACAAGGAACTATGCCCCAGAAGTTCGCATGCCCCCAGCATAATGATGCAAAGCGAGGTACATGCCCCCCAAGCTTCATTGCATTCAACTAGGTGGATGGAATGAAGGTTTACTTTCAAGATTTAACTTGAAAAGGGAGTTGTTTCATTTTTTAAGGAGGTTGACACAAGAAAAGAACTATCCTCATACTTGATTCATTTTTTTTAAATGAGGTTGATACAGGAAAGAACTGTCCTCATACCTGATTAATTTTTTAACGAGGTTGAATCAGTAACAGGAACTATCCTCTGACCAACTGATTCATTTTTTAATGAGGTTGACACAGGAAAAGAACTGTCCTCATACCTGATTCATTTTTTAACGAGGTTGACTCAATAACAGGAACTATCCTCTAACCAACTGATTCATTTTTTAACGAGGTTGACACAGGAAAAGAACTGTCCTCATACCTGATTCATTTTTTAACGAGGTTGACTCAGTAACAGGAACTATCCTCTGACCAACTGATTCATTTTTTAACGAGGTTGACACAGGAAAGGCTAGGGTGCGGTCCTCTCCCAAAGCTATGAAAAATGAAAACTAACCCTGGATCTACAAACTCTACCCAATTTTACACACAACAAGCCAAAAACAGAAACAAAAACACTATTTCTCAGGTCAAAGTAAAAACAAGGAAAACAATCAAGTCCCCAGCGGAGTCGCCATTTTGTCACACTGAATAAGTCGATCTTGCGGACAAGATAGACCTTCCTAGAATCTAAAGAAGACCTAATGACAAGCAAACCAACCAGACACTATCTTTCTCTAAATATGCTTTGATAAACAATGGCAAACAAGTTTTTTTAGGGCCTACCTTAGGTCCAACGCAAGCTTGTGGATGCCCTCGCTCCTTTGATCCAAATGAGCTCCTTTTCGCGAATCTGCAAACACAAATAAGGCAAACAAATTAAATAGCACTTGAAAAGCCAATTGCATAAAACATATTTAACATGAAAGTCAAGGAGTCCATGAAACAAATAACATAAGATACTTGTTGAGAAAAATGAGTTTGATTGTATTAATTCAAAAGAAGAAGAACTTTACAACCTTTGCCTTGACGTTGTACAAGCTCCTCCCAGGGTCCAGCAAGAAGTCTCCTCTACTTTGACAAGTTTCACTCACTCCCCAATGAATGCAAAAAGATGTGTGATCTCTCCTCTTAAGCTCAACTAGGAAGTCTTGATTTCACCAGCATTTACCCTCAAAAATGTTCAGCTTCTAACCTCCCTAGCAACCAGCCCAATGCCTGTATTTATAGTGCAATGGAGGGAGGTTACTAGGTCCTCCTTCAAAGGGATAAAGCCCTCCTTCAAAGGGATAGCTCCTCTCATCAATGGATTAGCTCCTTCTCTTTTGGGATGCATGAACCACCTTAGAGCGAACAATCCATGTCAAAATTCCTTCTAGAAACCTCTAGAATTAACCCAAAGTGAGTTTTTTAAGATAAAACTTGCGCCTTTTGACTTTCACATGGGTCCGCACCTACACCGTTAGGGACAGAGGGGGCAGGTCCGCAGTTTTTGTACACAGAAGGTGCGGGACCGCAGGTGACAATGAGAGAAAGTGCGGAACCAGAGTTACCTAGTTGATACCTAGTTGATTGTTTTCTTTCCGTGTGGTATGCCCATAATATCACTGAGATTTTTTCATCCTAATCATTTTTGTAGATATTGCATATTTTTGTAAGTCCTTTTTGTAATGTCTTGTTAAATGATTTGACTGTTCCATTGGCCTATGGGTAATAGGTTGTTGTTTTCCTATGCTTAATTATAAATTTTTGTAACATCATTTTGATTGTAGCATTGACAAAATGTGTACTCCTGTCACTAATTATATTCAAGGGACAATGAAATCTTGTCACTATGTTTCCGTAGATAAATTTAACAATTATTTCCTTCATATAAGATTCAACTGCATCAACTTCTTCCCACTTTGTCAAGTACTCCACTCTTGTGATAATGTACTTTTCACCCATTCTCTTAGCCCCTTTCAGAAATGGATCATAAAGTCAATTTCCCAAATCTCAAATGGTAAGGTCGGGTTTGTGGAGTGGAGTGAAATTTGGTTTCTTGACAATGATCGACCTAATGTTTAACATATATGACATTTCTAGACTTCTCTTCGACAATCTCAGAACAAGATCAACCAACATAATCTTTCTTATAAGATTTTCCTTGCTATCACATCTCCTTGATAATTTCCACCAACACCTCCTTTGTGAGCTTCATCTATAATATCGTTCCTTTCATTTCTAAAATGCATCTTTGAATACCTTTGGTTCCCATTTTGTATAATTTACCATTTATTAGTGAAAATCGGGTTACTTTTATTACTATGATTTTCTTTTTCTTCTAGAATAGCCCTTCAAGTGCTTTTCTTGTATGTAAGAACTAGGAAATTTTTGCAAATTCTATAGGAATTGATTTGACTTTAGATAAGTGTGCATCTGGTAATTTTGGAAAATGTAACGAGGTTTGGTATTCATTAATTTATTTGAGTCATCATGTAATGTACTTGTCAAAATAATAAAGAAAATATTTTTTATTACTGTATCAACGACTTATTAAATCATGGGTTTCATGCTTGGGTCATCATTATATTAGTCAAAGCCCCCATTGTGGACTCCTAGGATTTATATTGAGTCAATAGAGTCATTGTACATTTAAAGAGACCCTTCTTGGTCTTTTGAATCATGTAAAAAGGTTTATTATTGAGTCAAATATGATTTATGTAACCTCCACACCAAGTCGGCCTAAGGGACCCCAATTCTACCTCACATGAAACCTATAAATAGAAGGAGATCGAATTCATTTGGAGCATCTCTTCTAAAGCAAGTTCAATATCTCTAGTGAAGATGGGAAAAGTGCGAAGTGGGTCAAGGAAGTAAAAGGAAGTGCGAGTTGGGTCGAGGCTAAGGAGAACGAAGAAATCGAAGTTTTGGTGCTACTCTCTCTCTCTCTCTCTCTATTTTGTGCCCTAGTTTGGGAGATCGAATTCTTCCAAGTGTTGCTGCTGCCAGTTGTTACCTGATGTCGTAAGTTGCTGGGGTGGAAGTGCTACTGCAAAGGGGTCGAATGTTGGCATTATGTTTCTGGTATGGCTCTATGTTACAGATGTTGTACTTGATGGCAACACCCTCAAGTGGCAATGCTCTGATCAGGCTCTCAAAATGTTGGAAATTAAGAGGTACGCAGGTGAATGGTTCAAAAGGTGCGTACCCGCAGGTACGCCGGCCAGGAAGTGCGTTCATACCCGCAGGTTCCCCATTCATGAGGTGCGTACCCCCAGTTCACTCACTTCAAGGCAGAGAAGCGCGCTCACGTGGGGTTTCTTATGGTTGGCCCGTGGTATTTAGCCCGCCATTCTTGATTCTATGGTTTTGGCCCGTGGTATAAGATCTATTTTTGCCCCGGTTTGGATCCCTTGTATTGGTTATTGATGGTTCTGTCCCATGGTGTGAATAAGGGCTTGACTATAAATAGGGAAGGAAATCACTTGGCTAATGCATCTTTTGCAAATTGAATATCTTCAGATCTGAAATATTGGGTTATCGGTTTAAAAGCTTGATCTATATAAAAGTAAAGTTGAAAGTGAATCTATGAACTGTGATCTCTCGGGCGCATGATCAGATCTGGGCATCTGACTATCTGTGGCACACTGGGGGACTGCCAATTCGGCCCTAATCAGAGGTACGCAAGTGATTAACAGTGCAAGTGCGTGGGTACGCAGAGCAGAAGAAGGCGCAGTGCATGGGTACGCAGAGCAGAAGAAGGCGCAGTGCGTGGGTACGCAGCGCGACAAAGGTTCAGGTGCGGAGGCACAGTGAAAGTACGCGGCGCTACAGAAGCCGCAGGTGCGTAGATAGTATCTGAGAGTGCGTGGCCACAGTAGTAGTACGCAGCGCGATAGAAGCAGTGGGTGCGTGGGCACAGTGAAGGTACGCGGCGCGTTTAAAGGAACAGTGCGTGGATACGCAGTGCAGCTCAAGGCTCTCTGCGGGGATACGCAGAGGTGCAGAAGGTGAAGTGCGTAGCAACGCATGCCAGATAAAGAAAAATTGCGTATCTGTCTTAAGGCATTTATTTGACTGACTTTTCTCTGTTGATAAGGTGTTCTGGGTTTAGTTTACTGTTACTATTGATCTGGTTACTACAGTTGACTGGGTGATTTACTTGTACTTGATGATCATTTGATGTTCATGGATCCAGTTTGAAAATTTATGAAAAGTGGTCCTTGAAAGAAAAGAAGTAGGGGGTTGTAGCTCCCTTCCAGGAGAGACTGGAAAACGAGAGAGAGTTGTAGCTCTCTGCAGGTTGCAGCCTGCGTACTGGTAAAGGACTGCACCAGTACAAAACCATTGTAAAAGGAGTTTCTAATTTGAAAGAAGATAGAGACATATTGCAGCAGGTGGTTTTCACCCACATTGGGTTTCCACCTTATATCTGGTGTTCTTTGGTGTGACTATCTGTTTTTCTTGTTCATGCTCATTATTTTATGGTACTGACATGCAAAAATAATTCAAAGTATAAATAAGGAAGATTTATTAAAAGAACTTAATAATATTGATTCACCCCCCCTCTCAGTATTATTTCCAACATCGAAGATCTGGGAGGGATGAGTTGGTGTGGAGGGAAGTTTCGGTCTGTGTCTAGGGTGAAGAGTCTCAAAGAAAACTATTGAAGGAAGAGAATTTATTACTCTCTTTTCCCCTTGAGAGGGGTTTTTCCCTAGCATAGTGCCTACATCTTGCGTCTTGTGTTTTTGTGATCTTCCTACACACATAATATGGTAATTCCTTGGTGAAATATAAGACAATAAAGAAGTAAAAGAAGCCAACATAACTCACAAGTAATTATCAAGTAAGAGGAATCAAACCCTAATCTACTTGCATTGATTTCTCAACATGGTTTCACAACTAAGGTCAAGAAATATTGAAGATCACTTTTTTGGCTCAAAAGGAATGGACATGGATTCTCCCTCTTTGATAAAATATATGAGAATGGGTATCAACAATGCTAGAAGCTGGATCAAGAAGACCATCCACTACTTATTCAACAAGGTCAAAAGTCAAGGGTTCTTGGCTTCTCTTACAGGTTCTCCTAGTGATGACAATGCATGGATCATTGATAATGGAGCATTAAGGCACATGACAAGAGAAAGTAAAAAAAAACCATACAATATCAAAGGAGCCATATTCTCATGCAGTGGAATTTGGGTGACAAAAAAAGCTATGATGTTAGATGCTTGGGATCAACATCGTTGAAGTTAGAAAATGGATCAAAGTTGCACCTCAACAACATACTATATGTTCCAGGTTTGAAAAATAATTTGATTTCTATTTATTGTTTAGAAGATAAAGGGGATATAGTTTCTTTTTTTGATGGAAAAGTATTGGTTTGGGGAAAAGACTCTAGAATTGATAAAGCTAGGGTTATTCGAGTTCGTGAAGAAAGTCTTTATAGAGTTATTACACCACCTCTTCAAGCTTTGGTTCACATGGAGATCAATCCCATTGAGCTATGGCATAGGAGGTATGATCATCTACATTATAAGGTCATCCCTACTCTTAATCAATTGGTTCATGGCATTCCCAATATGCAGTTAGATCATGAAGGTGTGTGCAAGGGATTCTCTTTGGGAAAACATACAAGAAAGCCATTTCTGAATAGTGAAACTAGGCCTAAATAAATATTATACCTTATTCATTCTAATGTGTGTGGGCTTGTGTCTGAAAAATCACTTGGAGGTCATATCTACTATTTGACATTCATTGATGACCATTCTAGAAAGACATGGCTCTACCTTCTCAAAAAAAAATATGAAGTATTCAAAATGTTCAAAGAGTTTAGATATGAAGAGGAAACCCTAACTGAAAGAAAGATAAAAACTCTAAGGTCCAAAAATGGTGGGGAATACACTTCTAAGGAATTGATTGCATATTGTAAGGAAGCAGTTTTAAGAGGGAGCTCATTGTTCCCTATTATCCCAAACAAAATGGAGCGGCTAAAAGGAAGAATAGGTCAATTGAAGAAGGCATTCGAACAATGCTCCTTGACCAAGACCTACCAAAATTCTTATGGGGAGAATCAACAATGACAACCGTGTACATTCAAAATAGAAGTCCTCATAGAAGTATTAATAATATAACACTCGAAGAAGTATTCACAGGAAAGAAACCAAGTGTGGATCACCTTTGAATCTTTGGAAGTCCAACATACATCCATGTTCCAAAGGACAAGTGAAAGAAGTTGGATTCCATAAGTATCAAGGGAATATTCGTTGGATATAGTCTCTCCTCAAAATCATATAGAATCTACATTAAGGAATGAAGACATATTGAAGTAAGCAGGGATGTCATATTCGATGAAAATCAAGCCTACAAGAAATCAAATGATATTCCTATTGATTCTGATGATGAAGAAGTTCCAATATTTGAAGAAGAATAAGATCATCATGAAAACCCTACTACAAATCAAGAAGAAGAAGAAAGACTAAATGAACCTATTCAATTTGTGGTCAAACCAACCATAATAAAAATGCCAAATTGGTTAAAAGCTACATAAAAAGACGTTGAAGGACATGAAGTTATGAAAGGAACCTTCAGGGAAAGTAAAATACTGAAGAGATATTTTGGTTATGGTGCATATATGATGAAGTTAATTGAAGTCAAACCATCTACATTCAAGGAATATTCTCATCAAGAGGTTTGGAAGAAAGCGATGCAGGAAGAATATCAATTCATTATGAAGAATGGGGTTTGGGAAATCATTCCTAGACTTAGTGACAAATCGATTGTCACCTCCAAATGGATTTATAAGATCAAACATGTTGTTGATGGAAGTACAAACAAGTACAAAGCTAGATTTGTGGCAAGGGGGTTCTCTAAAAAAGAAGGCATTGATTATGAAGAAACCTTTGCTCCCACAATAAGGTACACTACAATTAGATATTTAGTTTCATTAGCTACTACAATGGGTTGGAATATCCATCAAATGGATGTGAAGATCACATTTCTAAATGGACCATTGATGAGGAAGTGTATATCGAACAATCTGAAGGCTCTGAAGCGAATAGTAGGGACTCTCATGTTTGTAGACTCAAGAAGACCCTATATGGTTTGAAGCAAGTACCTAGGGCATGGTATGCAAGAATGGATGCATATCTCCTTATAATTGGGTTCGTAAAGAGTTATGTTGATCCTAATCTCTATGTCAAGGTTGTGAATAATGAGCCCGTTATTATTCTACTATATGTGGATGATCTATTCATCACAGGTGTGGAGCAAACAATTCAAGAATGCAAGAAGATGTTGGCAAATGAATTCGAGATGAAGGATCTAGGACTAATGCACTACTACCTAAGTCTAGAAGTATGGTAGAAACCTAGGGAGATATATTTGGGGCAAGGAAAGTACATCATCAAGTTGTAGAAATTTGGGATGATGGATTCCAAGCCTATGGCTACTCCTATGATCACCAATATCAATAAGTTGAGGGGCTCTGACTCAAGTCTCGTGGATCCTACCTCCTATCATTAGTTGGTCGGTTTCCTAATGTATCTGGTAGATAATAGGCCAAATATATGTTTTGGAGTAAAAATTATTAGCCAGTTTCAATTTGAGCCTCGTCATGATCACTAGATAGTTGCTAAACACATATTGAGGTATCTTCATGGCACTAGACATCACTGCCTAAAGTATGATAGTAAGGAATTCGAGCTAATTGGCTTCACAGATCTGATTGGGGTGGCAATGATACTAATGGAAGGAGCACTACCAGAGGATGTTTTAATCTAGGAGCTGCTATGATCTCATGGATGATTTGAGATTTTCCATGTTAATGGAGGTTCCTGTTGTACCTTTGAGATAGTAGTAGGTCAGATACCAATGCCAGAGCATCTAAAATAATTGTTTTGGGGTTTTTGGTTTTAGTTTTTTGGAAGACCAATGAATGAAGATAGATGTAGAATTGAATTAATTAATCCTTTGGGTTATATTAATATCTCAGCAGAGAGCTGCTATAAGACTTTACACAGTGATATAGATCAAAATAGTGGTGAGAAGAAGATGCCAAATAATATGATTATCATAGTTTCCAGACTGTAAAACAGAACAATCATAAGTGGGAAAACCTTCTAAACTACGTTCCAAAGGTTCAAGGCAGTATACTTAAGCTTACACAAGATGTTGATGATTTATTGATTAGAGGGGATTAGCTAAACAGACAATTCATTAATCCATTCTCTTAATAGATGATCACTTCAGGAGCTTATAGGAATAAATTGAGACACAAATTTTCCTACCTAGATATCTCTATAAGTCATAAGCATATGAAGAAAAACATAATAATTGATAACTGGAAAAACTTACAGGATAACACAAACTGTGTAAAACCAAATTTAGAATCCTCTACTTTGTATTAAGGTTCCAGAAAGACTGAGTACATCAAGTGTCTAGAAAAGCTTCCTTCAAAGGTGGCTTCCAAGTTCAAAGTAGAATAAACAGTCACAACTTAACAAGTAATCAACTATGAACCTTGAACTTCGAACCCATAATAACTCAAGAAGAGAGTTATTTATACACTGATGAAACTAATAAATATCCTAAAACTGATTAAGATTTATTCGAAGAAAGGAAAAGATCTTCATGCAAGAAGATAGGGGCAGCGATTGCACTGCTTCTTGCTGTCCCTTTTATTCAGGTTGTGGTGGCTTTGTTGTCTGCTATTTTGCCCTTCAAGCTGCTAGATTGTTTGAATCCTTTGTGCTGGTTCACTCCTTCGTTTGATCTTTCATCTGATACTCTTTAAACTCTGTAAGTATCATTTAACCTGCTGAGTAACCTTTATTGTTTCTTTTTACCTTTACAGTGCTTTTCAGGTTTTTACTGTGTTTTTCAACAGTAAATCCTTCTAGATTTGTGTCACATGGTAAAGTAATTTGACATTATCTTCATATTTGTCTTCAAACTATGTGCAGGCTTTTTCTTTGTAAGCCTGAAACAGAGGTTTTTACCTGCAAAACACAGAAACTGTTAAGAAAAATATAGGTGACAGAGAAGGTCTTCAATGGCTTTATTTGAGCTTGAAAGGCTATTGGAAGGAGTCCATAGTGTATCAAAAGGTAAAATGATGGTTTTATGGGTTGCAGAGGCTTATGGAGGCTTCGTTGTGTAAAACAGGCAAAACAGAGCAAAGTCGTGTTTTTGCTTTTAAACGGAAAAACAGTTCATTTTTTGAATTATGGCGCAAGGTGAACAGTGGCCATTTTGTCGTTATGCGGGAGGTGGTTTTCATCGCACCGCTTATAAGGCGTGGGCGGTTTTAGAAAGGGTTCACCCGATATGGTTTAAAGCCTTACACTTAGCAAAGGAGGATAGTGGAATACCGCTTGGTAATGCCCGTACAGAGAGTCAACCCGAAATTTGTTGAGGGTCGTTGGATTTGGATGTATGTGATCAGACGGTGATGGAGTAAAAGAGAAGTATGGAGGGTCCCAGCAGTTAATTATGGCGGCAATGGATTTATTATGGTTAAAAAACCAGATTAGCAGTGTTTTATGTTTCAACCATAAAACATTTTAACAAAGAAATCCTTCGCAAAACAGTTATGGCAGACTTGAAATAATATGAATGTGGGCAGATAATGATATCGGGTCCGGGCTAGTCGCATATTGCAATCGGAGTTTAGCAAAGGACGGCCCATCACAAAGGAATGCGATAGGGACCGAACGTGATATGGAAATAAAACATGGATGATACTGCGTCAGGTCCAGGTTCCCATCGCAATCGGAGATCGCAATGGCGGAGAGTTATGCTATTAGCGGGACTTGCAATGGAGGCAGATGTGATATGGAAATGAATTATAATATATATTGCATCAGGTTCGGGTCCATCACAATCGCATATCGCAATGTCGGGATTGCATTCATATGAAAGGCTTGCGATGCGATATTTCATGAAATACATAGTTTTATAATAAAACTAAGGTTTCAGGTTATTTTAATAAAGGGAGCTAATATATACGGGAAAGGGAACTTTTAAGGGTTTAATACGTTAAGTCAATGTTAATATGAAATATGAGAGGAAAAGGGAAAATACACGCGAAAAGGGGAAATATAGGCGAAAAGGGAATTATAGGCGGAAAAGGGAAATACACTAAATATAATGCTTTTTCATGGTTTATTTGCTTTTCATATATGCATAATACTTAGGGTAAACATATTTTGTGGGTTTTTCGGGTAAAAAGGGATTTTACATGGTAAAAGGGATTTTTCATGGTAAAAAGGGATTTTACATAGGGTTTTCACTTTTCTTTGGTAAAAAGGATTTTAACCTTAGGAAAAGGAGTTTTTTGTGGAAAATGAATGAATATGAATCTATGAAGGTAGGAAGGGGAAATTAGTGAATATAGAGATGAATGAGGATGATGGAAGTTAATTAATTGACCTTGTAGACCTTCATTTGCTTTGTGTAATTGCCTTATGGACAAAAAAACATGATAAATGTACATTTTGTCCAATCAATAGTCAAACTTCTGCAACATTTCTTCTACTTACCCTTTGCTTATCCTATCATTTTTTTTCACTTAATAGGTGCATTTAAGCTAACAAACCATTTTCTTTTCTTTTTATTTTACAAAAGCAAACTATATAAATCTACCCTTATAACCTCCAAGGGCTCAGATTAAGCCGATGAGCACCTTATTATTCTCTACCTAACTATTGATCTGCCAAGATTAAACAGTTTGTATAGATCTTTATTCTCTAACTATAACATCAAATTTAAAGCATGAAGCAGTCAAGATTAAACTATTTGACTGTCATGGGTTGTGGCATTTAAGACAAGCTACACACAACCATTATTTTGTAGAAACATAGTAGTGGCATTTAGACTTGCTCACTTTTAGAGTTTATTTGTTTTCTTTTCTTTCTAACCTAACATTTTCTTTTTGTCTTGATTTTTTAGGACATCTAACCTAACATTTTCTTTGATATGGACATCATCATCAAGATATTTTTTCTTTAAAAACATTTTATTCACTATTATTATGTCCATGTCCTAACTTAACTTTTTTTCAAATATTTTATCTTATCAAAACCAAAAAATGTTACAACATTGGCTCGAACTGGGGACTGCTTTCTCCTGTAGAATGCAGAGAACCTGCAGATCCATGTGCCTTCTCCTCGGGCTATGGAGTCCTTGTTGTAAGAAAATCACACCGAAATTTTGAAAAGTAAAAGGAAATTGGAGTATTTACAATGAAAGTTATTTCAACTTCTTAGTATTGAATGTAATGTTTGAGAAACCTTCCATTTACAGGATAAGTGGAATATAGCCCCTTAAGATTTTGCAGCACAAAAGTGTTGTTACCCTTCACTTCAGCAAACAGCTAAAGGTCCAAACCATAAATTGTCAAATTTGCCATGCTTCCCTTTCTCTTCTCTCCTGGCATCCCATCTTAGAACTAGATCACCTTCCTTAAAGTCCCTTTCCCTGGCTCTTCTATCAAACAAGGTCTTCATCTTATTATGATATTTCATCAATTTGTATTGAACTTCATTTCTGTTTTCATTAAGTTCAATAATCTGATTTATTCTTCTTGAAAAATCATCAGGTTCATCTATTGAATCTTGCAAGAATTTTAAAACAGAGAAGGCCAAATTGGTAGGGAAGATTGCATCTTTCCCATAGACAAATGAAGATTTTCTAGTTCATCTCTTTGGAGTAATTCTATTTGCCCATATTGCATAAATCAAATGTGAATCCTAGCTCTTCTTATGATCATCTAGAGTCTTTTTTATTACCTTTACCTGGCTTTTATTGGATGACTCTACAAGGCCATTACCTTGAGGGTAGTATGGAGTTGAATGATGTAACATAATCTGATATTTCTGGCAAAAGTCAATCATTCTAACACTAGAAAAGGTTGTTGCATTATCTGTGACAATTTGAGTTGGGCAACCAAATCTAGACAATATATTTTCCTCAATAAACTTAATTACTACTGCATCAGTAGCATTTCTGACTGACATTACTTCCACCCATTTAGTTAAGTAGTCTGTTGCAGTGAGGATCCATCTATGTTGATTACTTCAAGTAGGGTGAATCTCTCCAATAAAATCTAATCCCCATTGAGAAAAAGGTGTTGAAACTATTGATGGAACGAGTGGAAGAGCTGCTAATTTTTGTTTACCAGCAAACATTTGACAAGGAACACAACCTCTAACCTTTGCCCCTACTTGTAAGAACAATGTAGGCCAATGAAATCCTCCCCTCAGAATCTTGTATGTTGTTGCTCTCCAAGCATAATGTCCCCCACAAATTCCTGTATGAAACTGATCAATGATTCCTTCAGTTTTTATTCTGTTAAACATAATAACAAAATATTCAATGGATCCTTCTAGTATAAATTTGCATTTATAATGCAGTACTTGACTGATTTTAACTTAAGGGTTTTACACTGGCTTTTGGAGAATGATGTTGAACACTCAAAATGGATCAAGAAATTTACAATATCTTGATACCAGTTTGACAACAAGAATTTTTCATCAATGTGTGTAGGACTGATCTACTCCGAAGGTATAGGTTCTTGTGGATTCTCCCCTTTAGGAGGAAAGGAAGGTTCTTGTGGATTCTCCCCTTTTGCAAGGAGAGAAGGTTCTTGTGTATTCTTCCCTTGAGGATGAAGGGAAGGTTCTTGTGGATTCTCCCCTTGTATTTCTAAAACAGAATTGATTCCAAGTACTTTGCAGTTGGATTCAGCTAGAAGCTTGGCTAATCCTTAACCTTTTACTAGCTTGGTAGTCTTGATAGTTAGATCAAACTCCAGAATTTGAGTGATCCATCTACCTCTTTTCCCATCAGTGTCTGGTTGGGTTAGGAAAATTTTCATAGCACTATTAGGAACATAAGCAGTAATAGGTGAATGTAAGACATACATCCTGAATGATTTCAGGGCTTGAATGAGGGCATAGGCTTGCTTCTCAATAATGTCATACTTAAGCTCAACATCTCTCATAACCTTGCTGAAAAAGGCTATGGGTTGGTCATGGGAATCTTCATTTTTCTGTAATAGAACGGCAGCAAGGGTTGTTTCAGAGGCAAAAGAGAAAATACTAAATGGCTTAGTATAATTAGGGCTGGCTAAGGTGGGAGCTTCAGAGATAGCTCTTTTTATTTGTTCAAATGCATGCCTAGAAGAGGAGTCCATTTGATTTCATGGTCCTTTCGGAGCATGTCAGTTATGTCTTTTACAATCTCTGCATAATTTGGAATAAACCTCCTTAAAAAATTAATCTTGCCTAGAAAAGCTTGAATCTCCTTCTTGTTTCTAAGTAAGGTCAATGATTCAATGGCAGATACTCGTTTGGGGTCAATTACTACTCCCTCCTTTGAAATAATATGGCCCAACAGTTTTCCTTCTTTGACAACAAACAAAGACTTCTTAAGGTTCAAAGGTATTCCAAATTTTCTACACCTGTCAAAAACCTTCATCAAGTGCTTTAAATGTTTCTGATCAGATTTAGAAAAAACAGTTATGTCATCAAGATAAATATCCACAAATTTATTTACCTGACCCATAAAATCTATGTCCATAGCTCTCTGGAACGTTGCTCCAGCATTGGTTAAGCCAAATGGCATCCTAGTGTACATGAATGTACCCCAGGGTGTAGTAAAGGTTCTCTTCTTTCTGTCCACTATATCAACATTCACCTGATTGTAACCTGAAAAACCATCAAGCATAGAAAGTCTTTGTGCTCCTGAAACCATTTGAAGTAAATGATCTATTTTGGCAAAGGATAATTATCTTTTAATGATGCTTCGTTCAAGTTTCTAAAATCCACACAGAGTCTTATTTCTCCATTTTTCTTTCTAACAAGAACTAGATTTGCAACCCAATTAGAATATCTAAGAGGGAGGATGATCTAAGCATCTAGAATTTTCTTAATCTCCCTTTCTATAGTTGGTAGAAGGGCTAGATTTATCCTTCTAAGTTTATGTTGATAAGGTTTTGCTTCTGGCTTCAAAGGAATCTTATGTTGTATTAATGAAGTATCATAGGTCTTTAGATCAGCATAAGTCCAAGCAAAAACATCCTTATAATTTTGCAGTAACTTAAGATATTAAGCTTTGATCTCAAGGCCTAGAGATGCACATAATTTGATGTTTTTGATATCTTCATTAGTTCTAATGTTAATCTCTTCTATGTCATCTTCTGAAAAAATGGACTAGGGGTTTCAGAGGACATCATTTTGATCAAACAATCTTTCTAAAGGAATGAGTCCTTTTGGAATAAAATTATTTGATAATTGAATAATGTCATGATTAGCAATTTGGGTTTTAAAATCTGAAGTATCATTTCCATCTGCATTTTCATTTATTTCAATTCTATCTTCTCCAATTTGTAGAAATGAAAATCATATATTGAATTGAATCTGTGGTATAGATCTGGTGCAGATCTGCGTAAAATATGGCTCCGAGCTTCGCAAAAATAACTGGTGGCTCATCCGCCTCTGGAGGGCAATCTCCTGCCCATATCGTGAGTGAAGCCCCAGCTCCCACTATCCAAGTGGTCCAGGACTCACTCGATGAAGCTTTGAAGTTCTCCGAAAGTGCCCTAATTTGCCGGTTCAATGGTTTTTGGCCGCGGCTGATAGCACTCCACAATTGGATCTCGGAGGTATGGAAGCCTATCATTTCTGATGAAATTAATATCTACCCCTGTGCTAGAGGTTTCTTTATAGTAGATTTTGAAAATCCTGAAAGCAGACAATGTATTCTAGATTCCGGCCCTTGGTTTTGGGAAAAATCAGGCCTATTCATGAAGCCATGGAACCCATCATTCGATCCCTCTACAGCAGTGATAACCTCAGCACCAGTTTGGGTGAGATTGCCAAGCCTGCCCTTGCATCTCTGGAATCTCTCCTCGCTAAAAGCCATCGGAAATGCAATTGGGAAATTTTACTGCAGGTGCCCAGAAACAGAGGAATATGCCAGAACCACCTATGCACGCATCTGTGTGGAAATGGATTTCAGTGCCGGATTCCCAGCTGAAATAAACCTAACAAGTAAAGACTATGTGTGGAACCAGAAGCTTGATTATGAAAGTGTCCTCTTCAGATGTCGATCGTGCTTTGAGATGGGGCATCTAGCCAAAAATTGCCCAAAAGCCTCTGAGAAAAAATTTGCTAGAAAAAACCACCACAGATCTACATGGTGGGAAGGAGCACAAAAAGAACATTACACTGTCATCAAAGAAGAATATTCTAGAGAAAACTCTGAGTCACAAGAAATCAAGGAAGAAGGAAACAACTCTCAAAGCAAGCAAGGAGAAAGCCCGCCCCAACAAATCAACAGTTATGAGGATTTGAATACCGCAGAAAATAAATCTTCATTTAACAGCAAAGCAGATCTCCTAAACCAAACTTCTCCGACTATAGATCGCGAAGCTAAGACACCAATGTCCCAAGAACCAGAAGAGATGAAGGAGATGCAAGACAAAGCAAGTTGGAAGACCGTAGAGAAAAGAAAGAAAGCTACAACACCAGTCTCGCCAAAAACGACGAGGAGCCAGACAAGTAAAAATTAAGAAAATTGTAGGTCCGATAGACCAATTTGGTCTCAGTGGACGTTAACCATCATCATCATCATTACCTGCAGAAATGATTTCAATTGTTCATCATCTTCAAATATTTGCCAATGTTTCAGATTATCTGGGATAGATGGCCTATATTTGACTTGTATCTGATAGAGTACATCAATATGATCTGGAATTTTAAAAGAGCTAGCAGAGATAGCTAAGGCATCTACATGAATATTCTGATCTCTGGGAATATGAGTCAAATTAAAAGCATCAAAGAAGTTTTCAACTGAGTCCCATACTTCATTTCTGTAGGACCTAAGTCTAGGGTGCTTGGTCTGGCAAGCATTTCTTACTTGCTTAACAATAAGTTCTGAATTAGTAAAAACACTTAAGTTTTGAACTTTTAAGCTTTTGGCTAATTGCAATCATAAAAGGAAAACTTCATATTCAGCCACATTATTGGTAACTTCAAAATCTAATTACATGATTGGGTTATATTTTCTTCTTCAGGTGAAATTAAAACTACTCCAACTCCTGCCCCATCTTTTGTGTAAAAGCCATCAAAGAAAAGTTTCCAAATATCAGTTTGGTTTGGTTCAGGACTTTCAACTACCTCTTAAATTTTGACTTGAGTTTTATGTTGGTTTGAAGTAAGTTGAAAACAACCAAAGTCTTGGTCTATTGCATAAATTGGATGGTTCCTTAGCTGGTCAGTCTTACAAATAGTATGTATAAATTTTACCTCTCTATATAATCTTAATTGCTCTCCTCCATAAACAGGAATAGTAGAATATGACATATCCATCAGTAGATTTCCCCCTAATTTTGCACAGCAAGACCTAGAATGGAACATTCTAAACTTGGGAGGGATATCTGTGACAACAATATCAAGTGCTACACTTTTCACTGGAATTTGGGCAAGGGTAACCACTAGATCCTTGATCAATCCTAAACCAGGAACCTTTTTAGAATCAAAGGTGTACAGGTCATGGTAGGATCTAGTTATGTTAAGTTTCAAATGATCCAAGATAGATTTTGGCATAAGGTTGTGTGATGCTCCTGAATCAAGCATACAATCATACAACGTGGAATAATTTGTTTTAAGAGTTACATAGAAAGGAGGCACTGTCTCATCTATCATGTCTGAACTAGGGCCAAAAACTACTGCTGGTTTTTCATCTTGCAGACTTATGACATCACCTTCAGCATCAACCGAGGTATTTTGTATCCATTTTGTGACTTGGCTTTTGTAACTACGGTTTTTAGAAAGTTTTGACAGTGGAATTAGGATGTTAACCCTCTCTAATTCTTTTTCAACATTAAATGTAGTCAAAATGTTTTTACCAGTTTGGGTAGTATCAATTGACTGATCTAAAGGCTGAATAATAGTTGTTTGAGCTTCAATAGTTTTGGTACGTGGTTCAATTATTGGAGTTTCCTTTAGAGGTCTCCCAGGACCAGGCCTAGGCCTAAGATCATACCTCTTGTTAAATACTGCAATTAAAAATTTAGAGAAAGCATGATATTTAGAGACCTGTGAAGCTTCCTGATCTTCTTGAACCTGATTTTGTTGTGAGAGAGGAATGATGGCTGTTTGATTGGAAGAAGAATCCATACTATTATATCTTCAGTAATTGTCATAGTATTATCATCAAGTTGTTGGTCATCTATCAATAGAGGAGTAGGAACTTGTTGATCATTGCTAGGTATTTGAAGAATTTGTAATGGTGGATTTCTTTTATACTGACCTTGATTTTGGTTTTGAGGTCTAGAAATTGTTTGTTGTATTGTCCTAGGTTGGGTCTCAATCTTTGAAATCCTATTTGATAGGTTTCTAAGAAGAGATGTTATTTCATCTATTTTTGAGTCTTCTGATTTAGTCTTAGAGGAAATAGAGGCTTCTTGAACAGATTTGAGTTTTCTTTGGGCCTTTTCTTCCTTAAGTTTTAAAGAAGTTGATGCTGCCCTATTTGCTTCTACTTCTATGGCATTTGTTTGCATATCTTCAAGAGTCATTGAAGTTCTCTCTCATAGCATAACAACAAAGTCATCATCAAAAGCTTTAGAAAATCTAGACTTAGCTACTGCTACAGGGGGCTTACAATCAACAGGCACTTTGTGATAGATTTTATTGAATCTTTTGATGAAATCTGATACTGGTTCACCAAAGTTCCTTTTAATCTCTTCAAATTCTATAAGGAAGTAAAGAGGATCCTTTTTCACACCCCATTGATTTTTAAATATGGTTGTAAGCTCTTCCCAATTTCTAATTGAAGTTGTTGGTAACTGCCTAAACCAAATCCTCACATTTCCTTCAAGTGACTGTACAAACTCTCATATAAATGTTTTCTTGTTCAATATTCATGTTGTCTGCAAAGTCTAGGAAAGCTTGAAGATGGTCCTTAGTTGAGGGACCCGTTTCTCCATTGTACTTGGGAAGTTATTTTAAGTATCCAACTGGGAATGCATCAAGGTTATTAGGTAAGACTAAGGCAACATATCTAACATGTACAATAGGTCGGAAAGCCATGACAGCAGGTGATGTATGAGGTGCTTGAGGTATATGAGGTTGTCCAGGTGGAGTATGAGGTGTTTGAGTGGACGTAGAGGATGAAGAAGAAGTAGAGGAAGAAGATGGTGATTTAGGGGTAGATAAACTAGTTGGAGATGAAGGAGGAGGAGATCTCCTGAAAGACTTCAAAGGAGTCTTAAGAACTAGCTTTGGGACCTATAAAGGAATACCTTCTTTTGTTTAAAAGAGAGGATTGGTATATATAGAGAAGGTGTCCTCAGATTTTTTAGAAGAAGAAGCTTCAGGTCGGTCAAAAATGGAAGGAAATGGATAGGTGGTAGGGGACATGAAATCTGTGGGTTTATATTCTGGTAGATCAACACCCAACTCAAATTCAGTTTTAGGTGATCCTGGTGGTAGTGTGAGTATTGGATGAGATTCTAATGAATGAATAAGGTATGCTGACTTAAAATCAACTCCTCTATTTAGAAGTTCAGCCACCCTAGGTGATAAATGGGAGTAATGGGGATCAAATGGGATATTACTATAGGGTTCAAATGATTCTAATTCTTCAGACTATAGGAGAAGAAGAAGATGACTAGTTTCCCCTTTTAGAACTGGATTTTCTCATAAGCCTTTCAGGATCTAACAGAGGACTAACTATGTCAGCTTCTGAACGAGATCTGGTATGTTTAAAAGGTGCCAGCTTGGGAGTGTGGAGTTGCCTAGGTGAATGATTTTAACCTTTCTAAACCTTTAATCACCTTTAAAGGAAAAGAATGAATGAATATCGTTGTCCCAAGGGAAACTTAAATGAAATTCGAATCCCTGGCAGCGACGCCAATCTGATGTTGTACCTCTGAGATAGTAGTAGGTCAGCTACCAATGCCAAAGCATCTAAAATAATTGTTTTGGGGTTTTTGGTTTTAGTTTTTTGGAAGACCAATGAATGAAGACAGATGTAGAATTGAAGTAATTAATCCTTTGGGTTATATTAATATCTCAGTAGAGGGTTTCTATAAGACTTTACACAGTGATATGGATCAAAATAGTGGTGAGAAGAAGACAACGAATAATATGATTATCACAGTTTCCATACTGTAAAACAGAACAATCATAAGTGGGAAAACCTTCTAAACTATGTTCCAAAGGTTCAAGGCAGTATAATTAAGCTTACACAGGATGCTGATTATTTATTGATTAGAGGGGATTAGCTAAACAAACAGTTCATTAATCCATTCTCTTAATAGATGATTACTTCAGGAGGCTATAGGAATAAATTGAGACACAATTTTCCCTACCTAGATATCTCTATAAGTCATAAGCATATGAAGAAAAACATAATGATTGATAATTGGAAAAACTTACAGGATAACACAAACTGTGTAAAACCAAATTCAGAATCCTCTGCTTTGTATTAAGGTTCCAGAAAAACTGAGTACATCAAGTGTCTAGAAAAGCTTCCTTCAAAGGTGGCTTCCAGGTTCAAAGTAGAATAAACAATCACAACTTAACAAGTAATGAACTATGAACCTTGAACTTCGAACCCATAATAACTCGAGAAGAGAGTTATTTATACAATGATGAAACTAAGAAATATCCTAAAAACTGATTAAGATTTTTTCTAGGAAAGGAAAATATCTTCATGCAAGAAGATAGGGGCAGCGATTGAACTGCTTCTTGCTATCCCTTTTATTCAGGTTATGGTGGCTTTGTTGTCTGATATTTTTCCCTTTAAGCTGCTAGATCGTTTGAATCCTTTGTGCTAGTTGACTCCTTCTTTTGATCTTTCATCTGATACTCTTTAAACTCTGTAAATATCCTTAAACCCTGCTGAGTAACCTTTATTGTTTCTTTTTACCTTTACAATGCTTTTCAGGTTTTTACTATGTTTTTCAACAGTAAATCCTTCTAGATTTGTGTCACATGGTAAAGTAATTTGACATTATCTTCATATTTGTCTTCAAACTGTGTGCAGGCTTTTTCTTTGTAAGCCTGAAACAGAGGTTTTTACCTGCAAAACACAAAAACTGTTAAGAAAAATATAGGTGACAGAGAAGGTCTTTAATGGATTTATTTGAGCTTGAAAAGCTATTGGAAGGAGTCCATAATGTATTCAAAGGTAAAATGATGGTTTTATGGGTTGTAGAGGCTTATGGAGGCTTTGCTGTGTAAAACAGGAAAAACAGAGCAAAGTGGCATTTTTTGCTTTTAAACGGAAAAACAGTTCATTTTTTGAATTATGGCACAAGGTGAACAGTAGTCATTTTGTCGTTATGAGGGAGGTGGTTTTCATCGCACCGCTTATAAGGCGTGGGTGGTATTAGAAAGGGTTCACCCGATATGGTTTAAAGCCTAACATGTAGCAAAGGAGGACAATGGAATTCGCTTTTCGGGTGGGTAATCCCCGTAAGAGAGTCAACCCGAAATTTGCCGAGGGTCGTTGGATTTGGATGTATGTGATCGGATGATGATGGAGTAAAAGAGCAGTATGGAGGGTCACAACGGTTAATTATGGCGGCAATGGCTTTATTATGGTTAAAAACCCAGATTAGCGGTGTTTTATGGTTAAACCATAAAACATTTTAACAAAGAAATCCTTCGCAAAACAAATATGGCGGGCTTGAAATAATATGAATGTGGTTGGATAATGATATTGGGTCTGAGCTAATCGCATATCACAATCGGAGTTTACCAAAGGAAGGCCCATCGCAAAGGAATGCGATAGGGGCTGGACATGATATGGAAATAAAACATGGATGATACTGCATTGTGTCTGGGTTCCCATCGCAATCGGAGATCGCAATGGCGGAGGGTTATGCTATTAGCGGGACTTGCAATGGAGGCGGATGCGATATGACAATGAATCATAATATATATTGTGTCGAGTCCGGGTCCATCGCAATCGCATATTGCAATGTGGGGAGTGCATTCATATGAAAGGTTTCCGATGCGATATTTCATAAAATACATAGTTTTATAATAAAACTAAGGTTTCAGGTTATTTTAATAAAGGGAGCTAATATATACGGGAAAGGGAACTTTTAAGGGTTTAATACGTTAAGTCAATGTTAATATGAAATATGAGCGGAAAAGGGGAAATACACGCAAAAAGCGGAAATATAGGCAGAAAAAGGAATTATATGCGGAAAAGGGAAGTACACTAAATATAATGCTTTTTCATGGTTTATTTGCTTTTCATATATGCATAATACTTAGGGTAAACATCTTTTGTGGGTTTTTTGGGTAAAAAGGGATTTACATGGTAAAATGGATTTTTCATGGTAAAAAGGGATTTTATATAGTAAAAAGGGATTTTACATAGGGTTTTCACTTTTCCTAGGTAAAAAGCATTTTAACCTTAGGAAAAGGGGTTTTTTTGGAAAATGAATGAATATGAATGTATGAAGGTAGGAAGAGGAAATTAGTGAATATAGAGATGAATGAGGATGATGGAAGTTAATTAATTGACCTTGTAGACCTTCATTTGCTTTGTGTAATTGCCTCGTGGACATTAAAACATGATAAATGTACATTTGGTCCAATCAATAGTCAAACTTCTGCAACCTTTCTTCTACTTACCCTTTGCTTATCCTGTCATTTTTTCTTCACTTAATAGGTGCATTTAAGCTAGCAAACCCTTTTCCTTTATTTTTATTTTACAAAAGCAAACTATCTAAATCTACCCTTATAAACTATTTGACTGTCATGGGTTGGCGCATTTAAGACAAGCTGCACACAACCATTATTTTACAGAAACATAGTAGTGGCATTTAGACTTGCTCACTTTCAGAGTTTATTTGTTTTCTTTTCTTTCTAACCTAACATTTTCTTTTTGTCATGATTTTTTAGGACATCTAACCTAACATTTTCTTTGATATGGACATCATCATTAAAATATTTTTTCTTTAAAAACATTTTATTCACTATTATTATGTCCATGTCCTCACTTAACTTTTTTTCAAATATTTTATCTTATCAAAACCAAAAAATGTTACAACAGTTCCTAAAGAATTAGAGAAGTCTTGAAGGATGATTTAAGGGTAGTGGCTTCTTTGATAGTGGAGATGCGCAAGAGAAGTGTATTTTCCACAACTATTGGTGCAAAGAAGAGAGATCATGGGAACTAAGAGGAAAACCTTTTAGTTGTCCAAGTTGTATGGTTGAGTTGATAGATATTCCCAACCCTTTAGCCATGAGGAAAAAGATGTAAAGGGAAATGGGGTCTCCTTACCTAATACCCATTAAGGGGACAAAAGTGGGAGAGAGAGACCCATTAACTAGGATGGAAAAGAAATTTTTGGAAATGAGGGTAAGAAACCAATGAGTACATTTTTTTACAAACCCAAAAGCAAAGAGCATGTGAAAAATAAATTGCCATCTCAATTTTTCAAATGCTTTTCTACCACCCCCCCACCCACTTTTACCCACTTTTACAAGCTCTTCATGGTAAACATGAGTTGAGTGCTACTATGACGTGACCTGACCTCCAAGTTCCAGTTATGGAAGTGAGGCCCACAACCTGAAATCTTACTAACATCCCTCAGGGGCTTCAAATCACTCAAGAGCCTGACAACCACCCCAAGTGATCAATCCTTGATTTGGTACTCTTTTTCACTGACTTAACATCCCAACCGCACCCTTGACACACTGTGCATGCAATTATGAGACTCCAACTGCACCCATAAGCCTACAGTCCAACCACCTTTTGAGACTCCAACTACACCCATGGACTCCAGAGAAAACCATCTCCACCCCTAACCCTTGGGATTTTCCTTAGACCACCTCACCCGGTTCCAAAGCTCAACCAAGAATGAATCCCATCACACCATGGCTATCTAGGAAATGGAAAGGCAAGGCTGAAACCAATGTCAAACCAAAAAAAACCCATGGAAATGACAACAAATGAACCAAATAAAAAAATGCATGTACTATACATTCAAAACTTAGCAAGGAAATCACACATGCAACATGTTACCTATAAGATCTTCCTGCTGTAGCTGTTGATCCAACCTTATCCTTGCTTTCCTTTGCTTGTCCTTTTCCTTCCTTTGCTTGCTTGCTTGCCTTTCTCCAAATTCAATTGAATTCTAAAGTTCTCCAATAATGCTCTAAATGTGCAAGAGTGTATGAGAGTGTAAGAAGAGAACCGAGACTGAACTGACAAAAGTTGTGAAATTTTTCTCTGATGCCTTTTTATCATTGATGTCCCCTTTTCCTTCATTTTCCTCTAATTTCCCTTGCATGCAAATTTGTGTCTCTTCACCTTCCTTTTCTCCTATTTTTCTTATTTCTCATAATTAAATGTCAATTATTGCCTCTTTTCCTTTGCCAATTTCCATAGTCATTATTGAACCACAAGTGATGCCCACTAAAGTGTTTTCCCAACATTCATCTTGGAATGTGTGTCCCATGACCTTGGTCTTATTTTTCCTTTATTATCCTTAATTTAATGAAACTTTAACCCAGGGTTGTTACAACTTTTGACATATCAAGTTTGATGAGCATGCTTGGAGACTTATTGGAAATAAGTGAGTGAATGAGTTCACGGGCTAGTATTATGTTGTCCATAATTTTCCTACCTTCCACATAACTAGCTTGCTTCAGAAAGAAAAGTGATGGGAGAATGGGATTCAATCGGTTTGTGATAACTTTGAAGATGATTTTACATATAACATTACATAGGGAAATAAGCATTAAATCTGAATTAGAATTAGCGTGGAATTTTTTAGGATTAATAGATATAAAGGTAGCATCATGGGCTATTAATATAGAGGATGATCATTGAGAGTCTTCTACTACTTGATAGAGGAGGAGCGTCGAGAGTATTCTACTACTTGTCAGACATCATACCTAGGAGTTTTCTATCAATCCTGGTAGAAATCAGTGGTAAAGTTGTCGAGACCTGGGGACTTGTGTTTAAGCATTTCTATAATAGATGCTTCCACTTCCTACATGGTGATTTCCTTAAAAAGAAGATCATTATGTTCCCTTGTTACAAGTTTGGGAATGTGCTCTGTTATTTTCCAGATAACGGGTCTTCTCTCCGGAACAATTTCGTGAGTGTGGCTTGGAAATGATTCATGAGTTCTTGGACTATTGCATCATGGATTTCCACTTTTTGTTGATTGTGTGTTTTGATGCTTGATATTCTATTACTTTTACTTGGTTGATCATGGATATGTGGAATAATTTAGTGTTTTTGTCTCCCTCTTTAAGCCATTTTACTCAGGATTTTTATCTTCAAAGGATTTTCTCTTGCTTTAATCTTTCCTCCAGCTGGAGGTGTGTGACTACTTCTTGATGTTTCAATTCCTCAGATCTGAAATTTGATATTATTGCTTGTTGGATAGTGGCCATCTCTTGTTCTAGTTTTAAATATATTTTTTTGGATGTTGCCAAAATATTCAATATTCCAATTCTTGATTATCATTTTGAGATATTTTAACTGTTGCGAGAAGAAATATATAAGGTACCCAGGATAATGATATGATTCTTTCCACCATTTTTCTACATTAGAGAGAAAATTAGGATACCATAACAAAAAAGCCTTGAATTTGAAGGGCCTATTCCTAGGACTACCAATCTAGTCCATAAAGAGTTCTATGGGCCAACAATTCCAACCATGACAAGGGAGAATGAAAGCCTATATATTGGTGCCTGACATACATAGAGACTTTGTTATGAGGAATCTATTGAGTCTTTAAACTATTTGAGATGTGCCTCCTATCTTATTATTCCAGGTGTATAAGTCATTGTGTGTGCTTTGATCTATAAGTTTGGAGCTATTGATAAATTCCACAGAGAGTGGGATTTATTCATTGTGTTTACGAATACCACCTTTCTTTTCATTGAGATTTTTTATCATGTTAAAATCCCCACTTGTAATCCAAAATTTTTCCCCTATAAGCTTTGATGATCTTTGGAGTTTTTGAAGGAATACTTTTTCTTCATTATGAATACTAGGGCAATAAACATTGGTTATGAAACTCGAACTAGCTGAACCAATGTGCTGAAAATTAGCAGTTAGGATTGTCGGTAGAGAAAAGAAATCTTGAAGAGTGACTAAGGAAGGGTTCTATGCGATAGTAATACTTCTTGATGCTCATTGGGAATCCTGGGCTAGATAATCACAGTTTCTCCAAACATTCTTTATAAAAATGTTTAGAGACTCAAAATAGTATTTCATTTCCTAAATCATCACGACGTCAAGATGTTCTTGGTGGATTTTATCTTTTAGGATTCTTTTCTTGGATTTCCCATTAAGTCCCCTAATGTTCCATGAGATGAATTTCATTGATGATGTTGAGAGGAGGGTTGATATATGGCATCCATTGGTGACTATTTCTTTTCCACCCATTTTCTTTTGTTCTTTTGGAATACTTAATTGATCTCTGGGAGCATTTCTTTTGATTCCATGAGAAGAAAAGGAAGAGTTGTGGTTAGGGTTATTACCTGGTTCATGAGCTTAACAAAGAATTAGATCCTGATTATGGATGTATGATTTTGTGTTCATTTGAACTTTCTCTTCGGGAATGGTTAATGTGTCTTTGTTTCTTGATTCCTCTAAAAGAGATTTCAAATCAATGTTTTATAGGTCCATTGCCTCAAAATATTTCACATCAGAAAAAACTTGGGTGTTATCCTCCATTTCTAGATCCTCCTGGTAATATTTGTCAGTTGGTTGTGCATGCACATCTTTTGTTGGCTAGGGTGGTTGTTGATTGGTTTGTCTAATCTCGTCCATTTTGGGCTTTTCTCCTTCTGTAGTTGTCCAATTTCTTCTAGTTGTTGGAAGATTGTGTACGAATTCTTACCGTTGCATTTCCAGAGGTTAGATTCTCACTTATATTTTTGGTTGTCTTCCTTTTGTTGGTGACCCTAAAGGTTTTAACCATGTACATAATTACCTACAAATGAATTCTTAAGAAAAAAAATTCTACAATGGCGAGAACATAAAATATATACAAATATTTTTCTCCTAGAACCCAAAACTAGGAAAACCAGATTGATTTTTCATTATATTCCTTTCAATGTTACAATACATTATATACATATCGAAGCATTCATAAACCCCCAATCCATTAACCCTAGATTAGAACATAATTGTAGTTCCCTTGACCTGATCTATAAAATATCATGGGAAAAAGTATCATGTCGAAAACCATGTGCAAAAACCATGCGCAAAACCATGGGTGGGTCTGCCCACTATCCTTAGGTCCACCCCCCATCCTTAGGTCCACTTTTCTTTTTTTAAGAGCACTGCCTTGAACCTTGTGTAGGGGGCCTACCGCCCCCTGCAAACCCCCTAGCAGGGGGGTCTGTCGCCCCCCTGTGAACCCCTTGTTGTACCTCGTACAATGTAACAACACCTAGATCTAGTCATGCAAATAATATAACACATACCCAACATACCCTGGTAAACCCATCTTGTTCCGATGACATATATACTTGTGTATTTTGTTGGACTTGGTTTTCTGATCATTCTCAGAATATATAGTTGTATTTGTGGCATTTTCGACACCTAAAGGGGATTTTATTATCATCTATTGGTTGTTCCCATATTTTATCTTAACTACTCAATTGAATGCTTACTGGGAAGGGCATGGATATGTCTAGATAAGCACAAAGACAAGCATAGGAAGTGTATTAATCTTACTTTGTGGTATTCGAGATCATAACAAAATGGCTTAGGTCATTACCAATGCTTTTTAAGATTTTAGGGTCCCAAAACTCTCGAGGAAGAGAATAAATATGGATCTAGATTGAGACTACGGAGAAGTCTTATTTGTTGAGGTGGAATCTTTGAACCCATGTCTTCATGAATAAGCTGGCCAAATTCATGAAACATGGTCCTCCGCTAAATATGTGATCTCTATCCTCTATATTGTTGAATAGGATTGTGAAGAAACGCTTGGACCCCAACTTGAGGTTGAAATCCCCTTTGAGTGTCCAGTTCTTTTGGATCCAACTGAGCAGGGTTATTTCCGAGAGCCAAAGACCTACAAATTTTCATATTATTTCATACTCTCTCATATATTCAAATTTTCCCTATTTTTTTCTTATGATGGGATCTCCAAGAGGGGAGATTTGACTGACAGAGGAAGGCAAGAACCATTAGCTTCTGGACTGTTCATTGCTAGACTTGTAGAGATAACGACTATAACTTCATTGTTGGTTGTATTAGATGGGTTCACCTCCAATTGTGGTTTGTGAGTTGAGGAATTACTGAATTTTTGCGAAGTAGCCTGATTGGCTTTGGAAATTATTGTGCTTCCATAGGAGGTGCCTCCTCCACCCCTCAATGGGGGTGCCATTGGAGAGAAAGACCCTAGAAGCAGAAGTTAATTTACAACAACAACAATAATAATTTCAGATAAAATTATAATTTAATTAGTTTTTATATTTTTTTTAATTTTAGCAACCTAAAATGTTTCATGAAGTGTTTTGATGCTTATTATGAATTGATTGTTATCTTTGTTTATCAATCATTTAATTTATATACTTTCCCTAGTATGTATATATTGTAATGTATCCATGAGGTGTTGACAAGTTTCTATGGGGTTTAGTCCCCATGTTTAAATCTCATGGGGAGAGGTTGAGGGTGGCAACCACCTTTGGGGAATTAAGCTATCCCAAGGGGCATTTAAGTTCAATCCAACTTTGTACAATCATGGTAATAGCTTCCACTATTGAGAAAATCATTTTTCTATCCAATATTGGGGTTGGCCCAACATAAACTCAACCTAGTTCAAAAAAATTAAAAAAATGTATATATCTCTCCTAATAAATATTTACCTGCACACTTTACATATATATACACAACCATTAACATATTTACGTCGATAGACATTCCTTTGCGACGTTTGGCTGGGCAGATCCAGCCAATTAGAGATGCTTATTTTATTCCTCCTCCTTCCAATACAAATTTGACACATGTCGCCTCCGCACACACTTTCATTGCATGCCCAAGCAACGCCTTCACCCTCCTTTTCATCGCGATTAACTACTTCATGCCACGATCGAATCCTGTAATATTTTCTTGCGTTTGTGTGTGTGAGTTCCCGATCTGCCCGCACGAGTTTAAGGCCTCCACCAGCGGAGATAGCCATTAATGGTTGACTATTATTCCTGACATGGGCAGGGCCTCAAATGAAGCTGGGAAATGTAATGGACCTAATGGGATCCGTATCATTGCTTGAGAAGATGCATTTTCTAAGCCAATTTCTTTGTCGCTTCCACTGCTGAAACCCCCTAACATGAATGGTGCCTACAAGTTTCCCTTTGTTGTCACTTTTTGAGTAGTTGCTGAAGAGAATCAATGGATTGGAAGTGATCCATGTGCACTTAAAAGAGGAGTGAAAGAGAAGATGGTTGAGGCTGAGGCTGAGGCTGCAGCAAAAGGAGAAGCTGAAGCTAAAATCAAAGTTGAAGCTGCAACAGGAGTCGATACTTTCATCTCACATACTCTGCCATTCAAGGAAATCTAGTGAAGATGGCTAAGCTACTGAACAATCACGAGGATGAGGTTGAGGTTGCAGCAGAAGCAGAAACTAAAGCTGAAATCAAAGTTGAAGTTGCAGTGGGTATCGATACTCTCACAAACTTGGACATGCAATAGGAAATCTAGTGAATTATGGTCCTATTCGCCTGGAAGGGATCAATATGAATCTTCTCAACGAAGTCACAGAGTGGCGTCGTCTTCATTTCCGCAGTGATTGCATTCGATATCACCACAGCGAAACCAATTGGCCACAGTCAGGAGGGAAAAATACAACACTCAACAGAGAACATCGCAAACTTTGCCCCAAAAAACACGTCATAGATCACCTCTGCAATGGGAGTGGGGCTCTTATAAATCCACGTAGACGCTTCGAAATGAGTTCACGAATGCATGTCCAGATCATTTCATGGACAAGAATTATAATGACATTCTCCAATCCATGGGGCAAGCAGTTCACATATTTAAACCTTCAGGAGAAATAACTTACTGGTATGATTTTTCATTCTATCACGACATTTACAAAACTTTCATATTTGCATTTATACGCCTACTTTCATTGATAGGGTAATTTAGAACTTTTATTGGCATTGTTCAGTATGCATTGATGGTCATTCCTGTAGTTTGAACTTTGTTTTGAATGCATGAACGTTTTATCAAATTCCATTTAGTCCATATGAAATATGAAATAAATTTCATGGCATGCAGTGATAAACCAATTATCATGAGATAGTGGACTAAATAAGTTGTTGAACATTGTCCCTGCATATTATTTTTTTACTGGGATTCAAGTTCTTGCTATTTATCTTTTGTGAATTCTATCATAAAAAGGGGACATTTCCAAAATATACTATGAGAAAATATTTGTTATTGTCAGTGCTTGTTTTTCACATCAAACTCAATATACCATACAACTCTGCAATTGAAAGAAAATGAGAAAATCTTATTTTACCAGTATGCCACATTTGTTATTTTTGGTTGGATGCTTGATGTTCTCAAACATTCTCCATTAAGGTTTAGTGCCTTAAATCCTCATAGTACAGTCCAAGTCAACAGTCTGATTATCTTCAGATACTTTATGTATTACTTGCTATGTTGAACTTAAGGATTGAAGAAATCATGTTTTATTCATGACATTGTAGTATTGTACATTGAACAAATGTTATAAAATCACAAAATCAAATAAGTGCCTTTTTGAATGTCACCCTCAATCTCAAGAAAGCTAGATGCAAGTTCTTATCAAAATGCATCTGCACCTTGTTTTCCCAACCTGATTGCAGATAGGTGAGGAAGGAGACTGTTATAATGCCACAACGAGACATAACATATGAGACTAGAAGGTGACACAGGAGAAGTTGATTAGCAAACATGAAAACTAAGTTGTCAGGAAATGGATACGGATCGAGATTTGGATATGGATCCACCATATTGTTGAAAAGCTAAGATCTGGATACAATGGGAAAAAGCCTTGTACAAAATATACAATAATATATATATATATATATATATATATATATATATATATATATATATATCTATATATATATATATTAATTTTTAAAAACATATCTAAAGTAAAAAATCAAGATCACTCATGCATCACAACATTAGAACTGAAACCAGTAGATAATATAAATATGAACATTGAAGTCATGATGCATGATGCTTTGTACAAAAAGGATAAATGTAAATACAAAATTGAGTGTCTCATCAATGATCACTCTATTGATACGATGATCTAGATTAGGTCTAACTACATATCCATAAATGAGTCTACATCCTCATCCTCATCATTATTGTTTTTACAGGATATTATTTGTTCATCAATGGATTCCTGAATACAAGAGATATATTTTTGTATTGGGGACAATTTGGGCATCGCAAGGATTGCATTTAAATAAGACCAGTTATGTTTAAGAGTCCTATTTTGGCATTCCTGGGGAATGTATTAAGAGCCAAATGCTGGTATGTTTGGATACATAGAAGGATCTGAAAGGGTGAGACATTTGCAGTATCAGAGGCTTGTTCCAACATTGCAAAGAACGTATTCAAAGCTCAAGACATCACTGGAAGTATGAATAGAATATCAAGCCTTCTTGGGAATTGTGGGGAATGCATTGAGAGATGAACAAAACAATGGATCCTTTCTCATTTGTGAAGGTTTTGGTTGGAGGGTTTGCATTGAGGATCCTAGCCTCATCCAAGCCTACTAGAACAGGTGTCCATCCAACTACTTCTCCATGCTTTTCTAAGATCAGGCTTCCCAATCTTCCCCCTTAGACTGTAGTAGTCCCCCTAATTTTCCCAAGGTCATCTAACCCAGATGTCCATAACATCTCAGCCACCTCCCATCTTGAGTAGATTGAGCTAAAGAAGTTGTCTTCTTCCTATTTTGGGTCCTCAAAACCATGCTTGGTGATTGTAGTATATGTAAGAAGGTAGGGCTCAATCTGTGGTGTGTCTCTGGGGAAGTTTTTGAGGAAATTCAGGGTGCCTCGAGACCTTGAGGGCACCTGTTGTCACTCACTGCATTGTGGGTTTCATTGGTAAAGGTTGCCCGAGAGCAGTGAAGTTAAAGCCATTTTTCATGCCACAAAAGTTATTAGAGCCTAACTAGACCCTCTACATTGTCAAGTGCTCAAAAATTTTCTTCCAAAAGTATAAAGAAGTCTGAAAATGGACTTCCGAATCAAAAGTTAGAGCATGTTGAAGATTGCCTTGGAAAGCTCAGCAAACCCAAAAAATGGCTAAGTGTGGAGATGAAGCGCAATCAACCATCTCGGGGCACAGACAAACTGTTATCAGCGGCGGGCTGATCTGCGACATAATGTTGAACCGCCGAGGGAGGGTTAAAACAGCGTAACACAGGAATGGCTTGCAAAACCAAGGGTCGAGCCTCCCCTTATCTCTCCTCCATTAACGATCAGCAATTCATCGAAGTGTCAACTTAAAGTGACCTGCCAACCGCCGAGATGGCGATAAAATGTTGCATCGTCGGGGAGTCGAGAAAATCAAATACAAAGGAATTCCCTGCAAAACCAAGGCCTGGCTGGCATTTTTCTCTTGCCTCCATGGGGCCATGTGGTGGCCTTTGATTGGTCCATCGAGATGATGTGGCAAGTACAAACAATGACGTGGTGATGGACGTGACACTCGTTTTTGGGGTTTTTAAGGGGTCCCATGGGGCTATTTTTAGGTGCCATGTGGCACCAGTCACATGGTGACATGTGGCAGTGATGATGGCAGTAATGATGTCAGCAGGTTATCGGCGATTGACGGCTCTGAGTCTTGGGCTTATCGATGATAGTGATGCAATAAGGAAGGCCGTAGATGTGATAATTCATGAGCTGCAGTTTATAAAAGTTTCGGGTCCAGGAAATTGGCGGGTGAGGGATATTGCGATATAAAGAAAAAGGCACCCCGCACTTTTATTGAGGGCATTAAGCGCTTTAAAGAAAAGCTCCCGGTCTCCGCCTATGGTCCTATGGGGAAATTCAAAAAAGGGACTGAAAGCATAGAGGCTAAGAGGCAAATTAAAGACGCCTGCTTGTTTCATCCATTTTTTAACGTTTAAAGGCCTACGGCTGAGAGAATTAGTTGTCACACTTCAGTGAGGCACCGATAGCGCAAGACAAGGGGAAAAAGGGCATGATGGGTCAGCGGTTAAGGAAAACAGTAACTAGGAACCGACCGAGACAGGATCAGTCATGACTTAGCAGGAACACGCCATGACCAAAGGCCAACAAAGAGGAGTGGCATGAAGATATTTCCATAAAGCATCATTTCAGTTTTGATGGGCTAATTCTATTTTGCTGTTGTGATCATTGTATTGTTATTCTATTTTTCTTTGAAGGAAGGAACCCCCCTACTGTAATAGTTAGAGGATTCATGTTGAGACACTGATTCATAGAGACAACTACAACTTCAGCCTGAAAGATATTTTTTGTAACTAATTTTATTGTCCTCCCTCTCATTATAAAAGGGAGGAAGAAATATTGAAGAAAGGTTTTGAATTCTAGGAAAAAACTGCATGTGCTTCTGAAGTTGTATGGATTCCAAATCTACATATTTTTTAATATGAATGAAACTGTGGTGATTCCCATATTTGAGTATTACAGTACATTGTTTCTTTGTTAAACTTCCATTATGTTCGCACTTCCTCTCCGATTTCAAGCAATTGTTGCTGCCAGAAATATCTCTTATATTCTTACAGATTCATTGGTGTTAACTAGTTAATACATATTCCTGTATGCAAGTCTGAGATTATATCAATGCGCGCTTCATGAAATCATAGCATCCACTCTTCTTACATCCACTTGTATATCTTTAGCTTAGATAATTATAGAACTCTTGATGTTTCAAGCTCTATGTGTTGAGTTAGTATTCTCTTTCTCTTCTTTCATTATTCTGGAAAATCTGATTAAACTGTAAGTCCTTGATTACTCGACCTCCACTTGTTTTTTCCTTATTCTTGTGAGTTGTATATGTGAAAGGATACCAGAAATACATGGCTTATATCCCTGGATGAAGGAAACAACCCATGTTGTTATGTTCATATTTGTATATTTGTAATTACTTTGTATAGAAAATGCATATGATACCTACGGTTTCTTGAGGATCATATGAGATACATAGAATTTAGATGTGCCCAGGCATTGGTCTTGTAAGAAATCCAAGGCTGTCTCTGGGAGAGACAACATCTTTTGGCATCGTTTTTGGGGAGCTTATTGATGGATTTTTCCCCCGAGATACGACAATTTGAACACCCTTCGTGTAGCTGAGCGGAATATTTTCTAATTGCATTCATATCACCTTGGCGACTCCATAGCCCCCTCATTATCATTCATAACCTTGGCTTTTAAAAGGCCTCATACTCGCTCAGATACATCCCAAAAGAAATCCCCATTTGTATCTGATCCAGAAAAGTTAATGTCCAAGAAAGTTGGGAAAGAGAAAACTCCCCCTGCTTGTACTACCATCTCATCAGCCTTTGCCACCTCTGCCTCCAATTCTCAGCCCACTGTTGCTCACTACTCAGGACTTACTCCTAAGGCCCTGACATACCCTACTTCTCCTCCAACCACTGTGGTCTTGACCCTAGTTCCTCAAGCAAATTTTAATCCCCCTCCACCAATCCAGATGGCTCTTCCAGGCTTTTTGCTAAATAAGTATGCACCTCTTAATTTACCTTAGCCTCTGAGTGCAATGCCCGAGAACCACCTAAAGCAGCTGCCTAGGTTCAATGGGGAAGATGATAACACGACTCAGAGTCACATTGAAGCCTTCAATTCTTTTGCTCACATCCTAGATGTGGATCAGTTGGATTTGGTCATGAGACTTTTTGTACAAAGTCTTGAGGGAGAAGCCAAAAAGTGGTTCAAAGACTTACCCAATGCCTCCATCACTACCTGGGAGGAGCTGGAAAACGCTTTCACCTAGAAATGGGGAGAAAAGAGGAGTCATGAGTACATCCTCACTGAGTTTAATTCCCTAAGAAAAAAGTCGAAGGAGGATACTTCATAATTTATCAAAAGATTCAATAAGCAGTACAATAACTTGCCTGCTGACATAAAGCCTCCTCCAACTGTAGCTCGTGTGGTTTTCCTGGGAGCTTTTGAGTCCGACGTTGGTTTTTCCCTAAGAGAGAGGAAGTCTCTCACTCTAGACCAACTTCAGACCGATTCTCTTGAAGTGGAAGCCAATCTGGTCTTGGCAGGAAAGTCAAGGGTAAAGCAAGAAACTACTAAACCCAAAAGAGGGAAAGAGGAGGCATCCTCCTCTGGTCAAGATAGAGAATCATCACACCCGAAGGTGGACGAGATGTGCAAACTCGTCACGAATCTTTCCAGACAGAACGCTCAAGTCAACAATCGAGGCTATAACCCTCAATATAGAAGGCCTCCACTGCAACTACTTCCAAGGGAAAGAAAGGAACATCTTGATCAGATCCCCCATCCATTATACTTGGAAGATGGTCTCGATGAACAATCATCGGATACACAAGAGATGCAAGGAAATATGTATTCTGCTTTTACCGAAGAAGAATATGAGAATATGGCTCGCCAAGAGGCCAACCATGATAGAGAAGAAACAACAGATGAGGAAGATAGGGATTATTATTGCAAACAGTTTGCAGAGTTCATGCAAGCACAACCACAACGTAAGTATGATATAAGATCTTCAAAGAAGAGAACGAGAGAACCAAAACAATAAGGAGAAGCTGCTCCCCAAGTTGTTCCCCTAGTACTGAATAAAGGGAAGGGTAGGATCAATCTTGACCCTTCCAAGATAAAAGTCTCCTCTAATGAGGAAAGAACTAGTTCAGAGGGACATATACAAAAGGAGATACATATTCTGTCGAAAGCTGCCAATGGCAAGGTAGAAGGAATAGAGCCAGGAGGTACAGAAAAAGTCTCTTGCATTCAATGTCCAGAAGGAGCTTGAGAAGGTAAAAATTCTTGTTCCCTTGACTGAGCTCCTGAAGCAGCCTATTTATAAAGCTCAGGTCTCTCAATTTATGTATCCCTCTATCTCATCACTAGCCCGTGATAGTTTAAACCTCCAGGAGGAGAGGCCAATGGTCATTTTTGGGCCGCATGTGGAAGGGTTGGATCCTTCTACCGCACATTTTTATGTGACTTTAGTGATCCATGACCTTTTGTCGCATAATTGCATGTTGGATTCAGGATCCTCACACAACCTCATGCCATTATTAGTAATGGAACATCTGGGCTTGGAAATCACTAGACCATACAAGGATTTGTACTCCTTTGGCTCCAAGAGAGTCAAGTGCTTAGACACGATAAAGGATCTGGTGGTAAACTTGGTTCAGATCTTAGTGAAAAGTGTGGTAATGGATATAGTGGTGGCTGATATACCTCCTCATTTTGGAATGCTCTTATCCAAATCTTAGGGTTCAAAGGTAGGTGGCTCTATCAAGCAGGATCTGACTTATGCCACCATTCCCACTTTTGGAGGTGAGCAAAGAAGGTTGTACAGAGAATCCCGGTTTGTGAAAACAATGACCCCAACTAAAGGCTCAGAGAACTCCCCAGTGCATGGGAAAGATAGCGACATCTCCTGTCTATTCCTAGAAGAGGATGATACCTTCCTAGAGGAAACATCAATACACCTAACAGGGCAGTTAGAGCACTTGCGACCAAGTGAAAATAAAATATGGAAATTATACTTCGATGGAGCAAACTCAAAAGATGGAAATGGAGCTGGAATATTGATGGTATCTCTAGATGGCATCCTGATACCCCTCTAGTTCAAAATGGAGTTTGAAGCGACCAATAATGTGGCGGAGTACGAAGCATTGATCCTTAGGATACAACTCTAGAATTTGTCATTCATGTGGCATAATTGTTTCTTCAACTTCCTAGAAAAAAAATGGCAATGGCATGTATCCTTGCTTAGATCCACTATTGCAGACAAGGCTACAAACACTACAACATCCTCCATGCAGGTAGCATGTCTCATTGCTAATTGGACCATAGCATTACTAAAATTTATTTCTCCTTGAACAATAGATCTCATCACAAAGCCACAATAGGATGGGTAAGGCCACATGTTGAAACTAAAGTCTCCACTACTACGAGGGTTTGAAGCAGGGGAGTTAGATATAGGTGTGTCTAACTTGCGATGACCACTATTTATAAGAAACTTGCTACCCTTCTACGCATTAATAATTGACTTTATTAGCAAAATTCCACTACCCATTCAAGCCAAACTACCACCATCTGCCATAAGCTAAAATTTGCACCCCAATCCACCACTCCTCCCTCATTCTCTCCAAGCTTCTAGGCAACCCCATGGTCTCCAACTGTCTTCACCCCGGTGGTTAGGTCTGAGAATGAGCTAGGCACCAGGATTTGAGTGGCTTACACAATCAGAGCCAGGTGAAGGAACAAAGGGTGTGACCATGGACGCAGTTGTTACAGGAGAACTAGACATATCGTGAATCATTACAAACCATCCTTTGCATTCCCTCCTATCTCATTCTCAGTCTTGGAATTTTCCAAATGGGCACAACCAATGTTTCTTGTTGCTACTATCATGTTGCATTAAACTACAAAAAGGAATAATAAAACCTAATGAGACATTGCACTTCTAACATAATCAAACCATTCCACATCAAACTGATTGAGAAAATTTAACATAACTTTTCACCACATATCTCTTTTTTGTAATACCCTTAAAAACCACCCTATACACCTTTAGATATCTCACAAACACAACTTAGTAATCGATAAAATTACCAAACTTCTATGACACCTATTTTCTTAACACCACACAAGGCTACCCTTTATCTCATAGGCTTTGAAAATGAGATTTAAACTAATGTAACATTAGGATTTATCTCATAAACCAAATGCCCTTTTGATTTTGGGAAGATGTTATTCAAGGTTCAAACATAACTCCATGCTTATTAAACATCCATGTTCTTCACATGGGTTGGGGGTGCAGGAACATGGCTTGGGAGGTGCAAGAACATGGCCTGAGAAGGCCATGCCAACCAAATCACAGTTTAATTGCTTACAATTTTGCTCATTGTAGCCTTTGTGACTTGAGACACTCTATCACTCTCCCAAAAGGATCCAATAGTATTTACATGAAATATAAAATCCCAAGCCATTCAATCCACCTCTCTGTCTCTCCGGGTTAAATTTTACTAAATTAGATCTATCATGGATTCATGTAAGGCTCATAAGTTGATAATTGTTCAAAACATTGTCATAATATATAACCACTTCAAATGTTCGATGTTATTCAAAACATTCCACTGATTTGTTTATCCCCAAGAGGTAATGATCTTATATGTCTACAATATTTATAATTTCACTCTTCCTTTGTGTATGAATGAGTGTTCATGTGTGGAAATTCCAATGATTATGACAAAACAAGCAGAAATAAAAAGAGACATTGAATACTCACCATGATGTGGATCTTTGGCCATAACTAAACTTGCAGATGAAAATTGGTTATCTAATATTGCCCTAAATCTGAAAAAAGATGAGTAGTTGATCTGATGTCCCCATCAAATTAAAAACAATACCTAAGGTATTGTTGTGCTATGAAATTCAAATGCAGTTGTGCACTATCTAGCTTATATTTTCTAATTGAGACCTATCCACTGTGGAAAACAATGGGTTTCTCATGGGCGTTGTTGTCTCTCCCAGAGACAACCTTGGATTGCTTACAAGATCGGTGTGTGGGCACATCTAAATTCTATGTATCTCATATGATCCTTAAGAAACTATAGATATCATATGCATCTTATACACAAAGTAATTACAAATACACAAATATACGCATAACAACCTGGGTTGGTTCCTTCATCCAAGGATATAAGCTATGTCTTTTTGGTATCTTTTCACATATACAATTCACAAGAATAAGGCAAAAACAAGTGGAGGCCGAGTAATCAAGGACTTACAGTTTAATCAGATTTTGCAGAATAACGAAAGAAGAGAAAGAGAATACTAACTCATCACATAGAGCTTGAAACATCAAGAGTTCTATAATTATCTAAGCTAAATATAGACAAGTGGATGTAAGAAGAGTGAATGCTATGATTTCAGGAAGCACACATTTAAAGATATAATCTCATACTTGCATACAGACATATGTATTAACTAGTTAACACCAATGGATCTGTAAGAATATAAGAGATATTTCTGGCAACTACAATTGCTTGAAATTAGAGAGGAAGTGCGAACATAATGGAAGTTTAACAAAGAAACAACATATTGTAATGCTCAAATATGGGAATCACCACTGTTTCATTCATATTCAGAAAGATGTAGATTTGGAATCCATACAACTTCAGAAGCACATGCAATTTTTTCCTAGAATTCAGAACCTTTCTTCAATGTTTCTTCCTCCCTTTAATAATGAGACGAAGGATAAGAAAATCAGTTACATAAAATATCTTTCAGGCTAAAGTTGCAGCTGTCTCTATGAAGCGGTGTCTCAGCGTGAATCCTCTAACTATTACAGCAGGGGGATTCCTTTCTTGAAAGAAAAATAGAATAAGAATACAATGATCACAACAAGAAAACATAATTAGTCCATTGACACTAAGATGATGGTTTATGGAAATATCTTCATGCCACTCCTCTTTGTTGGCCTTTGGTCCTGGCGTGTTCCTGCTAAGTCATGATTGATCCTCTCTCGGCCGGTTCCTGGTCATTGTCTTCCTTAACCGCCGACCCATCATGCCCTTTTTCCCTCTGTCCTATGCTATCGGCGCCTCACTGAAGTGTGAAAACTAATTGTCTCAACCGTAATCCTTTAAACGTTAAGAAACAGATGAAACAGACAGGCGCCTTTAATTTTCCCCTTAGTATCTATGCTTTCAGCCCCTTTTATGAATTTCCCCATAGGACCACAGGCAGAGACCAAGGGATTTTTTTGAAGCGCTTAAGGCCCTCAATAAACACGTGGGGGGCCTTTTTCTTTATATCGCAATATCCCTCACCGCTTGATTTCCTGGACCCGAAACTTTTATAAACTGCAGCTCATGAAATATCACATCTGGGGCCTTCCTTATCGCATCGCAATCGTCGATAAGCCTGAGACTCAGAGCCATTGATCGCCGATAACCTGCTAACTTCATTGTTGACATCATCACTGCCATGTGTCACCCTGTGAGTGGTGCCATGTGGCACCCAAAAACTGCCCCATAGGACCCCTAAAAAAGTAAAAAACGAGTGACATGTGTCCACCGCCATGTCATTGTCCGTACTTGCCACATCAACTCGGTGGAACAATCAGAGGTCGCTGCATGGTCCCCTAGAGGAGAGAGAAAAAGGTCGACCATGCCTTGGTTTTGCAGCGAATTCCTTTGTATTTGATTTTCTTGGCCCCCCAAGGATGCAACATTTCATTGCCATCTCGGCGGTTGGCAGGATTCTTTAAGTTGACACTCTGTCGAATCGCCAATCATCAATGGAGGAAAGAGAAGTGGAGGCACAACCCTTGGTTTTGCAAGCCATTCCTGTGTTACATTGTTTTAACCCTCCCCCCACGGTTCAACGTTATATCGTAGATCGACCCCCTGCTAATAACAGTTTGTCTGTGCCCCGGAAATCCTACCAATTGTGATCTACCCGGGACCCTAATTACGCTTCATCTCCACACTTAGCCATTTTTTGGGTTTCCTGAGCTTTCCAAGGCAATCTTCAACAGGCTCTAACTTTTGATCTGGAAGTCCATTTTCTAACTTCTATATACAGTTGGAAAATATTTTATGAGAACTTGGAAATGGAGATGGTCTGGTTAAGCTCTGATAGATTCTATGGCCTGAAAAATGGCTTTAACTTCACTGCTTCTGGGAAACCTTGACCAATGAAACCACAATGTAGTGAGTGACAACATTAGCTCCAAATGGGGACAGTTCCTTGTTGGGAAGGTGTTGAGGACCTGCAAACCAGTAGCCTTTCCTTCCATTGGGCATGGAGTTATTCTTAAACAACATATAATTCTATGAAAGAAAGGACTTTTTTGACAATAAACTCAAAATTCAAATAACAATTTTCAACGCACACACCAAATATTTACAATGAGTAAGAGACAACTATCTCTAATTTTGAAAATAAAATCTTAAGAACTGACCATTTACAGGCAGTTCCAACAGTTCACCATCCAAGTTTTCAAGCATGTAAGTGTTGTTTCCCCTCTCTTCTACAATCTTGAAGGGGCCCAACCATAGCGGATCAAATTTCCCATGCTTTCCTTTGTCTTCTTGCCTAACATCCAATCTGAGAACTAAATATCCTTGCTGAAGAGGTATGTCCTTAGCCTTCTTATCAAACAGAGATTTCATCCTTTGTTGGTAGTTTGACAGTTTGGTCCCCACCTGCTCTTTGTTCTCATGAAGCTCCACCAACTGATTTATTCTTCTAATCAAGGCATTAGGCTCTTCCTTGGCTTCTTGCAGCAACTTAGCTACTGGCATTGCTAATTGGATAGGAAAGACAACAACCTTGCCATATACTAGCTCAAAAGGAGATTTCCCAGTGGATCTTTTGGGTGTTACACAGTTAGCCCATAGAGAAAACTTTAGTTGAGAGTCCCAGTTCCTTTGGTTTTTAGTGATGGTCTTCTTTAGAACTCTCACTACGATTTTGTTAGAAGACTCAACCAAGCCATTCCCTTGAGGGTAGTATGTAGTGGAGTGTCCAATAATGATGTTTAATTTGTGGCAGAATTTGGTGAACTTGGCCGATTTGAAGACCTATGCATTATCAGTGATGATTTTAAAAGAACACCCAAAGTGGGACAATATGTTTTCCTCCATGAATTTTATCACCACTGAATCAGTAGCATTCCTAGTTGGGATAGCCTCTACCCACTTGGTGAAATAGTCAATGGTTGTTAGAATCCATTTGTGTTGACCCCTAGAAGGTGGGTTTATTTCTTTGATGAAGTCCAATCCCCACTGTCTAAAGGGCTCCTCTACATGTACAGTAATCAGGGGGAGAGTAGCAAACTTCTGTCTTTCAACAAACAACTAACATTTTGGCCTGACCCAACCTTAAAATAAACATATTCAAAAAATGTGGGCCAGTAAAATCCCACCTTGAGGATTTTGTGTGTTGTTGCCTTCCAACTGTAGTGTCCTCCATAGACTCCCCCATGGAAATCCTCAATCACTTCCTGGGTCTCTCCCCAAACAAACACAGCAGTAATACGCCCACAAGGTCCTTCTAGTAGAGCAGTCTGTTTGATATAATGTATTTCTGTGCCTACAATCTTAGACTTCGATATTTTGATCTATCCAGTCCCAATGGGCATCTTAGAAACAAGAGGTAATGAACAATGTTCTTATACCTGGGCGATCCCTCATACTTGGCATAGATATTTTGTTCAACCGTTTTAATTCTTCTCTGTTCATCCTCTGGACTGCCCTCCTCTGTGATCAGGATTATCCCTAAAGCTTGGCAGTTGGATTCAAACAAAATCTTGGCCAACCCCTGGCCTTTGATGAGCTTGGTAGGCTTGATTTCCAACTCATATTCATGTATTTTAGCTATCCATCTGCCCCTCTTTCCTTTGCTGTCTCCCTGTATCAGGATGTCTTTGACTGCAGTTGTTGGGACAAACGTTGTGATTTCGGATTGTAGTACATACATACGGAATGACTTCAGTTCCTTGACCAGTGCATAAGCCTGTTTCTCCAATATATCATACTTCAGCTCAGCGTCCCTTAACACTTGGCTGAGAAAGGCAATAGGTTGCTTGTATCCTTCTTTATTTTTCTGTAATAGCACAGTAGCAATGGTATGCGGAGAGGCAAAAGAAAAGATGTAGAAGGGTACTGAATAATCGGGGCTGACTAGCACTGGAGCCTCAGCCAAAGATTCTTTGATCCTTGTGAAAGAATCATGGGGGATAAAGCTCCACTTAACTTCGTTCTCCTTCTTAGGAGTATCTGTAATTCCTTTAACTATCTCAACATAGTTGGGTATGAATCGCCTTAAGAAATTTATCCTCCCCAAAAAGGCTTGGACTTCTTTCTTGTTTCTGGGCAAGGGAATAAGGTTGATGGATTTGACTCATTTAGGATCAATCTTTACTCCTTCCTGCGCTACTATGTGTCCAAGAAGCTTCCCCTCACTCAGGGTGAACTGAGATTTCTTCGGATTCAAAGAGAGGCCATACCTTCTGCACTTCTCGAAAGTGAGTTTTAAATGGAGGATATGCTCTTCATCAGTCTTAGAAAAGACTGTGATGTCGTCTAAGTAGACTACCACAAATTTATCTTGCTCGCCCATGAAAGTTATGTCCATTTCTCTCTGAAATGTGGCCCCTGCATTTATCAACCCGAATGACATGCATGCGTACATGAAGGTTCCCCATAGGGTGGTGAAAGTAGTCTTTCTCTGGTCTTCAGGGTGGACCGCCACTTGGTTATATCTTGAGAATCCATCCATCATAGACATTATGGCTACACCTACTACCTTCTACAATATATTATCCATCTTGGGAAGATGGTAGTTATCTTTTATAGACACCCTTTTTAAATTCCAGAAGTCCACGCATAGCCTTATATCTCCACTCTTTTTATGGATAGGGACCAGATTAGCTACCCACTCAGAGTATCTTAGAGGGACTATGATCTTGGCCTACAACAACTTCCTTACCTCATTTTCAATGGAGGGGAGTAAGAGTGGGTTTATTTGTTTGAGTTTCTATTTGCATGGCTTTATCCCGCCCTTCAAAGGAATTTTATGCTGAATAATATTTGTATCAAGCAATTTCAAATCATTATAAGACCAAGAAAATACATATTTGTAAGTTTCAGATAGATCTAAATACCCATGTTTGTATTGCAAGGGGATTTCTTTGGACAACCCGATCATCTGGGGTTCCTCCTTTGATCTGATGTTGCAGTCCTCTACTTGCTCATCCTTCTTTGGGGCCATTTATTTGGACATTATGTCATCTTTATTGAAAATTCTTTCAAGTGGAACAAGTCCACGAGGGATGGTGTTCCCTTTTAGTTGCAATTTCTTTTGCCCAACCACTATGTCTTTCCACGGAGTGGCTTCTTGTTGTGCTTCTTCTTCTTCAATGGTGGAGTGGGAAAACTCCCCAAAGACTTCTATGAATCTTTTGACCTACTTGTCATCTTCGAATACCTGCCAATGTTTGACATTATCAGGTATTTAAGGCCTATGTCTGACTTATATCTCATATCTGAGGAGTGGATTTTATGGGGGCCTAAAGTGCTTGCAGCTACCACAAGAGAGTTAGCCATCATGTTTTCTTCCCTGGGCAGAAACTAGATGTTAAAGGCCAGGAAGAAATTGTCGATTAAGTCCCACACTTCATTTTGGTACATCCTCAACTTGGGGTGTTTGGCCAGGCATTGGTTTTTGATCTGCCTTACAACCAGCTCAAAGTCTCCATGGACTGTAAGGCATTCAATATTCTTCTTTTTTGTTGAAGAACTATCTGTTATAACCATAAACAAAATCGAATTCAAGCATCAAACTTTACAAGGGCCAAGTGAGAACATTGACATCCTTATTGGGGAGGTCATATGGTAACCTCATAGAATTGGATACATCTTAGATGTATCAGAGGCATGTTTATTGAGTTTAGTATTTGGGGTTTTTCGTGCCACAAAGAGAAACATTTTGCTCTTTTGCTTGGTTTTGAGGTGTAATGTATCTCAAATCACGAGTCTGCAATCTTCAAAGATGAAGTACTACTTGTCACATTTCAGTGATTTTTTATCATAGCTTGGGATCATCAGAGCATTGATTAGTTTACAAGATGTGTAGTTTGTAGGATATTTCTAGGACTGACTTGAGCATCTGAACAATGGCAATGAGATATAACAAACCGTGCTATCAAATTTTAGGCCATCCAAAATATTATGTCATTGTGATATATGAGGATATATTCCTGTACTATATTAGAGGCTCTTATTTTCCCCTCAGAGAAAATTTTGAGTTGTTTGTGCTTTAACAACTAACAGAGTGTTACATTGCAAATTGAAAAGATTGAAGAAATATTTATCATTAGTCTCTTTTTTCTCAGAATCTCATGGGATATGATGTCTGCTATGGTTTGGATGCAAGGTTGGGTGTAATGATGGATTTTTTATTGGGTCATAATTTTATGGCAAGAACACACGTAGTTGTAAGGAGAGAGTGTATCCATTTCACTATGAACATTAGTTGTAAGGCAAGAATGTATCCATTTCACTATGAATATCTTGTTGCCTTGTAGATTTTTTTCAGTAGCTATAAACTTCTAAGCATGTTTCAGTAAAAGAAATACACAAGCAAGTCTATTGAAGGGAAATATAAAGCACTGCATTGCCCTGCCAAATTAAAATTAAAATTAAAATTTATATATATATATATATATATATATATATATATAACCTGGGGGATTCATTGTAGTGATAGAAGTATACACTACAAATCTATCAATATTTGGCTTGAGAGTTTACCATCCATTATAAAGGGTTTGATATGGATACTGTAATATGGGTTGAAAAGTAGGTGTTAAGGTCTAGAAGGGTTAAGTTCATTGCCCCATGCCTTATATAGGTGTTTATGGGGATTCAAAGGATTGAAGCAATTTGGAATTACAGAAAGGATTACTCGATAGCCCATATTGACAGGGAAAAAAAACAAGGTGGTTGATGCGCTATCAAAAAAAGGACTTTCTTCTCAACATGAAATATGGATGATGAGTCTTACAGTGGGCAACATAACTCACCAGATTCAGGAATTTATTATGCCGGGTACATAACTCACTCTCTCCTCGCCGCCAATCTGGTATGTATCAGGACCCCACAATCTAAGATTTCTCTTCCTCGGTTGTTTCCTCTATTTACAGTTTTGTTTATCGACTGATGCCTCATATTTTGTCTTCATTTGATTCTGAATCATTCTGTTGAGGTCTGTAGTCACGGACTATGTTTAGAACACCCTCTATTATGGTCTGATAGTTTATTCGGCGGCATAAAGTGTTTTCCAAAATAGTATTATGATGTACTGTTTTTATTTCATATGGAATTAATAGAATTTAGCTTTAAAAAGGTGTTAAGGTCAAGAAGGGTACAAATTTGTTGTCCCATGTATTGTATTATTCTAAGGTGTCTAGACTGAAAGATATTGTCTATTTGAGCATTAAGCACAATATTTGGAAATTGACTAAACTATAAGGAAAACTTTACTGTATATTCATTTTATATCAATATTCAGATGGAGGATGGGAATTATTCAGATGGATGGTGGGGATGACATATATCATTTAATATAATCCCTAATCTTGAGGCACTTGATTAAATTGAAACTTTCAACTTATAATTTCGTTATCAATAATTTATCATACACTATAATGAAATTTGAATTTTCTTCAGGCCAATCTATACTTCCTATCAAGTGGAATACTGGTAAATTATTAGGAAACACTCATTTTGTGGTAATATTATTAAGCAGTGGGGTGAGCTTGGTTGGTGAGAATATGACATTGTTACAATTCTCATCCAAGTTCAATATTCGAAAAACGTGGTGAATATGTTTCTCTGGGGATGTGTCCCTTTTAAAGGGGAAAGTTTTGCACAAGTGAAGCTTGTGATGTCCCATATAAGGACATTCTTGAAGACATCTCAAAGTGATCAACACTGCCGATTCTTATGTTCAGATGACAAAAAATGGGCAGGTTATGAGCAAGTATTGTGGAAAAGTTAAAAAAATTAAACTGGTCATTTTATGTTGCAACACCATCAAAGGATCCAACTTGTGACTCAATGTGGCCAAGGGACCCGATGCTATTGAAATGGAGGCATATTCATAAGCGACAAATCTGGCATGTTATGGAAACATGGTTGTTGTTGACACGAAAATGACAACAGGGAAGAGATCATGGGTTCATGCTCAAGGGGCCAACAAGGCTTCCTTGTAGTCTAGGACAATGCCGACATTTTCACCTTACCCGGAGGGCAAGGAGTCTCACCTAAGGCTTTTCGCAGCTGAAGTCAGATGGGGTTGGGTGGGGTATCGAGGAAATGCAAATAACATACAACAATAGCTCATCACACTCAATTCTCTGTACTTATCTAAGATTGTCATTCTGCTCATGCCATTGCAGGAAACTACCTAGTTATTGATCATTCATTTAAAAAATTAAATAATCCATAATGAACACAACAATATAATAAGGAACCCAAATTGCTTCTTTCATTAACTACAATATAAGAGAGTACAGAATAGAGTATACAAGGCTCGAGGCCCGTTCATCAAATACACAAAGAGTACTTTTCATAGAACACAACTGACAAGAATGGACATAAGCAGAGCCGAGGACAGTCCTAGCCTTTCCGCAACCGATCCGACTCTCAGGATCCCACCCTTTGCTCACCCAATTCATCACCAACTGCTTCCTCATGCTATCTTTTTCCTTTTATCATTTTCTTTGCATTCCCATTACCAGTTCCGTTCGGTTGACTCTACCCTTGTCTACCTTCTATTTCCCTTGCTCGGCTGCTTCTGTACTCTTCCGCCACCTTGCCGCAACTACCCGTTCACTCCCAGTTCTTGTCCCTTTCCTTTGGTTGCAGTTTCACAACCCAAATCATTGTCCCTGCCGCCTGTTCTTGACCTATATTCTCGCGAAAATCCAAAATCAAAATGAAGACCCCAACAGGCCCCGACCACAGTTCTTTGACTCATCCCCGAGTCAATCTATCTTAAGTGTTTCACCTTTTTTTCTGTTCCTGGCAGTGTCTCTGTCATTATCGTTTGTTGTTGTATCGGTTCCTCCTCTTGCAGCGCTACTGTTTCTACCCTCGACTGTGTTGGTCCTGCTTCATGCGGGGCTGCTTCTGCTACACTTTGGCCTTCTTTTCCGAGCAAAGGCCCCAACTTAGGTACTGCGACAATCATTTCTTGGCAGAAGCGGTTATAATCTTCCAATGTCATCTGCCAGACGCCTGTGAGGGTTTCTGTCTTTTGGAGAAATTTGGTCGCTGATGTGGAGTTCGGTTTGCTCAGGCTAGGTATTTTGCAGGGTGCTCCACTGTTCTTCGACATCGTCACATACCTCCCACAACACTATCACGTGTTACAGATCAATGGCCTTAGATCACAAATTTTCCTTTTTGTTTTGGTTGATTCCTCCTCAATTTCTTGTACCCTAGCCTCGAGAGAGGCGATCTCATCATCAATTTGCTTTAGCTGGCCTTTGTCCCTGCAGGTCTTGTTGTCAGCGATGCATTGTTGGAGTTGTTGGCGAAGTGGATAGACTGGCTAGTTTTTCATGGCCAAGCTTCCTGACCAATCATTGACTTGCTCCAGTAGCACATAACCATCTGCCAGGGCATCAGTTAGCGAAGCTTTTAGCGCAACGACAATGTGGAGTTTCTGCTCAATCTCCGCGATGTAGCTTGTAGTTGGATCGGGCAACGCTGCTCTTGCCGTATCTAAACTCTTCTTCAACTCCTTGTTGGTGGCCACAAGTTCCGTGCATGCTGTCTGAATATGGTCGCAATAGTTGACCAATGTGTAGGCCGAAAAATCCTCAGGCACTTCAATTACTAAATCGACCATAGTTGGCCAAAGTGCTCTTAGCTTTGATGTCACCTGCTCAACCTGTGATTGCAGTTGTTGATTGGTCTGTCAGAGCTGATCTCGCTCTGTCGTGATAGTGACAATTTGTTGCTTCTGGTGCTCGTGCTCAGTGACCAGGTCATTATGGATCTGTTCAGCCCTATGAGTTGCATGTTGGATAAATTCAAACAACTATGTAGATGACCAGTGCTAAAGGTTCTTAGGCTGCATTGTTGATGGGTCCGGGAAGTTTCTTTGCAGGGGTTGGCTGTTAGCAATAGATGTTTCTGAGTGGCCTTGGGGGGAAGTTGTAGGTTGCGTGGTTTCAAGAAATTGAGGAGTGGGAGGGATAATTACTAGCTTTGGAACAACAGGGAAATTTATTGGAAATGAGGCTTCAAACGGTTCGATCGCAGTGGAGTGTGGTTGTGAGGTGATTGGTTCCTCGCCCAGGAGTGGGCCCGTTCCTAACAATAGGGATACCAGGGATGTTTGAACAACAGTATGGCCTTCACCCTCGTTTAGTGACTTGGTGGACTGGATAGCTGAATCGACTTCCATTTCTTCTGTGGCTATGTGGTGCCTGGAGGGATTGTGTCAGACAAGGTCGCGGAGGTGGAAGTTGTATGGGGGGATGGATCCCACGACCCAGGTGAAACAGTAGAGGTAGATTGTGGGTTTTCTTCAACAATTGGGGAGGCCGATGTTGACTAGAGTCCATCACTGGTGAGGTCAACAACAGTCACGACAGGCATTGTCTTTTGCTTCTTGGTTGCTGGTACCTTGGTACCTTTGGGCTACCTGGGTTTGGGGATGGTTGGCTTTGTCTGAGAGTGAGGGTCGCGATGGGGAATAACCACAACGAGGGGAGTAGTTATGATCGGATTGAACAAAGTAAACCCTTGAAAAGCAACGGACTAGGGAGTCATACCTGATGAACCCTTGAAGCTGGCAATTGTCTGCTTAATGGAGCTCATATGTTGCTCCATTTGACAAAACACTGGTTGTAATTCCTCCTCTTCCTGTTGCTCTCGTCTGTGTCTCTTGTCAGCGGTTGCATACCCCCAAACAAATATTTGAACTGGCCATCTGTAATCTCGCAGGTGACCCCTGGCCACGATCTGACCTCCGTGTGGAATTCCCCTTCTGCTAATGTGAACCTCTACGACCTCATTTGGAAAGTCTCCGGATGAACGCACTGTGATCTGATATAAGTTTGGCCATGTGTTACCCAAAACAGATTTCTTGCGAGTAACTATCAAGTAATCCCTTAGGGATTCTCTCCACCCCCCTTATGGTCACGAGCATCTTCTGGTACCAGTCCTTAAAGCATACCTCATTGATCTCTTTGTTGTTGGGGTCCCCGGACGTCCTCCATGGTGTGTATCTGAGCGCTAGTGGTTGCTCATCTGTGATTTCCGCGAGGTTCCTCCCTGCTGGCGGGCACCATTTCCACATCGCCAAAGTCATAATCAAATACCGAAAATGAAATTTGTGCTTCATCTGTAGACATCCTCACAAGCTTAAAATAACTTATTCAACATAAATGTATACCAATTGAGCAAAATTCCTTCGCAACAATGCTCCGCAACTGATATGGTGTCCAACGTGCACTCATTTCTGGAGAAGTGTCACATTACTTTCCTTGCAATGATGTAGCAGGTGAATATAATGTGGTCTTTGTTGATCAAATCTATTTTAGTGCCCTTTCCACCGCGCTTGGTGTTATACTTGCTGTAATAATCATTGTCCCCCTCTTTCTTGGCTCGCTTCGACCTGGTTTGGAATGGTCAAGACTACATCTCCTGTTACTGAGAGTTCGGTGAGGCGCTGAATGTCCTCCACATGAATTGGATATTCCTTGTCTAACCAAAACGAGACACCATGCATGCTTCTCACCAAAAGTTTAGTGCATTGCATTATAGTGAAATATGGTTAGAAAACTGACAAACTCCTTAAATTGATCAATGTCGACCATTGAAGTGACCGAAATGTTCCTTTGATCTTCGTCGCCATTATTCCATCACCCTTCGGAACTTCTTCTATATATACCTCTCACTTGAGCGCTGGAAACTGGAAGAAATCTGAAAGATCGTGTCTACTAGTGTTACCTTGTCATATTCCCATATAATGATTCTATAACACTAATTCAGGCATCTAATTTGTCTTAAGGAACAAAGATTATCTTTATCATACTTTTGCGTTGCTAATATACAACAGTTACAAGGGGCTGATAACGAGTGCTTGAGCGACGTTGTTGAGTTTCAAACTGAGAATCGAAGAATTTTTTCACTTGAATTGGAAATTATGAAAATTCCTACATATCCATACAAATTAAGTAGACCAACTTCGACACGACGTTTCTGACTAGACTTGCTAACTAATTACTACGACAACTCTCCCTAGGCAGACTTGATCGTGTTAACTGATCGCTAGCTGAGATGTACCTAAATTGGATGACACATGACGGGAAAAGTACAAAGTGGAGCAGATGGGTAATAATGTGACTGTAATGGCGGCTTTATTAGTTAACTCTTTCCATAACGGGAAAATATTCTATGGAAATTTACCTGACAGGGGTATTATTACCTAATTATTATGGAAAAGACTCTAAGTACGGTGGATAAGACTTGTGAAACATGTGACTGACCTCCCTGACCACAGTCGGTTGTGGTGAGGTGGCATAGGTGCCGCAACTGAACTGACACATGAGAATTATTGTATTGAAAATAAAATAAAAACTTAAACAGATTGACTGCTTGACTGTCTTATTCCTACTGACTCTAAACCTACCTATATGCCCTTTTTAGAGACCTCATCAATTAGAAGATTGGGTGTTGTGCTAGTGGAAAGGCTTCAGGCATGCGCCATTCACCCATCCTGGTATCAATATTCCATCCAGTTGTGCAAGTTTCACCGCTCCGGACTCCCTGATTTCCGCGACTATGAATGGACCAAGCCAATGCATCTGCAACTTACAGGGAACTTCTGAAACTTGTTGTTGTATAATAAAAATTGTCCTCCAACTATGAACGATTTTCTCTTAATGTGCCTATCGTGCCATGCTTTCTGCCTCGTTTTCTCAACAGACTGGTGGAATTCAACTAGAAATCTGGCTTCATCTAATTCCATCAATTCCTCCAAACGCTTCTGTAGTGATGCATCATCCGTCATCTTTGTAGCTTGAGAAATGAAGATGCTCGGTACTGCAAATTCAGCGGGTACCATGACTTCCCATCCATATACCAACTGGAAAGGTGTTTTCTTGTGTGATCGCTTGACTGTCATTTGGTACGCCCATAGCATGGCTGGTACATGCTCATCCCAATTGTCTCGACTTGCCAAACATATCTTTGTTAGTCCCTTTTCCAGTATCTTGTTGAATGCTTCAACCGTCCCGTTAGCCTGAGGGTGGTATGGGCTACTCTTATGATGTTGGACTAGGAAATTTTGTAGGAGGGACGCAACTGTTTCATTTATAAAATGAGTCCCTTGGTCACTTGTCAGGCTTTTTGGGCATCCAAATCTGGATATGATGTTTTAAAAAATGAACCTCGTGGTTGTGTCTGCTCTACAATCTTTCACTCATGCCGCCTCTGCCCATCACGTGAGATATTCAGTAGTTGTGATGATATATTGTGCTTGATAATGACGTGTTGGTGGGTTGATCGGCCCAATGAAATCAACTTCCCACTTTTCAAATATCTGCATTATATGTACCGACTGTAATGGTAATTCATCACGATGCAACGATTTTCCAACTCTCTGACACACATCACAACCTTTCGCATATTCTTTGGCATCCTTGTAGAGTGTAGGCCACCATAACCCTACTTGCAAGACCTTCCTCACCATTGCTTTTCCCCCGACATGCCCTCCTGCAACTCCAGAGTGGCACTCCCATAGGACATCTTTCCTTTCATGCTGGAGGAGACATCGCCGCAAGACTTGATCGAGGCCCAACTTATATAGATGTCCTGCGATCAATTGATAGTCAGTTGCTCGCACCACCATGTGTCTCTTCTGTGTCACTGTATGTCCCTCCGGACATTGCCCTGTGGCTAGAAAAGCTGTGATTTCCTCCAAGTAGTTAGGTATTTCTTCTATGCAGAATAAATCAGTGTCCAGTAGTTGATCATCTAGGGAGCCCCCACTTTCCCCTGATTCCAGTCTAGAGAGGTGATCTAGTCCCACATTCAACTGACCTAGTTTAATGATAACCTCGAATGTAAACTCCTGGAACAATAGTAGCCACCTACAGATTCTTCCCTCTAAGACTGGCTTGTTGACCAAGTATTTTAATGCCGAGTGATCTGTAAAGAATTTGAATGGGGCTCCAAGTAAATAGTGTCAAAACTTTTGCAAGGAGTACACCATGGCTAGTGCTTCTCTTTCAGTCATGGTATAGTTCTTTTCTGCAGTCGACAACTTCCTACTTGCAAAGTAGATTGGATGATCCAAGTTCCCTTCCCCTGGTTGCACCAACACTGCCCCTAGCGCAATGCTTGATGCATCGATATGTACATGGAATTGTTTGTTCCAGTCCGGGTATACTAAGATGGGTGCACTTACCAACTTTTCCTTTAGGATGTTCAACGTCGCTTGACAAGTCTCTGTCCAGTTGAATGCTTCCATCTTCTTGAGCAACTTCTCCATGGGAGTGGTTATGGATGCATAGTTGTGGATGAATCAACGATAATACCCTGTGTGGCCTAGTGTCGATCGCAACTGCTTCACATTGGCTGACGGATCCATATTTACAATTGTTGCAACCTTTGTAGGGTCCACACAAACACCGTCTTTGCAAACGATGTGGCCCAACAACGTACCAAACGAAACTGCAAAGATACACTTCTTCAGGTTTAGGGAGTTGTAGCTGTCTGCACCGATCAAACATTACTCTAAGTAAGCTAGCATGCTTCTTCAACAGATTGTAAACTATCCAATCATCCATGTATACCTCCAAGAACCAGTGAATGTAGTCTCTGAAAGCGGCAATAACAATTCGGGAGAACACAACAGGTGCATTCTTTAGGCCAAAAGGCATGACGTGGTATGTGTACGAGCCCCATTCTGTGGTGAACATTGTTTTCTTCTTGTCGTCCTCTGCTATTCGAACTTGATGGTACCCTGAGAACCCATCTGTGAAGGAGTAGGCTTCATTCCCTGCAACATTATCCAAGACCTCATCACTGAAAGGTGTGGGGAATGGGTCATGGACACAAGCGTTGTTGAGGCTATGGTAGTCTACACAGACCCTTATTTCCATGGCGTCCTTTTTGTTCTGGATCACTATTGGGTTGATCCATTCTGCTTCATCTACCAAAAAGATGAGTCCTGCCTCCAACATTTTATCTATCTCCTTCTTGACCTTTTCTTTTACTCTTGGGTTTAGCCTATACAGTCTGTGCTTCACAGGCTTGGTGTCAAGCTTTAACACAATTTTCATTTCTTTGATATCTCCTTTGATTCCTTTTAACTCCATGACTGAAGCTGGGAATAAATCCTCATACTCATGCAATAGATCAAAAATTTCCTTAGTCGTGTGCTCATCCCAGTAGTCCCCTATTGATGCCATCTTTGGTTTGTCCTCCATCCCGATGTTATGCTTCCGTAGTTTTACTGGGAGCAAGTGGGGGGCATCTATTACTGGTCCCTCTTGAATATCCCTTTCTCCTTTAGTCTCTTGAAACGTTAGGTGCCTCAGTCCCTCTAAATCATCCTCCTCTAGATCTACGCTCACCATCCCGCAAGCCATGGACTCTGGGTACCCTGACTCATAAAAGTATTGCAGGAAATTTTCGTCAATGCATCCTTCCCATAACTGTCTTGATGTGAAGAGTATTCTTTTGATGGCATACAAAGCCTCGGTTAGCCATTTGTCACTATCTTTAAATGAAAAACTGCTACGGAATTGTTCAGCCAGTGCGTCCCAGTCCCCAGTTTGTCTTCGAATTTCTTCTTGTATGTACCAAGCCTGCGGGACTGTACCTAAGGTGTGTACAAACATGTGTACCCATAGCTCCTTCGAGATCTGTTCCCTGCTCCATCTGTATGTGCAACATTCTAGGTGTTGTTGGGGATCAGAGTCCCCCCTATATTTTACACTCTCTCACGGTCAATCCCCTTCCTGCTTGAACCCTTCTCTCATGTCCCGCTTTACCTTGTCCTAGTCATGAAGGGTGTTGTGGTGAGATATCCACCACCGTGCTAGAGTTGCTTGCAGTGAAATGTCTAGCAATGATACCTTGTGGCTTTCCCTTATGGTTCTATCAACCTTACTTAGAAATACGTCTACCAAGTCTATGCCATGGAAAGTAGGATAATCACTTACCTCTGTCCCAATCCAGTTGATGCAACATATTGTAGCGCAACATCTTGTATTGACTTCGTATCCTCCTTGCTGCCAGGCATCCCATGTAGCCTCAAATCCAACCTCTGAGCTCTGTATACTCCTTTAGTTGACTGACCCTTCCACCATGGGATTGATATAGTCTTCCCTCCTCCCTGTTGTTAATCGGTATAACTAGTCTACTATTCCAAGTTCATCTCGGTCATCTACTGGTTCTGTGAATCTTGGCCCTTGGTATGGATCCAATGGCTATATTACCCACACCCATTCCACTTCAAAGATCATCAAATCCTTCTTGAGATCAATGACAACATAATTCTCATAAGCCCAGTCGATGCCAAGCAGTGTTGGGTAAGGATCTTTGTCCCCCATTATATCTATTACCTCAAATTTTGCGTGTGTTTTCACCCTTGCGACATCTACTTCCACATCTTCCAACCTCCCAATGGGCAAAATGCAGTATTGGTTAGCCATCCGCAACTGGATCGGTGAGTACTTCAACTGTGGTTTTCCCAGTTCCTCCCATGTTTTCCTGGGTAGAATGTTAACATCTGAACCCAGGTCCAACATTGTATCTTTGATCTAGAATCCTGCCACTTGTGCGTCAATTTGGAACTCCCTACCTATTCTTTTCTTGTTTCTTTGGACTCTCCTCGTGTGTTTCTCTAGCAGATTTGTCAAGATTCCTTCTTCCCTAATTTCTCCTTCCAATAGAATTGCTTTCAGAGTCATGCATAGCTCTCCTAACATATGATCATTGTCGAAAATCTACAAGAACGACTTGAACCATTCCTTAATCGGGTGGGACACGGTGGGCTTTGCTAAATTTGGTACCTTGTCCTTCTGGGATTACACCAAGTTTTCGAACATTTTTGCTACCTCCTGATAGTATTGTTTCTGCTGTCTAGGGTCGTATGATTGTTTTGGGGAAGCTACTTGAACAATCGGGGGTTTCTCTAGTGCACCCTGGTCAGCCCCCGTCTTCTTTCCTCCTCTGGTTACTATGTTTATATTGGATAGTGGAATTATTTTAGTAACCCTCGATTTTGCATTGATCAAGTTAGTACCCCTGTGCCTGGTTCACTCTTCCCATTTTGTGATCAACTCGAGGCATTCCTTTCTTGCGTGTGTGTTGACCCAGCATTGAGGCAACCAAGGTCTTCTTGGAAGAGGACAGACTCTGGCAACATGTCCCTCCTGGTCGCAGTTGTAGCATTGCATAGGTCCTCTATCCCCTATTCTTCCTCCTCTCGTTCCTCCTCCCCTTCCTCGCCCTCCGCGAGTGGTCTCATTGATCCTGAAAGTTGACCGATCTAGCTGCTCCGCTAGAGCATCCAATGCTTGACACTGTTCAGTGTGGTGAGTCATGGACGCACAAAACTCATAGTAAGTATTGCTTGGTATGGTTGAATACTTTTGCAATATAAGGCACAATCGAAGTGAGTGTCCATAGTTCCTACAAACCTCATAGTAATCAGGTTGGTTTCAACCCAGAAATACCCCTTGTGATCCTACTGCTGCAACCCTAGCTGTAGGCGAAGCCCCTGATGGTCCAGCGAGCCCTAATGTAGGATTCATGCCTCTTAGCCTGGGGCATTTAGTCGCGACGTGACCTTCAATCAAACAATGGGTGCACCACACGTTGGGTCTCGCTGGGTAGACTGGCTGTAAGTCTTTCAATTTCTCTGTTAAGTCGGCTATTTGATTGATCCAGATTTAAACTGGAACGCAACAAATTACAGAGATAACCATAAACATAGAGATGCAGCTGAAATAATACTTCATTTCATTAATGTAAAATACTGAAATATGCTTACAAACAGAAATGGAAATAAACCAGCTAGGGCAATGGTAGCTTATCTCTGAGAAGAGATGTGGCGGCTACATACCTCTGAACTGTGTTACAATGAGGCTCGAAGGCCTATTTATTGTTGAGAAACAATGGAAAACCCTTAACATCCCAAAACCTAACCCTAGAAGATGAAACGCCAAATTATGGACCCCATTTGGGTAAATTGGTACGTCAATTTCCCGGGGTCGTAACTTTGGCACCCAATCTCCGTTTGACACGTACAATAGCTCGTTAGAAAGATTTATCCGAGAATTAAAACTTTGGGAAGAGCAACATTGGTCCATTGGTCCATGGACCCATGTTGCTCCCAGATTTCCCAAAAAACATCATTTAGGGCCTCAAAACGGCTTCGGAAGTTCAAGACCCGAAAAATTGCTAAAAATAGTAAACTGTGCTACAAATAAGGAAACTGAAAAAATGAAAGAGACAGGTCCAAGTGGGATAGGTGGGTGGCCACCAACATCCACCTGGATCATTCTTTCCCCCTTAGGAAGCAATGGTCCTCATTGAGTTGAGTTCCTCCATCTGCTGAACTTGGTCCCTGGTGAGTTGTTCTGCAATCTCGAATGTGTCCAGTAATGGTGGGAAGCATGGTTGAGGGCGGTACACATTGAACACTTGGTGCAGGTGAAGGAATGGAGGAATGTTGTGTTCCAAAGCATTGTTTCCCAAAGCCTTAGTAATGGTGTAAGGACCATGTCGGCATGGTCAGAGCTTCTGATGGGCTCTTGTAAGGCATTCTTTCTACAGATGCAACCAGACTTTGTTGCCCACCTAAAGCTTGTGTGCTACCCTTGTGGGTGAGGAGAAGTTGTTCCTATGTTCTGTCATGACCGTATTCTTTTGCTGCTATTGCTGCGTGGAGGAACCCTTTGCTGGGGTCATGGATGTGGTGACGATCTTCCCCTTACTTTGGGAGTGAATCAGACAGAAAATGAACTTCCTAGTTTGGGAGATGAGCTTGTTGACTTTCTTAGTAGAGATCAAAGAGGTGGCGGTAGGTGGGGCTACCTCCGGTATCCTGTATAGTGAATTATCCAAAGAAATAATGACAGCGCGAGGCCTTGACTCATACACAACATGTCACGTCCACAAGTATGGCTGGCCTAATAATACATCACAAACATCCAGAGGTGTAACATCACACAATACCTCGTCTGTGAAGGGTTTGATGATGTAGGGAAGGCGACACTGTTGGCGAGCTCGAAGATCTCGTCCTTCATGAAGCCACCCGATAATGTACGGCTGCGGATGTGGTGTAGTTGGTAGGCCTAATCACTTCATGACCTTTGCTGAAATGAGGTTCTTTTGGCTACCACTGTCGACAATGAATTGCAGCAGCGAACCCTTCACCCACATCTGTGAGTGGAAAAGAAGCTTCCCCTTCTCTAGGTCTTCGGGCTCAATCTTCTAGATCTTGGCGGTGGCAACAATGACATTGGGCTCCGCATCAATGATCTACTTCCCTTTGCCATTCCCCTTGTCGGGTTCTGACTCAGTGTCAGAACATGCCTCTGATTCTGAAGCCTTCAACTTGGCCACCAACGGCTACTTGGTCTGACACTCACTTGTGTTAAGAGTGGGACTCTTGTGGAACTCACACCACTTTCTTGTGTACTTCTTCAACTTGGTGGTGTTATTCTTTTCTTGTGGCTTCGACAGATTGTCTTGGGTCACCCCGCCTTGACTTTGTCCTTTGGTCTTCGGATTTGCAGATTTGAAGTCTCGCTTCTTTTGTTCGAAGTTTTGCTCGATTTTGACAGCATATCGGTACGCCGTGCCGAGCGAGGATATGTTCAGGAACTCCATCTCTTCCTGGATGTATCTGTGTAGGCAGCCGCAGTATTTGAGTACCAGATGCAGCTCAGAATCTTTGATACCCAACTGTGTGCAAAGGGTATGAAAAATGTTTGTGAACTCAGGCATGTCTTGGTCCCTCCCCTGCCGCAGCGTGGTCCACTTCATGTATCGATCCTCATAGCTTCTGACAGGGTAGTACTGCTCCTTGATGGCATCCTGAAATGAATTCCAAGTGGGTGCGGCTGAAAATAGTGAGCCTGTACTTTCATCCTTATGCTTGTAGTAGGTTTCCCACTAGTCCTTGACATGGGGGGCTGCTTTGAGAAGAGCGAAAATAATCTTTTCCCGAATGGAAAAATCATGAACAGAAGAATAACCCTCTAGCAAATTTAACCATTTATCGACGGCATCTGCGTCTATCTGACCCTCGAATATGGGGATTTCAAAATTAACTTGTACCTTAAACGGTGTGGCACTTCCAGAGTAGCTGTTGGAAGCCGATGCATCGCCCTTGGGTAGCCGCTGAAGGATCTGGGCAAAGTTGTCCATCATCACATTCCTCTGTCGCTCGAGGGATTCTTCGAGCAAGATTTTGATAGGATCTGCTGCCCCCTCGTCTTTCTTTTCATCCGCTATGGGAGGCTGTCGGGATTTAAGAGGCTGGTCTTGCAAAGGTTCGACCAGTTCAAGCCCTAACTCCTTATATCCCGACCTCGTTGGGGACATGCAAAGAAAAATAGAGAAAAAAAACAAACCGCTCTGATACCACTGATCCAGATTTAAACAGGAACACAACAAATTATAGAAATAACCATAAACATAGATATGCAGCGGAAATAATACTTCATTTCATTAATGTAAAATACTGAAATATGCTTACAAACAGAAATGGAAATAAACCAGCTAGGGTGATGGTAGCTTATCTCTGAGAAGAGATGTGGCGGCTACATGCCTCTGAACTGTGTTACAATGAGGCTTGAAGGCCTATTTTTGTTGAGAAACAATGGAAAACCCTTAACATCCCAAAACCTAATCCTAGAATATGAAACGCTACATTGTGGGCCCTGTTTGGGTAAATTGGTACATCAATTTCCCGGGGTCGTAACTTTGGCACCCGATCTCCATTTGACGCGTACAATAGCTCGTTAGAAAGATATATCCGAGAACTATAACTTTGGAAAGAGAAACATTGATCCATGGACCCATGTTGCTCCCAGATTTCCCAAAAAACATCGTTTAGGGCCTCAAAACGGCTCCGGAAGTTCAGGACCCGAAAAAATTGCTAAAAATAGTAAATTGTGCTACAAATAAGGAAACTGAAAAACTGAAAGAGATAGTTGTGGGGGTCTAAGTGGGATAGGTGGGTGGCCACCAACATCCACCTGGATCACTGATGCTAGAGTCCCATGATCGACAGGTCTTGTGACCCTACCCTCCCCGATATTCATGTGGGTACCCTGCCATTGCCTTAACGCAAGTTGCCTGCTCCAGAGCATCCTGCAGGGTTTCAATCTTGTGTTGTATTAAGGGCGTTTGGGTAAGGGGTAGGAGTGACTTGATAAACTAAGCCCTTTGGTGATGGGATCTATGGGGTAACTTAGCTTGCCGATTGCGTCCTTGAACCTATGCATCAACTCCCAGGCGATCTCTCCATCCCGCTATTTTATCTCCCATAACTCTGACAACCCTTGTTGATCTATCTATGGAAGCTTGAATTCTTATACAAATCTCTTCTTGATGTCATCCACCATCGGATTCTGGTTTAGCTATGCCCATTTGATAAACCATCTCAGGGCTCTCTCCTTAAGGGTGGTATAGAATTCGATCACCTTCACATTGTATGGCGTTTGGTGAGCTCTCCATATAGCTTCGTAGAGGTACCAATGTTGCTCCACATCCTCATTCCCTCGACCCGAGAACTCCAGGTATTTGGTAAAGGATCCTGCCATTCTGGCTTGAACGTGCTAGAAGCACAAAGCCTTGGGTCCCTAGCTGTTGAGATCCTTGCAATCCTAGATTACTAATACTACTATTCCCACTACTATTAAAGGTACCAAAATTTGTTTTATATCTAACATGCACATTATGTATCCGTATTGCTTTAAGCAACTTAGCAACAAATTTACCAGGACTGTTGTAAAGTACCAGGGGAAGGTCGGGGTGAACGCTACCTGAGCTTTGGGGGGTTGGATGCTTGATTTCATCTAGCGCATTGCCCTCCACAAATAGTTGTCTCATAACATCACACATCTCATCTTCCATCTCTTCCTCGGGATTGCTGCAACCACTTCCATTAGACACCTCCCCTGCGACTGGGGAGGGAGGGCTCCTACCACCTTCCGTTCTTCCATCTAGCCCATCTGTCTCTATTCCTTTCTCTGAGTTCTCCACCATCTCATCTCTTCCTTCTGGACCCTTCAACATCGCTCCTGCTTGGTGTGGTCCCTCCGCATGCACCTTCATAGCCTGCATGGCCCTTTCCTGCCACTTTTATGCTATCAGCACCCTCCTCTACGCTCTCACTTCCCTAGCCCTTCGTGAGTCTTCTACATCCATCCTTTCAGCGACATCATAGTCCCCCGTTCAGTAGCATTTGCCCCCTTTTATCCTTCCCCCAGCACTGGGGTTTTACACTACCATGCTCGCCTCTTGGAAAGAAATTAAACCTTCTTCCACCATCAGAATTTTAATCCAAAGAGGTACTTCCTTTAGCAATTTTCCTCTCAACCTCGATCTGAACACCGCATCAGCCTTCGAGAAAGACTAATAACTTTCTGTTGCAAACTCGACCACGTATCCCTCTAGTGTAGTATGTACCCAAAAGTCTATTGCTCTTGTCAGATCGGTGTCAAGGTGCTAGAGTGTTGCAAGATCAATGGGGCCCCGACCGCGATGAGATGGCTGTTGTCCTTTCGGCCGACCCTTCACTTGCAGTCTCTACAACCAATTATATAGTTCCTTTGGGAACTTACACTAGAAGATCTCCTACTGATTGCTTGCAGTTTTTGAATACAAGATCTCGTCGTTCACCTTAGCAACAGTCCGACTTCGAAGGACAGCTTGCTGCAACACAAACCAATCCACTTGGTCGTCCCACCAGTTTCTTATTTCTTTCTTAAAGATCCTCGATACCATATTCCGAACTCCTCTTTTTGATTTCAGGTTCCGACAACGAAACCATTTGTTGACACGAAAATTACAACAAGGAAGAGACCCTAGGTTCAGTGTCAAGGGGCCAACAAGGCTCCACTGTAGTCTAGGACAATGCTGACATTTTCACCTTACCTAGAGGGCAAGGAGTCTCACCTGAGGCGTGCCGTGACCAAAGTTAGATGGGGCTGGGTGGGGTATCGAGGAAATGAAATGAAAATAACATACAACAATATTTCATCACACTCAATTCTCTGTACTATCTAAGACTGTCATTCTGCTCATGCCATCGTAGGAAACTACCTAGTTATTGATCATTCATTTAAAAATTTAAATAATCCATAATGAACACAACAATACAATAAGGAACCCAAACTACTTCTTTCATTAACTGGAATATAAGAGAGTACATGATAGAGTATACAAGGCTTGAGGCTCGTTCATCAAATACACAAAGAGTACTTTTCATAGAACACAACTGACAAGAATGGACATAAGCAGAGCTGAGGACAGTCCTAGCCTTTCCGCAACCGATCTGACTCTAAGGATCCCGCCCTTGCTCACCCACTTCATCACCAACTGCTTCCTCATGCTATCTTTTGCCTTTTATCCTTTTCTTTGCATTCCCATTGCCAGTTTCGTTCAGATGACTTCGCCCTTGGCTGCCTTCTATTTCCCTTGCTCGACTGCTTTTGTACTCTTCCACCACCTTGCCGCAACTGCCCGTTCACTCCCAGTTCCTGTCCCTTTCCTTTGGCTATCAGTTCCGCAACTCGAACCGTTGTCTGTGCCACCTATTCTTGAGCTTTTTTCCCGCCAAAATCCATAATTCAAAATGAAGGCCCCAACAATTGCCATTGGATACTAGAAAGATAAATGCTAACCGGTGCGAAACAACCACGTAAACTTATTCCATTACTTCAAAGTAGCATATTTCCATGATTTACATGACAAATAACTACAAGCTTCTCAAAATCCCCTATAATAACATCGTTAATGTGTGAACTCATACCAACATTAGCAAAAAAAATACAAGATAATAATGCCAAACTTTTGAGATAGATAAACCATGCATCATGATCTTTGTGGAAAGGTTATTTACAACTTGGTTTCTGTAACAATGTTGGAGTAAGGTGTTTGTATCACACATCATTCTACATATTAATGTGGACAAAGTGCCACTCATCTACATAGACACATCAAGGTGATTATAAATGAAGGATAACAAATATTCCAGAAGCTTAACCTAGTGAAAGAAACTTTCAAGTGGTTTATCCTCGTACAAGTCCTTCCTCTTGCTAAAATCTCTCCATGATGTAGATTTTGCTTCATAACTTTGGAAGACTCAAAACTGTAAGTTGAATTTAAGAAAAATGTTCATTAACAATGGAATGAAATTGCTCCAAATCTTTGATTGTTTTAGAGTTGACCGATTTTCATCTCTACAGAAAATGTGGATTTTCGTTATTTTTGTACATTTCAAACAACTGTTTTGAATGATGGATAGCAACGTCCCTACAACACTGAACACCTTTTGAATAACACTTCTCTAAATCTTCTTCATTGGACCAAAATGATCATTCTTCGTAAGGAATTATGCAAATAGAGAACCCCTACATTACAAGAATTATCACTTCTAAATTATAAACTCATGAATGACTCAAAAAAATTCACTTATATAATAAGCATAAATTATGAAAATGCTGATCTACAATAAAAACCTAACGAGATAAAAACTAAGCATGCGGCTTTTGCTAATAGCTAGCATGGTTCAAATTCTAAAAATATAATTTATGCATATTCTCTAGAACTTATCAATATTATATACATGATTATGAAACCAAATAACAAATTTTTACAATTTTTAACAATCTTATCGACCTACCTTTACGCCTTTCTAAAATAATTACTAATAACATACTTTTATACCTTTCTCATTTTTCTAAAACAATTACCAAATATATATATATATAATTTAATAAACGTTAAAATATCATTCATTTATCACAATACATGTTTTAAAAAAAAACATAATACACACTCAATGCCGATATATGCACATATAATGACAGACATCCCATAGCGCACATGATTGCGGATTGCATAAGGATCACAACGCTTAGGAAGTGCTCGCAGAGTGCCACGGTGCCACCTAATGTCATGAGAAGAAGAGGAGAAAAAAGTGCAGCGAAGCAGAAGATCGGGATGGAATAAAATATAGGGCGGAGAGGCAAGCTGAACTGATTAGTTGAGTTTAGGAGTGAGAGAATGAAAGGCGAAGAGCAAGGAAGAGGCAGCGGCATACATTTCCATTTTCGGCTTCCCCAACTTGAAAATGTGAATCCATGGAGGGACTTGGAAAATGTCTTCCGTCCAATCTGGGAACATGGCAAGGGCAAGGCCAAGGGACGAGAGGAGACTGAGGGACGCAGGAAAGGGGCAAACAATGAGAGGATTAGGAACGTTAAGAACAGTTTGTCGGTTGTGGAGAGAGCAATGATCGGGGCCGGTGCAGGAGGCATAGCGGGAGCATTCACCTACGTATGTCTGTATCCACTGGACACGGTGAAGACGAAGCTTCAGATGAGAGGGGCATCGCAGCTCTATGGAGGATTGGGAACCGTGGAAGTGATGGGCAGAGTACTGAAGGAAGACGGGATCGGTGGCCTGTACAGCGGAGTGTCAGCTGTGCTGGTGGGCTCGACAATATCCTCTGCCATATACTTTGGCACATGCGAATTCGCCAAGGCATTTCTCGTCTCAAAAACGGCGCTGCTTCAAATCCCGTCTCTCGCAATTCCTCCAGTGGCGGGGGCGTTGGGCAACGTGGTCTCCTCCACCGTCATGGTGCCCAAGGAATTAATTACTCAGCGGATGCAAGCCGGGGCCGCTGGCCGTTCTTGGCAAGTTTTGTTAGCCACCATAGAGCGCGAGGGCATCCGGGGTTTGTATGCCGGGTATTCCGCGACCATTTTGAGAAACCTGCCCACCGGCGTGCTCAGCTTTTCCTCTTTTGAGTATCTTAAGGCTATCGTGCTGAGTAAAACGAAGAAGCCCCATTTGGAGCCATTTCAGAGCGTCTGTTGTGGTGCGTTGGCCGGGGCTATTTCTGCATTTCTCACAACCCCTTTGGATGTTGTTAAGACGAGACTAATGACGCAGGGAATTGGAGTCAAAGCCGGTCTGAAGAGCGAAATTGCGACTTTAGCTTACAAAGGGTTTTCGTCCACCATTCACCAAATATGGAGGGAAGAAGGCTGGCTGGGCTTGACTAGAGGAATTGGCCCTCGTGTTCTTCACAGTTCCTGCTTTGCTGCCTTGGGTTACTTCGCATTCGAAACTGCAAGGCTCACTTTACTCCAGGTTTACCTCGCCCGCAATGCTCCTCCCGCTCTTCCCCTCGAAGCTGGCACCAATCGTGGTTGATTACAGTAAGCTATTCTTTTCACACACAAATCAGTTGATAAGATAAACCCCTTCACAAGTCTTGAATGCTTGTCATGTTCTTGGGCAGGAAAAATATTTTCATTATTCAATAAGATCATCATGTTTTGCGAGACACGCCTACCCAAAAGATGCTTAATTAATAAGATTAATGACTGTGCTGAGAGAAGCAAAGTTCTGAATTGCCTGCTGGGGGAGATGTCTTACTCCTACCGCATTGATCCATCTTAGCCTGGGATCTTTTAAGTTGAGAGGGATCAGAAAACTGGACTGCAACCTTCACGCCTCCAGTGTTTTGATTCCTCACAGCTTATTAAATCCATGTTAAAATGGATTTATGCTAGTTTATATCATGAAGATGATTAAAACTATTAAATGCCATTGTTAGAGAATTCTAGCTAATATACAAGAATGGACGATATTGTCTCACGGATAATCAATTTTTTTAGGTATCATGATAATGGCAGAGATTTGTTATGCAGGGAATCAAAGCGTAAATAGAATGATGTTGGAATTTGTTTGTAGGATAGTTTCTCTCAGACTTAATGATGCTTTTGGGCAGCTGGCAATAGGTATCATGATAATGGCAATGAGTTGTATCTTAATTATCATGATAATGACATTGATTTATTATGGAGGGAATGAACGGGTAAATACAATGATTTGAAATCTGTTATGGGATAGATTCTCCTGGACTTGATGGTGTTTTTGGGCACATGGCAACATGCATCCTTTCATTAAGAAAGTTGAAAAATATAGTATAAGCCTAACATAGGCACTGATCCTTCTGGTTTTTTGTTTCTTAGGAAATTTAAAGTGTGATTGTTGCTTATTTTTCTAATCAGTTACCCAAGTCCCTGTCCTAGTAAATTACAGAATCAGTGATTGTGTTCCTGGGCAGCAGTTTGATTTAGCGATATGTTCATAGTGTTTGCAGCTTGATTTGGTGATATGTTCATAGCGTTTGTGTATCTTTATTACAGGTAGGGCATGCTTATGGGGTAACAGCTCCAATTTTTTTAATTCTCTTCTTGTAGGATAGCTATACTTTATGTTAGGGGCCAGGGCATATATTCTGGCTGCACTTATCATTGACTACTGCTTTAGAGTCTATGAAAAATTGAGAATGGCTCATTCAAATACACCAGTAAACATCAATTGTAATAAGATCGATGCCCGTCAGGAATCATTGTATTTAAGTTATAATGCAGTTTCCGTCTTTTTATGATATTTGTTATGATTCAATGTCTGACTAGTGGCAATGCTCCAGATTTGGTCAAATAGCCTTGAATTAGCTTTCAGTCCTCGACTAATTTTGGGAAAGTTGTAACCTCTAGAACATGTGATAATTACCTTATTGTTGCCTTGTAGTACTTAACAAGTGACTCACGATTTTTTCTGCAGAATTTATTTATGAATTTTATTGGTCCATTGTAAAAGAGTGCAATGCGTATGCTTTTTTCTATCCCTGGCAAACTGCTTGTGCTTGAGTTGGGCTGTTAAAATATCTTTGCAAAGGTATACGTTCTTTTGGTTTGAATTTCAAAGTGGAATGATAGTCACTAGATTGTTAAATCTCAAGAACATGGATCTGCACTTTCACAGAACACTAGGTAGATTAAAGCCTTAAACTAAAAACCTTTCAAAACAGAGAATAAGAATGCTAGATCTAGAAACACACAGAAAACTGAAAAACCAAACAGCAAGCTAAGAATTGTAGCAACCAATCACACTCTATAAATTTTAAAACAGAAAACTATGTAGCAACTCGCTTAAATCTCTAAAACATTTCTATGCCACAAGCCTTCCTTCCCAAGTCCAAGTGGCAAAATAGATGAAAAGTGGGCTAAGATGTGAAACATGGCCATGAGACCAATGTTGCATGAAGTGGGGACGTTTTTTGGAAACAGGGACGTGGAAGTGTCATTTCCCAAAAATATAGGAAGAGAAGTGTCTCAGAAGCATTTACTATATATATATTTATTTTATTTTTTGCATTTATATTAAAAAAACATCCAAAGTATCAAATTATTTGTAGAAGACATGAAACACATGCATATTTTTACATAAATCAAGATAAATATGGCATCCATTATTCCATTGTACATCAATGATTAATTATTCGAGCATCAACCATCTAGATTTTAGCAATTACAAACATACATCAAATTTTTAAGCATATCATAAAACATAAAACGTTTAGAAGATAAAATCATCAAACATTGAAGTAACTTATCTAGCAAGTGAGCAACTGTGAACATGAGTGATGTTCAAAATTCAAATAATAATGTTTACAAAATAGGCTATTTGGCCACCACCAAGACTCAAGTACGCACTGAACTTGGAAGAGTAGACAAAAAAGAGTTCAAATTCACCAACATGACTACAAGTCTAATCTATGACAAAAGTAGTAAACTGTGAATGTGTCTACTAATTTCTACTCCTTCCACCACGAACAGGACGTGAGCCTCCATGTGATGGCAATGAAGAAGATGGTGGCTCTGCAAGTTGTGGCAGTGGAACTGATGAAGATGAAGCCCTTGTTGTTGGTGTTGAAGCATGGAACCAAGGGACTAGATGGGGGTGGCATCTCAACTCAATCATCATCATCATCCTGGATAAGAGCCTCTTCCAATTGCTCTAATTGCAACATTCCATCCTCCAAATTGGGCTCCTCTTTATTAGTCTTTGCATCATCATAGTAATGGGACAACAATCGCAAGTTGTAGTGAACATAAACCGAGCTCTCTGCCTGGTGTAAATTTAACATGTTCCTTTTAACACTGTGGATGACATAATAAGAGCTTCAACAACTCTCTGCAGAAGAAGTGTTTACCACCTGTGATAACACCCGCGATGCCAAAGTTTGTAGAAGTGGAGTAGCACCTTTATGCATGTTCCACCACTCAAGAGAAGATAAATTCTCTCGATCTATAATTGCATGCCTGCTCCCAAATGGACCAGTGCTAAGTGCATAGTTGCTCAAATGTTTTCATAGCGTGGTAGACTCTTCCTCATTAGGGACTAATTTATCCAATGCTTTCATATAACCAGATAGAACCTCTGGATATAGGTGTGGTTTTCTCGTACTCCCCCCGGGTTCTAGTGTTGAAATCCATGATGGATGATAGTATTTAGGTGTCAGAACATATGCTAAGGTATGCAATGGAATTTTTAGCATATCTCATCGTTTTTCCACCTTTGCACGAATATAATTGTACAAGGTGATATCTCTAGGCTCAACAATGTCTTTTTATCAGCCCCAACATGCTATCCATTTGCTCAAACACCTCCCCAATTATTGGTCGATTCGAATCTGCAAACTTGTTCATGTAATAAATTGGTTTGGTGAATTGCAAAACATATTTAATTTGTGACCAAAATTAATTGTCAAGAATAGTGTCCTTGGCTACATTAGCACCATCTCTATCAATATTAATGTCATCCCATGATTCAAAGGTCACCATATTAATTAAAGCTGGTCTCACATTCACTAGCCGCCTGAAGGCGAGGTAGTAACTTGCAAATCTTGTTTTTGCAAGTTTAAGCAACTGCAACTTGGAGTAAGTGCCATAAAAGTAGTTTACCCCATGATAAATTTATTGAGTTGCTTCCCTCTCTTGTAAGCTCATTAATCCATCCACATTCTTTATGCTTCATAATATCATGCATAAAAAGGCTCAATGTGTGCACCAAGCACCCAAACCAAAAGATGTGTGGATGAGTACGCTCAATAATTTTCCTGTTGCCTTACAATTTGCTGCATTATCATTGATCACTTGAACCACATTATTGAGGCCAACATCTTTGATTGATTGCAATAGGAGATCTGCAATGTTTTGGGAAATTGCAAAAATGGAGGAGTCATTGTTGAGAAACCAGTGCTTATAGGAATTAGAGTTTGATTCCTCTTTCTTGATAATTACTTGTGAATTATGTTGGTTTCTTTTACTTATTTATCAATTTATCTTTCATCAAGCAATTACCAAATTATATGTATATGAGATCACAAGAAGAAGAGACACAAGATGTAGGCACTCAGCCAAGGCAAAACCCCTTCAAGGGGAAAACCCAATCCAACTCTTCCACTAGTAAATTCAAATCAAGATGAGACAATCCAAGACCCTTTAGACAAAGACCTTCTATAATCACCAAGTCAACACTTCCTTCCAATAGATTATCCCTGTTAAAGTCACCAAGTGACAACTTCTCAGTAGCAGCTACAATCCAAAATTTCGGCCCCCAACAACAGATTTTCTACCCCGTAGCTACAAAATTTCGGACTTGCAGTAAACTCAAAATTTCAGCCCCAACAACTGCCCAAAAACTTTGCACGCGTGAGATAGATAGCCTAGAAACACGAATTAGGTATTCCTAGCTTCTTTCGTCCTTCTCTAGTTACTTTGCTCTCTTTTCTGCTTCTCTTTGTTGAAGCTTGAACTTGTGGAGTGAGTATTCCAAATAGGTCGAACTCCCTCTCTATATATAGCCTTTTTGCTGGGTCGAATTGCCCTAATGTAGGCCGACTTGGTGTGGAGGTGACAAATAACCTTTGACTAAAAAATAATTCTTTTTACATGATACAAAAGCCCAAGAAGGGTCTAATAAAAATGACAATGACTCTAATGACTCAATACAAAACCTAGAAGTCTTCAATGGAGGCTGGGGACCTAGAAAACATTGACCCAAGCATGAAACCCATGCTTTAATAAGTCATTTTCTTGAAGAATAAAATTTATTTTGATAAGTACAATTGTGAAGACCAATCCTAGTTACATTCTTGAACACTCCCTCTTAACTAGGGAGGTATTCATAATTACATACATAAGAAGGTACATGGAAGATCTCAAAATGAAATGAACTATGAAGAGTTCTAGCACATTCAGTGCTACAGCTTAGATACCTGACCAGGGTATTCTAATCGGGTGGGATTAAGGTGGACTCAAGCTTTTGCCACTCTAAGTACCATCAGACTTTTAAGCTCTACCACCAACCAGGGATCTAGGTGCGTATCCAAGGTCGGAGCTCCATGACCAACACCACCCTCTCTACTTCGGGATCTAGACATCAACACATAGGCCAGCCATATGTCCTCCCAAGCATCTTGCTATATGATGTTTCATCTCTCCCTATCGACTAAATCTGTAACATCAACCAATCCAAACATGCTTCTAAAATATTCAAACTTCTTATTTGGAAGAGATTTCGTCAATACATCAGCTGCGAGTTCATCTGTTGGAATCTTTTGTTGCTTTACGACCCCATCTTGTACCGAACTCCTAATGTAGTGGTACTTGTTGTTGATATGTTTCATTCTTGCATGGAATACAGGGTCTTCAGACATCTTGATGTTGCTTTGATTATCACAATTTATCATCGTAGGATAGGCTTTCCAAACAAATATGACAAGAGTTTTCTTAACCAAACAACTTCCTTTCCTACTTCTTATGCAACAACATATTCCATTTCGACTCTACTTAATGCAACAAGATCTTGTTTTCTACTCATCCATGAAATCATTGCAGATCCCAAACTAAAACAATCATCGGTAGTGCTTCTTCCATCAGTCTCACTGCCAACCCAATCAGAATCAGTAAAACCTGTTGACTTGACTTCCTTTCCATCATAGTTTAGACAGTGATGTATTGTGCCACGTAGATATATTAAGATATGCTCGGCAACTATCCAATGGTCATGACGAGGCTCCAACTGAAATTGACTAAGAACATTTACAACAAAACATATATCAGGTCTCGTATTTACCAAGTACATTAGAGAACCCACCAACTTACGATAGCTAGTAGGATCGACGAGACTAGATTTAGGAGCTTCTCAACTTCTTGAGATTAGTGATCATGGGAGTAGTCATAGGCTTGGAATCCATCATAACGAACTTCTGTAACATCTTGATTATGTATTTACCTTGACCCATATATATTTCACTAGGTTTTTGCCAGATTTCCAAGCCCAAGTAATAGTGCATGAGTCCCAAATCTTTCATTTCGAATTTAATTGCCAACATTTTCTTGCATTCTAGTATTTTGCGCTCCACACTAGTAATAAACAAATCATCCACATATAGTAGCACCGACAAATTTTTTGATGAACCCAATTCTTAAGATATATGCATCCATCCTTGCATACCATGCCCTAGGAACTTGCTTCAAGCCATATAGGGTTTTCTTGAGTATGCAAACATGTGTATCTTTGCTATTTATTTCAAAGCTTTCTAGTTGTTCAATATATGCTTCTTCATTAATGGTTCCATTTAGAAATGTTGTTTTAACATCCTTTTGATGGATATTCCATCCCATAGTAGCAGCTAGCGAAACCAAAGATCTAATAGTAGTATACCTAACAGTAGGAGCAAAGGTTTCTTCATAGTCTATTCCTTCCTTTTGTGAGAAACCCCTTGCGACGAATTTAGCTTTGTATTTGTCTATGCTTCCTGTTACCACCATTTAGTGGGTAATATCCCTATGAGATTTTTTTTTCTCCAAGATGGTCCTCAACCGGCAGCCAGTAGCCCCTTGCAGAGCCACCAACGAACTCATTGTGTCATTTATTCGCCACCTGAGCCAGCGATGTGGTCCCTCACCCATCTGCCATGATCGTATGTTTGAAGGTGGGCCTTTCAAATCTAAAGGTATGCATTGTCATTTGGAAATTGAGTATTGTAGTTTGCTTATCATGGACACTTCTGGGCATGGATTAATGGGGGATTCGACGGAAAGAATGGGCTAGCTCTGTGCTTTTGTCCCCTAGACCCCGTTTAGGTATTAACCTTGGATTTTAGTCTTGTGGGATCTTTTTTATTGACCATTTGGCTCTAGGGATGGTATTTCATGGGAAACCCTGATTTTGGTTTCATGGTCCCACTCCCTTATTCGCTTGTATTACCCTCTTTCCATTCATTACTACCCATTCATCATTTCTCTCACCTGGGTCCACATTCCTCCATTGGGTCCACATAGGGTTAACATGCCCCTACCCCTTGCCCACACCTTGGGTCATGGACTGGAATGAAGCCCGAAGGTTGGTACAACTAAAAAGAAAGATAAAAGCATATATGGTCACATTTAACAGGAAAATGTACCATAAAATGCAAAAGATGGCCGGGACAAACACATTTAGCACGTGGGAAAAAGCCAATACATGAGCTCTACCCCATCATCATGGCCATCACCCTGGTTCCCACAGGTTCTACGAATCTCCTTTATCATATAGGAACCTATGATTGTCCCAACACCTGGTGGCCAATGAACCGCCCCACTTTAAAGGGGGTGTTCACTGCTATATCTTATACATCATTTTCTTACCCCTTGAGCCCCGAGTAGCTAAGCAAAGAAAATCATAAAAAGGCAAAACACATATAAAGAAGGGTGGAAAGATCAAGGTCGAGGCACCTCATGTACCACGATTGCTCCCTCCTATACATTATAAACACAAGTGTGAGCTTACCTCTTATTAGATACCCTTGTAGCCCAGCATGTGACCCAGGGTTGCCCCTTCTCCCCTTTAGAAGTAGAAACCTCCTAATAGGATTCTTGGTTAATCCCGTTTGGAGTTTAGAAGACATTGGCACATCTTGAAGCCCATTATGGAAGGGCGGGCCATTATAAAGTCCCCACTTGTGGTCCATGATTGGTAACCTCATTTACTCGATTCCTCTAATGACTTGTTGCACTAGAAGCTAAGGGATGCATTGGATCTTATGCAAGATTGCAGATGGTTTCCATTTTGGGTCTGGTATCTTTGTATGGGTCCTAATCCTCCAGAGGGCTATATTGGCACATGTAGGGTGTGTGTTGAGAGCCATGGGCTTCCACAACAATGGAAAACACTCCATAGATCCCTAGAGACATTAAGAGATTGCTCGTGGTTCACTTATTGGACGAGGAAGAGGCACCTGATCCATCATGCCCAACTGGCTTTATATTTGCACCATACGCTTGTTGATTTGGGGTAGCATCGAATGTGCTCTAGCCATGAAAGTTGGTGGAGAGGCTAAAGCACATGAGATCTCCAAGACCCAGAAATGGTTTGGGAAAATTCTACCCGGTGAAGGAGATATTAAAATAATTAATATTTTTAATGGGTTCCTAAGTCTAAACTTAGGAAAATAAAAATATTAATGGGTATTAATATAAAACAGGGTTAGAAGGTTCTAAATGACATGGATCAAGCCAAATCTAATCTTAGCCGTTGATTAAAGATGCAATCTCGGCCGTTGAAGACTCAACCTAAAAAGTATAAGAGGAGGCTTGAGGGTTAATTGGAGATACACCAGAGTGATCAGTCAGTTCGATTTTCTAGAGCGGGGTTTGCGAAGAGAAATTGAACCAGTGATCGGAGTTGTAGCGAGGGGTAGTGAGTGCATAGCAGAGAGATAGAGATAGTGCCGGAAGTCCAGCACAGAGGCAGAGAGGTAGACGCAGAGCCAGAAGGAGCCATGCAGAGGGCTTGTGTGAGTGACGCAGAGGCTGCAGAAGTGACACAGAAGGCTAGAGAGGCTGCGCAAAGCCTAAGAGGGCTGACGTAGAAGGTTTCAGGCTGACGCGGAAGGTTTCAGGTTGACACAGAGGCCAGGAGGGTTGACGCTGGGCCTCAGAGAGGTGCTGGAGAGAGTTTTGTGGAGCAGACTTTCAGAATATCTGCTTCTGAAGAGAGGTATTACTGCCAGATTAATTTCTCTGTCGGGTGAGCCAATTTGGGAACCAGTTGTACTCAAGAAAAGCTGCTTAATAATAAAACCCTCAGAAATGCTGCACCGGTTTTCCGAAGTTGGGTTTTTCGGGGACAATTGTCCAAAAATAACAGTGTCCCTTGTGTGTTTGTCTATTTCTTTTAGTTGATTATCTATAGATGGTTGAGACTGCATTGTGTTTATTTCAATATTTATATGGTTAAATAACTTGTTCGGTAATTAAACAAGCAGGTGAAATAAACCAGATAGTGCAAGAAAATTTCTAACGGGTTAGACTTAGAAATTTCAACAACACTTGGCAGATGATCAGGACTTGTACGATGATGTGGCATCACCTACACTATCATCCTACCCCTTGCAGACGATCTACAAGCATCTTCGATTTGTTTGGAGACCCATGAGGACGCTTGTGTGCCCCCACATGTCATTTGGAGCATCGAAGGTTATTACAAGGGGCCAATCCCTTGTCCACTGCTTTTGAGGGCCCTATTCTTCATTGTGGCACCCATGGACTTCATTAGGCCTCTTAGAGGGCCCTCTTATGCTCAAACTAGTAGGGATGCTCGAGGGGAACTTGCTAGGCCCTATTACCGCTCAAACTAGCAGGGATGCTCGAGGGGCACTTGTTAGGTCAAGAGTAGCAATGAAGCTAAATCGCACTGTCACCATAGCCTTAAGCTAAAGCTTTCTACTCTTTACAAACTTTCATTGATGGGAGGAGACCCGATATATAGAGAATCACTTATGAGGGATAGATCAACTAAGATGGATGTGAAGTGATCTTGATGATCCTTTCCTAAGAGAGACTCAAGAGTGGGACTTGCCTTTTAAGTAAGGTACAAGGTTCTCTAGGATAGGGGAATAGGGATTTGAGGGCTTGGCTTAGGGAATGTGACTTGCAAAGGAGCTTCGTAAACCCTAAAATTCTTGTGGAACTTGGTTTCCCAAGTGGTTTTTGAAGAGTTGACTTTGATAAGATATGGGACCACATGGGACCAAGTGGACCCAGGTTAGGTCAAGAGGATATGATTTAGCAACCAATGATATGCTTGACCTAATTAGGGAGGGGAAAGGGATCAAGGAATGAATTTTCAATGGAAGACAATGCAAGGATCTCAGTGAGGTTTCTAACCCAAGGGAAACCAAGGGCAAGAATTGGTCTTCGAGCTAGGGCTTGCGATATCTCAAGATCCCACTGTCGGAATCTTATGAAATTTGGAGGGATTCCTGAGGACACACCAACGTAGTTGTGGACCAAAAATCGAAGCATTTGGATTGCTAGATTGTGAGATAATTGATGCCCTAGGTGACCTAAAGGACTAGACCTAGAGAAGAGGAAAGGGGAGAAAGAAAATAGGTTCAAGGTGATTACCTTTGGGTGGACCAGTGCCTAATCCTTTGGGGAGATTGGAGTCATGTAGAATTATGACTATGGACCTTTGAATTTTCTAGTTCTAGGAGGCCTCAAAGACAACTTTTCTTGGCACTAGGGCAACAACAAAAGCAACTCCAATGACTTTATACTTCGTTTTGCAAGATAAATGGCTTGTCAAGATGAATTTTAGTAATGAAATATCTCTAGGAACATTCATTCATTGTACATGGCCATTCACTATCCAGAAATAAAATCTCCACAACTCCACAACTCCACATAAGAGATGCAACAACTAAGCCATGGTATAACGAAATCCTAGCAACATTGTATGTGACAAAATTAGAAAGAAAGAATAGCATTAAAATGTACTTACATGTATAAGAATATATCCAACCATCCAAAAACTTGCCATCAAGAAGCTCCAAGACATGAAAATTATCCAAACATCAAAATTCATTCCATGCTCCAAAAATTCGTCCTCCAAGAAGGATAGCGAAAATCTCTAAAGAGATACTAGTTCCAAATCCAAGTGATGATGCTAAAATGAATTCACATCACTTGTATTTATACACTTCTAATGAGTTTGATTTAGCTAATTAGGCCTACATTAGCCCCTACAATAAAATAATGTGCAAAATAACTAACTTTTGGTGACAAGCCCACCAAACTAGCTCATAAACAAAAGAATAAGCCTCTCAAGAGGTCAAATAATGAATAGTGCATGTCGTTGGGCCTTGGAGGAGGCCTAATGGAGTCCATATGTGCCATAATGTGTAGTTGAACTCCCAAAAGCAGTGGACAAGGTGTTGGCCCCTTGTAATAGCCTGTGGTGCTCCAAATGACATATGGGGGTAGCACACAAGTGTCTTCATGGGTCTCCAAACAAATCAAAGATGACTGTAGATCGCCTGTAAGGGCTAGGATGATGGTGTAGGTGATACCACATCATCGTGCAAGCCCTTGATCATCTGCCAAGTGTATGGTGCAACTCTTGGGCAAGTTGGGCATGATGGATCAGTTGCATCTTCCTCGTCCAATAAGTGAACCACGATCAATCTTTGAATCGATGTGGGGATCCATGGAGTGCTGTTTGTTGCTGTGGAGGCGCACGACTCTCTACACACACTCTACATGTGCTAATGTAGCCCTCTAGGGTCAAGACCTCGTATAGGGAGACCAAACCCAAATGGAAACCACTTGCAATCTTGCATAAGATCCAATGAGTCCCCGTGCCTTCCAGCACATCAAGTCATTAAAGAAATAAAGTAGAAGAGTTTATAAACCATGGATAACAAGTGAGCACTTCATAATGGCATGCCCTTCCATAGTGGACTTTGGCATGTGCTAATGTCTCCTAGATCCAAATAGGGTTAACTAGGCATCCTGTTAGGTGGTTTCTGCCTCTAAAGGGGGTGGTATGTCTGTGGTACATCCTTCAATGGTGGTGGCATGTGGCATAATGATGGAATGGGGTAGAGAATGAAAGGGGGCAACCTGGATCAAATGACATGGTACAAGGGTAGCTAATAAAAGGAAAGCCCACACTTGGGTAAATAATGTGTAGGAGGGAGCAATCGTGGTTCATAAGTTACCTCGACTTTGATTTTCCACCCTTTTTCATATACCTTTCGCCTTTTTACGATTTTCATTGGTTAACTGCTCAGGGCTCTAGGTAATGAGAGCATGGTGCCTAAAGTATAGGAGTGGATACCCCCTTATAAGGTGGGGCAGTTCATTGCCCATAGGGAGTTGGGACAATCATGGGTTCCTAAATGATAAAGGAATAGCCATGGAATGGGGTAGAGCTCATGTCACGGCTTTTGCCCACGTGTTAAATGCTTTTGTCCCGAGCATCTTTTGAATTTTGTGTGACAATTTCTTGTTGAATGTGGCCAATTATGCTTTTTCTTTTTCTTTTAGTTGCATCAACCTTCGGGCATCATTCTAGGGCTGACCTAAGATGTGGGGCAAGGGGAGGGAGTGGTTGACCCTATGTGGACCTAGTGGAGGAATGTGGACCCAGGTGGGAGGAGAGATGATTAGGGGTGTAATGAGCGGAAGGGGAGTAATACATGCGAATCGGGGAGCAGGACCACGCAACCAAAATTAGGGTTTCCCATGTAGTACTGTCCCTAAAACCAATAGGCTAGTAAAAGAGATCCCACGGGATTAGGGTGCAAGGTTAACATCCCAAAAGAGACCTAGGGGACAAGAGCACTGATCTAGATCACTTTTTCTGCCGAATCTCCCCGTTAATCCATGCGCAAAGTTTCCATGATAAATAAACTAGAATACTTAATTACCAAATAACAAGGCATACCTTTAGGTTTTGGAGGCCCACCTTCAAACATACGATCATGATAGATGGGTGAGGGACCACATGGCTGGCTCAAGTGGCGAAGAAATGGCACATCGAGCTAGTTGGTGGTTGTGAGGGGCTACTGAGTGAGGACCATCATGGAGAATTTTTCTCCTAGGGATATCACCCACAAAATGGTGGGTAACAAACCCTATGACATGCATAGATTATTATTTCACCTCTTGAGAGGCTTATTTTTATTTATTTATGAGCTAGTTTGGTGGGCTTGTCACGAAAAATTGAATTATTAGAACATTATTTTATTTTTGGGGCTTATGTAGGCCAAGGAGGCTAATTCAAACCCTTAATTTGTGTATAAATACAAGTGATATGAGCTCATTTTCTCATCATCACTTTGGTTTGGATTTCTTATCTCTCTTGATTTTCATACTTTTTCTAAGGATGAATTGGAGCTTTGTGGATGAGTTTTGATGTGTGGATATTGGTCTATCTTCTCTTGGAGCTTCTTTATGGTCAGTACACACTTTTTGATGTTATTCTTCTTTACTTTTGTCATATATGTTGGATTGAGATTTTCGCTGTTCTAGGGCTAATTGCTGCATGCATTTACTGCTTAATATTGTGGAATTTGTCTCTATTATAGCATTCCTTCAATGTATGGGCCATGTAATATGAGCGAAATTTCCTAGGGGTAAAATTTGACCTTGAAAAGCCATTCCTCTTGCACATCGAAGTATAAAAGCTGCAAGGTTGCTTCTTCTTGACCTAGAAGGCAAACAAAGTGATCTTGAGGCCTCCTTGACTGGGAACCAAGAAATCCTACTCATACTCAACATAGACTCCATTCTCCCAAAGATTAAGGCACTGATCTACCAAGGGTGGTCACTAAAACTCATATTCTCTCACATCCTTCCAAGACTAGCCACATTGGGGTACTTAGGGCATCAATTTCCCGACAAGCTAGCCATTAAAAGAATTCAATCTCCTAGGGTCTCTTGCATTGGCCTTTCCTCTAGCCCTCCTCCAATTTTGAAGACATTTCGACAGTGGAGTTGGGAGAAAAGTCAAGCCCTAGCTCTGGGATCAAAACTTGCCTTGCCATCCCCAAGGCTAGTACCTCATAGGTTCAAGACAACATCTTCAAGAGAAATTCTTTCCTTGATCCTTCCCCCACCTTGTCTAGGGTAAGAATATCATTGGTTGCTTCATACTTTCCTCATACCCTAGATCGAGCCCACTTGTCCCTATGTGGTGCCGCTCCTTTAAAGAACCAAACTTAAAGAACCATCCAGGATATCAATTCTAACAAGGATTTTAGGGTTTGGGGAACTCCTTCACAACCCTATTCCCATAAAATTGACCCCCAAAATCCTCTCTTCCTCTCCCTAGAATACATACTACCTCGCTTAGTGAGCAAGCAAGCTCCATCCGTCAAACTTTTATGGGGAAGGGTTTGTTTGACTCACTCATATCCATTGACTTATCATTCAATTGACTCCATACATATCGGGTCTCCTCCCATTGTTGAAAGTCTGTAAATAGAAGGGAGCCTTAGCTGAGGTGACAGTGGCTAAGTCTCCATTTGTTTTCCTTGGCCTAGCATTTTCCATTTAGGGATCCCCTTTAGGTCCCTTGCTAGTTTGAGCGGTAACACTTCCATCAACGACATGTTTGATTTTGTTGAACACATACATGGCAGCAACAGAATATGAAAGATAAAACATGAGAGTACATTTTTTATTAACAAATGATATACATTTATAGTACATGGTGTGACCGTTGGGTTCCACATCCCAAGGTCTCTTGGACTTCCTTTTGGCTGTTTAGCTTCCACACTAACCCTTAGAGGATTAGGTGTCCAACATTTCCCCCCTTAATCTGAAGGGTTATGTATGAGTCCAAGAAGAGAGCTGTAATACAAAATGTGAAAAAATGCATGGCAGCACTATAGGCTGAATGTGCTCTCTGAAAGGTTGGTATAAAGGGCAGTGGTTTAAGGATGACCACCAACACTGGAACACTTAGTGTAGTTCCCAGAACTCTTCCAAGTCTGGCATGAAGCTCAAGTCTTCTGCTAGAGGAAGTGCTCCTGATGTTTTAAAGAGGGAAACCTTCAACCATGAAAGGGAGATCTCACCCCGCATAAAAGGGAGAATCTCAACCTTAAAAGGGAGGTCTCAACTTGTGATGGTTTAAGGATTACCAACAACTCTGGAATGCTTAATGCAATTCCTAGAACTCTTCCGAAACTGGCAAGACGCTGAAGTCTTCTGCTAGAGGAAGTGTCCCAAATTCTTTGAAGAGGCATTACCAATTGAAAGCATGCTCAAGGGGCATCTTTGTCTCTGGCTACAACTCTGAATCTGGTATGGCAGGTTGTGGCTCAGGCTCGTTTGATGTGGCTTTCAAGCTTGTAGATGACCATCATTTCCCCCCTGTCAGATACAAGGTGATATGATGGAGAAAACTCAACTGCAAGACTGTTCAATACTCTTGAACAAGTTCTGAAATGTGACTGAAATATCTTCTTGGCTGTTGATGCCCATTGCCAAGAAGCGATCCATCCAAGATGAATCTTTGTTCTTGCAGGAGGTTTGTTTCTGAAGTATCTGTTTGAAGAATGAGTGGTTTTGTGACAGTGCTTACATGGATGAAAATCAAAACAATGATCTTTCAAATGGTCAACTCAGTCACAGTGTTGGCATTTCACAATCTGTTGTTGTTGCTGTGGAGGAGGGGCAGAATCTGGAACAGTGGACGGTGAACTGTCATGAAGTAATCCAACACTCTGAAACTGAATGGGCTTTGAGTAATCTGGAATATGAAAGGACACGTCCTTCTCATATCCAAGACCAGTTCTGTGCTTGTTGTGGACAAGCTCTTCCCAAGGTCTGATGATGGGCTTGGGAAGTGCAGGCTGAATTTATGCTTTTGCATGCAAATCTATTGTTGTATTAGGCACTGAACCTGAATTTGCAACATTATTGACTCGCTGTTTATGGGAGTCTGTTTCATTGTTCTGAACAGAAACAGGTTTAGAATGATGACCCCATTGCTGTAATTCTTCCTGCTGCAGTTGAGATTAAAGCTGCAAAAATTCAATCTGTTCTTGTGCATATTGTAGACAATTTTGAATTTCTGGGAGAGAGGCTTTGCTGATTTGGAATGTGTCATTAGAAGTAGATTGTATAAGAGTTTTCAAAAACTCTAATACTTCACCAATTGGAGTCATTTTTAACCTCAAAAAATAGTAAAACAATGAGGATCTCAACGCACTCCAAACTCTAATACAATGCTAAGACAAAGAAGCTCTCAATAGTCTCCACTCTCCAAATTAGTTCAAATATCGAAAACCCCACATGCTATAACTCTTCTGCTAAACTAAAAATGATGTCCATAAATAAGAATTTCACTACACAAGATATTGGTTGCACCAGTCCTTTCCCAGTCTAGCCCAATTTTTTACATAAAAGGTGGCTTACAAACCTGTACATAATCTCATAAACTGCAAAGCTGAAAGCACATAAGAAGCGCCTTACATTTGCCAATTTTGAAATGGCAGATGATGAAGTGCTCAGCCCTGAAACCCTGGGGGTGAAACTTTGTTACAAGTTTTTCCAAAACAAGTGCTTACAATATCATCAATTTCTTCATATAAAATAAGCAAGACTGTAGTGAATGGCAGCACTCAAAAAACACGCATCCTAAGTACAAAAACTTAGCACATTCAGGAGGCCATCACTGATAAGTGCCTCTTGTGGTGTCTCTGTCAGCCCTTACAGGAAATAATCATCTTTTCTCCACGAAATGAAACTATTGATCTTTTGTCCAAGAACAGTTATTTCAAGCACATTTTCACAATAGCAGAGAGCATTTTATATACCTCATTTGTTCTAGAAATATGAGTTTAGAACGGCATAAGTTGTTCCAATTGTTAACATATTCATGACATTGATACCTTCCAAAATTGCTTGTAACGGTACATCAGGATCTGATTTGAGCTTCCTTTCTTCAATTAATCAGAGTAGAAGCTAAAACTAACCAACAAAATATGCACTGCCATTGTAAGATAAATCTCACTAGCAAACATTATGCGTGGATGTGTGGATTGTTGCTACCAAGCCCAGCACAATGATATGCCAAAAACAGTGTTTAAAAGCAACGCATATATATATATATATATATATATATATATATATCAAAACAACAGCTATGAAAACAACGCATAGGTTCTCTCACCCCAAACATAAATATCTTGACCAGAACCTTGACTTGAAGAACTAGGGGCACTTGAAACACTAATTTTGAAAGCTTCTGAAGAAATGCCTTTTGCTTGCATCTTTATACAATCTTAAACCGCATCTCAGCTTGTTGAATGTTAAAATACGTTGATGAGAGGAGATATGTTCCTCATACCCAGACTAACTGACTTGTTTAAATAAATTCCGCTCAAGTAACAACAAGAGCTCCCACTTGGTCTATGGATCTTAGAATCTCCGTTTTCCTTTATTGAGTCAATACTAGCGCAACATATCATTTACTGATATTTTTCAGCCGAACAACACTTCCAACATTTCCTCTTTCGATTCTGCAGAGAATTGGACCATTATCGCGTGCATTCGAAAGCTTACGATTCGCCTCCAAAGACTGTGAGCTCAATACGATATCCAGGGAGTCGAAAACGCGAGTATCTCTACATTTGGCCTTGACATCTGTTGGGGTCGAAGATAGACACAATCACTAACTATGAAAACCTGCCACGCAGACGCAAGACAAGGTGAAGTGTAGACTCCTTCTGGATGTTATAATCGGCCAGAGTTCGCCCATCCTCCAGCTGTTTACCAGCAAATATGAGCCTCTGCTGATCAGGAGGAATCCCTTCCTTGTCCTGAATTTTTGCTTTTACGTTATCAATCGTATCGGAGCTCTCAACCTCCAGTGTGATCGTCTTGCCTGTCAACGTCTTCACAAATATCTGATATTCGTAGTTTATTGCTACTCAAGGGTGAATCCTTTCAAAACGGTTATGAGCGCAATCAACAGAGTGCCTGGGATTACATAGACAAAATCAGGAGTTGCAGAACTTATCTTTCTTGAATATGAACATTTAACCTTCCAATCCTTGCAAAAATGCACATCCGCAGAATCGGCAAAGTACCAGAAACTCGCATCAACGACCAAATTGAGCAATGAAACACCTAGAGAGCTCAACTTCCACGGAAACCGGGAGTCTGAGCAACGATATTATACGAGTGTGTTTGGAGTGTGGTATGGTGGGATGCAACAATCGTTTGAGCAGAGCCAAGGACTTGAATCGTCAGCTTTGAACAAAGAGCATCAAAATAAGAACAAAGCTATGGCACAAGGTTAATGGAAGAGTTCGCAGTCTTCAAATTTGAGAAAGTGTGTATGGAGGAGGGGCCACAGGCAGCGGCAGTAGTGTGAAGCAGAGCGGAAGAGAATAGATGAGGAGGCGGTATAGGTCGGTCGTTAACTAAACTGCAACAGCGTATGGTGGTATGGGAGGCGGTGTTTCAAGATGTGGAGCAGATAGAGAATAACATCAATAGCGCTAAGAGAAGGCCAACCAGCACAAGGTCAGACGAATTGCTATTCAACGCAAAATCTATAATAGAAACCGTCCTTGACAACAATAAGAAAATAGATTTCTGACAAAGGCCAAATTAATGGAGTGTTAGCTTAGGCGCACATTGAAAACACTCAAGTTCAGGAAAGAATGAACACATGAAGAATAATGGACATGCAGATCTTTGAGAGGCAGCGAATAGGAAAAACTGACAGGTACAGAGAGCAGCGTATTGGGGCGTTATGCTGTAGATTCTAGAGAGCAACATATTAGGGTGTTATGCTGCAGATTTCAGAGAACAACGTATTAAGGCGTTTCACTAAATTCAAGGTATGGTATAATGTTCAACTCTCAACCAACTCATTCAACAACAGAGATTTGACAGAGATGCAGGGCTGACATGTATAAAAAGGCCACAGAAAACAAGTGGCTCACAGTTGAGCAGGGCAGGAGATCGCCCGCTTTGATACCATGTTAAACACACACATGGCAGCGACATAATATGAAAGATAAAACATGAGAGTACATTTTTTATTAACAAATGATATACATTTGTAGTACATGGTGTGACCGTTGGGTTCCACATCCCAAGGTCTCTTGGACTTCCTTTTGGCTGTTCAACTTCCACACTAACCCTTGGAGGATTAGGTGTCCAACAGATTTTATAAATGCATTTGGAGTTGACAATTAATTTGTCACTTGGTCTAGGAACTATTTCCCAAACCCCATTCTTCATGATGGATTGATATTCTTCTTGCATCACCTTCTTCCATTCTTCTTGATGAGCAACTTTTTCAAAGGTAGTTGGTTCTGCTTCTATTAATTTTGTCATGTATGCTGCATACCCTGAATATCTCTTTAGTCTTTTGCTTTCTCTAAAAGTTCCTTTAGTTGCTCCATGTCCTTCGGCATCTTCAAGTGTAGCTTTTAACCAATTTGGCCTCTTCTTTGTTTCGGGAATGATTATAGGTTGAATAGGCTCACTTGGTCCTTCTTCTTCTTCTTGGTTTGTAGTTGTCTTGTCATGATGCTCTTCTTCTTCAAATAGTGGTATATCTTCTTCATCAGATTCGATTGGTATATCCTTGGATCTTTTGTAGGCATGATTTTCATCAAATATAACATCCTTGCTAACTTCAATTTGTCTTCCTTCCTTGATGTAGATTCTATAAGCCTTTGATGAAAGGATGTAACCAACAAAGATCCCTTTTATGCTTGTAGAATCCAATTTCTTTCGCTTGTCTTTTGGAACATGAATGTATGCGGGACACCCAAAGATTCGAAGATGGTTAACACATGGCTTCTTCCATGTGAATGCTTCTTCTGGTGTCATATTATCAAGGATTCTATGAGGACTTCTATTTTGTATATACACTGCTGTCATTGTTGCTTCTCCCCATAGAAATTTTGGTAGATCTTGATCAAATATCATAGTTCATATGCATTCTTCAATGGTTCTATTTTTCTTTTCTACAACTCCATGCTGCTCAGTGTTGTAGGGAACAATGAGCTCCCTCTCAATACTTGCTTCTTTGCAATACACAATTAATTCTTTTGAACTGTATTCCCCTCCATTGTTAGATCTCAAAGTTTTTATATTTCTTTTGGTTAAGGTCTCCACTTTGGATCTAAATTCCTTGAATTTTTCAAATACTTTGTCCTTTGTCTTGAGAAGAAAGAACCATGTTATTCTAGAGTGATCATCAATGAAGGTCACATATTAAAGATGGCCTCCAAGAGATTTATTAGACATTGGCCTACACACATCAGAATGAATGAGGTCTAGTATCTCTTTAGACCTTGTATCACTGCTTGTAAAAGGTTTCCTAGTATTCTTTCCCAAAGCACATCCCTTGCATGCTCCTTCATGATCTTCCTTGATGTTGGGGATGCCCTTTAGCATTTTATTAAGAGAGGGTATTATCTTGTAATGAATATGCCCATATCTTTTATGCCAAAGTTCGATAGGATTGATCTCCATGTGAACTAGGGCTTGAGGAGATGGTGTTATAACTCTATATAGTTTTTCTTAACAAACTCCAATAACTTTTGCCTTTTCAATACTTGAATCTTTTCCCCAAACCAGAACTTTGCCATTTACAAATGCAACCCTATCTCCTTTATCTTCTAAATAAGAAATGGAAAGTAAATCCTTTTTCAAACCTGGGACATAGAGTATGTTGTTGAGATGTAGCTTTGCTCCACTTTCCAGCTTCAATGATGTAGATCCAAGGCCCTTGACTGCATAACTGTTGTTGTCTCCTAGCTCCATTGCATGTGATGCTGGTTCCCTTGATAGAGTATGAAGTTGCCCACTTTCTCCCGTCATATGTCTTTAGGCTCCACTATCAATGATCCATGCATTGTCATCATCAAAAGTACTTGTAAGTGCAACCAAGAATCCTTCACTCTTGACTCTCCTAGATAGATTGTAGATGATTCTTCTAATCCAACTTCCTGCAATTCTCACGAGATTCAGTCCCATCTTCAAGTAACTTGCCATAGAGGGAGTAACCTTTTCTTCCAAGACTGTTTTTCTTTTCTTTAAGTGATAGCCAACAAAGTGATCTTCAACCTTCTTTGACCTTATCTCTGATGCCACGTTGAGAAATCAATGCTTATAGGAATTAGGGTTTGATTCCACTTTCTTGATAATTACTTGTGAATTATGTTGGATTAGTTTACTTCTTTATCAATTTATCTTTCATCAAGCAATTTCCAAATTATATGTATATGAAGATCACAAGAACAAGAGACACAAGATGTAGGCACTCAGCCCGGGCAAAACCCCTTCAAGGGGAAAAACCCAGTCCAACTCTTCCACTAGTAGATTCAAACCAAGATGAGACAATCCAAAACCCTTTATACCTAGACAAAGACCTCCTCCAATCACCAAGTCAACCCTTCCAATTGATGATCCCTGCCAAAGTCTCCAAGTTACAACTTCCCAGTAGCAGCTACGATCCAAAATTTTGGTCCCCAACAACAGATTTTCGGCCCCCAGCTACATAATTTCGGACCTATAGTAGACTCAGAATTTTGGCCCCAACAATTGCCCAGAAGCTTCGCACGTGTTAGAGATAGATATCCTAGAAACTCGAATTAGGTCTTCCTAGCTTCTTTTGTCCTTCTCCAGCTACTTCGCTCTCTTTTTGCTTCTCTTCCTTGAAGATCGAACTTGTTGAGTGAGTATTCCAAATAGGTCGAATTGCCTCTTTATATATAACCTTTTAGCTGGGTCAAATTGCCCTAATGTAGGTCGATTTCATGGGGACAGGGCCGACTTGGTGTTGAGGTGACAAATAACCTTTTTGACTAAAAAATAATCCTTTTCACATGATACAAAAGCCCAAGAAGGGTGTAATAAAAATGACAATAACTCTAATGACTCAATGCAAAACCTAGAAGCCTTCAATGGAGGCTTTGACCTAGAAAACATTGACCCAAGCATGCAACCCATGGTTTAAAAAGTCATTTTCTTTAATAATAAAACTTCTTTTGATAAGTAAAATTATGAAGATTGATACTAGTTACATTCTTCAACAGTGATGACATGCAATAAACATTTCACCACTAGTAGAAACACCAAGAACATTTATCAAATGTTGGTTTCTAACATTTGTCGCCCATATGATACAATGGATACCCCGCAATCCACCCACTCATTTGTAAAACGTGTCAAATCTCTTTGAACCTTTGCTTTTTCTCTTTCTAATAACATTGTTCTAGCTTTCTCATAGTTGGGGCTCTTGTATCCATTTGGGGCTTCATTGATGGCCTTAACCATATCATGCCAATAGGGAGAGCGAAGCACATTGAATGGTACATCACAAGCACAAAGAAACCGTACTATCTTTTCATCCACATCATCCCTCCCAACAACATTTAGCGAATTCCCTATTGTTCTTCTACTTCCAGAGGTTTTAGAAGTACCATGAGGAGATGAGCTACCAAATCTAGAGGTTGCACTTGATTCAAAATGAGTTTTTTGTTTCTCTTTTTTCTGTTGTGCAACCTCCTCTATTTGGATGTATTTTCTTTGTTGTTCCACTGAAACCTTAAGGCAAATCACTATCCCCACGACACCCTTTTTGTCATCACTTTTCAACACCTCACAAAGATGCCTCCTCACACGGGTATACGAACCATTATATGGTTTTCCTCCATCACAACCATGAGGGCATAAAATCTTGTAGCTTCACTACCTTTTCCCCCTTTAAAGTTTGGTCACATAATTCCACAAGGGTGTCAATGCAGTTTTTCCCTCCAACATTTCAGTGTTCCCTTCAAACCCTTCCTCCTCATCATACATTGGGTCACTCATATGCAGACCTGTTAAAATTGGCAACTATGGTCAAACTCCATATGGGTCACCTTATTTATGGCAGATGATATTTTTCTTGGATTCCTCTCTCCAATAGGTGTAGGATTGATCCAAAGATCATCCGATTCCGACGTGTATATATGGAGATATGAATTTATTTATATTCTTGACAATTTGCCAAGGTTGGCTAGCAAGCAAAACAATCATTTTCACCCCCAACTTAACCTCAATGTTGCATATAAAAGGAGGAGACCTCATGGCATTATTTCACCATCTCATCCTCACATCCTTCTCTCTCCTCTCTTGTTTGGGTACGCATAGCTGGAGCAAAATCTCTCACACGTGTGAAAGGAAGAAGTTTGTTTTCTGTTTAGGGTTGTGTTGGCCGAGTTTGACTGAAGCTGAAGGAAGGCTATTTGGACAGCGTTGACTCTTCTTGATTGCGGATTGGGTTAGGCTGCCTCTCCTTGGCAAGCCGCAGTTCTGGATAACCTCTTTGACCCCACTTTGACCTTGCGTTGACCAATGGTGACTGTGCTAGGGCTGGCCACAAGTTTGACTGCAGTTGATCAACATTTGACTGGGATTTTCGAACTGTTTTGAGTTGCTTCTTCTTGCTGTTGGAGGCTGAGTTCACTGGGCTTTGACCGAGCTGATTGGAGGTCAAATCTGACCTGTTTGACCAACTTTGACTTTGCTAGTTAGGGTTTGCTGTTGCTGTCATAAAATATCAGTTTTGTATATTTGTATTATCTCTCTCTCTGATGAACTATTGAAGATTATAAGAAGAATTGATCAAGGTTTTCCCCACATCTGTTTATGTTTATGTTCTATTTGCGTTTTACTACCACGCTGATGTGATTGCTAAACTGGAAATTGATATTGGGCTAATAAGAAATTGAAGTAAATTGCTCGTAAGCATATAACATACCAAAAATTAACATGGTATTGGAGCTGAGGTGAAGACAAAGCCCAAGCAAGAGTGAAAGAGCAATCACCGAAGACAGTTGGAAAGGACAAAAGGCTTAATGGGTTCCTCATCCCACTTTCCGGCTGAAGACAAGCTCCGTGAAAATTCTGACTATCACGGATGAAAGATGTCTCTTGATCTGACATTGGAAGAACAGGAAGTGTTGGATTATGTGAAGGGTAAAATCCTTGAGCCTACATCAAATGCATCGACTGCTACAAAGAACAAGTACACCAAGGGAGAAGTCAAAGCGAATAAGATTATCAAAGATTCCATTGATAAGCTTCTGGTGGCGTACATCTCTGATTTGAGCACCTCCAAGGAGATCTACGACAGATTGGTAAAGCATGTTCAAGGTTAGTGTTGCAAATCAAATTTTGTTCCTCAAAAATAAGTTGAAGGATATTAAGAAGGGCAAGGACAAGGATATTCAATCCTACTTCTTAAGGATCACTGAGATCAAGAATGATCTTTTGTCGATTTGAGAAGTCATTCCTGACAGGGAACTTACTATCACTATTGTTGGAGGACTCCCCCCTGAGTGGTATATATTTAGAAACACTATTCTCAATAATGATTGAATTCTGGGATTTGAAGAATTTATGTCGAGATGCATTCAAGAAGAGACAAGAATGGTGGAGCAAGAAATGCCTTCAAATAGAGGCAACCCCAATGCTTTCTCCACTCATGCCAAAAGGAGAAATGATGATGGGTCTAAAGGTCATTTCAATGGAAAGACTGGATCTAAGGGTGGAAGGAAGGGCAGGTGCTTTCTTTGCAATAAGTTTGGCCACTATGCGAGGAAGTGTCCAAATAGAAAGGACACATCACATGATGATGATCACAATCACTCTAGGGGCAGCTTCAACAACAACAATCAAAGGAATGGCAAGTTCAATTGTAAAGGAAAAAGGAATGCGGGACATCATGGAAATGGTCAACCCTCCAAGAAAGCAAGGAACTCCAGGTATGAAGAATCAAATGTTGTTAACAATAAGCAAAAGGAGTATTATCTTATATCGGTCCTATCCACTACCTCTCCTCCGAACACTTTGGGGAATTGGCTTATTGATAGTGGTGCTTCAAGGCACTTCACCGGATACAAGGAAGCTCTTTCTAATTTGATAGAGAAGGAGACAAACTTGGAGACAATGCCACCTATCCTGTAAATGGTGTAGGGAATGTTATCCTTCAATTGAATCAGGGTAACGCAATTCATTTACAAGAAGTTCTATATGTACCTGATCTCAAGAAGAACTTGGTGTCCATTTTGGCAATGGAAGACAAAGGTTATAAGGTGGCATTCATCGATGGAAAGGTAAGTGTTTGGAAAAGGAATTTTAAAGATGCTTTTACTCTTGTGTTCCGGGTTGACACTTTGTATCAAGTTGGAGGAAGTCCATTGGGAGCCATGTCTTGCGACACATCTCTACAATCTGAACTATGACATTGAAGGTTTGCCCATATTCATTATAAGGCTCTTCCCGATGTGAGGCAGATGGTGACAGGTATGCCTGAGTTCAAAGTAAAGCACGAAGGTATATGTCTGGCATGTGCTGAGGGAAAACTTACAAGGGGACCATTCCCTTCAAGTAATAGCAAGACCATCGATATATTGCAGTTGATCCACTTCGACATATTTGGTAAGATGCCCATAAACTCTTTAGGAGGATACCTATATTATCTCACTTTTACTAGTGATTATTCGCGCAAGACTTGGATCTACTTCTTGAAAAAGAATGTTGAAGTGTTCACTTGGTTCCTTCACTTCAAAGCCATGATCGAAATTCAATCTGAGAAGGAAATCAAGATATTGAGCACTGATAATGGGACCGAGTATGAATCCAATGAATTCCATGACTATTGCAGAGAAGTTGGCATTAAGAGGGAGACCACAACACCATACACTCCCGAGCAGAATGGTGTGGCTGAAAGGAAGAATCGTACGATTATGGAAGTTGTTCGTGCCATGCTTCATGATCAAAGGCTTCTGAAGTTTCTATGGGCCGAAGTTGTGAATACCGTCGTATATGTTCAAAATCGATGCCCTCATCAAGCATTGGACTCCAAGACTCTCAAATAAATGTTCACTGGTAAGAAACCCGATGTTTTTCATTTTAGAATTTTTGGAAGCCTCATGTACTTTCATGTGCCAAAAGAGAAAATAAGCAAATTGGGTGCATCTGGAAAGAAAGGAATCTTTGTGGGCTATAGCGAAAATTCTAAGGGCTATAGAATTTATGTGGCTGGTCAAAGAGAAGTTGAGATAAGTCACGATGTCACCTTTGACGGAGATATGGCTCTTAGCAAGGTTGACAACCTTCCTGGATAGATAAAGAAGCTGACAAAAGAAAGCAGGATGAAAAAGAAGATGAAACGATGCCGGATGTTGATGAACCTATGGATCCTGTTGATCCTCCTCCCCAAGAAACCTCTTCCTCCAAGAGGAGGCCCTCATGGCTTAGGAAGACTCTTGAAGATGCCAAGAGACATATTGCACCAAGGGGGACTTTCCTTGAAAGCAAGAAGCCGACCAGGTATCAGGGATACTTGACCAGTATGAGCACTATCATTCAAAATGAGCCTACATCATTTGAAGAAGCCGTGAAGCATCAAGTATGGAAGATGTTATGAATGAAGAATACGAGTCCATTATGAAGAATGATGTTTGGGATGTGGTCCCTAGACCCCAGGACAAATCGGTTGTCACCTCTTAATGGATTTACAAAATTAAGCATGGAGCTGATGGGAGTGTAGAAAAATACAAGGCTCGCTTTGTTGCTCGAGGCTTCTCTCGAAAGGAAGGTGTAGATTACGATGAGATATTTGCACCTGTTGCTCGATACACCACCATCCGCTCGATCATAGCCCTTGTTGCTACGCTAGGATGGAACCTACATCAGATGGATGTCAAGACCGATTTCTCGCATGGTTCAATTAAAGAGGAAGTCTATGTGGAACAACCCGAGGGGTTTGAGATTCATGATCGAGAATCTCATGTATGTAGGTTGAAGAAAGCACCCCGGGCTTGGTATGAGAGGATTGATAGCTATCTGATGAAGTTGGGATTCACTAGGAGTGAAGTCGATCCGAACCTTTACTTTAAGGTTGAAGATGATAGACCTCTCATACTGGTGCTTTATGTGGATGACCTCTTTTTGACTGGTGCAGACCCTCTCATTCACAAATGTAAGAGGGAGTTGGCTTCCGAATTTGAGATGAAGGACCTAGGACTAATGCACTACTTCCTAGGGTTAGAGGTCTGGCAAAAGCCAGGGGAAATTTTCCTATCTCAAGGAAAATATGTTGTGAAGATATTGGAAAGATTTGGGATGGTGGATTGCAAGCCCGTGAGTACCCTGATGGAGCTTAACTTTAAGAAGTTATGCGATAGTGTTGCCGGACATGAATTGGGAAATTCTTCTGAGTATCGCCAACTCATAGGAGCACTGATGTTCTTGGTGAACTCCCGTTCGGATATATGTTTTGCAGTTAACATGTTGAGCCAATATATGGTTGAGCCTCATCACACACATTGGATTGGTGCCAAGAATCTTCTGAGATATCTTTGGGGCACAATCACTCATGGATTGAGATACACTGCCGGAGATGTGAGGCTGCATGGTTATTTTGATGCTGATTGGGCAGGCAGTGTGGTGGATCGCAAGAGCACTTCTGGGTGTTGTTTCTCTTTGGGTTCTGCTTCGATATCCTGGATGAGCAGGAAGCAGAAGTCGGTTGCTTTAAGCACCGCTGAGGCCGAATACATAGCTGCGAGTATGGCCTCCTGTGAAGCTGTTTGGTTGAGGAAGCTCTTCAGTGAGTTGTTTGGACATGTGCTAGATACCACCGTGATCCTCTACATCAACTAGACTGGGATCCAATTATCAGAGAATCCCGTATTTGATGATCGCTCCAAGCACATCGATATCAGGTACCACTTTATCTTGGATATGGTACAATGAGGAGCAATAAGGCTCCATCATATTGGGACTGATGAGTAGGTCGCCGACATTTTGACGAAGCCCCTGGGAAAGGTTAAATTCTTGACTTTCTGACAACAACTAGGAGTCATGGAGAGACCCTCTTATGAGGGTCCTGTATGATATGGACATTGAGCTTTGGGGGGCTTGGGGTACTTCTTGGAACGATGAGCAACCATAGGGTGAGTGGTTTAGCCTTCCCCTGTGATACCTTGTGGCGACATGTAGGCAGGATGAGTGGTTCATCCTTCTGCTGTGATACCCCGTGGTGACATGTAGGCAGGATGAGTGGCTCATCCCTCTCCTGCTGAGACATCCTACCCATGCAGTCTAGGACTCATGGGAAGTACCTCTCATTTGGCCATTGAGTAGGGAAATGAGGATAGGGACCATGGTACTACCGATGGACGCATCGTGTACTACTGTACTCCCTATGCTAGGATGATATTGATCTGGGATCAATTGGAACTGACTTCAGGTCAGTAAGAGTGGTATGACACACTCTCTTTATTGGAACTGACTTCGGGTCAGTAAGAGTGGTATGAAACACGCTCTTTTATTTGGGACTGACTTCAAGTCAGTAGAGAATGGTATGATGACTTCAAGTCAGTAGAGAATGGTATGATACATTCTCGATCACTTCTTCTTCATAGTTCAGCAGAGCAGTGCATTGATGGCAAAGATAGTATCGACTAATAGATGAATTAGCAGATGGAGTTCTCCCTAGTTGAGAGGGAGTGTTAAAATTGGCAACTAGGGCCAAACTCCATATGGGTCACCTTATTTATGGCAGCTGATATTTTTGTTGGATTCCTCTCCTCGATAGGTGTAGGATTGATTTAAATATCTTCCGATTCCGACATGTATATATGGAGATATGAATTTATTTATATTCTTGCCAATTTGCCAAGGTCGGCCAACAAGCAAAATAGTCATTTTCACCCCCAAATTAACGTTAATGTTGCATATAAAAGGAGGAGACCTCATGACATTATTTCACCATCTCATCCTTACATCCTTCTCTCTCCTCTCTTGTTTGGGTACGCATAGCTGGCGTAGAATATCTCATGTGCGAAAGGAAGAAGTTTGTTTTCTGTTGAGGGTTGCGTTGATCGAGTTTGACCGAAGCTGCAGGAAGGCTATTTGGATAGCGTTTGACCAACGTTGAATCTTCTTGATTGCGGATTGGGTTAGGCTGCCTCTCCTTGGTAGGCCGCAGTTTTGGACAACCTCTTTGACCCCACTTTGACCTTGCGTTGACTGTGCTAGTGCTGGCCGTAGGTTTGATTGCAGTTGACCAACATTTTGCTGGGATTTTCGAACTGTTTTGAGCTGCTTCTTCTTGCTGTTGGAGGCCGAGTTGACTGGGCTTTGACCGAGTTGATTGGAGGTCAAATCTGCCTTGTTTGACCAACTTTGACTTTGCTGGTTAGGGTTTGTTGGTTGTTGTCATAAAATATCAATTTTATATATTTGTACTATCCCTCTCTCTCTCTCTCTCTTTGTTGAACTATTGAAGATTATAAGAAGAATTGATCAAGGGTTTTCTCACATTGGGGTTTGTCCCTAGTTGGTGCCACATCTTGTGTCCTCTTGTCTTGGCTTGTCTTCTACTGTTTATGTTTATGTTCTATTTGCATTTTGCTATCATGCTGATGTGATTGCTAAACTAGAAATTGATATTGGGTTAATAAGAAATAGAAGTAAATTGCTCTTAAGCATAGAACATACCAAAAATTAATAGGACCACTATCCTCTTTGTTCTTCTTCCCTTCTATTCCAACTCCCCCTTTCCATCATGAAAACAACAAGTGGAATGATACATAGAAGCCAAAAGAACACCATTTTGGAATATGAATATAGATGGACAACCTGCAATGAAATGAACAAGAAGAAAGAATGAGAAAGAATAGGAGGGAGGAGAAAAATACAAACAATAATGAAAAAAAGAGGGAGTTTGGGGTTTGCACTTACCTCTTTAGCTCTTGTAGATGGAAACCCTTCTTTATTCCTCCAAGCTCCTCCTCCTTCACTGCTGCTAGCTCCTCCTCCTTCACTCCAAGCTGTCATCAAGCCTCTTTTCTCCTCTCTTCTCCAAGCTCTCCAAAAATACAAGAGTGAGGAAATGAGAGGGGGAAATGAACTTTATCCCCATCTATTATTTCCCTAACTCAACCTACACCCACCCCCAACTGAAGTTAGAGAAAAAATAGAACGCCCGTGAGGCATCGGATCCGCTCGAGATTTGTACAGATTCATGCCCGATTTGCCACGGATCTGATCGCCTCCCCACCAAGGATCCAAATCGGGATCCACGTCCCATACAGATCCGTGGTACGAAAATCAGAACTGCAGATCGAGATGACAAACACGGTTCTTGGAAATTCAGAATCATGTCGACTCGATCTGCGGTTCCTAATTTTCAAACTGTGGATTCGACAGTGGATCTATCCCCCACTGATCCGTATGGGACATGGACCCTGATTTGGACCCTTGGGGAGGAGGGGCGGTTCGTGCAACATTGCATGAGACTCTCTTCCATTGATCCATCCTCTCTTCAACAATGGGCAAGCAATCAACAACACCCCCTCTTGAAGATGAATGTGGAACATGGTTGAAACGACCAGTTAAAGCTGTAAATAAACACTCCCTCTTTGCAAGGGGTATGTTCTCCATCAAATCAAGATACTCTCTCTATGTTTGAAGTTTTGAACTTCTCCTTTGCTCGGGGTTTCATCTGAATGTTGGCTGCTTATCCATCTGAAGGAATGTAAACCGTTACCATTGCTCCCTTTTGAACTCTGAACTTTGAATTCAGCTCAAAATCTTCAAGGTGTACTTCCCTTGTCCAACGAAGACTTCATTAGTGACTTGCCAAACTTCAAGTTTCACCAGCTCAACAATGTCCATTAAGTCAAGCCCATAGGGAAATTTTGTTTAACATACAAAATGAGTTGTTCAAAATTTTCTAAAATGATAAGCTCATCTATGAAGGGACCAAGACAAGTGGATCAAATTGATAAAAAGCCCTAAGTTGCATGATACGGGGAAACGGGTACGAATTTCCAAAACGAGTACAGGTACGAACCCCCCCCAAACACTGGAAACAGGGAAACACGATATATATATATATATATTAGGACATTTAAGAAATGTTATGTGCAATCATAAAGCATACATGATGCATTCTAATTTATTATATTATGATTAAATTGTCCAATGTCAATGCATAAACTATAAGTCTCTAAACTTACATCACATTTACTTATGAATGATCACATTATGAAAATAACAATATCGAAATATCCAAAATCAACTTTTATTATATATATGAGGTTGCAAGTACAATAAAGACTATGAGGTTGCAAGTACTATAAATACTAAAGACTAGTCCTCATCATCATAATCCTCATAAAAAATAGAAGTAGAAGCATGCTCAACAATGGATGGTGGAGTTGAAGGAGACGATTGGCCAATTCCTCTTCTAGGCTCCCGGTCTTCAATATTCAGGGTAGCAAGAGAGAGCTCCAAATCATGGCTTTATGGATCCACATCCCATTCTTTAGAAGAACCACTGCTATATTCTGGACCCCTACGAGATGTAAGGCGAAGGTTGGAGTGCACATAAACAAGATCCTCTTCCTTCTATGAGCCCAACCTGTTATGCTTCACATACTGAATAAGGCTATAGGTCCAATTCCTTTTTACTGATGAAGAGCTTGCCACTTGTGAAAGAACATGAATGGCAAGGTTTTGCAAATGTACACCATTTGCTCCATGATAAATCCACCACCTAACTAGATTCATGGTGCTTCTCTCCTCCAACGCTGATATATCTAAATAATCATATAATCTTGCAACAAAATTGGCAAATTCTTCCTTTACCTCCTTGTGTAGATGAGCTGAAAACATTCTCCTAAGGGCTTTTTTCACCCCATTAGCCACCTCTCTATCCTTATGGGTGCCTTTCTCTCCCCATTGCTTTGAACAATAAGCTCATCATCTTAAAATTTGGGGTTCAAGGCGTGTGCTAAAGTGTGCAATGGAGTGTTGAAATTGTTTCACCTATCAACAATGATTTTTTTTACTAAATCAACAAAATGATCATCAACAAATAAAAACTGTGGAGACTTTTGTGAAATGATTTCCATAGCTTTCTCAACCATGGTATCAATGCCATCATATACCTCTCCTACGAAAGGTTGGTTAGTGTCAGCGTTGTGAAAAAGCTCAAATGAAGGGGTTGTGAAATTTAGCAAGAAATCTATCTTGCTCCACCACTCATCATCAAGGCACAATCTATGCACCATATATCCTTGCTCTAAATTTGCCTGTCTCCACTCAGCCCAAAGTTGACTCACCACCATAGAAACTAATGGTTGTTTAACTTCAACAAGGCGACACAACATTAGGAAGTTTGAGGCATATCTTGTCTCATTAACTTTTAATGACTCCAATTTGGGGTACTCTTGAAATATTGCTTGAGATTGGTGGTGGTTGGTGATGAATTTAACAATCTCTCTTGCTTCCTTTGTGATTTCCTTTATCCATGGAACTTTATTGTTGATCTCCTCTGAGATTAGATTTATTTTATGGACAATGCAGGGTGTCCAAAAGATGTGGTCATACCTCCCCTCAATAATTAAACCTGTAGCTTTGCAAACTGGTGCATTATCCGTGATAACTTGCACCACCCTATTAGGTTTTATTTGTTCAATAGATTTTATAATAACATCAATAATGGACTGTGCATCTTTTACCTCTTTTGAGCAGTCTTTCGCCTTTGAAAACATTGCTCCTTTTGGGGAAGTGTTAATGATATTTATCAATGGCACCTGCCTTGTATTTGTCCATCCATCTGAGATTGTGGTAATCCCAAAGCTACTCCAGGAAGAACGAATTGGCAATAAGATATCTTCCACAAGGTCCTAATTTTTGAGAAGTCAAGTTCTGACTTTCTCATATTTGGGCCCCTTGTACCTTATGGGAGCTTTGTTAACTGCCCTTATCATATCTTGCTAGTAAGGAGAGCGAACAACATTGAATGGGATACCACATGCATAGATGCACCTAGCCACTTTGGAATCATTGTCTTCTCTTGCTTGCACATTCACCAATTTATCAATTCTGCTATCTGAAACTAAAGTGGATGCCCCTCTGGTATTTTTGGTTGGTGGTTGTTCTTGTTGTTGAGTGGCTCTCCTTTTCCTTTCTTTAACCACAATTCTTGGCTCAATGTTTGGTGGAGCTTGAGGAGTTGTTGAAATTTGGTATCGGAGGACAGGTGGTTCCCTAAGGCTTTGATCTTTGGCCTAGGGAAAAGTGTCCAAAAGAATTTAATTTTTCTCCTAAAGTAACTTTATAATTTTTTATAAAGCTAAATCCAATTTGAAAGTGACTTTAAGTGATAAAGTTACTAATTCTAATTTTAAAGTGACTTTTATAAAGTCAATGAAAAATTAGAAAGGAAAAGTGACTTTGGAAATAAATGACTAAGTGGGTTTTTATTAAAGTGGGGTGAACTAAAAAATAGAAAGTGAGATTTAAATGAGCATTTAATCTCAGCCATTGATCTAAATCTATTTCAGCCATTGGATTTAGGGATCACCCAAAAGTCATTTAGGGTTGGGTTAAGGGAAGAAAAGGAGGAAAAAATCATTCATTCTTTCATGAGCAGATTGGGAGAAGGAGAGCAAGAGAGCAAAGGAGATTTCTGGACAAGGAGGAGAAAGAGGCAGCAGTTTGGCACACATACCAAGGCAGCACTTCAGCAAATCCGTACAACTCAAAGAACAAGCAGAAAAAGGTAGTTTTTGTGAGCAAAACAGTGGAAAAATTGATTTTCAGCACGAATATCGAGGAGGCGATTTTCTGCACGATTTTTGAGGACTGTCCGTACAAGTCCGTACGGCCGTCTGTACGGCCTGTACATCCGTACGGTCCGTACGGTCCGTACAACACGTTCAACCATTTTCAGATTGTCTGTTAGCTGAAAAACAGATAAGTTTGCTCGCTGGAAAAATTTATGTTTTGCTGATTTCTGCTGAAAAATTTTCTCTGTAAAAAGGCATTTTCCAGAAATAAAGAAGAGCTCTCAAACTGGTTTTCCCCAAGAGTTGTAGGGGGTTTATCCAGGGTCAAGTTGACCAAAAATATCAGTGTTTTAATGTGTTTTAATGGCTGTTTTGATTGCTGATTTTTAATTCTGCAATTTCCAGCATTCTGAAAAATTTCCAGAATTTGTGTTTTCAGCAATATTTATTTTTTTCAGTCTGTTAAATGTATGGTTATGGGAATGGACATTTAACTACATGGGAGAAATAAGGAGAAACTGAAAACCGGGGTGGGAAAACAGAAAATTTTACAGGAGTACCTTGAGTAAGCTCTTCATGCCTTCTTTTAATTCCATCCGCCTCATCTTGTTCTATTTGATATGCTCTCCTCACCAATGGATCTGTTGTTTTTGTGCAACCTGCAATCCCCTGTCCTCTTCCATGCGAAAGATGTGTCTTCACTCTTGGGTGGGAGCCCTTGTACGAATCACTGCAAAGGTTACACCACCATTCCCATGAGCCATCGCCTTCACATATTTGAAGCTTTTGAACATGCCTCCAAAGAGGAGAATAATTAGCCCTCAGGTTGGAATTGGGGGTTGAACTTGCACCTTGGTTGGAAGCCATTGTTGCAAAAAAAAAAAAAAAACAAATTCATAAAGAAAAAATGTTTTTCACATTTTTGGAAGCATAAACCCTCGAAAAATAAAAAAAATAGTGGGAAAAAACTAAGAAAATGAATGTTTTTTACCCAAATTAATTTTTTGTCGCTGAATCTACCTCAAAATGCCACAAAAGACGAGAAATATGGCTGTAGTTGAGCCAAAATCCAAGAATGCCATAGTCGGAAACTCCCCACTCCAAATCTGTTTATGAAATCTCTTTCTCTTGCTATTGAAATCTCCTTTGCTCACAGTTGAAAACGCCCTAGCTGAAACCACTGCTATCTTCCTCTTTTCTCCTTTCTAAAGTTGTCCATCTCCAAGTGAAACGACTTGCTCAATTCATGTGATGATGGAATGAGGTGAGAGTCTTTCTAGAAGCATCCAAACAATATTTTATTTGCCAAATAAAATAATAAAAATGAAAAAAAAACTAAAAAGAAAAACCAATTAAATGCTTAAACGTGGCCGCACAACCTGGAAGCGCATTTCAGACTGTATTGGGCCACGTTTCACCCACGTGAAACGTGGTAGTTGTAAAAATTTATGTTTTCCCACCCCGGTTTTCAGTTTCTCCTTATTTCTCCCATGTAGTTAAATGCCCATTCCCATAACCATACATTTAACAGACTGAAAAAAATAAATATTGCTGAAAACACAAATTCTGGAAATTTTTCAGAATGCTGGAAATTGCAGAATTAAAAATCAGCAATCAAAAACAGCCATTAAAACACATTAAAACACTGATATTTTTGGTCAACTTGACCCTGGAAAAACCCCCTACAACTCTTGGGGAAAACCAGTTTGAGAGCTCTTCTTTATTTATGAAAATCAATGTTCCACCAAGACTCCGGTGCGGGGAGACGCGAGTGCGGGGAGACGCACAGGGGGGACGTGTGGGAGTACCCTCAAATTTTAGGGAAATTTCGGGGGTGCGGGGAGTCGTCGAGGTGTATATATATATATATATATATATATATATATATATATTTCAAGTTCATATTCATTGTTCACTGTTCAATAATGAAAGCATAAAAATATTAAATAGACAATTGAAATTTGAATCATTGATCCATCCTCATCATTCATTTTGATACATACATCATTCATATGACATACTCAAGTGACAAGTCTCATTATTGAATTAATTATTATTCATACATACCATGAGATTCGAAAAACAAAAATAAAAATCAATAATAAAATATTCAAATACATTGATCGATATCATTCATCATTCAATGGTTCATCATTCTACAATCTACATTGATTTAAAAACTAAATTCATCATCCATCATTCTAGAATCTAAATTGAAAGCAAAACATACTAGTATATTTTCAAAGTTTGAACACTAAATCTATATAACTCAAAGTTTCAAAGTTCAAACTCAAAAATAGTTAAGAGTGAAATGGAAATGACTTTGGTTTGAAATGAAATGAGCTTTTAACTTTAAGGTTTAGGCTTTTAAGTTTTAGTTATTTAGTTTTAATTTTAATTTTTTTTTTAGACTTTTAAGTTTTAGTTATTTAGTTTAAAAAAAAAAAATTTAATGGTTTTGAGTTTTGAATTTTTGATTTTGAATTTTGAATTTTTAAGTCTTATTAGACAAATTTAAAGGGGGACACCCAGGCGCACCCTTTTTGGGGAGTCTAGACTCCCACACTGAAGGGGGACGCCTAGAAGCACCCTTTTTGGGGAGTCTTGGGGAGTCTAGACTCCCACACTGGGGAAACGCACCCCCTTGCGTCTCCCCAAGACTCCCCAAAAAGGGTGCGTGGGGAAACGCACCCCCAAGAGACTCCCCGTCCCGGGTGCGTGAGGTGCGAGGGGTGCGCGCACCCGACCCTGGGGGACGCGTCCCCGTGGAACACTGCTGAAAATTGCCTTTTTACAGTGAGAATTATTCAGCAAAAAATCAGCAAGCAAATTTACAACTTATCTCCTTTCCCGTGCCTCACAGCAATCTGGAAATTACAGCAAACAGGACAACAATAAATGCTGTACGGCCTCCGTTTTGTGTGCAGAAAAATCAGCAAACTGCTCCTCGATTTTTGTGCAAAAATCTGCCTTTCACTATGTGTTGAATCAACTGTACAAATCTGCTCAACTGCTGCCTTGGAATGTTTGTCAAGCTGCTGTCTCCTTCTCCTCCCTGCTCAGAAATCTCTCTTGCTCTCTTGCTCTCCTTCTCGCAATCTGCTCATGAAAGAATGAATGACCTTTTCCTCCTTTTCCTCCTTTAATATAACTCCAAGTGACTTTTGGGTGATCCAAGTGACTTTTGGGTGATCTCTAAATCCAATGGCTGAAATAGATTTAGATCAATGGCTGAGATTAAATGCTCATTTAAATCTCACTTTCTATTTTTTAATTCACCCCACTTTAATAAAGACCCACTTAGTCATTTATTTCCAAAGTCACTTTTCCTTTCTAATTTTTCATTGACTTTATAAAAGTCACTTTAAAATTAGACTTAATAACTTTATCACTTAAAGTCACTTTTAAATTAGATTTAACTTTATAAAATTATAAAGTCACTTTAGGAGAAAAATTAAATTCTTTTGGACACTTTTCCCTAGGCCAAAGATCAAAGCCTAAGGGAACCACCTGTCCTCCGGTACCAAATTTCAACACTCCCTCTTACCGAGGAAGGTGTTCCTCACCACACCCATCTTGTCTCTGAAGTAGACATGCTTGCCCCGTGGTAAGGCTTTGGTAAGAATATCTGCAACCTGCTCATCAGTGGAAATATACTCAAGTTTCACAACTCCCTTCTGAACATAGTCTTTGATGAAACGATATCTGATCCCGATATGCTTTGACCTGTCATGAAATACTGGATTCTCCGTGAGTTTAATGCAACTTTGATTATCACAGTAAATCACTGAAGGTCTCAACGGCTGACCAAATAAGCCAAACACCATCTTGCGAAGCCAGATAGCCTCACGACTAGCTAGACTGGCTGCCATATACTCTGCTTCCGCTGAACTCAGTGCTACTGACTGCTGCTTCCGGCTGAACCATGACACTACTGCTGAACCCAACCCAAAACAACACCTTGAAGTGCTCTTCCTATCAGAAGCACAACCTGCCCAATCAGAATCAGTGTATCCTGCCAATCTCACTCCATCTCCCTGCCTGTAGTCCAGACCATAATCCACTGTCCCCTGCAAGTACCGCAAAATGTGTTTTGCAGCCACCCAGTGAACCTTCCTAGGCTCACACATAAACTGACTCATCGTGTTGACTGCAAAACAGATATCTGGTCTAGTGTTGACCAAATACATCAAGGAACCAATCAGCTGCCTGTACAATGTGGGATCCACCAACTCGGAATCCGAAGCATGAAGCTTCTTCCAGTTGGTGATCATCGGTGTCGACATGGGTCTACAATCCTCCATGTGGAATCTGCTAAGGATGTCCACAATATACTTCCCCTGCCCCAGGAAGAAATGCCCCTCCTCCTGCCACACCTCCAAACCCAAAAAGTAATGCATCAAGCCGATGTCCTTCATCTCAAACTCCGCCGCAAGATCTCTCTTGCAGCGCTATATGAGTCTCTCTGCACCTGTAATGATCAAGTCATCCACATACAGCACCAGAATGAGAGGCTCCTCACCAATCACAATAAAGTAAAGGTTCGGATCTGCCTCACTCTTTGTGAAACCCATCCCCTGCAAGTATGCATCTATCTTGGAGTACCAAGCTCTGGGAGCTTGCTTCAGGCCATAAAGGGCCTTCTTCAGTCTGCACACATGGGACTCCTTCCCATGCACCTCAAAGCCCTGTGGCTGCTCAATGTACACCTCCTCCTGTATGAAGCCATTGAGAAATGCGGTCTTCACATCCATCTGGTGGATCTTCCAACCCATCTCTGCTGCTATTGATATAATGGAGCGAATCGAAGTATATCGAGCTACGGGAGCGAAGGTCTTCTCATAATCAACTCCCTCTACCTGGGAGAACCCTCTAGCCACAAACCTCGCTTTGAATTTCTCAATGCTGCCATCTGCAACATGCTTTACCTTGTAAAGCCATTTGGAAGTAACCACGGATTTGCCCTCAGGCCTCGACACCACTTCCCAAACATCATTTTTCATGATAGAAGAATACTCCTACTGCATGGCCTCTCTCCAGACCTGCTGGTTAGCTGCCTCCTCATAGCTAGAAGGCTCAGAGTCAAGGATGCTGGTAACCATCGCCATATAGCTACAAAACCTCTCAGGTGGTCTACTCTCTCTGACCGGTCTCTTCGGCTCAGCAACAGATGTGGCATCTCTCAAGGTGTCCTGAAGCCACTTGGGCTTCCTCTTCCCTGAGCGCACTTCTCCCACCGGAGAATGAAACTCCTCCTCATTATCATCAGTAGCCTGAACTCCTGACTGTCTGTCTGCTGTCCTCCTGCCTGCACCTGAACCTGTAGAAGCTGAGGTACCGTGTGAACTGTCCATCAGTGGACTCCCTAGTGAACTGCTCTGTGAACTGCTCTGCATGCTGCCCGGAGCACCACTCCTCTGGCTCGATGAGCCACTGCTCACTGACGGACCTGACATCCTCATAGATGTACCTCCTGATCCTCCTGATCCCTGCCCACTAGATCCCTGCGACTGACTCAACTGCTGCTGAGGGTCTGGCTGATCCAGATACTCTAACTCCCGTGACCTCCTAAAGGCCCTGTCCTCCTCGAACTTCACATCCCGTCTGACAACAACTCTCCTCTGTGCAGGAATGTAAATCCGAAAGGCCTTTGAGGTCTCACTGTAGCCCACAAAGATACCCTTCTCTGCGGTGGGCTCTAGTTTGGTCCTCTTCTCCTTGGGTATATAGGAGTATGTTATGCATCCAAAGATATGAAGATGACCAATATCAAGCTTCTTCCCAGAGAAAGCCTCCTCCAGAGTCATGTGCCCCAAGGCACGATGCAGACTCCTGTTCTGCAAGTAAACAGCTGTGTTGCAGGCCTCTGCCCACAAGAACAATGGCAACCCCTGATCATGTATCATGGCTTTGACAGCCCCTATGATGGATCTGTTCTTCCTCTCCGCAACCCCGTTCTGCTGGGGGTTGTAAGGAACAGTGAACTCCCTCCTAATGCCTGCCTCCGCACAATAATCAACAAACTCTCCAAGGGTGTACTCTCCTCCATTGTCCGACCTCAGGGACTTGATCTTTCGACCTGTCTGAGTCTCCACAAGAGCTCTGAACTCCTGAAACCGCTTGAAGACCTCACTCTTGGTCTTCAAGAAATAAATCCAGGTCCTCCTGGAGTGATCATCAATGAATAAGACATAGTACTCATATCCACTCAAGGAAACATGAGACATCCGACCGCTCACATCGGAATGAATCAAATCAAGTATCCCCGTCGCTCTGCTGTCACTGCTGGGAAAAGGGGATTTGGAAAACTTGCCCATCGCACAACCTCTGCAAGTATCAAAGTGATCAGTACTGAAATCTGGCACACCTGTAGTGATCTCCCGCAATGTCCTCAAGGCTCCATGATACATATGTCCCATCCTGCGGTGCCAAATCTCACACAGCTTAGAACTGCTAGCTCTGTTGTCGGTACTACTGCTCAATGCCAAAAGGGGTTGGAATGCAAACTTGTACACCTTTGCATGGCGTACACCTATCACTCTAGCTGAATCAGCTGGAGTGCCCCTGGGATACATCAACACCTGTCCTCCCCTGAACAGTACCTCATATCCTCTGTCCTCCAAAGCTGAGACGGATATGAGGTTCTTCCTCATCCCTGGCACATAAAGAACCTCTGACACCTTCAAGGGAGGTTTGGACTCCCTCTGAAATGTCACTGTCCCCATCCCGACTGCTCTAACAACTCTGTCATCACCGAGTACTACCTCAATATCAGTGCCACTCTCTGAAAGCTCTGAGAAGTACTCACGGACTCCTGTCATATGACATGAAGCCCCACTGTCCACATACCAGATACCTGTAGATGCTCCGCTAATCGAGGGAAAAGCATGCTCCCTCTGAACCTGTGTGGCAGGTGATCTTGCACTAGAGGACTCACACGTAGTGAACGCAAACTCTCGGTCAAAACGACCAGCAAAGTCCTCAATCTCTGCTGAAGCTGCCACGTCCTGGTTCTTCCCCTTTTTCTTCTTCTTCTCCGGACACACAACTGCATAGTGTCCCATCTTTTGACAATTCCAACACTTCACCTTGGAATAGTCCTTCTGTGTGTTCCCCTGTTTACCTTTACCTTTGTCTTTGCCCCCACCACCGCTTGTGGAAGCCTGCTTCTTCCCTTTGCCTTTCTTGCCTCCTGCCACCAGTGCTACGTCCTCATCCTGCTCAACTGGCTTGGCTGCCCCAAGCTGTCCTTTCCTGATCTCTGTCTGAATACAATCATCCCAAAACCTCTCCCATGTGGGAAGGGTCTCACGTGCACAAACCCCATCAGCAAAGTTCAACCATGAACGGGGGAGGCCATTCACTGCAATACGCACCAACTCAGTGGATGGAATGACCTCTCCAATCGCTGCCAACTCATCTCTCACATTGGTAATCTTTGTGAGATATCCAGCTGCACTATCATTCCCCATCTTAATGTTCTTCAGCTTCTCCTTCAGGACCATCTTTCGGTTCTCATTGGTACTCTGGTAGAGATTGGACAATGCTGTCCACATCTCATGGGCATTGCTCTTTCCTCTCACATGAGGAATGCAATGGTCTTTGATTCCATCTAGAATCAGCCTCTTACCCTTATTGTTCTTCTTTTTATATTCAGCCAACTGAGTAACATCAGTGGGCACAACAACAGGGTTCTGTGCAGTATGCACCATGATATCCCAGACTTCTGCCTCCTCAAAGATACTCTGCATTCTCTCCTTCCAAACGCTGTAATTTATATGCCCATCCAGCCTATCCTCCACCCTCAATCCTAATGACATCCTGCTGTCATAAAACTGAAAAATAGCACTGCTGTAGTAAAGATAAAACTACTGTTTATGAAAAAATCAGCTTGCTGGAATTTTCTGAGTGAAAAATCAGCAACTGTAATTTTTCCTTTTGCTGTCCCAAACTGTCCTTCAGCACTCAAGCTCCGATACCATGTAAAAATTTCTGTTTTCCCACCCCGGTTTTCAGTTTCTCCTTATTTCTCCCATGTAGTTAAATGCCCATTCCCATAACCATACATTTAACAGACTGAAAAAAATAAATATTGCTGAAAACACAAATTCTGCAATTTCCAGCATTCTGAAAAATTTCCAGAATTTGTGTTTTCAGCAATATTTATTTTTTTCAGTCTGTTAAATGTATGGTTATGGGAATGGGCATTTAACTACATGGGAGAAATAATGAGAAACTAAAAACCGGGGTGGGAAAACAGAAATTTTTACAGTAGTACGACTTGAAACACGTTTTGTTAAAATTGGCAACTAGGGCCAAACTCCATGTGGGTCATATTATTTATGGCAGCTGATATTTTTATTGGATCCCTATCATTGAGAGGTGTAGGATTGATCTAAAGATCATCTAATTCTGATAAGTATTTATGAATTTATTTATGTTATGGACAAATTGTTAAGTGGGCCAGCAACTTATGTAGGCTCAGAAGCCCAACAGTGATGTCTATTCAACCTCTACGTTTTAGCATAAATAGAAGAGGACTTCATGTCATTTCTACACACACTTGGATCTCTTCCTCTCTCTACTTGTCTTTGGGTTTTAGTAGGAGGAGAGATCCTAAGGAAAAGCCAGAAAAGCCAGAATAGTTGGAAAAGACGGAACTGCCGGAAAAGCTGGAAAAGTTGAAACTGACGGAAAAGTTGGAAAAGCCAGATTGCCGGAAAAGCCGGAATCGCCGGAAAAGCTGGAATTGTAGAAAAAGCCGGAAATATGAAAAAGCCGGAACTGTTGGAAAAACTGGAATTGTCGGAAAAGTCGGAACTGCTGGAAATGTCGGAAAAGCCGGAAATATCGGAAAAGCCAGAAACGCTGGAAATGCCGGAAAATCTGGAACTGTCGGAAGAGCCGGAATTGCCAAAAAAGCCAGAACTACCAGGAACTGCAGAAACAGCTGGAGCATCTGTCTCCGAAGGAAGGCAGCATGATGTATGAGATCATGGGCAACATAATAAGCAACATGATGATATGAGCATGGGTAGCATAAATATGCATGATGATATGAGCATGGGCAGCATAATGATGAATGAGATCGTGAGCATGGCCAGCTTGATGATGAATAAGACCATGCAAGATGCAACATGATGAGCAGCATGAAGATGAGAGTAGCTCAGTCATCAAGGTTCAACACATGTGACAGTACAACAAGGTGTCACACGGTAATATGCAGCAAATAGACGAGATGCAACATTATGATAGGTGAACGAGTCACCTGAGAGAATCAGATGAAGCAATATGTCTTCAACTGATCTCATGCCGATATCAAAAGTCAAAGTGATTGACTTCTATTGTAAATCTACTCTCTCTCACTTTCTTTGCTGAACTTTGAAGAACATAAAAGAAGAATTGATCAAGGGTTTCCCCACATTGGGGTTTGTCCCTGGCTAGCGCGACATCTTGTGTCCTCTTGTCTTGGCTTGTCTTCTGCGATTTATATTTATGTTCTATTTGCAATTTACTTTATGCTGATGTGATTGCTAATGTGGAAAAGAAATTGAAATAAATTGCTCTAGCATAGAACATACCTAAAATTAACACGTTTCCAGTCCGTACCAAATGTGTTTTAGCGTTTCCGTATCGTTTTTGCCCAGAAATAGGTTCTGGCCCAACGTTCCCCGCAACAGAGAAAAATGGTTAAAATCTGCACAAATCTTTGAGAAACCAAGCTTGAGTAGAAACCCATTGATCCATAATACCAAATTTGTGGTGCATGCGTTAAGACATAAACATTGGTATCTTTCCCATGCATCTCAAAACCTTTGGCAACTAGAGAAAGAGTCTTATCAAGGTTAACTCCATTTTTTGATAGAATACTTTGGTAACAAACATGTCCTTCTATTTGATGCTCTCATCAATTGCATGCTTGGAATCAATCTCTGATTCCATATTAGGTTTTAGCTTGTCCTTTGGACATTGTATTCCTCCATGTCATCTTGGCATACTTTCACTTTGGCTGGTTCCAAACAAATTGTAATGTCCTATTAACACAAATAGAAGTCATTAATGCAACATGAGTTGGAAACTTATTAGGAGGATTACTCATCCAAAATATAAGTTTAGGTTCTCCCACTTTTCCTGTGCATTTTGTAATGTTTGGGGAAGCCATCTTGGCCTTTTTATTACACTAGATGGTACTGAAACATCCATTCCTTCAGCAGAACCTTAATAATGATCATAATTTGATTCCATTTCTTCTTTTTCACCAATCTGTAGGGCAACAAGCTTTTTTCTCTTTTCAACCTTTTATAAAGGCTCTTTAGAGTCTAGACCATCCTCATCTCAACTTACCACTGTCTTGACTCTTTCTCTATTTTGGAATATAGATTTGCTCAGCTTTTGAGGGCTCAATTCAATCAATAAACATGCCCTTGATGCTTGAGGATTAAGTTTAGATCCCTTCTCTTCAAGAATATGAATGTACATAAGACAACCATACACAAAAGTGTGATGTTTGAGGTTTCCCACCAATAAAAGCTTCTGTTGGTGTCTTGTCTTCCAATATCTTGTGAATGTAAATTTTCAAGCCCTACGTGATTGCTATCCTATGTTACTTTCAATTGAAAAACACAGATTTGAACTTATTTAACCACATAAATAAATGTTTTTGAACATGCAACAATCGCACTTTTTAGAATTTCCCTGAACCCAACACCCGATATTTAATTCATAGCAATTAGTTATTGAACAAATACATCGCTAAGTTCCCAACACATAAAATTTAGCAGAAGCAAATTACACGCCCTGAATCACAATGACACATAGATTATTGCCCCACAAATCAATTATTCATTAAAATTACTCAAAGCCTACTTGGGCTCCCGTCTTGGATAATGGCCCAACTGAGAAAATACAGAGTACAAAACTTTGGATATGATCTAGTAGATTTGCTCTCTTTCACAGATTTGGATCTCCAACCCCTCCACACTCTCTTATACCCAACACACACTCACCGAAATGCCGCTCTCAAACTTGTGCTGTTGTTGTGTGTCTTCTCCTCACCTTAGCCTTGCCTTTATAACCTTACATTTATCCAAAACCCTAATCTCAAAGTGATTGATGGTCGAGATTAAATCTCGCCTCATTTGAGATCAGTGACCAAGATTAAAACTTATTCAATAAAGTAAAATACTTTATTTTTCTAAGTTTTATTTTAGCTCAATAAGCCAACATATTAATATGTGATTTTTCCTAAGTTAAACTTAGGCTAAGTTATATCAACAACTTGTTCAACCTAAAGCAAGTGTTCTAAGGTGATATGTGGGCGATTTCTGCACACCTTGACATAAGGACTGTGCAGAAGTACCTGCCTGGGCCACAAATTTGAACACTCCCTCTTAGCGAGGGAGGTGCCTCTGGAAGAACTTCCTCAACCTAGATGTCTCCAAGCTCATCTCAGTATCTGTAGTTGCTCTCTTTGACCTTGAAGCCTGCCCTACTATTTGACTTGAAATTTGAGTTGAGAACCTGTCACAACCAGCGATGCTCCAAGGAGACCTATCACACTCATGAGCATCTATCAATTTCATATCATACTAAGTCTTCTGACAATACCTGTAAAATCACTCTTCCTAGTCACCTGTCCCCTCTCTGACACTGATATTGTATCCAAGACTCACTCGGATACACCCACAAGCTGTTCCAACAACTTGTATGATTGTCCTTGTCTGATGCTAAGCACTACTGCTGCATCCAAGGTCACTTCCTCTGAATATAGAACCACCTGTCCATCCCAGAACAAAATTTTATATTCATCATCTTCCAAGGTTGATACTGAGAGCACGTGTACCATCAACCCTGGAACAAATACCATCCCTGTCACTTCCAAAATCCCTTTCGAATCTAGCTAGAATCTAACACATCCAAACCCCTTTACTGCATGCGTGGTGCTAGCTCCACAACTCACATGGTAGTCTAAGTCTGTCTCTGAAAACACTGCGAAACACTAACGTCATCCCCGTCATGTGATTGGATGCTCTACTATCCAGTAGCCATAACCCAATTCCGATGACTACCTCATCTTGCCTTGTTTGTAACCCTACTGGCTTTGACTTCTTGCTAGTTGGGTATCCTTGTGGCTGGACATTGTTGATAGTTGCTACTATAACAACTTCCTGGGATGCGAGGTCATTGCCCCCTGCAACACACCTCCATGAGTTGGATTTGACTTCTTGCTAGTTGGGTATCCTTGTGGCCTGACATTGCTGATAGTTGCTACTATAACAACTTTCTGGGATGCACTGTCACTACCCCCTGCAACACACCTCCATGAGTTGTTGTTGCATGCCTGCCACAACACTTTGATCGCTCAACTAGTCCGCTTTCCTACGTCGGTGTGCTATTTAGCAATGTTTTTTGTGGTAGTTACACATTGTCCCTTGCGCCCAACCCACCATTGGTTGGTTTCGGCAATAGACAACCTCTTGCCAGAGCCCGCAACTTTCACAGTTACCACTCACACGCAAGCTGCCAATGCTTGATCATTGTTTCCCACACAACCTGGCACCCAGATTTCTCTGTTGTCCACTGATACTCCCTGTATGCAACTATTTGTTCCTTTGTTAAATAATGAATCCATACAGGTGAAGATAGTTTTTAGTAGAGGAGGAATGACCTGTTATAGAGTTTTGTGAACCCAACGTTTCGGACTACTAAGTGAGTCCATCATCAGGGGATGCGTCAATAGATATTTTCAGATCTTAATGATGTATCCAAGAGCTAGAATTTAGGTTATATATATAGGATATTAAAGAAAATATGTAAGAAAATAGGTCGGCTATTATTTTACTGGTTTCTACTTTATTTATTTAATTAATTAATTAAATTATTATTATAATTATTAATTAATTAATTATTATTATTATTATTATTATTTTTTTTAAGGATATAGGTCGGCTATTATTTTGACGCATCCTCTGATGATGGACTCACTTAGTAGTCCGAAACGTTGGGTTCGCAAAACTCTATATTTGTTCCTTTGCTGACGGGTCGATCAACTTCACTTCTACTCGCACTTGCGGCTACTTGCTGTTTAGGGGCTAGCGGCTAAATTGGTTCGTGGCGCTCGTGCCCTTAGTTTCCTTACAAATGGCCTTGCGGTTGATTCTTGTGATGTCTTTTCCTATCAGTGGATTAGCTCACGTTCTGCTATCTATCGACCTTGCTATGTTGATCGATAACTGACTGCGTTCGCTGTGCTGCATCGATTTGCTGCCTATGCCTATCGATCATTGTCAAGGTCGATTGTTGTTGGCTTGTGGCTACTGGCTTGCCTTTTTCCCTACGACCAATTTCATTTGTCGACTAGCGACCTTCCGCTGGTTGTGTGGCTATGCCCACTGCCTCTTGCGCCCTCTTGTTCTCACCACAACCCGGTTTGTGGTGGCTGTGCCTGCCGTCTCCTGTGCCCTCCTGTTCTCATCGCAACCCGGTTTGCGATGACTATGCTGTCGGCAGGTTGGTTGGCTTGATAGCTGTTGCCTCGATCACTGGTGGGCTCGGCCTGTCTGTCATAGCCACGACCTCATCCATTTTTCTTTTTTGTTCTTTCTAATTTTGTTTCATGCCCAGTAAGAACAATTTTAGCATAGATAAAAAAGTATTCACTTCTAAAATAAATTCCATTTCGTACAGTCCTAGACAAACTTGGCTCCGACGATCCAATACGAACCCAACATTTGCAATTCCAAGATCGATTTAGAGTTGGCGCTCTGATACTATGTTAGAATTTGCCAGAACCCAACATTTAGTATTTAGTTCCCAACAATTAATTACGAAAGAAATACATGGCTAAGTTCCTAACCATGGGTTTCAAAACAAGTTGGTCTGACTCAGACTCAACTTGGTAAACCGGTCGGAACCCCCCCAGTCCGACTCGGCCGGTTCGGTAACGGACCAGTGGGACCCACTGAGCTCGATATGAATTGGTCCGACGCGATCATGGCAAAAAAACGGTAGGTTGTGGACTTGAAATTTTGATTTTTTGGTTTTTCTAAATCCTAGCCCCTCTACCCCTCTCCCACGCCTATAAAGGTAACCCAACCCCATCATATTTCTTCACAACTATCTCATTACATTTGTGTGAGCATTTGTGAGGAGTTTGTGAGCAATTGGAGTTGGTTTTGGGAGCAACATTGAGGAGGTTCTTGGATGATTTTTGGAGCAACATTGAGGAGGCTACATGTATGTTTTTTTTACTTCTCAAATCTGCCCTTGTTTTTTTTCTTTTCAAAATCCGGAAATTGAAATGAGTAAATTTTCTAAAAAAAATTAAGAGTTGTTTTCTTTTCTTTTCATTTTCAGACTTTTTCCCTTTCATTTCCAATTCCAATTATCAGAAAATGGCTCCTAGAGTGAAAGACACTGCTTGGGCATATGCTGAGATGATCGACAATCAAATGTATTGCAAATTTTGTCATAAAAAAATTAAGGGAGGCAGAGGGGGCATTCACAAGCTGAAACAACACTTGGCCGGTATTAGAGGCCAAATTGTCCCATGTGCAACACCATTAGAGCAGATTGGGGAAATTAGAAAGGAGTTGCTAGAAAAATTTGAGAAGTTTGAGGAAGACAAAGCTAGGCAAAAAGCAATAGAGGCTGAAATAGGGAGGAAGAGGAGTCTAAAACAAATGATGGTGGCCAACCCCAATTTTGATTATGAGGGCTCTTCATCTATCCCTTGTACTGATGCATCCAACCCCTTTCGCTTTGTTCCTCCCTCTTTGGAGTCTATTCAAGATAAGGGTAAGGGTAAAAAGAAGGGTGGTATCAAAAGTTATTTCTCACCCTCCTCTCCCTCTGATAGTGCACATGGTCCTCAAGCTCATTGAAGTCAAATCCAACCTATTTTAGATACCATTGGAAGAAGGAATTGAGAGAAACTGCTTGTGAATACATAGCCAGATGGTGGTATGATGCTGATATCTCCTTCAATGCTGCTTGTTCACTATATTATGAACCTATGTTTGATGCCATCATTGCTGCTGGTAAGGGCTTCAAAGGCCCTAGTATGCATGAATTAAGGGGATCTCTTTTGCATAAAGAGGTTATGTCCATTGATGAATATTTGAAAGATTTCAAAAGCTCATGGGTGAAAATAGGATGTACCATCATGTCAGATGGATGGACTGATCAAAGGAACCGTACCATCATAATTTTTCTTATCTTTTTACCACAAGGAACCATGTTTCTAAAATCAGTTGATGCATCTGATAAGGTGAAAGATGCACACTTGTTGTTTCAGCTTTTGGATGAGGTTGTTGAACAAGTGGGGGTGGCTAATGTTGTTTAGATCATCACAAATAATGCTTCTATGTTCTTGTTCGTAAAATGTTAGAGGGAAAGCACAAAACCATCTTTTGGACCCCATGTGCTGCACATTGCATAGACCTCATGCTTGAGGATATTGGTAAAATAGATTGGATCAAGAACACTGTAGAGTATAACAAAGTATATCTACAATCATTCATGGGTTTTGAACCCGATGAAGAAAAACACAGGGGGCAAGGATCTTGTTAGGCCTGCCATCATTAGATTTGCGACTCACTTTTTTGACATTGCAATCTATGCTTTCCCAACATAAAAACTTGCAGAAGATGTTTTCCAGTGATGAATGGAATGGATGTCAATGGGCCCGCAAATAGGATGGCAAAGACGTAAGAAAGAAAGTTAATGATGACACATTTTGGAAAAATGCAACAGAGATTGTGAAAATCGCTGAGCCACTAGTTAAGCTGTTGCGGTTGGTGGATGGGGAAGATTGGCTATGGTTTTCATTTATGAGGTTATGGATCAAGCAACAGAGCAAATAAGGGCAACATACAAGGATAGAGTGGCTAAGTATGGGCCTATTTGGGAGATCATTAATCAAAGATGGAACAATCAACTCTATCGCCCTATACATGTAACTGGATATTTCTTGAATCCAAGGTATCATTATACAACTCAGCTAGGAAAAGATTTGATTGGAGAAGTGAAAAATGATAGTATGAGTGCCTTGAGCGCATGGTCCTTGATGAGAGTGAGCAGTTGGAGATACGCCGACAGATCAATTGTTTCAATAGAGCCAAAGGTACCTCTGGCAAAAACCTAGCAAGGATTGCAAGGGACACAGATGAGCCAGGTAAACAATTTCAATTTTCAATTTCATATTTCGTTAAATTGCTTATAATTTGAAAATTGGATATAATTTGTTGAATTAACTCATTACACAACTATGTTTTTTGCAGCACACTGGTGGGAGGCATTTGGTAGCTAGTGTCCTCAATTGCAAAAGTTTGCAATTCAAAATTTGAGTCAAACTTGCAGTGCTTCTGGGTGTGAGTGCAATTGGTTTGTTTTTGAGAGGATTCACACGAAGAAGAAAAACCGTTTAGAACAAAAATGGTTAAATGATCTACTCTTTGTCCAATACACAGGGGCTTCACTCAATGAATCTTTGTCCTATCATGTGCTTTCGTGGCATATCAAACAACACCCTTAATTTCACTACATAATGGAAAATACCCTTAAAAATCACATTATTTAACCTCCTACCAATACGAACCCAATACATCTTCCCAATTAAAAAAACCCCTACTTCCACTAGATATTGTAGGTATCCATTTTTTCATTAACATTTTTTTATACCTCTTTATATTTTTTTCATTAACTTTGAATTCCATTTTTTATACTTTCCAATATAAAAACCCTTTACCCCCTATATATCCCCCAATATGAACCCACGTGGTATGGTATTGCTCCCCTAGTGGAGCCCAGTGGTCCAATATAAGCTCCGGCTAAGATGCAACCAATAGTTGAACAAAAGAATTGATACAGATCCCATTGTGTTGGAAGATATTGATCCAACCTAATATTGGGTAGTGGAGACTCAACCAACAAAGTTTGACCTTGATGAGGATATTGATCTTGATGTTGATATGGAGTTGGATGCATTAGGGACTGATCAGTTATATGCAGATCCACTAGTACTAGCCCAAAGTCCTCCGGCAGGGACTTCCTCTACTTAGCCGCAACGCAAGCACATAGCTCGTCTATCTTAGCATGCAGCTAGTGCTAGTGCTACTACTTCTATAATTGCTATTGGAGATCTTCATGAAGAGGAGGGGGAGCCATTGATTTCCTCGTCTCACTCCGATTCAGAGTCCGAGCGAGATGATGTTGCCATGTCTAGCAGTAGTGATCATTGATGATTGATCATGTTGATCAATGAGATAGTATTTTGTATTAATGACTTGTAGTCTTGCTGTTGTATTGTTTTGTTGTAGAGACCATTTAGAGCCTCCTTGGTTATATGTTTTTTTTGTTTGTTTGATCTCCATATATTACATTTATTGGACAATGCACTGGGTGCCGTTTTGATATAACAGATATATTCATGAGCATACTTTGATCATATGTTGTTGTCTCTCTATTACTCTAATGCTTTTAGTTTGGAAACATGAATGAAAATCTTAAAACATATGTTTTTTCATTAAAAATTAAATATTTAATGTACTTTTTACAAACACTGAGTCATTAGAATCAACTAGTCTTAGTCGGAGTTGACTCTCGGCTGATTCCTAGTTTTAATACGTTGTTCCTAACACAATTTCAGCGCAAACAAATTACACGGTCTGAATCACAATGAGACACATGTTTCTACCCAACAAATCAAATTCTTTATTAAAATTACTTAAAACCTACTTGGGCTCCCGTCATGGGATAATGGCCCAACTGAGAAAATACAGATCACAAAACTTTGGATCTGATCCAGCAGGTCTGCTCTCTCGCAGATCTGGATCTCCAACTCTTATGCACTCTCTCGGACCTAGCACGCGCTTATTGAGATGCCACTCTCAAACTTGTGCTGCTATTGTGTGTCTTCTTTTCACCTCAGCCTTGCCTTTAGAACTTTACATTGAGCCAAAACACTAATCCTAACCCTAACCCTAACCCTAATCTCAATAAGTCAATATATTAATATGTGCCTTTTCCAAAGTTAAACTTAGGCTAAGTTACATCAGCAACTTGCTCAACCTAAAGCAAGTGTTCTAAGGTGATATGTTGGTGATTTCTGCACGCATAGACACAAGGCATGTGTAAAAGTACCTGCTCGAGCTACAAACTTCAACAACACTTACAGCTGGAAAATGAACAGCAAAAGCGTAAACACAATACAGCAATCCCTTTAAATTAGCCTTTCATTTAAATAATTCAAGCTTACAAGGAAACCTACACAAGCTGTCAAATGAACCGCTGTATGTTATACAAAAAAATGGATCTGCACTTACTGAGATAAATCTGCGTGCTGGACAACTGAAAATCTGCTTGCCTGAATTGCTGTATAGCACTGTTCGACCTTATCCATATAACTGGAAGGATTGTACTTGGCTTGCTTCTTGACCTTGGATGCTCTCCTATGCTCTGAATTTGGTCAACTGATCTCTCTTTGATCTCACTAGTCTTCTTGATGTACTAAATGTGTATTCAACTTTTTTCATCTTGTCCTATATATGCTTAGAGAGAAAGTAATCTGCTCTATCCTAGTAACTGATTTCCGAAGTCTTAGCAACTAATCTCCTTAATCCTGCCAGCTAATTAAAAATAATTTCTAATCTCTATTTGATATTAACTTTATATATTATTATTATTATGTTTTTATTTATTTTTTCACAATTTTTTTTTTTTTTTAAATGATAATGCAAAACATATGTATCTATATGATAAGCACCTAACCAAATATGATATTTGCTTCCAAAGATTAGTTGTTTGTTTTCCATGCTCGTTACATTCATCCAATTTATTAGACGCATTGACATAACATATTTTTCGTCCAATTTGGTGTGCCCGTACAATCGAGAAATTGTCCACGAACATCACCATTCAGACACCATTTTATATTCAAGGTAGTTAGTCCATTTGAAAATGGAGTAAGCATATTTTTACTTTTATTTTTATTTTTTCATTTAGGCAGAGTTGAGGCAGTGTTAGTTTTAGTTTTTATGAAACATGATTTATATATTTATGAGATGTTAAGAAAATAGCGAGAAACTTGTGAAATCTGGATACCTATACCTTCAATTCTTTTCCAATAATCTAATAAAACTAAATCCCACATGAACTAACATTTATATTTTCGCATTATTGCAATGGATTTGTTTTGTATAATGCAACATGTCATGTGAGATCGCATCACTGAATAAGGCCGGGCTATTTGTCTGAGGTAGGGAATTGTCAGCAATTTTTATAAATCGGAAAATATCAATTCAAAGCTCCTTCTATCTCGGCAAACATTTAGATCCACCACTCTTCCAGTGAGAATTGCATCACATATCTTCGATCGAGGTTAAACATTTATTTTCCAACTTCAAATTGTACAGTATAAGAAACGCATAAAAGCTCTGACAGGCTGGCTAGTCATTTTATTTACTTGTTCCAAATTGAAAATAAAAGTATGCACTGTATCATGACGATATTCTAACAACTATAGGTATTAAATTAAGAGCCGATCAGCATGGATGGCATAGCGTTGGAAGCAGTGGTGTTGCTGTGATGATCTAGTGACAGAAGATAAGCTTGATCTCGTTTGGTGTAACGCAGTTGTGAACGAGAGCAGGATTGTCGTCGGGAAACGCGAAAGCATTAGGGCATGCGCGTTTAAACATCTGGGAATATGTTGTAGGCGGGCATGTACGGGAGCCGTTGTAATGCTGGCCAGTGCAGCAGTAGGCATCTGTTCTGAAAGCCTGGCATGCAGTCTTGCAAGCTATTACATTATTTCCATTCTTTACTTGAAGCTCCTTAGGACAGCTCTCAAGCATATTAGCCCTACATCTAGGGATGCCGCACTGCCCGCGACCTCCATGAGGTGTAATGGTTAAGGGCAAGTTGAAACCGTTTACCAGACTCAGAGTATATGAAGAAACATCATTGCCTCCATGATGCAAAGACAGCTGCGCAAGAGTCACCGGGTTTCTTCCTCCCGTGCCATTGCACTGTAGTTTACCATCACAGTCTCCCGTTAGGCATGATCCGTTCCCTCCGCTGAAACTGCAACCAGTTCTTGCCCAAACAACACCGTTCCACGGGTTTGCCACGGTAAAACTCCTGGATTTAAGACTTTCCAGAGCAAACCCGCCTTGCTCCAGCACATCGTGCCCTTCACTTGCCTGCAATCCAGGCCATATAGTGACAGGGCAACTGTTCATGATAGTAATGGTCAGAGGACTGGTTTTAGCGCAGATCACCATCATTGCCCCACCTAGGTCAAAGTTCAAAACGAAGAAAGCATTCTTAATCAGTCTGTTGTCGTGTTAATGCTGGGCATACTTATCTCCATTACACGTTCTGGGAATATTCGGGAATCAGACTGGTAGCAGTAAGGTTAATTGTTTGACTTCGCTGCTATCCGTCCGACTCTGAAATATTCTCAAAATTTACAATCAAGGTAAATTCAACAATTTCAATTTCAAGAAAAATTCAAAACATAGCTGTACTCTGTTTCTTCCATAACCACAGGAGACCTTTAGATCAGATTCTCAGAACCAACAAAAATGTCAAGGAGCAGCTACAACATAAACACTAATCCAACTCCTCGTAGAGTTATATGGAGTACCAACTAAGAATTTAAATTCATTGCTGAACTTATCTAGATTTTAGATTTTGGAAATATTTCAGGATCCAATAGACGACAGGAAATTCAATTGTTAAGCAAAAATCAACTAATAAACAGAAAAAAAAAGAAAAAAAGAAAAGAAAAAACAAACTTAACTGAGAAAAGAATCAGTAATAGAATTGATGAACTTCTCTAGATTTTAGCTTTTGGAAATATTGGATTTTTCAGAATCCAATAGACAACAGGAAATTCAATTGTTAAGCAAAAACCAACTAATAAACAGAAAAAATTTCAAAAAAAAAACTTACCTGAGAAAAGAATCAGTAATAGAGAAAGGGCGCTCGACCTTAAGATTAAGCCCATATTGATCACTACTCAGATATCAGGATTAAGACTGTTAAGTCTTAAATGATATTGAAGAAGAAAGAAATGCAAGGGAAGCCCGGAGGCAGATACTAGATGGATGGGTATGAGGTGAATCATTCGCTGAATTTATAAGAGATTTCAGGAATTAGGAAAAGGGTCGGGTCACGCGAGTACTATGAAATGATTATTAATCACCTCCAAAGCGTGGGAAGCCTATGGACGCAAAGCAGTTAAAAATTCTGTGGATAGGTGAAAAATAGGATAGGCTCAGTCATATTATAACGCAAGGGACATTCTTATCAAAAACAAGTTTGCCCGCATAACATTTACGTGATACATCTTTCCCATAAATAACTCCCATCATGTAATTTCCATTCCATCCAAACATTTTCATTGTTTCGTTCAACCATTTGTGACATTTTTTTAGGTTCAGGGAAACAATGCAACTCCCATCATGTAATTTCCATTCCATCTGAACATTTTCATTGTTTCGTTCAATCATTTGTGACATTTTTTTTTTTGGTTCAGGGAAACAATGCAGTGTCAATTTAGAGAGTTGAAAGCTATTGGTGGCCCCAAAAGGGATATGATAGAAAGAGTGATGTAATGATTATTTATTTCTATAGGTATGCTTATTTTGGAATATGGTTTTTTTAATTTAATTATCAATAATTATTGAGTTGATAGTAGAAATTTAATCTCTATAGAATATTTTAGAATATTTTTAGTATTGGAGACAAATTTATTTTAAAATATTAGTCTTTTTAATTAAATTTATTAGTAAAAAAATGTTACCTGAATAAGTGACATGAAATGATTTATGGTTTTTTTGGGCATGTGATATTGATAATCCATGATATTGTAACAATGGCTATTCACATTTTAAGGGCATGTGATATTGATAAGTCATGATATTGTAACAATGCCTATTCACATTTTAAGAATCTCCATGATAAGTGGAGGTGACTCTCCATGGTAAATAATAGTGTTATATGTTTTTTAAAATGTATTATATTTAACTTATATATGAATTTTTTTTTTTTTTAATAAGAATTATTGTTATTTTAAATAAAATTATAATTTAGTTAATTATTTAATTTTAGAAATTTGATGCTTATTGTGGCTTGATGCTTGTAGACATTTGTTATCCATTTAATTTATATGGCTGCATTAGTAAAAATTAATCAGTATTTATTTTTGGGTAGTCTCTCTTTTACGTTTTGTCTGTGCACTTTCAATGTTATCCTGCCATTTGTCATGTTATTTGCGCTTTTTTTGGGTTGCTTTTATCTATCCATTGTTGTTGAACTTAACTGGATTACAGACTACGAGAATATGCCATAATTTAATGTAGAGGAGTGAAGTCAATTGAGATAAAGATAACCCTCAACAACTTCTCTGGTTTAGGGAACATTTCACATAAATTGAGATCCATTCTGTCATCGTGGTACTTTCCTGCACTGGCAAGCCAGAACAATGTAATCTACAATTTAAAGATTTATTCACGGTGTTGGCCAAATATTAATCAAAGATGGTTCGCTGCCTAATTTTGTCCATCAAATATCATATTATTTTCATGTAATTTTGTATCAAATTCGATGACCACGATACCATCAAAGACAATTGCAATTCTTTATGGGTTTCTCGCCTCCATTTATTTCTGACGGCAATGGTGGCCCTCTCTTTCACATGAAGTCTCTCAGAGCGTGCTCCCCTTCTCGGAAGAAAGTCTTTTGACAACCGTACATTTATTAAGATAATCGGTGTGTCTTCATTTCGAACGGCAGCTGCTGCAATCTGTGGTTGATTTTGGTTTAGGTTGCGTAATTTGCAAGAGGGATTTGTCCAATTGTTTTCTCGGATAGTCATCATATCAGAATCACACCATTCCATCACTAATGATAAGGTGTAGAGCAGTTAGTTAATGAGGTGTATAACAATTATGTGGGGTTTAATTTTATGATGGCGAGAGCTACTTGCGGAGATCAAATTATTCCATGTTCAAACTTAGCAGAATTTTCCAATATCAAATGTTTCAAAGAACTTCCTTTCACAGTTAGATGAAAAGAAAAATAACCATTTAACCCCACAGGCCAATGCTATCACCTCCGGAACAAATTATATAAAGCTCATTGGGCAGCAGACCATACACTTACAGATCCAGTACCCAGCAACTAGTTCTGTTATTGTAAACTTCTCAAAGTGAATGTATTTCGATCCAGGGCCGGAAGAAATCCCATCTGATGCAACGTGTTGTCGATTTCCTTTGTTCATTTATCTATTCACTGACCATAAATATTTGCTCCCAAATTCAAGCTCGGATGAGAATCTGTCTAGAAAACACCTTTTTTCACGGGCTGTCGTTATCCATTGATCATTTATCTATTCACTCACCATAAATATTTGTATGGTGTCATTGTACATTAATCGTGTTCAAGTCTATTCGCAAGAAATTGATGTAAAAATAAAAAAATTATATATATATATATATATATATAATATGGTTTTTTAAGTCTATTCGCAAATAATGGATAATGGATGTAAAAATAATTTTTTTTATAAAGATCTATGTATATTTATTTTTTATTAACTTATTTAGACGTGACAAAATTTATTGCAAGTGTGAATTAGTGGTGAACACAAGTGGTGAAAATAGTTATAATTGACTACACATTTGAAATGAAGAATGTCTATTCGCAAATAATGGATGTAAACATAATTTTTTTATAAAGATGTATGTATATTTATTTTTTATTAAAAATAATTTTTTTTATAAAGATGTATGTATATCTATATTTTATTAACTTATTTAGAGGAGGTGACAAAATTTATTACAAGTCACTTGTGAATTAGTGGTGAAAATAGTTATAATTCACTACACATTTGAAATGAAGTAAGTGGTAGTTGGTAAGCGGTGGACTAGACTATCAATTATGCAAGTTGTTATTTGGTCCTTCACCATAAATGTTAAATCTGATTTGTGGCTTCAAACATAGATAGTATATCCTTCTAAATAAGTATGGATGTTTAATTAGATAAGTGGGTATTCATTCATTGAAAAAACGTTAGAAAATCTGAAAAATATTAGAAAATCTTAAAATCAAAATGGATGTTATGAGAGGATTCCATTTTGAGGAATGTGTACAGCATCAAAATCAATGTTGGTATTCATTTTATAGATTTGGCAGGTTGGTATTCAATTTATATCTTTTATTTTAAGTTCATTTATCAAATCTAACAATTGGGTAAATATTAATTTGAATTTTCTCTTATTATTTTTATGTATAATCTTATGGATGACATTTATTTTATGCATTGAACTCTTAGGGTTGCTTCTGGCTTTAGGATTTGGTGGAAGAAGTGTGTTAATTGATGATTTTTTTAAAGGTCTTTATACATTGTCCACTCACCCAAATCTATATGTAGTGGATCTTGGATGGTTGTAATGAGTTTGTTCTATGATCTAGGATTTTCTATCATCATAGATTTGGTAGCACTTTGTCATTAATTTATGGACCTTTATAAGACAATGACAAAAGTAAGATAATCCATTTTTTTTTTTTTTGTTAATTTTAGTATTTAATTTTAAGATTATAATTATTGTTTGATTTGAATAATTTTAACTTAATTTACATAATTGACCATTAATTATTATACCATTAATGATATTAAATGCATCTTCATCTCAAAATACATTTAAATCTCGAAGATTGAAATATTGTTTCAAATATTTTTTCATATTAGTGACCCTTACACCGTTGAAGGACTTCGTTTTTACTGGATCCTTTTTATGTTTAAAAATATGTAAATTGATAGCAAGTACAACGCTGAAGGACTTGGTTTTTACGAGATCCTTTTTATGTTTAAGAATATGTAAATTGATCGTAAGTTTCTAAGAACTAAGCTATAGTGTTTAGGGATCCAACTACTTTTATTTAAAATAATTATGTAAATCAATTGTGGATTCAACTATTTTTATTAGATCATCTTTATATTTAAAATTATGTAAACTAATTTAAAATTATGTAAATTAATTGAGTTGATGGGATGATTGAAAAAAATAAAATTATGTAAACTAATTTAATTACATAATTTTAAATTATGTAAATTAATTGAGTTGATGGGATGATTGAAAAAAATAAAATAATGTAAACTAATTAAAAATTATGTAAATTAATTGAGTTAATAGGATGATTGAAAAAAAAGAGTGGGGAAGTCAAATTGAGAAGTGGCATTTTATGAATATAATAAATTAATATTAATTCAATGCATATTTTGTTTAGTTTTTATTATATAAATTTAATTTTGTAAAAATATAATAAATATTTTTATTTCAAGTGTATGTGAGTATCCTCTATTACTGTAAATATTTTTATTTCAAGTGTATGTGAGTATCCTCTATTACTGTAAATATCTTATTTAGTGTTTTTGGGACAATTGAGTCAATAGTCAAGAAGGAAATTCAACTATCCTAGGTTAGGTTTGGTTTATATGATTTAAAAAACAAAAATGGTAGAGAACTCACAACCTTATAATGGGGAGGAACAATTATCCAAGCCATGGCATGAGCAACAATGAAACTTGCAAACCTGGAACCACAAGCACATTGGATAATTGATCCAATTAGTAATTTTGTGCTTGAACTGAGATGGAGTTTAGCCATACTTGTGTAACCTATAGCTAAGCATTCTATGTTTTGAGGTAGTTCATGGCTCGAAGAAAAGACTTCATGTTTTGAGGAGCTAACCTATAGCTAAGAGTTGAAGTACCCTATCCAAATTGCGAGGTCACAACCTTGACATAAATGTTAGATATTTGGCCCAACTTGAAAAATAGAGATTATGGTTGATGAGATCTAGTCATGAGCTAAAAAAATGGGGATGGGACTCAAACAAAGAGAGTCCAATGACATTCAAAGAAGACATTGTTGATGGAGGTAGAATGATGAGAGACAAAGCATATAGTAAAAAGTGGATGCTTTGAGTCAACAAGACTTAGAGCTAACCTATGGGAATCAAAGCAAAGAAAGAGAGAATTCACAACCTACAACATGAAGGGACATAGTTATTCATGTGATGATGTGTGCAACATTGAAACATGCAAACAAGGAACCCACCAACAACTTGGTTTGTTATTCTAGCCATTAATTCTACACCTAAACTAAGATGGGGCTAAGATATATTTGTGTGACTTGTACCTAAGCATTTCATGGTTTGAGGTAGTTCATGGCTTGAAGAACAAACTTCATCTTTCGAGGAGTTGACCTATAGTTAAGAGTGGACCACATGGAAACAACATAAATGTCACATATTTGGTAAACACCAATATATATTGACATTCTTAGTAAAGTATCATCACTTCCTCTTTATTTTTAAGCTAATAATCCATTGCTACATCTCCTCAAACTAATGGAATGTAGAAAAATCAAATGGAAACCTAAGGAAGGCGGCTTAATTTTTTGTTTTGTTTTTAAATTGATTATACATTGTCAATTTCAAGTAATTTAATAACAATCAAAGCATCATTACTATCTTGGAAAATAATTTTTTAATAAATGACAATGTGTGTAATGTCCTTCATGGTCATATGTGCATTTAGAAGACCTACACCAAGCTCTTGCTCATATTCTCTCATGAGAACAACTTTACACATGAATACTATTTGTGTTTCATATTTAATTCATGCTACATGGAAATGTGAAAATTCTTTTATATACATTTAGAATTCAACTATGGTAATGATTACCCATATGAAAAATCATTTTAAGACATAATTCATAGAACCGATTTAGTGGATCCTCTATTAGTTATTCATAAACCATTCAAAACATTTCTCTAATCTTCAAACGAGGTTTCATTCTCATTCATTTCAACATTTCCTTATCCCCACTTCAAAACAATTAACACATGACACATGAAAGACCATGTGTAATCTCCTTTATGGCTATATGTACATTTGAAAGACCTACACCAAACTCATGCCCATATTCTCTATAAGAACAATTGACCCATGGCTATCATATGCATGGGGTCTCCACTTAGTGAAAATGTGACACAACACTTGCGCTCATGGGATATTAAAGAACATCTCTAATTTCATTAGATATTGATAAATGCGCCCCAAAATCCTTTTTATGAAGCCCCCTCTCAATACATCACACCACTCCCCACATTTTTACTAGATAGCCCCTATTTTTACCAAACACCCCCCTCTGTATCGCCAATATCTATTCCCCCCCCGGTACTCTACACTACCAACTCCCACCACCAATACCTACTATATATTGACTCTATTTTTCATAATTTTGAAATCCCCTTCACAATATAAAATCCCACTTTATAAACGAATGTGATAAAATATTGGTAACAAGGTCAAGCTCATCTATGTATATATTTAGAAATCAATTGTGACAATGCTTAACTCTTAAAGATTATTTTAATACATTATTCATGGACCTTATTTAATGGATCCTCTATTAGAAACCATCCAAAACACTTATATTTTCTTCAAACAAGCTTTTGTTTTGTTTTCCCCACTTTGGAAGTATGCTAGTTATAAGAATATGGTGTAAAAAATGAAATATAGGAAATTAAAATAATTTGTCAATAAATAAATTTTTTTAATGAAAAGTTTGTTTATTAAAAAGAATAAATTTGTTTTTATCTAAGGGTTGAATTTAATTGAAATTTCCAAAATAGCGATTTGCTAATTAAGAAGAATTATTCAAGATATAAGTGCAATTTATTAAAATATTGTATAAGAAAATGAAAGGTAATAAATCAATTTAATTTTAACAATAAATGACTTTCATTATGGAAGATTTATATAAATGATTTTTTTTTTTTTAATAAATAGTTGTTTGTTACCTTTTCTCTAAAACATAATGTATATGTTGGTGCAAAGATATTAGCTTAGTACCTAAATGATGTGATTTCTTGAAACAATTTTATCCCGTTGTAGAAAACTACTAACTTTTTATGTGCCACTATGTCTCTTAATGCTTTTGCTTTTAAAATTTTTGTACAAAGATTGATGTATTATAGGGACTCAACAGAGTGGCTAAGTAGCATGATGTTTACTCGTCCGATGTGAGCGGTTCTCTCTCTTCCCCGGGATACTTAGCCGCGTTGACACCAACCAGCACATGCAGGGTCAGATTTAAGCAGCGGAGGTAGTTTCCGATATGCGATTAGCGACAAGTCACTAATCACATATCGCAGGGCAAACCTCTCAGTGAAGAGAAGCCTTGAGCACCCAGACTCGAAATAATTATAAAACTCGGAGAATATTGTTTCGGTTCCATCGGAGCGGGATTCCACAAAACCGGCAGGATATCGGATGGGCTTTGAGCGGTAAGCGGTTTCAACCGAGTTCCACCCGATGCCATAGAGCGATTGCCATGCACCTCGAGGAAGAGAGAGAACCGCTCACATTGGACGGGTAAACATCATGTTACTTAGCCGCTCTGTTGGGTCCCTATAATACTTCAATCCTCCTGGTCCAGCCTTCAGTGGTGGTCTCTCTGTTATGTTTTCAAGGCAGAGTTTTTACAATAGTGAGCTCAATTTGAGTCTCACACAACAGATACAAATCAGTAAGACTGTACTTAGATCCCCCATGTCTCTGGAGTACACAGAGTCTCCTTAGTGACTCTTGACCTCTATTGGTCACGGTAGTATGAGTCCAATATGAGACTTAATGCATGATAGGCATATACAGAGGAGTTTGCTTGAACCTCTCAAGTCTTCTCTAGAGTACACAGACTCTCTGACCCTCTTTGTCTCTGTCTTAATCCTGGCTCGATGTTGCCTTTACTTCTGTAGGTCAGCTCAGCTTCTTCTCTATGCTTTCGGCTTACTGCCTACTCCTTACTGCTCTTAACTTGCTTATCTCTCTGTCAGTTTGTGGCTTTTAAGCCAATTTGCTTCCTGACTATTTGTTATCACTTCTCGGCTTTCCGGTTCCCCTGCCTCTGTCCGTTTGAATCCCTCGTCCTGCGTAATTAGTCACTGTATAACACCTCACAGGGGGTGGCCACTTATTTCATAACGGATGAGTGTTAGTTCTCTTGGACACATTTGAAACGGCCGTTTTTTTCGTTAACTCCAAGAACGCCCGCGAAACACGACCTTCTATCAATGCATCATCCATATCGGACTTCAAATCCTATGTGATCTTGCTTTATAATCTTATCAAATCTGGTCATCCATTGGAACGCGTCTCCACTGTTGATTTGGAGGCCCCAGATCCTACGGTCATCGTTCATATCGGGCGGCTAAGTAGCATGATGTTTACCCGTCCGATGTGAGCGGTTCTCTCTCTCTTCCCTGGGACGCATGGCAATCGCTGTATGGCATCGGGCGGAACTCGGTTGAAACCGCTTACCGCTCGAAGCCCGTCCGATATCCTGCCGGTTTTGTGGAATCCCGCTCTGACGGAACCGAAACAATATTCTCTGAGTTTTATAATTATTTTGGGTCCGGGTGCTCGAGGCTTCTCTTCACTGAGAGGTTTGCCCTGTGATATGTGATTAGCGACTTGTCACTAATCGCATATCGGAAACTACCTTTGCTGCTTAAATTTGACCTTGCATTTGCTGGTTGGTGTCAGAACGCGTTACCATGGTCCGCCGCTCTGCACACTAGATCGACAGCCCTCGTTGATCCGTGCTGATTGCGATTGCAACTGTCTGAGGATTCCCTCCAATATCTTGATCTTTATAAGACTTTGAATCTTTGGCATAATTTTTAGAGAGTTCATGAAAACTTAGAGAGTGTTCTAGGATCCATTTTGGATCACTTTATAGAATGAAACCATCAAAATTCATTCACACTAGTGGGATTTGATTTAGAAAAAAGAGGATACAGGGGTGGGTTTCGATCCACTTATGTGTGCATGGGTCATGAAACCATTTTTAATATAGTCTCTCTGAGTGCAACCACATGGTTTACCACTACCTCAAGGCTCCTCCATGGCTTCAGGGCTAGGCCCGAATGGGAATTAAACCTTTCCTAATGGTGAAAATCTCTTTTCTTTCCACCGTTAGATCTAACTGCTTTGAGCTTTGAAAAGAACGACATGGGGTCGGGCTTTGATACACTTATGTGTGCACAAGTCATCAGCGCATTTAATATGATCTTTGTGGGTGCAACTACACATTCAACCACTACCTCAAGGTGCCCCCATGGCCTTAGGATAAGATCTCATGGGTATTGAACCTTGTACAAACAATAACCATTTATGAATTGACATTCACCATTTTCCTTTTCTTCTTAAGCTAAAAAAAAGCAACAATGATTATGCATGTTGAAAGTTCATAAGCAACCATCACTTAAGATTATCATCCAATAACATTCATTTTATTCACAAAATATCATAACATAACTTATGATAAAAAATACTTAAAAAAATTGTATTATGCAAAAATTTTCTATAGTCATAAAAAGTATCCACAATCATAAAAATAATCCACAGCTATAAAAATACATTATTGTGTAAAACTAGGCAAGAGATGCATGGTAAAACCCTAGAAATACAAAACATGTTTGTAAAAAGTAAGCCATGTTGTATTATACCTTAGGTTTTGTTATGAAGTTTATGCCTTGAAAATAATAAAAAACCAAAATCACTGTCCACTTCAAAGGATAAACCACCTTTTACAACGAATACAATGTATAAGACAAGATTTGATGATCCTCAGACTAGGTATCCTTCGTATATATAAGAGAGAAAGGGTACAATTATAATGAAATGGTACAATGAAAGGTTCGAGCTGACACAACAATATAATAATGCAAATGTAATAATTTGATATCTAGGGTTAAATAAGGGGTTTGAGGGTTAACATGGGGCTTATATGGGGTTTACGATTCCCCTCCACTTAAAACAAGTGTTGTACTCAAACCTTGAGTAACTGTGGGCATTTCTGCATGAACAACTCATCTTCCCATGTTTTCTCTTCCATTGGTAGATTTTCCCATTCGCTGAGGCAGCTATAATTTATTTCTCAACTTCTTATCCCTTGTTTCCATGATTTTTTTTAGTTCCAAAATGATTTTCCCTTCTTGGTTAATCTATGATAAAATATTTTGGATTGGGATTTTTTCACTTCTTAACTTCTTTAAGCAAGAAACGCGGAATACTGGATGTACACATGAAGATGGAGGGAACTCCAATTTGTAAGCAATACTTCCAATCGTCTCCAACACCTTATAGAGGCCATAATATCTTGGTGCTAATTTATTTTCCTTTTGTTGCTTGAGGGACATCTATGTATATGGTTGTAATCTCACAAATATCCAACCCACCACTTCAAATTCCCTTTCATTGTGATGTTGATATACTTGTTGGTTTCATCATATTTTGTGTTATAACCAAGTTGTCCTTCAATAGTTTGAAAAACTCTTGTTGGTGCCCTATGTGGTCCTCCACTACTTGAGCCATTATAATCCCTTTCAAGGGTCATGTGGTGAATGGAGCATGATATCTATAAAGTGCCATAATTGGGGACCTTTTTGATGAAGCAAGGAAGGATGTATTCTACCACCATTTTGCTAAGGGAAGCCACTTGACCCATTGTCTTTGTTTATCAGATTCAAAACAACATAGATATAATTATAAACATTTATTCATAATTTTAGTTTTCCCATCAGAATGAGGACGACTAGATGAGCTGTGAACCAATTGAGTTCCCAAACAAGAAAATAATCCAGTATATAATTTTCTAGTGAAAATTGGAATTTGTCACTTACAAATATCCAGTATTCCATATAGCTTTTAGAATGTTTCCATGAATGATTCATTCTATACTTGTTTTAAAAGGATGAGAAAGAAAGAAAAAATGGGCATACTTTGTCATTTGAACTACCACTACCATATAAGGAGATCTTTTTATTTTTAGGGTCATCCTAACCCTGTCACACTTAAGGTCATAATACTCTGGAGCACACAATTTAGGGTTGTGCTATTCTCTAAGGACCCCTTTAATGGGGTTCCACTTTCTTTCTAGTATCTCCTTTCTAGTTATTTTCTATGCTAATTATATTGTAGACTTCCAACCTCCTTTTGGATCTATCATTGCTTATGGGATCAAAGAAACCTATGTCACCTTATACCTCTTATGCATTAACCTTAAATCCTAAAGAGCTAGGTCTTAAAGAATATCTAGAGGAGCTCAATAAAATTGTCTCTTTCGATAGGGAGCTAGGCTTAATCAAGAGTATGGATTCATAATATTTTTTTTCCCACTTTGGGTGTTTGTGAGAAAATTCCCTAGGGCTAGGGTTGGAAGCCCCAATAGAGGAAAACATAACATTCAACAAAAAGAGTCAAACAAGCAAGCATACAACTTGAATTTATAAAGTAGGTGTGTTGTACTCACCCGTAGGTCCTACAGTTGATGAAGATCATGTAGGGTCCAAACCCTAACTTCTCTTCCGGAAGTTGTAGAGTTGTAGGATGGATGAGAAAAATCGAGAACGAATCACATCATTCAAAGAATATATGCATATAAACAATTTAATATACAAAGATATATGTTATACATTCACATTCATAAGAAATTAACGATGAAAATAGGAACGACATATGAGTATCTTTATTGAAAGAGTAGCAACAAAGAGGTAGTTATGATATAACCTGTTCTTGGCTACCAAAACTGGTAAAACCTTCCAACAGATCCTTCCTACCTAGACCAACGAAGACATCCTCTCCAACAATAGTAACGAGATGCGAGATAAGACATCTCAACAACAATGCGAGGAAACTAGGATTTAGAGATAGGAAAGGTACATAAATCACACGATAACATAGACCTAATATGGCGGGAATTTGACAAAGTGTGGATGCCAATTATTAGGATGCGTATGAGGGAAACGCATAGGGTGTATTTATATCACCAAAAATCAATTGGGTTGGCTGTGCTATGAGCTCCTATAGGTTTAACTTGTAAACCCGACCTGAAAAATAGCTGAATGATATATTTTTTTCAAATTTTAAAAAGCTGTACACGGGAAGCTTTCAAGAGAACTGTGTACATACATGTTTTTATTGTGGGAAAATTACATATAGATTTTGAAAATTGTTTTTAAAGATAATTATAGGTCTACAAGGGAAAAAGGATTTGCGCAAGCCAACATAAACATCTGATAAAAAAAGTGTGGAAAAATATGCTATACATTGGGGTACCCCCTCTTATCCTAACCTTTCAGATCAAGTAGTGGAAATATACTCTTATACTCATCATTTTCATAATATGGGTTGGGGTTGTACTTTTTAATAAACCTTAGGTAAAAACATTAATCTGAGTTTAGTATTTTAACCTTTTTTTGGTCCAAATTGTGTTGTTAGGTGATTCCATTTTTCCATTATTAACTATTCAATTTTGACATGGTTTTTGGACAATGTGTGAGTACATAAATTTTAGTAGTGCTTCACTTAATTTTTCAAAAAAAAATCATGAATGTTTGGAGACTCCTAATATATACTTGTATAGTATGATGTCATAACATACAAATCCAGGTTGATGTTTTTACCCCTGTACTTTATCCAAATTATCTAAATTATTCGATGAGAAACATAAAAGAACATACACTGTTGGGAGTCCCCTTGAGGAAGCACCACTGCTTCTTTGAAATCACATTGGCTTGAAACTTGAGAGATGGAACCTCCTCTATCTCTTTCAAAGGGACCTCGACATACTTTTGAGAAACCCTAACTTTTGCAATATATTTTCCCATGCTTTGTCACATAGATTTCGGATATGTTTTTTAACCCAAACATAATGGTGTATATTAAGGGAGCAATACACCACCAAATGACCATATCTATGGCATCTTAGGCACCTAAATGGGAATATCTGTGTAGTTTAATATCCATAAATATGTGATAGGACCTATTTAAATACATATTTTCTCCTATTAAACCCCACAAAGATTCAAACCTACCAAAATATGTGCAAAGGTCATGACTCTTGTATTTAAATAGCTCAAATTACTTACATAAGGGTGATAATAATCTTCCCTATTTGTTTGAAAACCTTATCTTACTATAACTCCGAGAAAAGACAAAGAAGTTTGACCCCTACTGGAACAATGTGGATTTTATGTAGGTTAAATTTTAAGAAGGGAACCTATTTCTCGAGGATTAGCATATTTGTCGAATTGCAACTGTAGTATTTTCTTAATAAATATTATGCATCCTCAAAGGACAAAAGAAAAATGACATCCAACTTTTGACTAGTATATGGAATTTGCAATGTACCTAGGGAGGTATCCATGTGGGGTAAAGAATAATATGTGGCAATTAGCTTAATGGGAGCTAGTTGACTTGGGATTTGTTGACGTTGTTGGACCTGCCAACATTCAGGGGATCTCCTCGGTATGAAGTCCCAACTAGACCTCACACTGTTTAGTGTAGGAGTCCCATCCGGTACGATGGCCTGGTTGCCATTCTCTTAGAGATTTGCCTTAGCTCTTGCTGTTCAACACATGAGAGTGTTATGCTTGTAACTTCAAGAAAGCGAGGTGAGTGTACTTGGTGAGTGCTTAATGTAACTCTGTGTCGGGTTTCTCTTACCGTCAAAAGGGAGAGGTAAAAGTGAGCCTCTTGATGAGAGAGAATAGTCCCAACCCAGGAAGAAACACACACGAACAATAAGAAGGGTTTGTCCAACATCCAATGGAATAGTCCACATTGGATGTGACAGTTGTGAAAACCAAAGCTCAAGGGAAAACACGTACACCATCCAGCATAATAGTCCACATGGTTTGTCTAATGTCCGACGGAGTAGTCCACACAGACAGGACATCAATGATAAACAATACAACACATCTTCAACAATATGAGTACTAAAATACTGTAGTAGTTCAACTATCTTAGTACATGTTAAGCAAACATGCATTACAAATGTTTAAAGAGTAGTCTTACAAATAGATGAAAAACATGCGTGAAAACGTGTTGGCTTGAGACATGCTTCTGAATGAAGCAAAAGATCCAAGACACATGTGTACACCATACATCACTAGTCCTAGTAGTGGGACATTGGAGCCACTCCTCGCTCTTCAAAAAACATATTACAGACTCGCAAGGCCATGTGGGAGGAGCCAAGGTGAAAAGTCCTTTGCTCATACAATGAAGGGGTATATATAGCCAAGGGGGTATAACTGACCCTTGTGAAGTTTTGACTTCCCTCAGTTTGACTTCTTATGACTTTTCGACTTTACATTACTCTTCATTTTGATGTGGGTCTCTTGGACTTCCACTTTACATTACATTGATTACAACAAGTATGGTGCATAGTATTGATGTGGTCGAGACAACTCATGACACAACTCGACATGACATTATTGACATGTACTAACTAACTGTGGTTTCCGTGTTGAGTTTATGTGCTGCTGTGTGATGATATGATCTCGGTCTAACATATCTTCACCTCTGCATGGAAAAGTGTGCGGGGTCTTCGATTGTCTTGGTATTTGCTTGATGGCACATGTGCATGTGTCCCTTTCGCTCGCTTTCTTAATGTGCTTCATGTGTTCATTCGACTGCGAGTAAGTCTTCTAGCATGTGCTGCTTTTCCATCCCGTTCATCGTTGCACCATGTTTCATTGATGCACTTGTTCCTGCAATCACTTAGGACGAGACGACATCAAATCCAAAAATCCCCTAGTCTACCATGATGTGTTGTTTTGCATTTCGGTGCAGGTGGCCAGGAGAGGGATAAGGCACTGAGACTACGGGAGCATAGCATAGGCCGGGATGCGGGGCTTCAGAGCATTATCAGGAGAAACTGCGTAGATGTCATTGGGAGAAAAATTTTCACAATCTAAGACAACAATGACAATTGCGGGGCAAAACCCAACTTGGAGGAAGAACTGCGCAATTTCCGAGATGAAGGCCAGGTGGGGTGTCGGGAAGCTTCTGGGCCAATTTGCACAATTTTTCAAGGGAGCACTAGGCAGGGAACCCAGCTGGGATCTACGCAATTTATCTGGGGAGGAAAATGTGAGAAGCAAGAGGCACTAGCAGAAAAATTTGTGTAGTTTTCTAGAGGAGCACAAAGTCAAGCTGCGGGCGCTGCTCGTTAGGACTGCGCAATCCCGAGAGACAGTCTGGGCTTGGACAGTTTCACGTAGTTTTTGATCTGATTGCAGAGCAGGGAAGAAGGGCCACATAGGAAAGCTCTGCGCAATTCCTGAGCTGATTGCAAAGTGGGGAAGAAGGGACAGATAAGACAACTCTGCGCAATTCTTGGGTTGTTTGCAGAGCGAGAAAGAAGCGCTGGCTGTCAGGATAGCTATGCGCAATTCATGGGATGTTTGCAGAGCAGGGATGAAGGGCTAGGTTGACAACTTTGCGCATTTTCTGAGCTGGTTGCAAAGCATGCAGGAAGGGCTGGCTGGATAGCTCTGTGCATTTTCTGACCCTGTTGCAGAGCAGGTAGGATGGGCAGGGTAGCACAAATCTGTGCAATTTTGGAGCTTAGTTCATCCTAGGTCACAGTTCAAGTTCTTTCTTTGGTTGACCAGCGAGAGGCCTAATGGGAGATCTTGCGGGAAGCGCAAAGTGGATCGGCTTCTAGGACAACTTCTGCGCAGTTCTGGGAATAAGTCAACTGACTGTGATGCAGGTGATCTGACCGTTTTCTTGAAAAAGCTGTCACATCGTCAAGTGAGACCACCACACTTTGTTCGATAATCCCACGGAAGGCGATTTCCATAGCGCGCTGAAAGGTTGCGCCTGCATTCACAAGCCCAAATGGAATTCTTATGTAAGCGAACGTACCCCACTTGGTACAGAAAGTAGTTTTGACTCTGTCAGGTTCTACTACCAGAACCTGGTTATATCCAGAAAATTCTTCAAGGAGAGAAAAAATTTCGGCTCCAGATACTGTTTTGCAAGATATGCTCCATAAACGACATAGGGTAGTTGTCTTTGTTCGAGGCCCTGTTAAGATTTCAGAAATCTATGCATAGGCATATTTCCCCAGACTTCTTCCTTATGGGAACTAAATTTGAAAACCATGTAGAATGAAAAACCTTGTATATGATCCGAGCATCCAACAACTTAGTCAATTCTTTCTGTATGAGGGGTTCAAGTGACGGATGGACTTTTCTGAGTTTCTGCTGAAACGACTTGACCCCTTCTTTGATTGGAATGACGTGTTGGATTATTCACGTGTCATATGTTTTCAAATCATCGTATGTCCATGCGAATACATCACGGTATTGTCTGAACAAGCGGACAAAGGCTTGTCGCTCCTCTGGTGTGCAACATGTACTGAGATTTACAAACTTTAGATCTTTTTCTGTTCCCAGGTTGATCTGTTCATGCATCAATGTGGAACTGTGGGTTTTGGTGTTCCTGGGCCCTTTGAAGCGATTCTGAAAGTCATAGAGTTTTTCAAGTGACACCACACACTTGGGGATGGGGTTTCCTTTACTGTCATCACTCCTCCTGCATGTCTTCATATATTGTTGTGTGTTTGAAAATGTCAACATTGGCCTTAAAGTGCAGTATCTGTTCATCATCATAAAAAATGCGCAAATTAGTTATGTTGTCAGGGATAGATGGCTTATAAAAAATCTAAATAGTAAATCTATCCCTAAGTAGTGTCATCCCAGTAGCTGCATTTTCCAGAGCATTTGTCGCTGCATTGTTCATTCTTAGTACAAATATGATATTAAAAGCTTGAAAATTTGAAATAATCCGCCATACCTCTTGATGGTAACCTTTAAGACGAGGTGAAACACATTGTATGTTGTTACATACTACCGTACCACAATCTTTGAATCACCTACCACTTTAAGCATAGTTACATTGAGGCTGAGGGCTTTGTGCATACCTAAGACGAGTGCTTCATATTCAATAGTGTTTTTTGTGCACTCGAACTCCAAGCGGCTTGAGACTAAATGCTTTCTTTTCCTTGGGTCGATCAAAACACACCCGGCTCTAGAGCCATCCTGTGGTTTTGATCCGTGAAAATACAAGGTCCACAAATTATTTGTACAAGGACCGCTTGTCACGCCAACACTGCTAACACTACTACTATTACTGTTACAAATTACTGTACAAGTTTCTTTTCACCAGTTGGGCAAGGAAGGAGATCAACTGTGTATCTGGTGGGGTGGGGCTTCTCTGTGCAAGATAGCACCCCAGATGCCTCTTTTCCATCTCGTTCGTCGTCATGCCATGTTTCATTGATGTACCTGTTCCTGCAATCACTCATGACGATACAACATCAAATCCAAAAATCCCCTAGTCTACCATGATGCATTGTTTTCCATTTCGGTACAGGTGACTGGGAGAGGGACAAGGCACTGAGACTGTGAGAGCACATCACAGGATGGGATTCGGGGCTCTAGAGCATTGTCGAGAGAAACTGCGCAAATGTCATTGGGAGACATGTTTTCACAATCTGAGACAACAATGCCAACTGCGGGGAAAAATCCAGTTGGGAGGCAGAACTGCGTAGTTTCCAAGAGAAAAACCAGGCAGGGTGTCGGGTTGCTGCTGGGCCAATCTGTACAATTTTTCAAGGGATAATTAGGCATGTCACCCATCTGGGATCTGCACAATTTATCTAGGGAGGATAGTGTTGGCAGCGAGAGGCACTGACAAAAAAATCTGTGCAGTTTTCCATAAGAGTACAAAGTCGGGATGCAGGAGTTACTGGTCAAAACTGTGCAATCTTGAGAGACAGTCTGAGCTTAGACAGTTCTGCACAGTTTCTGCGCTAATTGTAGAGAAGGGAAGAAGGGTAAGACATGACAACTTTTCACAATTCCTGAGTTGTTTGCAGAGTGGGCAAGAAGGGCTGGCTATCAGGACAACTCTGCGCAATTCTTGGGCTATTTGTAGAGCAGGTAGGAAGGGATGGCTGAACATCTCTACACATTTTATGAGCTGGTTGCAGAGCATGCAGGAAGGGATGGTTGGACAAATCTACGCATTTTTCGAGCTGGTTGTAGAGCAAGTAGGATGGGAAGGACAAGACAACTATGTGCAATTCTGGAGCTCAGTTCAACCCAAGGTCACAACTCAAGTTGTTTCTCTGGTTGACCAGCGGGAGGCCTGATGGGAGATCTTGTGGGAAGCGCAAAGTGGATCGGCTTCTGGGAAAACTTTTGCGCAGTTCTGGGAGTGAGTCAACTGACTCATTTCCAGAGTTGCGCAGAGCAGGCTTCCCGAAGGACATCCTCAAGCTTTGTGCAGTTCTGGGAGTGAGTCAACTGACTCATTTCTAGAGTTGCGCAAAGCAGGCTTCCCGAAGGACATCCTCAAGCTTTGCGCAGTTCTGGGCAGTAGTGGAAGGTCACCGAGATTAGTGCTGGTTGACGGAGGGTTGTATGGTCAACAAATTTTCAGGAAAAATGACTAAGTGTGAAAGCAAGTGTACTCGTGGAGACATGGCAATGTGATCACACACTTCACACGACTCGACGACAATACTTGAATCAACAAGACAACACGTGTTCAGTGACATTAACTCAAAGTTTGAAAGCGACAAGTGCGACAGTTGAAATATGTCTTTGAACAACCATGATGACACTTGTGTGACAATGTTTACAGCTTAGTGTGTGAGTGCAACCAATGTTAATAGAGTGAAAATAAATCACACAGAAAGACACACCTTCAAAATGCCAGAACAAACTCGCAAGCATGACATAACGATCGACATGCCATAAGAGGACCGACGATTGATCAAGCGAAGAGGGTGTGAAAAATCAACAAGAGCTCATGGGATGAGCTCGAGTGTTTGCGACCATCAAGGAGAAAACCAAGGAAGGCTCTGAAATTTGGATGCAGGCTAAAATTTTTGAGGGTGTTGCAACTGCTACAACACTTGGTTGAATACCAACTTCTTTGTTTCGGTTCATTTGCAACACAGATCCTCGACATTTCAAGAAGTATTGATTCATTCTGCAGGTTACTTTGGCTTCGCCATTTACCCCATGGATAGACATGGTTCACCTTGTACCAACTCAGTCAATCACATCAAAAATTTTAGCTAGATCACAGTGTTTCAAAATCGAGAAGGGTAGTTTGGTACGCGAGCTTAAGATTCGCAGAGTATAAATTTTCATCTCTGGTGTTGCTCCACTGCCAGCAAGCCTGGACAGTACCTTGACGGAGTCACGCAAGAACAAAAGCATTGCTCCACTGCCAGCGAGCCTAGTCAGTACCCCGGTGGAGTTGTCTGCTTCACCTCGCTGGGCACGAAACCTTTCTCTTCTTTCGCCTTTGTATTTTATTAAAGAGGACTATGTATAGGAGTTTATTTATTTTTGGGGTGGAAGAGGGATCCCGACTTACTGAGCGCAGAAGAGGTTGTTCCTTCAAAGAAGCATATAAGACCTCTGATTTAGGTTTTCTTGTTTAGATTTTTCCCATTCTCCATTCTTACTAGTTTGATTAAGCTTGAGCACGTAGAGAAAAACACTGAGTATAGGTAGGGTCTGAAGTGTTTCACTGCCTTGTATACAACATATGCCTATTTATCCACAGAGGGATAACTGAGCTTGGGTCCCCGCATTCTCGCGCTCATGAAGGAGATGGGACATTTGTTGTTCAGCTCATCTTTCTGTGTGAGCACTACAACAAGTGAATTGTCGGAAGAAAATGTATATAACAAGAAATATTTACTTAAATATGGGCTGTATAACGTAGGTGCATCTACTATTTCCTGCTTGATATGGGAAAATGCATCCTTTTCCTTGTTCCCCAGGTGTAGACTGCATCCTTCTTGATCATATCTTGGATAGGTTTTAAAATCTGCGCATAATCTGAGATGAACTTCTAGAGGAAGTTTATATTTCTCAAGAAGGCCTGCATAGCTTTCTTATTGTCTGGGTGAGGAATTTGCGTGATAGTCTCAACTCGGTCCGTATCAACCTTAATCCCACTCTTAATGATATTATTCCCAAGGAGTTCACCCTTAGACACTGCAAATACACTCTTCTTGGGATTCAAGGATATCCCGTACGTTCGACATCACTCAAAATTTTTCTTGAGATGGTGCAGGTGATTTGACCATTTTCTTGGAAAGACTGTCACGTCATCAAGGTAGACCACCACGCTCTGTCCGATGATCCCACAGAAGGCAACGTATATAGCGCGCTGAAAGGTTGCGCTTGCGTTCAAAAGCCCAAATGTCATTCTTCTGTAAGAGGATGTACCCCACTTGGTACAGAAAGTAGTTTTGAGTCTGTCAGGTTCTGCTACAAGAACCTGGTTATATCCAGAAAATTTGTCAAGGAGAGAAAACATTTCGTCTCTAGATACTGTTTGCAAGATATGCTCCATCAACGACACAGGGTAGTTGTCTTTGTCAGAGGCCCTGTTAAGATTTCAAAAATCTACGTATAGGCGGATTTCCATGGACTTCTTCCTTACATGAACTAAATTTGAAACCCATGTAGAATGATGAACCTTGTATATGATCCAAGCATCTAATAGCCTAGTTAAATCTTTCTGTATGAGGGGTTAAGTGACAGATGGACTTTTCTGAGTTTCTGTTGAAATAACTTGACCCCTTCTTTGATTGGAATGACGTGTTGGATTATTCGCGTGTCATATGTTTTCAAATCATCGTATGTCCACGCAAATACATCACCATATTGTTTGAACAGACGGACAAAGGATTGTCGCTCCTCTGGTGTGCAACATGTACCGAGATTTACAAACTTCAGATCTTTTTCTGTTCCCAGGTTGATATGTTTGTGCATCAATGTGGAACTGTGGGTTTTGGTGTTCCTAGGCCCTTTGAAGCAGTGCTGCAAGTCATAGAGTTTTTCAATCGACACCACACCCTTGTGGATGGGATTTCCTTTACTGTCATCAGGTGTGTCTTGGAGAGACTGCTCATGCACATCTTCATCTATGGCTGCGTCTTTGAAAACTTCAACATTCGCCAAAAAGTGTAGTATCTGTTCATCATCATAAAAAATGCGCAAATTATTTATGTTGTCAGGGATTGATGTCTTATACAAAATCTCAATAGTAGATCTATCCCTAAGTGGTGTCATCCTAGCAGTTGCATTTTCTAGAGCATCTGCAACTGCGTTATGCATTTTTGGTACATATATGATTTTACAAGCTTGAAAATTAGAAATAAGTCGCCACACATGTTGTTGGTAACCTTTAAGATGAGGTGAGACACAATGTATGGTGTTATCTACCTACTATACCACAATCTCTGAATCACCTACCACTTTAAGCATAGTGACATTGAGGCTGAGGGCTTTGTGCAAACCCAAGATGAGTGCTTCATATTCAACAGTGTTGTTTTTGCACTTGAACTCCAAGCAGCTTGAGACTAAATGCTTTATTTTCCTTGGGTCGATAAAAACACACCCGGCGTCAGAGACATCTTGTTTTTTTTTGATCCGTTAAAATACATGGTCCACAAATTATCTGTACAAGGACCGCTTGCCATGCTAGCACTGCTAACACTACTGCTTTTACTGTTACAAAGTATTGTACAAGTTTCATTTTCACCATTTAGGCAAGGAATGAGACCCAATTGTGTATCTGGTGGGATGGGGCTTCACTGTGCAAGATAACACCCCAGTTGCGTTTCTAGAAAGAAATTGCTGAACAAAAGTTCTGCAAAAGCCAACGGTTCATTCTGACCATCGAAAGGAGTAACATTGTGCTTCATATACCTATCGAAAAACACTCGAATCTAGTTGCTTTTGCCTTGATATAGAAGCCATAAGTGTGACAAGTCTATAGCAAAATATCCTTGCAACTAGCTGGACTAGTCTCTACTGAGCAGTAGGCCATATGCTTCCGGTATGTCCACTATTGCAATGTTGATGCACTGGTGAACTCGTCTATCGGACGATAACTGAATGATCACATCCTAGAGTTCACCAATGGATGGTACACATGTTCAATCAAATTGAATGATCTCTACGGTTGTACTACTCCATTGCACATTGATCTTTTTAGAAATGGAGAGTGGCATGACATTAACTGATGCACTAGAGTCAACCAAACAATTGTGGACATTGAAGTTGAAAATTTCGGAAGATAACAAAATTGGTGGGCAAAGTGAGTTTGATTCTTCTCTGCGAAGTGCGTTGAGTACAAATGTGAGTGATTTGGGAGATTTGATCCCTTGAGGGAAGAGGCAACATGGTCTGTGGAGGTTTTCCCCATTGCGCGCAACAAAATATGCCACTGACCCGTGAGTTTGGTGAGTTCGTACAGAGAGATGTTCGCACGTGTCTTCTTCATGTCTTCAACAATGTTGTAGTACAAAGCGGGAAGGCTCATCGAGGTCTCCAGGGGAATAATTGTGTTTGTTTTGTTCGGTGGAGTGTTTTGAAGTGAGATGCTCATGGACATATCGTTTGTTGGAGCTGTCTTCCCAGACTTGTTTTGTGTTTTCTGTGTTGAGGGTACCGATGGGTGAACTTTTCTAAACATTTGCTTGAATTTGTCTCTCTGTACGTCAATCACAGTAGGATTCCCCTGACTTATTAAGTTATATCGAATGTTCTATTTTGGGGCCTCCTTCTTGGTGTTTGTCTTCTTCTAGGCAATGTTTAGACACTGATACCTGTTGACCACGTGCCCAGAACTGGGAGCTTCATGAGATGAAACATCCTCTTCATCATCTTCATCTTCCGGCTAAACCTGCTCACTAGAATTAAGAGGATCGTTCATTCTTGAAGCCACAGAGCCCACAACTCGGTTCCAATCTGTACATGTCTTCTCTGAGTGCTACGCTTGGTGGAAATCACAGAGGTTATCCTTACCAAGTTGTTCTACTTGGAACAAAACATTTTAACTCTGTGCAGATTTAGCGGGGTGAATGCTATTGCTACCTGATGTCCCATTCTTTCTTTGCGTAAAACGGGAAGGTTTGCTACTCACCGCTGTATTGTTTGTCCATTTCTTGAGTTCTGATACTTCAGTTGTCAAGGAATTAAGGAGATGAGTAAGGGTATCAATTTCACTTGTTTCTTTTTCCTTTATCGTACTCACATCAGCCTGAGACTTCCTTCCCGCATCTTTGGAGTCCTTCCTTGATTCATCATTCACAATGAGTCTAACCGCACATAGGTCCTTCTCCACATTAATTTCCTCTTAGCAATTTTTGGATACCGTTGGTTTCGCAGCTCGCTTGACGAACTACACAACACTGGTCGACAATGCAGATGTGTAGTAGTCAACTGTGATGAAGTCATGAGGTTTAGTATATGATGTGAACTTGTTCAAGATATGGTTAAACCTCTTGTTGAAGTCTTTCACTTTCTCTTTCGACTCGATCACAAGACTACCCAACTATTTCAACAACACGGCGAGGGTTTTGTTGTCAGCAAAATTTTAAAGGAGAATTCTTTTAAACATCCCCCAGTTCTGAATGGAGTTGATAGGAAGGCTGTGAAACCATACAACTTCTCTTCCATCCAAGGTACATGGAAACAATCTACATGCAACATCATCATAACGTACCTCGAGTGTCTGCAGATGTAGGTAGAATGTGTCTAGATGGTCTTCTGCCTTCACTACTCTGTCCGGGTAATATTTCGTTAACAAGTTCTCTGCATGCCTTGATATCTTGTGTAAGGCACCATGGAGTGCCAATGGGCCCTATGTCATCCATTCCAAATTTTGATCAACCATGTCTTCCTCTTCTTTGTATTCCTCCTCTTCTTCTGAATCAAAAAATTCAACCTCCGAATCTGTTGATTTGTCTTCGCCTTTGCCTCCTCTGTTGCCTTCCCCTCCGCTGGAACCTCAGCCCAAGAGTGTGTTGTTAACTTCTTCTCCTTGTAAGAAAACAGGAGGTTCCTCTTCATTCTCAACAACTTCATCCAACTCTTCAAGAGTGGCGAGGATTACTTCTTCAACAGATGAGACTACCACTCCTGTGGGTGTAGTCTTTTGTTTCCTCTACAAAGAGGGAAGATTGTGTACTCCTGGGATCAGTCCAATAACTTTGGAAAACTGACGGGTGATGGGATGGACTAAGCGAAGGTGCTGATACGTTTCTTGTTTGGGTCTGGAAGGCGAGGAGTAACCAAATTTGGAGTTGCGCGTGGGAGAGAGAGAGTTCGTGTCACTGCCTTGACCATACGATAGATGCGTGGCTTTGAGAGGATATTCAACCATAAACAATTAGCAGCTCTCTTTCTAGCACCATAAATGTTGATGGTGCTGGACCCACCAACATTCAGGGGATCTCCCTGGTATGAAGTCCCAACTAGACCTCACCCATTTGGTGTAGGAGTTCCATCCGTACGATGGTCCGATTGTCATTCTCTTAGATATTTGCCTTAGCTCTTTCTGTTCAACACATGACATTTTTGTACTTGTAACTTCAAGAAAGCGAGATGAGTGTGCCTGGTGAATGCTTAATGTAACTCTATGTTCGGGTTCTCTTACTGTCAAATGGGGGAGGTAAACGTGAGCCTCTTGATGAGAGGGAATAGTCCCAACCCAGGAAAAAAACAGTCCCAACCCAGAAAAAAACACACGTGAACAACAAGAAGGTTCTGTCTAGCATCCAATGGAATAGTCCACGGTGGATTCGGCAGTCGTGAAAACCAAAGCTTAAGGGAAAACACATACACCCTCCAGTGGATCAGTCCACATGGGGGTGATGGTCACTAATACCAAGAAATACACAAAGGTGGTCTGTCTAATGTCTGGCGGAGTAGTCCATACGGATGAGACAACAATGATAAACAATACAACACATCTTCAACAATATGAGTACTAAAATAACCGAACTAGTTCAACTATCTTAGTACAGGTTAAGAAAACATGCATTGTAAATGTTTAAAGAGTAATCTTATAAACGGATACAAAACAACGTGAAAATGTGCTGGCTTGAGACAGAGTTCTGAATTAAGAAAAAGATGCAAGACACATGTGTACACCATACATCACGAGTCCCAGTAGTGGGACATTGGAGCCACTCTTCGCTCAAAGAAAAAATTACAAACTCTCAAGGCTATGTGGGAGGAGCCAAGGTGAAAAGTCCTTTGCTCATACAATGAGGGGGTATATATAGCCAAGGGGGTATAATTGACCTTTGTGACTCTTCGAATTCCCTCATGATTGTTTGACTTCCTATGACTTTTCGCCTTTACATGACTCTTCAATTTCATATGTGGGTCTCTTGGACTTCCATTTTACATTACATTGATTACAATAAGTATGACCCATGGTAGTGATGTGGTCGAGACAACTCATGACATAACTCGACATGACACTGCTGACATGTACTAGCTAACTGTTGTGTCCGTGTCGAGCTGCTGTGCTGCGGTGTGATGATATGATCTCAGTGTAGCATGTCTTCACCTCCATATGGAAAAGTCTGCGGGGTCTTCGATGGTCTTGGTCTTTAATTGATGGTGCATGTGCATGTGTCCCTTTCGCTCGCTTGCTTGATGTGCTTCACCTGTTCGTTCGACCGCGAGAAAGTCTTCTCGCATGCGCCTCTTTTCCACCCCATTCATTGCCGTGCCATGTTTCATCGATGTATGCATTCCTGCAATCACTCATGATGAGACAACATCAAATCCAAAAATCCCCCAGTCTACCATGATGCATTTTTTTCCATTTCGGTGCAGGTGAGTGGGAAGGGACAAGGCACTGAGACTGTAGGTGCACAACATATGCCATGATGCGGGGCTCTAGAGAACTGTCGGGAGAAACTGCACAGATGTCACTGGGAGATAAATTTTCACAATCTGAGACAACAATGACAACTACGGGGAAAAACCCAGCTGGGAGGCAGAACTGTATAGTTTCCGAGAAGAAGGCCAGGCGGGGTGTCGGGGAGCTGCTGGGCCAATTTGCGCAATTTTTCAAGGGAGCACTAGGCAGGTCACCCAATTGGGATTTGCGCAATTTATCAGGGAGGAGAGTACGGGCAACAAGAGGCACTGGCAGAAAAATCTGCGCAATTTTCCGAAGGAGCACAAAGTCGGGTTGTGGGAGTTGTTGGTCAAAATTGCGCAATCTTGAGAGACAATTCGGTCTTGGATAGTTCTGTGCAGTTTTTGAGCTAATTGCAGAGCGGGGAAGAAGGGTCTGACAAGAAAACTCTGCGCAATTCCTGCGCTGTTTGCAGAGCGGGTAAGAAGGGCTGGCTATCAGGACAACTATGCGTAATTCCTAGGATGTTTGCAGAGCAGGCAGGAAGGGCTGGGTGGACAACTCTATGCATTTTCTGAGCTGGTTGCAGAGCATGGAGGAAGGGCTGGATGGACAACTCTGCGCATTTTCTAAGCTGGATGCAGAGTAGGCAGGATGGGCAGGGCAAGATAACTCTTTTTAATTCTAGAGCTTAGTTCAGCCTAGGGTCACAACTCAAGTTCTTTCTCTAGTTGGCTAGTGCGAGGCCTAATGGGAGATCTTGCGAGAAACACAAAGTGGATCGGCTTTTGGGACAACTTCTGTGAAATTTTGGGAGTGAGTCAATTGGATCATTTCCATAATTGTAGAGAGTAGGCTGCCCAGAGAAGAACCTCAAGCTATGTGCAGTTCTGGGTAGCAGTGCAAGGTCACTAAGATCGGTTCTGGTCGACAGAGGGTTGTCCAGTCAACAGATTTTCAGGAAAAATCACTAAGTGTGAAATCAAGTGTACTCGTGGAGACACAAAAATGTGATCACACAGTTAGAACGACTCGATGACAAGACACCTCGAGCCAACAAGACAACACGTGCTCAGTGAGACTGACTCGAAAGTTGAAAGCGATAAGTACGATAGTTGAAATATGTCTTTGAACGACCGTGACGACACTTGTGCGACAATGTCTACAAATTAGTGTGTGAGTGCGATTGATGTCGATAGAGAGAAAACAAATCATACACATAAAGGCATACCTTCAAAATGCTATAACAAACTCGCAAGCGTGACATAATGATCAACATGCCAAAAGATGATCGATGATCGATCAAGCGAAGAGGGTGTGAAAACTCAACAAGACCTCATGGGATGAGCCCGAGTGTTTGCGACCATCAAGGAGAAAACCAAGGAAGGCTTTGAAATTTGGATGCAGGATAAAATTTTGGAGGGTGTTGCAGCGGCTACGATAGGACTCTAGGAACATTGATTCAATAAGGGTGAAAATGCAAAATTGGGAAACACTTTTAGCTTGTTTTTGACATAGAAAATTGTGATTTTTTATGTTTTTTCAACTTCAATTGTTAGAAACTCATTTTCTTTGAGAATTTTGCATTGCAATAAAAGGTGGTTTGTAAAGAATGGTCTTTCCTCCATACTCATATTTATTTAATTATTTATTTATTTTTTTAGTGGACATATAACTAGATAACTTTGGTGTTTCTTGAATGCATATACTTGAAAATTTCAGGCAAGTATAACGTGACCTAATGACCCACCATGGTTTGTAGAGATGGTAATTCATTTTGGGAAAAAAAATTATATCATCACAATCTACACAAATTGCACTCGGACATAGACTATTTTAGGGAATTTTCAGATTCAACCACTATGTTTTATCATTTAATGAAATAGGATAAGACAAAAAATAGTGATTTTTCAACACATTCAATGATCTATCGATTTTCATTTTAATGTGATCATTAAAAAGTCACCTAGGAAATAAAAAGGAAGTACTGAGTGAAATTTCAATTGATTTGGTGTTTCGATTTTGAAGTTATCGATTTTTCATTTCAAATAATTTTTAAAAGTCACGAAATTTGCAGCGTCAAAATTTAGTATGACATTATTAATAAATATCATTTCTTCATGAAAATAAATAAAACCTATATCATTCGAAATTGGATTCAGAGCTGAATCCAATGGTACCAAAGGCGTCAACAAACTCTTAAATATGGCAGAGATTTTCCTCCTCTGAAGTAGATATTTCCTGAAAATTGCCAATTTTTTCCCAATTTTCGTTGACTGAAAAATTTCCGCAGAGAGTGAAAAGAAAACTCTTAGACAAGAAATATAAAACTCTCAGCCGAGAGTTTTTGTAACTCTCGCTTCAATTATCTGCTCAAAGTTTTCTTTAAAGTAACTTTTGGCCGAGAAAATTAAAACCTTTCGGTCGAGAGTTTGGCCAAAAACTATTTCTCTGGACAAAATCTCAGCCAAAAAGTTTACTGCTTTACAAAATCTCTGGCGAAAAACTAACACTTTCGCACCCAAGATTTTTGGCAGAGAATCTCTTCTCCGACCAAACTCTCGGCTGAGAAATTAGTATCGAGGAACTTTTCGGTTGGAAAATTTACAAAAATCTCAACTGAGAGATTTGCAAAGATTCTCTCCTTCGACCGACCCTATAATTTTATAAACTGATGCACTTATTGGTCGAAAGATTTCATTGAATGCAAAAAATTGTGAAGTGCGAAGTTCATAGCACAGAGTGCGAAGTAACAAAAAATTTCTCTTTCAGACACTATAATTTTTTGATTAAGGGAAAAAAGAGATAATAATATATTTTTATGTGGGAAATTTTTTTTTTTGGGAGAAGGGGTCTTATTTTATTGTTTTTACATACAAATTGAATAGGGTTATTTTTTGCTATGGAAAATAAATATTGATTTTTTTCACAAGGAAAATGATATTTTAATTGCTTTTTCATATATATATATATATATATATATAATTTATATTATTAATTAATTTTTTCTTTTATGGGAAAATGACATTTTTTTGGGGAGCTTGGAATCTTATTTTATTGTTTTTTTAATGAGAATTGAATATTGTTATTTTTTGCTATGCAAATTAAATACTATTTTTTTACTATGGAAAAATATATTTGGAATGTTTTATGAAATTAAGAATCACCATTTTTTATGAGGGATATGAGGAAAAATAGATTTTTCAATTTGTGGAATTTGATTGTAGCATATATTATAATTTGTTTTTGAGATATTTGAATTTGTCTTGAATCATTTGTAGTATTAAAAGCTTGAACTCACTTCTGTTATTTTGGAAATAGATTTTAGATTTCTAAATTTTTGAACATGGGAAACCAAAGGACTTGTAAACGAAAGTACGATCGCATTAGAATTGATTTAGAGGGAAAAAATGAGAAATTACAAGCAAAAATGAGAGCACTAAGGGAAAATAGAGAAGGTGGAAGAAATGTGGATGTACCAAATAGAGATGTTGAAGGAGATGTAGATGTACCAAATAGAGAGCTTGAAGAAGATGTGGGGGTACAAAATAAAGAGCTTGAAGAAGACGCGGAGGTACAAAATAGAGGGTTGGAAAGAGATGTGAGTTTACATGGAATGATGAGGAAATGAGAGACGTCGATGAAATTTCCAACGAGAATATTGAGAGTATTAATGAGTCAATGAATGTTTTAAATTTTGATTTTTGTAATCCTTAGATTAAATTATATTTCAAAGTCTCATTATAATCAATTTTAATAATGTTCAATGTACATACATATAAAGTAAATTGAAAATTTATATTTTTTCTTATGCAGGGACAACATCTTACGTGCAAGAAGATCCTACCACATCTAAAAAAACACAAAAATTAATTGGAAGTTTGAAGAACATTTATTTGATGATAATTTTCTAGAGAGTATAGATCCAACTAAAATGGAAGAAATGGGGCCATTAATGAATGAATGAACAATTCAAAATAAAGTAAATATGATGATCGAAATTTTTTGTAAGGTAAATCTGTCATAGCACAAACTCAAATGTTATATAAACTTTTAAATAAAAAATCTCTATGAAATGAAATTCAAGTACTAGGTATTAGAGATTTGGAAAAGGTGCAGGTAAATGAATTGGTATAAAAAAAATCTGACATTGACCCTTGGCACATTTACAAAAAATCTATCTCGAGATGGCATAAGTGCTCGTAGAGATTTGTTAATAGGGACTGTCGGAACAAGAACTGCATCAAATCGGTTGATGTCAATTTCAACAATAATTTACAAGACATCAATAAAAAGTCTATGGAGGAATAAAAAATGTAGGATTGAAGTAGATGAGAATGATGAGCTTGCTTGTTGGGCTAGTATTTGTAG